>JBBMKD010000053.1:30992083-31004070 GCA_037834095.1 Argya squamiceps | reverse complement strand
CTTCAGCTGTGTCAACTGCACCACTCAGCTCAGTGTCATCTGCAAATGTGCTGAGGGTGCACTCGATCCCTTCATCCTTGTCATTAATGAAGATATTAAGTATTATAATAATAAATAAGGTCCCAGTGTAAGTATTATAATAATAAATAAGGTCCCAGTGCAGACCCTTGAGGGACACCATGTGTCACTGATGTCCTTTGTATGTGACCATCCAACCAATTCCCAATCCATGTAACCATTCACCAGTCAAATGCATCACTCTGCAATTTGAAGAGAAAGATGTTGTGGCATACTATGAAGATACTTGCTTTCAGACTCTTCTGTTGCTGTTCAGTTATTTGTCTGGAGGCTTTTCTAATGCTTTCCTTTCCTTGAGTTTGTTTTTGCACAGCCCATATAAGTGTTTTGGAACTCTGTGAACAGACAGCAAAACAGCAGAAAGGATGCAGAGTAGAATCCCTAATCTGGACCATGTCTTTTCTATTTAATTTACTGGGGCATTTAAAGATAGCATTTTAAGAGTCAGTGTTTTAAAGAAAACGTAGTTCTGGAGGATCAGTCCCTCACACAAGCTGGTCCTTACCTAGAGACACTTGGAAAATTTTCAGTAGCAAACTTCACATTGGAAAAAAGAACTGCATGAAAATATGCTGTATGCTGGTTTTGCTAAACTTTGGGTTTAGAAGAAGATTTTAAAAAACACACCACAGTAACCTGTCTTAACAGTTTTTGTGTTAAATGCTTCACAATTTAGAATGACTTTTCAATTCAATATTTTGGATTTTTTTGGACTAACTGTGTCATATAATGGAGGGTAGTAAAAAGCAAAAGTCAAAACAACATTTCACACTGCCAAAACTGACACAATAAAACCAGACTGGTCACCTAAAATAGATGGATTTGTGATTAACCTGTTAAGAGGATAACCATTCTCCTACCCTAGTCCTCCATCACAGTCAAAAAGGTGTCAAGTGCTACTATACTCCAGCTCCTATTGCCCTTGTGCTACAGGCTACAGAAAAAAATACAAGAAGTTTTCCCAGTGTTCTTTATCTTATGTCATTATCCTTATGCTGCCTTAGGTCATTAAAATAAATGTTTTGGGCTTGGGTCCATTCATTCTATTGTCAGTGATGAATGTACCTGCTTGATTTAATTTTGTATGCATTTTATATTGCCCATTGTATATTTTCAGGTTTATTAAATAAGTACTCCATCTTATGCCAAAAAGCTCTAAACATAATATATTTTTATTTTCTATTTTTAATGATCTTATTTTAAAAGTCATACTTTTGTGCTTAGTACATGGTAAATCCTAAGTTAAACCTGACTGTGTTGTTTTGTTAGTACTTGTGAACAGTTTCATATGTTCTTCATATAGAGAGGGAGGTCAAATTGACCTATATGTCAAGAAACTAGGGCTTGGACTTATTCTTGCTCATTTTCTCACTTCTTTTTCATCCTTACCACAATGCAAATTTAAGGAGACTTCTACTCCCCTACCTCATTTCTCTTCATGTTGCTTCAGCCAACTTTTTTTAAAAAACCTTATTTTTTTCACTGAAAACATTGTTTTCACTCCCTTGTCAAACCACACAATAAGTCACTGATAGAGGAAGAGTTACGCTGACCCTTAAAGTTCTGCTGGAAAAGGGTAGTACAGTACCCTGCTGAAACCCCCAGAAACTGCTTCTTGGTCTTTCTTTGTAGGAACAGAAGTGAACCCTGGAGGTCTCTCTTCTTCAGGCAGCTCTAATTGGCACCTCAGTTAGGAGACAGATACGGACACTTGGCCCTACTTATTCTCTTCCTCTACTTACCTACCTAAGCCTACCTATGCCCCTAAATACAGCATCTCTTTTCTCTGGGGTATGATATAAGGAAGATCTCATTGGCCTTCCTGACTTGGGACACAGCCCTTGCATCAAACAGCAACACTGACAGTATTCAACATCAGCTCCAGATCACTAATGCTTCACCATCAAGTCAATATCCCAAGATTGCCTTTGGGATTGTAGGGAGTCTTCCCTCCACAACAGAAGGCAAAACCATGAGAGAGTTTGAAAATCATGTGCTACAGCTGACCTATATATCAAGAACATTGATAACTTAGAGATGTTAAATATACGTATAGGTGGATGTACATACTATGTAGATGGCACAGAAAACCAAATAAAGATTTTGCTAGACCATAATTCTAACTCAGTGTCCAGGAAATTCTTCCTGATGTTCACCTCAGGTGTCTTGTTTCTCAAAAGTATGGCCTTATGTGGAGACTGCATACAGTAAATACCTTTAAAAAACCCAGCAGAAATTACAGCAGCTTCTAGTCAAAACGTGTATTAGCAAAAAATAAATAGTTTTTCAATTCCATTCCAAAAGGCTACCCCCAATATTGCTTTGATATTTTTGAGCTTTTTTTCTGAATCCTTCTAATTTTTGATGAGGAGATGAAAAGATTAGAAATAGGTTGCAACCCAGTTAAAAAAATATGCAATAGAATCCCTGTAGGAAAAAATATTCTGTATCAGAATTTCTAAGTTGTAAGAAAATTCATTGAGAGCTGTATTAACCTGAAAGACCTGAGGTTAAACAACAGTTTGCATCTGTCCTGGCAGTACGTTGTGGCAAAACCAAGATTGGTTTCAAGCTGTGTAAGCACAACTATTGCAATAGCCAGGTGGTAAATGATGTTATTTCTAGGAGATCCTTCTGAAGATCACACCAGGAACACACCAGATGCAGTTCCCATTAATAGAGATGGTGGCTCACCAGCCAGATAAAGAGAGGAATGATTCTATTAAAACTTCTGCTTCCCATTTACTTTCAATTTCACATATCCTCATACTGCCTGGTCCTCTTCCTGATAGTATTTGGGGAAAAGATCTTAGTTTAACAGAAAGAGAATGGCCTTGAAATCTCTAGAGAAAACTTGAATTATTTGATTTTCCAAACTGTTTTTTTCAGACTTATCTTTAAAAATATTTGGATGAAGTTCAGTGCTTACATCTCAAGTCCTGTGTGCATACACAAACTGAATTAAAATTCTGACCTCTGTAGTTCATCCACCTACTGAACCCACTAGTTTTATCAGAGAACTATTTTAATAAGATGAGAAAATAGGATCAAAATCATCTTTATAGCTTTGTTTCTACTCATCTCCATTGAAAAGTTCTGATGAGGCTATAATTCTTCAAAATTCTTGCTTAAGATAGCATTTTAGGTATTTAATAATACTTTGAAAACTTAGATTCCCATTGGCTCCACTTCAGATTTCTTCTATTATGCACAGAAATAACTTAAACACATTTACCAGCTGTGCTACATGATGCTGAGTTGCACAAGATAACTATACAACAATTTCAAGAGTATATTTTCTTACTATCCTGAATTTATCTAAGAAAGTGACAACATTGCTGATATTTCTGATTGGTGAGAGCATTAATTTTCGACAGCTGCTTGCACTTTGTCTAAGGTTTCAAATATTTTGAGACAACTGCAAAACTGATCTGAGTTATTATCAGGAAAAAAAATCATGACCGGCAAATAGTATCTTGATGTTTAGTGTAGATGACAATGAGGTATCATTTCAACAACCCCTATGCGACTAATAATGGAATTGGAAGCAACTGAAAAGGCTCTGGCAGTAGTGAAAGATGTTTCAGTAACCCAAACTACTCTAAAACTGAAGAAAAGAGGTTTTGTACCAAGCACAGGAGTGCTGACTTTAAAAAATAAGTTAACATTAAGAAGGCTTTAAGTTGTTTAGAGAGATCTGCAGGCTTACAGGTCTGAGGAATATTTAGCAAGTCTCTGAAAGCTAACCCAAGCTATTTTTAAGCTGTACAGAATTGCAGAGGGTTTGTGAGTATTTTATTGCAGCTCCAGTCAGCAACTTGGATTAGACATCCAACCTATATAGTGTTGTTTGTGTCTGGATTACTCTCTAGATGAAGTGGTCAGACTTGGACATCTGTCAGCTCTGCAGAGACAACTCAAGAAAGGAAAAATAAAAAGTACTAGTTCTGTGGCCAGAGTCTGAAGTCTGTAAAACTATGTTTTGTTGGACGTTTCTGTCAGTGTGTCATAACATGTCATTTCTCTTGAGGGGTTATAACTCCTGGAAGCCCTCATAAGCTGTCAAGGCCCAAACAGTAACTTATTTTTCCTTTATCGGTAGAAATACCAAGTTATAACAAGTCTTGTAGGCCAAAGGACAGATCTCTTTTTCAACAAGGCAAGAGTTTCCCATTTCTACATATCAGCACATCTACACATCTGACCCAACACAAAATATTTCTACAATTAACACCTTTCAGAGGTCTATTCTTTGGAGATGCCCATTTCTGAAGATACTGACTTAAAGAGAGGAGCAGGAATCAGAGGTTTGTGTTTATTGCTTCTGAGTCCTCTGCAGCCAATGGAGCTGGTGTAAACAGACTACTATCCATCATTTGGGGGGTTGCTTTGCACCATCATCTTTAAAATTTTCTCTGAGTACACTTCCAAAGGTCTGACTCAATGTTGTCCTACAGATCCATGTCAACTTCACATGCAGACCAGCAGCAGGCTTCTGAATTCACTTCGGGAATCAGGTGGTTCATACAAAAAATCAGAGTGCTTTTAGAAGCAGCACTGCTACCAGCAAAGCCTGAGTATCAGCATATGATTGTCTATAAACATCACCCACACATATACAGGTGTAAGTAGATGTGTATGTCTTTTCCTGCACTTGATTTTTCATTTCAGATAAACAAAATGAAAACAAAGTAAAACAAAACAAGATGATATGCAGGAGAGGAGAAAGAAATTCAATGTCCATGGAGGCTTCTCTTCTATAATACATGCTGCTAATCCAAATAATGCAGATATAATTTTAATCAGTTATCCATTTTTCTGAGGGTTGATTAAGAATCAACAATATTAGGTCTGAGAAAAGGCCTGTGCATGTCTTTATTGCTTCATTTATTTTTGGTTATTTTATTCCTTAAGATTAAGGCAAGGACCTAAATATTATTTTAACATAGTCCCTCGTATTTAATTATTAAAAGGTTTAATAAGAGCAGACTGCATCCAGTCACACCAAAAGGAGAACTTTCTTCATGTTCATACGTAGATTTACACAACTTGCAATAACACAATTCATTTCAAAGGAATTACAACAACAATGTAAGACAGAAAATTGCTACAGAAGTCTTTTCTTCCAGTAATTCAAAATATGATGTCTGTAGTTGAAATTATACTGTCACAAACAACTGATATTTCTGTCTCTTATCAATGACAGGAAGTAGTTATAAGAAAAGGAAAGCAAACAAATCACTTCAGATTCCATTCCTTCACTCATATTATATAAAGGCATGAGTGTGAGTGTGAAATGTTTTCATAACTTGTTCATCATCTGGCCTTTGGGGTTTTCTCTGCTGACAAGGTTTGAGTGATACTTTTTTATTATTATTTTGTACTACAGATTTTCAAGCAATATTGCTGTCAGACAAAATCATTGTTTTTAATAGAACTTTTTAAAAAATATATATTTCAGAAATATTATATTATTGAATACCAAAGGAAAAAAAACCATTAATATGACCAATTTTTAATGTTTTTTCACTTTCTTTTCTTTTTTTCCCTCTCAGTTCTATGTCATATTCATACGAAATAGGGTAGGAAAAGCTAAAATAATGTTCAGAAAAAAACTGATGCAATTAATTATTTATCCTTTCAGTGGCATATAGCATCATGAAATTTTCCTTTTACACTTATTTATAGATATTCTTGAATTTAGAAGTCCAGCCTAATGAACACACAGCTAGTGGCTTGTATGGGGCTGTTTATTTGACTGTGATACTCAAAAGATTTCTCTGGGGTGGAGTGCTATGCCTCTAAATAAATAATTATTTCAGAGTTTCAGCCATTATGTACAGGTACGTATGAAATTCACAACAAACCCAATAGTACCTGTTGATGGAGACAGGAAGAGAATTTGCAAGTGGTTTTTTTTTTATTGGTTCCTGCTTTGATTTAGAAGCATTTTTCAGTGTCTCAGATGGCAAAAAGAATAAAACGCCACCATCTTAGATTTTTGCGCTTTCTGATGTACAAGATGTACTCATACTCTGTGTAGGATATGTTCTATAGTGAATGACGGAGGAAGCAGTGGGGTCCTCCTCACAGTCTGGAATGTTTATGGATTGAGACATGGCACTACGGCCAAATGGCTCCTGGCAAATCTGGCACATCTCTGATCAGTTTAAATACTGACAAAATGAGATAGCATCTGACTGCTCCCATCCAGGCACATACATCCTAGACCCTGCACAACCTGCTAATTATTTCATTAAAAAACAGTAATCAAATCAATCTTAAGTGAAGAAAAAAAAATCTGTCTGGTAAGGATTCCAGTCCCTGGTTAAGGATGTTTAGAAGTGCCTCATACTGATTTACAACAAAAGCTTTGTTTTCTTTCATAACCACAGTGCTACAAAATGCTATTAACCTTTGTGTTAGGAACAGAAATTCGCATCTTGATTTAGTTTCCTGTTCATGGACACCTTATGCCTTTTGAGACTTTGTCTTGGTTTGCAATATGTAACAAAAGCGTGTATTCTATTTGCCATCTATTGAAACTAGTTGGGGAGGTGTTTTCTTTATCTCTTGTATAACCCATTCCAAATAACTCCCGGGGGGAGGGAGCAAGTGTCTTCTATTAATGGGGCAGCTGTTAAAACCAGGTGGAGCAATGTTCCTTATCTCTTCCACAAAGCACCCACCCTCCAGGGGGATATCTTCTGTTAATGGGCCATTAAGGCTCACCAATGACATAACATATTACATCATTCCATTGTGAGATGCTCCACCCAGGGGGAGGAGCCAAGCATTCCTACCTGGATAAAACCTGAGATTCAGAACAGCAGGACAGCCTGTTTTTTCCACTGGATTTCCCAAAGGAAGACTGCACCCATCTTGCCACCACTGGACCCTTCTGCAGGATCATCTCTACTCCAACAGAACCACATCTGTTACTCCAGAAGGACTTATTTGGACTGCTTCCAACACCCTGATGAGCAGGGTGTCAGGTTGTATTTCTGACTCTGTCAGGGTTTCTAGGACTTTTTTGTTTCTTTGTTTGCTTGCTTGGCTTTTTTTGTACTACTACATTTGTACTTTTAATATTCCTAGTAAAGAACTGTTATTCCTATTCCCATATCTTTGCCTGAAAGCTCTTAATTGCAATAATTTGGAGGGAGGGGGGTTACATTTTCCATTCCAAGGGAAGCTCCAGCTTTCCCTGGCAGACACCTGTCTTTGCAAACCAAGACAAATTTCCCAGGTGTTTAAAGTATTCTCATGGCAGTAACGAATGTTACAATCCAATGAGATTTTCCAGGATCTACTGGGCATTCTACTCTGGGTGGACATTTGCAAAGAGGTTCATACACAATTCATGAGTACATAAAATGATCTTATTTATTGGTTAACACACCCAACAAACAGCTGGATTGTAGTCATAGGCTTATCATTGATATTCTTAGCACCTGTAAAACAGACTCTTGATTAATCTCTGATGGCCAGGAATCAGGCACTCCTAAGTCAGGTGAGGAAATGTCAGTGTCCACAGCATTTGGTCTGATCTTTTACCTTGCTGAATTAACATCTCCCAGCTCTGTGTTGATTTTTGCTCTCAGGTTTTCATAACTCTCTGCTATGTACAAGTGTTTCTCTCTGGAGACATTCATCTAGCTACTACTAGCATAACTACTTCTTAAGCTAATTATTTTATCTCTGTGATTTTATTTTACTTAACATAAAATCATAAAATCATAGAATAGCATGGGTTGGAAGGGTCCTTTAAAGATTTTCTACTCCAAATTTCGTTCCATAAGCAGGGATATCTTTAATTAGATCAAGTTACTCAGAGCCCCATCCAGCCTGACCTTGAATGTGTCCAGGGATGGGCCATCTTCCATCTCTTTGGACTACCTGTTCCAGTTCCTTACCACCCTCATTGTAAAAGACAACCCTCCTCATATTTAATCTAAATCAACCATCTTTTACTTTAAAGCCATTACCCCTTTTCCTGTTGCCAGGATGAACCATCTGAACTGTCAGTCTGTCTTCATCGGAGAGCTCTCCAGCCTTCGGTCATCTTTGTGTCCCTCCTCTGGGCTCACTCCAGCAGCTCCCTGTCCTTTGGGGCTGCAGTGCTGGATGCAGCACTGCAGGTGGGGTGTCACCAGAGCAGAGCAGAAGGGTAGAATCCCCTCCCTGGCCCTGCTGCCCACGCTGCTCTGGATGCAGCCCAGGATATAACTGGTTTTCTGGGCTGTGAGTGCCCATGGCTGGGTCATGTCCAGCTTCTCCTCTACCCCAAGTCCTTCGCATCAGGGATGCTGTCATCCTGAAGCCTGTGTTGATATTGAGGTTTGTCCTGACTTAGGTGCAGTGCAGCACAACGTTCTTGGCCCTGTTGAACTTCAAGTTTATGAGGTTCAGGTGGACCCACTTCTCAAACTTGTCTGCCAAACAGCCCTCAGCAGATTCAGAAAAGCCCTTTAACAATTTCAGAGCATGATACTTTGATTTCAGTCAAGTAGTAGCATACTATCAAAGCCATATTTTGTTGATAACATAACCAGATAGTTCCGTATTTAATGATGAGTGCAGGGAATGTGATAGAACCATGTCACTTTGCTCAAAATGAGAGCAATAGGGAGAATCTTTGCCATTTCATAAATTGTTTGAGATAGCCTATTTTGAAAAATTACATATTTTTGTTGTTGTCTGATATTATGTAATATCTGACCTTTTATTTTACAAGCCCTGTGGGAAGGGACTCAGATAAACATCTGTGGCAATCATTACTGAAGAGTATCTCTGCTGTTTTGCTAGCTGGAATTCTTTGGGGACATGATTCTGTAACATTAAGGTAAATGGGAGCCTTACCTCTCATTTCAACAGGGATGTGATTGAGCTGCTGGACACAGACATGGCCAGGAAAACATACACAAACTTAAAAGGGAGATCTCACTATCAGGCAGATTTCTCCCAAAATACTGCCTGCCCTCAGCACTATTTGGGACAACATTTTAGCAAATGGGCATCTTAATTCAGTCTTTGTAACTTCCCACTAACTTGAACAGAAAAACCGCTCAAAAAATCTTGGGCTGTGGGGAATATTGCAAGTTAATAAATGTTTTGTGAAGGAATCACATGGCTTTTAGAAATAACAATGATTTTCTCAATACAGAGGCTATAAGGTAGATGTTATGAACAGAGTGAGATTTTATTATGACCCTAAATTATGATTAGTTTCCTAGGTTCCTCCTTGAATTTGAGACTCCAGGCACTAAGAACTGTAATTAAATCCATCTTAATAGGTTTCGACATATCTGTTTGACTCCATACCATGGTCCATTTTCCAGAGAAGATGAGGGTAATAACATTTTTTTAAATATTAAGCTTTCAGATTACCAACTGTTCAGTCTAATAGTAGCATATAATTGAAATTCTCAAGGATCACCTCCTTTAATCACAGAGCACATTTGATTTTTATATTGTCTGAGTGTGTGGGCAGTTGGTATCTCAGCATCCAAACAACGATCTCCTTCTCAATGACAGAGAAGTTCCCTTATCTTGGCACAGTAATGGACACAGTGACTAAGCACAAATGACACAGTATATTTGACAATGAGTGTTATTCAGGGGGACACAGTTCCTTAGAAGTGTTTGAGAAGTTTCTCTCATTATTTTTCTTCTGGCATCTTATGTGGTACTCTTTTCAAATACATTCCCACTTAAGCATTGGCTGTCACTTAACAAAATAAAAGAGAGAGAAGATAAAAAGAGGGAAAAAAATCCAATCCCAAATTATTGCACAGATGTAATTGTGGCCACAAAAAAGTGGAGGTAGAACATGTGAAAGGAACTCTGCAGACACCAAAGTCAGTGGAGGAGGAAGGGGAAAAGGTGCTCCAGGTGCTGGAGATGAGATTCCCCTTCAACATGCATCTGTGGTGCAGACCATGGTGAGGCAGTTGTGCGCTGCAGCCCATGGAGGTCAATGGAGGCGCAGAGATCACCTGCAGATCATAGAGAAGACCCACACTGGAGCAGGTGGATGAACTGGATCACGCTCCCGGAAGGGACCTGTGGACTCTCAGAGAGAGGAGGCCACACTGCAGAAGGTTTGTTTATAGGACTTGTGACCCTGTGGAGGACCCACACTGGAGCAGCCTGTTCCTGAAGAACTGTATTCCATGGAAGGAGATCCACACTGGAGAAGTTTGTGGAGGACTGTTTCCTGTGGGAGGGTCCCCATGCAGGAGCAGGGGAAGGACTCCTCTCCCTGAGAAAGAAGTGGTGCCAGAAACAACACACGATGAACTGACCATAGTTCCCATTCGCTGTCTTCCTGTGCCACTGTCAGAGAGGAGATGGAGCTGGGAAGAAAGGAGGAGTGGGGAAAAGATTTTTTAAGATTTGTTTTACTTCACATTTTGCAGCTGTAATTTTGATTGGTAGTAAGTTCCCTAAGTTGTGACTGTTTTGCCCATGATGGTAATTGGTGAGTGATCTCTCCCTGCTTTTATGAGCCTTTAATTTTTTTTTTCTCCCCTGTTCAGTCGAGTGATAGAGTGGCTTTCATAGGTACCTGGCCTCCAGCCAGGGTCACACCACCACAGTCTCATAAGACCATCATTGCATAAGTCATCCAAAAGTAGACAAAAATAGACCAGAAAAATACCCTTCAGATCACCATTTACTGCAATTAGGTAAATCTGGCTTACATCCTAAACTTGCTGCTGTGAAAATCTCTCTTTGACTTCGAGAAGGAAAAGATATTTATTCACAGTGAAGGTAGGGAAAGCAGCCACAGAGTGAGTTACTTGGATAAATATTTCAGACTGTGTTTTTGGAAGCTGGATATTTGTAAATATCCTCAGTTCAAGAGAGGTCTGCCAGCTACAATTCTTACACACACAGGACAAAAATCCAATCTCACACTAAGATCATCTTTTTCAATCATAAGGTGAATAGAATGCAAGTGAAGCGTGAATAGCAGTGCAACATCTACCAAAGCATGACTACTCTACAGGGCATGGGAGAAAACTGATTGGACCTCTAAACCTCTGATTAGAGGACCAATGACTTCATCACAGGATTCCCTCCTCTGCCCTCCAGAGGACAAAAGTTAAATTCCTGATCAGATGCTTATTTCCCTTGGTGAAGAGAAATTTATTTAGGCATAAGAAATGTAATATTTTTCAATGGAATAAAGATAAAAGAATGTTTCGTCACAAAAAAAAGCATAAGATGGAAGTTACTAGAAGTTCTTGCTCAAGTCTTCTGAACAACATATGCAAAGTTTAATTTTGCATGGCCAAAAATGAGGAAGACTGTGAGTGTACCTGGCCATGAGGAAGGCCAGATTTGTCTGTTAACAATCTGCCCTCCCTACAGGAATTTCAGGGACCAAAGGCACTATCAGACTCCTTAGACAAAATAATACAAAATGGGTGTGGTCTATGCCCAGCTTGATTCTGCACTTCTGCCGGAG
This sequence comes from Argya squamiceps, assembly GCA_037834095.1. Taxonomy (NCBI): domain Eukaryota; kingdom Metazoa; phylum Chordata; class Aves; order Passeriformes; family Leiothrichidae; genus Argya; species Argya squamiceps. The sequence continues at coordinate 30,992,516 of JBBMKD010000053.1, read as the reverse complement.
CTGAACAGCTGCCATCTCTCTCTGATATGTGATATTCGTGGAAAAAGAGGAGGGCCCCAGACCCTTGCCTGGAGTGGGCTGGCTTGTCTGAGAGAAGTTTTTTATGAGAGTCTAAATCTTCCTGATTTTCATGAAAACTCTAATAGCTTTTCAGATCAATCCCTACTGCTCATCCTTACAATATCTAGCGGTTTTTTATTTCCCTCTTCCCTGAAAAAGTCATGGTGGCATCAGTCATAACAACAATGAAACAGAAGAGTTTGTTTGTTTGAACAGTTGAACAGAAACTCAGAGCTCTCAGAAGAGAAGCTCTCAGTGACGAGACAGAAGGCAAAATCTGAGTTTACGTTCATCCTCCATGTCCTGGGTTGTAGAATAAGATATGCACAAAGTATTCTATCACCCTCTTCATCATCTGTTGAAACCAATTGTT
>JBBMKD010000053.1:30942952-30991983 GCA_037834095.1 Argya squamiceps | reverse complement strand
CTTTTTTTTCTTTTTCTTATTAAATTGTATTTCTGACTTGGAGCCTCTCATTTGTTTTGCTTTCAAACCATTACACTCCACATATGAAGTTCAACCTAAATTTAATCTCCATTGAAGCATTGCTCTAGTGTATCTCTCATATTTGATATTCACCCTTGTCTTTCTTCTGCTTGGCAAGATTGCAGAGATTTGTCAGCAGCAGCTTTGGAAATCAAGGTCAGATGCCAATGATATTAGGCAGCAGCTGAATGGTTTGAGAAACTTAATGCAAAGAAAGAAGGAGGACTGTGCACCCCCAGGCAGTGTCTGAGATGCTTGCTGACCCTTCTCGTGGTCTTCAAACAGTCACTGTTAGGTCACAGAAGTTTTTTTTTTCTTTTGTCCTTATCATTAGAGCCTAACAAGGAAGCTTGTGACTAAGGAAACCAGGAGGCAAGCAACACACTTCAGGCATTTCACCCAGGAACAAGGTCATGTATAGATAAAGATGAAACTGATGAACTTAGAACTACATGGGAGAGCTACTTTTGTTTTCCAGATGTTATTTTTCTGGGTGGCCTCCAGAGCTTTGAAGGTCATTTTTCTCATAGACAAGTGACTTTCTGCTACAGATGGTGTTTTTAACTCTCCTAAGTCAAAAAAATGACAACAATTCTTAGAGGGGCAGCTGAGTCCTTATTTTCACAGATTTCCATTCACCACTTTGAAATTTCAGGTAAAGCAACCTCCCACAGATCTTAATTTTTGCAGTTGGTTGATACAATAAACTTGAAACCTATTTAATTTATTTAGGATATTAATTTATTCATAGGGGGATGATTTTTAGCTAGTAACAAGTTTATGCCTTTAAGAATGCATAGACATATATATATACATAAATATTTTCCTTACAATGTGTCCGCTCTTTTTTTGCTGTGATCCCCCACTCCCTCCCAAACTTTGTCCAATTCGAGTTGGCTCTGCCTAGAATCTAGTATTCTGAGCCAAGAAAACAAGAAAAAACAATGATGAAAAACATGCTCAGGCAAAGTCTTTTAGACTGTGAAAGAATGAACATAAGAAATGACTTAGAAAGAATGTGGTGCCTGGAGAATTAAATTACAAAGACACTGAAAATATATTTTCCACACAAAAACATTTTGAGAAGAAATAAAATGGTTCATGTGAGAAATCCTAATGATGAGAAGAAAAATTAATTATTTAGACAAAGCAAAAGAAAATCAAAGTAAAATATATTGAGTCCTTCAATGTCAGCAATTTATTCATAAATAGACATATGTTCAGAGACTGTTTGTCCACATTGGATTTGTGTAACTCTATTCTATTTGGCAAGATTTGGAGTTTAAATGAAGAACACATATGGCAGTTTCCTCTCCAGCTCTGTGCAAGCATAGCCCAGAACGCAGATACGTCAGTTTTACTTGGGAGTTGTGCTTGTGCACCAGTTTGGGCCCAGACTACAATGCCTCAGATGAGAGCAGCATATTTCTGCTGGTTCTGAAATTTCATCACTTTGTACTGTCTGTATCTGGGTATAATTTCTGAGACCAGATAATTTGGATATAGATTTGAATATACCTTCATGGTCTATTAGTGTGTGGCAAATATTTTAAATGCAATTTCTAGATACTAAATTTAATTTTATCCAGGGTGTATGTGATGAAGAGTTTTCTTCAAATTGGTTACATGAAAATTGAAATTTTCATCAAGAATGCAGCTTGACTGTCCCTTGTGATGCTGAAGATTATGCATAACACAAATGGACCAAACTAAAAAGAGCAGATGGCCATACATTAGCTGTTAAGTGAAGAGAAGCATCCCTCAGGATCTCCAAGAGGACATTAATGCTGTGAGCCCTAGGGAAGAGTTTGGGAGATCACCTTTTAACTTCTTGTTTGAGATCTCTGAGCGTACTCTAGCCTGCAGTCAGTGCTCTGCATCCCTCAGACTATGCAAAAGTATGATAATGTGTGTGAATATGAAAAAGATCATCTCTGGGTTAACATCTTTTAATCCCTTCTCTGCTGTCAGGATCATTGACATCTCAGTGTCACATGGTGAAAGAGAAAAGATCATTAGATTTCTAGGGCAAAAAGCAGGGTAGCAAGAGAGTGGGTGAGCCCCACAAATACCTTTATGAGGCCCCTTCTTTGCTGGTGGAGAACAAGGATGGTGAAAATTAAATGGTTCTCTAATGTAATCATCTTTATGTAGGATCAGGAGAGAAATGTTAATTTTAGTATTTTAAACCTTTATTAACATCTGTGGAGATTGTGATCTATTGGGGGAAACAATTATTAAGTCAAGCCTTCATTGGGAAAGGAAAAAAGTCACAAATGCCAGCATCAATGAGCAATTTGCCTGAGGGAGAGCATAGATGATGTTTCCTCTGGATGTGAAGGGAGTTGAACATTGATGAGAGAGGCCAGACCTATACAAAAGAAAGAAAACTTGGTCCATTCAAAACATTCTCCAAGTCCTTTTTTTATACTCATTTCTATATCAGCACAAGGACTTCACTTTTCAGGAGATCTGCATGCTTTAGCCTGCAACACTTGGTGACAGAACACTGTTAAAATGTATTTTGTATTCATGGAGTGAGTTAATATCTTCTTTGGGGAGTTTTACCTTCCCTTTATCTGATTTGTAGGTAGAATTTTATTGCAACCACTCTTGACATATTTTTGATCTTTCCTGCTATCCCAACTTTCCCTTCCATGATACAAAGTCACTTCTCAACTCATCTTTCCTGTTTTTCATGCTGTTACATTAAGTCTTGTTCTTTAGAAGTCATTGCAGTTCTGAAAACCAACATAATACAGTTAAATGGATCTGAATTCAGACTTCCTGTGAAGCAAATCTAGCTCTTCAAATAAACTAACTCTTTCTTTTCTTATATTTTTAAAAGACTTTTTTAAAGGAATGTCTTTGGCAATCTGGTTTTTAACCAATGGCATGGAAACTAGTTTTCTATCTACAGTTTAAGCTACATCCATAAGTTTTGCTGATTTTGAAAGAAGTAGGAGAAGCAGCCTGTAAACAAAGGAGTTAATGGAGCAATTTTCACAGAATATCGGGTTTTACAAGATTTTCATGTCCAAGAGCATGTTTTTAATCACATGTTTATTCTGGATTAGAAACATAATTAAAAGGACAATCCCCCTTCCAGCTGAAAGATTATAACTAACAATGATTCAGTACACATACAGAAGGATGTGTTAAAGGCAGAGTAAAATCACCCTTCATTTCATTATTATTTGATTAACATATTCCTGTTAGCCCTAATAGGCTTTTTTTTGTGTATCTGTGTGATGGAGTTTTATTATTTTAACAATGATTTCTATTTTTCAGCTTGAAAAAGCTTATACAATTTCTGATCAGCACAGAGCAATTTTTCAGGATTATTTTAATCATGCTTACAACAGGCCAAACTTATGAAAAAGTAATTGATTACCTGATTTTTGTCATACTGAGAGGTCACGGACATTTACTGTTGCCTTGATTAAGGACTTTGGCCTTCTGTACAACACAGGTTCCTTTTATTTCCTGCCTCCAGCCAACACAAGGTACAAGAAACCAGAGATAGTACCATTTGCTGGCAGTATTCAACATATATATATTTAAAATCAAGTTATATATTAATTTTAGTTCTTATTAAATTAACTAAGAAGAGAAAGGGAATCTCATGTATTTTGTCTCCCTCAAGGAAACACAATTCAAATTTGTACCATTTGTGACCTGTAAATGGAGTGGACATGTTCATTTGATTCCTCTCTGAGGCTGATTCCTCTCTGAAGTGAACTCTTTTTGCTTCTGAGTGTGCAGCTCTCAATTTAAGAAGTCCTAGTAATGGCCTCAGATTATTCTGGGCTGCTCTCTTCCCCACCAGAGAAACTGGTTTCACACTGTTGTGATTCAAGGAAGCCTCTTGTGCTTTGTTTAGACAATTTTAGACAGAAGAGAGATTCAGAAAAAATTGACCCAAGTTGCGCATGGGAACATTTCCTCTACTTTGTTTAAGTTCTGATTCCCCCTTACCTCATACTTCTCAGTTCTCTTCTTTTTTAGCCTCAGAGAAGATAAAATAGGGATGTGTTCATAGAACATTTCAGTCTGCCCCTACTTTAGTGAACATATATTATCCAGTTATAATTCACAACACAAAAAGTTTGGACTTCCAACAAGTTTAGCAAAAATTACAGAGATTTTTTGTTTTAGTTTGGTTTGGTTTGTTTCTTTTGTTTTGTTTGGTTTGGGGTTTTTTGTTTGTTTCTTTCTTTTTCTTTTTCTTCTTTTTTTTTTTTACCATAAATGTTATTGTAGAATTGGATAGGAAATAATGAATATGTTTGCAAAGAGGATTTGAAATACTTCTTAAACTTATCTAGTGGAGGAGTTCAATAAATTCACATCACATACACACAGATAAGGATTAAAACTTCCTTTTTTTGGGGGAAACAAATACAAGGTCCAGCCATTTCTAGACATGGTTCTTCTACTTTGTGAGAAGAACATGATAGTTTTGATGTACTGGAGTCTACAGTTTGGAACTGAATACCTGTAAGAGGGACATGGATGAATCAAGAATTCTTCTCATTCCTTTAAAGAGCTGATGTGTTAATCTTGCTTGCATAAATAAAATTCCCTGATTAAAGTAAAACCCCAGGGGTACCATGATGTATTGAATGGGAGAATGAAAGCTCTGCCTTCTAGCTGGAGAAATACAGCTATTTATTAACCAAAGATGATCTTTTCTTTTCCTTTTTCCTTTGCCAAAATAATTATTGTACCCTTCTAGCAAGATGAATAATCAAATGATGACACAGGCATTAATTTCACAATGTGGTGAATATTCTATCCAAGAATACTCCTAAATGTAGTAATAAAGCTTCCTCCTCTCTTTTCTTTTGCTAAACTGAAGTGAAAACATCTGAGAAATAGCATTGGTGTGTGTCTCTACAGATAATTTTATATCCTGATTGTTCTGACACAGAAGGTGAATAAAACAGGATTTTCCTCTGCAGATTTTTTTATATTTACAAATGCACAATTAAAAGAAATTTAAGAAATACGTCTATACTTCTATGGATCACATTTAATGGAGAATTGATCCTGCTTTTAAGAAAAGTCCTAAAACTAGAGTTTTTCCAATAAAAGCAAAATCTGTTGTCGTTTCTAAAATGGTAAACAATAGAGGCTGTAATGGTTCATCCTTCCTTCAGTTTCATTATCGCCTTCCAGCTTCCAATCTAAAAGCTTTTAGCACCATAATTACCTCTTTTGGCTTCTGCAAAATGTCATGGCTCCTGCTTAGCCGATGGATCACATCACAAGTCTACAGCTTCACTTTTAAATGCAGTATTAATAGCTGAAATGTCTGACAGGCTGAATCATAAGCTTTGCAACAAATTGGTCTCCCTTTTCACCTTTCCTGTATTTGCTGTTATTTTGGGAAGCAAGGAGATCTGAAGCCACACATATCTGGATTTATAGACATGCCTACTAAGAGTGATCTTAGTCTAAGTCTTCCACGCCCTTTTACAGACACTCTAGACACTTTTACTGAACACCCCACTTGTCACTTTGTTACCTCATAATTAGTCTTAATCATTCATAGTTTTTGTATGCATGGTGGCCTCACATACAGAGGTACAGTTTGAAGGCAGAGGTTAAATGTCGTTAAATTCACTGCTGTATCTTAATAAGAAAGAAAAAACTTCCAATGACAGACCTCATATGGGGATTAAAAAGAAGAATAAGTATTCTCAAGCTGTATCAAGTAGATATCAATATCTTTTCCAGCTGTATCAAGTAGAATAAAAAATAAATTTTTACCAACAATATTGTTATTCTCCCTATATTCAACATTTCATTGCACTGGGTTGCTAGGCCATCTATCTGACTTTCACTCTTCCTCTTTCCCCCTAACCTTATGAAATCCTTTCTGAGTCCCTCAGAAAGTCATATTACTGTGTGCAATTAGCAGCCATGCCAGCCTTTCAATGTGGTGAGTCTGATGTTGTCCTGCGCTAACATCTGTTGCTCAGCCTTTCATCATGTGTGTTGATGTATCTCAAAAGTTCTTCATCTGTTCACAGGCAATTTTTTTTGGCTACCTTGAATAAAAAAGATCTGTCCTACTAGGTAAGCTGTGTGAACTGTCACTTTGTCTTAGCAAAGTGCTTTTTTCCAAGACCAGAGCACTTTCTATGTGCAGAATCTGTATTTCGTCCCTGAGAAAACCTTCCAACATGAACACAATTATGAAATTTTGGTTTCCCATCATCTTCATGGAAGAGGATAATGTGTTGATGAGGTACTTCAAACTCTCTGTGGGACTGGCAGCATGAGAGAATGTGGTCATTTAATGAGAACACACTGGGCGAAGAGAGAACAAAAACTACTCATCAGTGTACTGATTTGATCCTCAATATGGCCAACACTGTGATCACACAAAATTGTAAGATTAGAAGCAAAATGAATATCATAATTAAAGTTTAAAAATTACTCAGTGCTTTGTGATCTGTACAAGTGAACAAAAAAATACATTTTTATGCTTATGTTTGAGAAAAGATAATATTAATAAGGATAAATTATTTTTTAAAAACCCCTATTTTTTAATGGAATAAAACTGAAATCACATGCACACTCTACTATAATGGGGTAAAAATATCACACACTTTGTTAGATATTTATGGACAATAACACCCTCATAAGGAATGTGACTGGAACTGGGAGTTTATCAAAGTATTTGTAAAAGCATCAGGTGATTTACCTGGAATTCTGCATACCACTCTGGGGTCCACAGCACAGAAAGGACATGGACCTGTTGGAGTGAGTTCAGAGCAGGGACACAAAGATAATTAGAGGGATGGAACTCCTATCCTATGAGGAAAAGCTGAGACAGTCTGGAGAAGGCTGGATGGTGATCTCATTGCATCTTTCCAGTACCTGAAGGGAGCCTACTAGAGAGCTGGAGAGGGACTTTTTACAAGAGTATGCAGCAAGAGGACAAAGGGGAATGCCTTCAAACTGAAAGAGAATGGGTTTAGATTAGATATTAGGAAGAAAATCTGGATTGTGAGAAGGGGGAGGCACAGGAACAGGTTACCCCGAGAAGTTTTGGATGCCCCATTGCTGCAAATATTCAAGGCCAGGTTGGATGGGGTCTTGAGCAACCTGGTCTAGAGGAAGGTGTCCCTGCCCATGGCAGGGGGAGTTGGAATGAGATGATATTTAAGGTCTCTTTCACCCCAAACCATTCATGATTTATCAATGAGTTTCATAGTTTAGTAGGATGACTTTGTCTAGGATCTAAAACAGGCCAGTTATAAGAGAAAAAACCCAGAGTTTCTAGGATCTGATCCATCTGAAAACATGAGGGAACATTGAGAGCCTCCATAGATGTAGCAGCGCGAGTTTCAGGGCTTTTGAATTTATATTGTATGTTGTTAGTTGTCTGTAATGGTATGTTCCTTCCCCCCCCCATTCCTATCCCTATACATGGTTCATCCTGATGTAACCCTGCCCCCTTTCCTTCCCCATTGGGTCAAAGTGTTTCCCCGCCCAGCCCCGGAGCTGAGAGAAAAGGAGACGCAGGCCTGGGCTGTCTCTCTCGCTGTGCCTCCCCATGTGGACGCAAAGCCTCCAGCTGCATGGACTGCACTGCAATAAACATCCTTAATAACCCAAAGAGAGAGCACGCTTCTTTCTTCCAAGCCTGAATCCACGCTCTCAGCGAGCTGTTTGGATGGCCCACGAACTTCTATAAATTGGCTTGGGGGATCAGCTAGCCGGAGAAAGCATCCCCACCAAACGAGCCACTTGATACATAGAGATAATAGCTTTTTTTGCCTTTGGTTTTATTCTTGTGGAGGGCAGAAGGGTGTCTATTTTGCTTTGTTTTCCTTGAGATTCTTAGTCTTGCTTAGTTTGATCATCTGAATACTGATCAGGCTCAGAAATAATGAAATCTTGGATACTGAGGAGCTTGATGGTGTAGGAACGTGGTTTATAATGCAAAGAAATTTTATACGCACTCCCATTTCCCAGTACTACCACTTAGATTTTGAAATATTATTGGTTTTAAAAGGGTTTTGATTGTTCAGATTCAGAAGATGAGTCTAATTTTATAACAGTTTCAGTTCTGAGATCCAGTCTAAAAAATTGTTTTGAGCACTACTGTTAAAAGAACTCTAAAAATGTCTTCAGCTTTGTGAGGCTTGCAGTTAAAAAAAAATGTTAAAACTCCTCTTAAAATAAAAGTGAAAATTTTTTATGTAGATTTACCCTTTATTAATTTATGAAAGGGGCTTTGTTGTCTAAAGAGTTGAAAAATTAATTAAAACCATATTAAAAATGTATGAATTTACTTTTTTGTGCTTAGATGAATGAAGTGAATAACACCAACTTATAGTGTTGTTTAACTGCAAAAAAAAACCCCTTAATTCACCAACACACACATTAATATTGATCCTCATTATGGAAACTGCTTTCAAAATTTTTCCTGGGCTTATTTTCCCCAAAGGTGCTAATTGTTGTCAATTTTGCAAAGTTTTTGCAAATGGAAAACAAAGATACAAATTCATGATTACCATGAAGCCTCTGGGTGGGTGTTTAGTAGGAATCTGCTTATTTGTGAAAATAGTGCCACTGAGATCATACTTATTTTGGCTCAAGGAGTTGATGGAAACCAAGATTGTTGGCTTGATGTTTACCCTGAAGCCCTAATATGAAGACAGTAATTTGACATGACAAGTTCCATGTTTTCATATTTAACAGCATCTATTCAGACAGGTAAGCCTTTTGGGCTGAGCAAGATATTTTCTCATATGACTGTACATTCATTCTCTGATTCCTATTTTCTGATACACTTCAGTTATCCTTAAAACTGGAACCATCCTCTTCTCTGTATTTTGGATTTGGAATGTTTAACATCAGGAGCATAACAGACTGTCATCTATACTAACTAAGGCTGCTTCTGGCTGTTATCAGAGGAAATTGTACTGACTCAGATTCAGCTTTAAGGTCTTGGTCAACACATGGTACAGGCCAATTGGGCAAGATGGTGAGACTGATGATCCTGTGTGTTCTACACCTGTTCTCTAGTGCAGGCTGCCTCCCTGGATCAGGGAGCCAGGCCTCAGTCACTGAAGCACACCTCACTTCAACTACATGTCCTTCCTTGGCACTGCCATAACCCTGAAGAGTTATTGTGCTGGCTTTGCATCCCACTGTGACATGACAACCTGTTCCTCCTCACTGTTATCCAGAGCCTGAATCTTGTCCACCAGATATTTAGTTGCCTAATGGGGACAAATTGCTGCCTTAGCAGTCCAGTGACAAGTTCTTCAGTGAATTGAGACTTTGGGCAACATAGAAAGGAGAGTAAAAAGTCATAGCAGATGCAGTTGGCTGAAACAGTCTTCCAAAGGCAAACCCTTTCCTCATATGAAAATTGTGTTCTTTGTGTTATAGAAGTTTGCATAAGATCCCAAATAATTTCAGTTATATCACTTAGACATTTTTAAATGTCAGGTGAAAGTAGACGCCTGTGTATGACATTCAAGTGGTTTGTTTGTGCTTGTATTTTTGTTTTTAAGTAACCAGAAAGATCATTTCATATTGAGAAGATAGTTGTTGATTAAGCTGAGATGTGAAGTAACAGATCCAGAGAAGACAAGATGGTAAAAAGTTTAAATTCCTAGCAGAAGGTTGGATAAAACCTTTTTATTGTCTGAGATATACTTATGAGTTAACTAATTGTGAAGGGATAATAAATGATTTAATTATTTCCCATCTGTTAGTAATTCAATTAGATCCTGCTCAGTTTGCATAGCTGCAGTCCTTTCATTACTCTTCTTTGCATTCCCTACCAAGTCTGAAGTCCCCAGAGTTAAGATATGTTATTACCCTCTGAGGTAAAGATGGGAAAGAGATTTAAAAGCATTTTTCTCCCTTAAATCCATCATGTATTCTTACCATTGCATTTCCAGCATTTTTTTAGCATAATAAATACTACATTAATTTACTGTTTTAATTTGGAGAAAACACAAACCCAAACAAAACAGCAATGCCTGAATTGGGTTTTGGAAAAAACTATTATAGAAAAAAATTGTTGAGAACTTTGAGGTGAAGATTTAATCATACACTAAGTACACATAAAAATTCTTAGACTAAGTTTATAAAACTGAAAAGTTAAAGACAGGAAGTGACTTGCCCCACATATATGGTGAATACATAGGGCATACTCTTGTACATTTTAATGGGAATAATTCAGGCTATTTTTGTGAGACAAAGAAAAATCCACTGGTTTGCCTTTATTTCTAGGACAACTGAGAGAAAGCTCCTTAGTTTAAAAGGAAAGATAAGGTGAAGAATATTTAGTTCACAAACTTGTCATTTGCTCTTTGTCATTTGATACCAGTGAAAAGAGAGGTTCTCCCTGCCCCTACCTTGGCTGATGAGTTCATTCCGCCCAGAGAGCAAAAGCAGGGGTGAACTCTCACTGTGAATTTAGGATAGTTAGGCAATACTCACAGTTAACATTCTCTGTTATGTGCTTGTTGCAGTGTGCTGGTTTTGGCAACGTAAGATACTTTTCCTTTCGGTGGCTAGTGTAAGGCTGTATTTTGGATTTTTGCTGAACATGGGGTTGATAATACAGGCATGTTTCTGTTACAGAAACCTCTGTAACAGAGCTTACACAGAGCCAAAGCCTTTCCTGTTTCTCATACTGCCACACCGGGGAGGAGATGGGGGTGCCTGGGGGGTTGGGAGGAGACACAGCCAGGATAGGTGACCCAAACTGACCAAGGGAGATTCCAGACCATGGGACATCATGCTCAGTGTATGCACTGGGGGGAAGGAGGAGAAAGGGAGGATGTTTGGAGTGATGGCATTTGTCTTCCCCAGTAACCATTACACGTGATGTGGCCCTGCGCTCCTGGAGATGGCTGAATGAAGCTGGTCTCTGTGGCTGCTTACCGGCAAGCAGTAGTTCCCAGACCAGCATAAACAGAGACAGTTCGCGAATTCTTCAGTCCCTGGCTGTGCATGGTTTCAGGCTTGGACTAAAGAGCAGGCTCAGATGTGGGTTTGGGAAGGTTTATTCCTGTGGAGATCCACATGGTGGAGCAAGTTTTGGGCTCTCATTCTCTCCTTAAGTACCAGGGCGCACCCTGGGCAGGAGAGAACTTCGGGCCAAGGAGGGAAGGAAGGGGGTGGTTCCATCAGGGTGATACCACAGGGATTTGGGAATGGGGGAAGGGGCTTTGGAAGGAATATACCAATACAGGCAAATATACAAATATACAACTTTGAAAACCTCAATCACACACCGCAACAGCTGAACGTGCCTGCCATTGCAAAACAGTGAATTAACCCCTGGTTTTGCTTTGCTTGTTTGTGCTCAGCTTTTGCTTTCCCTGTTAAACTGTCTTTATCTCAACCCACATCTTTCTGGATTTTACCTTCCTGATTCTCTCCCTGATCCATCTGGTGGGGGAGTAAGCAAGTGGCTGCATGGGGCTTGGCTGCTGGCTGGGGTTAAACCACAATGTGTAGAAAATGGGATTTATATTTTCCTTCTTAAATGGCCGCTGGGGGTGGATGAGGACATGTTTCTAGGAGGTTCAGATGGTATTTCCCTATCTTCCTTCCTTCCTCCCTCCCTCCTTTCCATTCTCTTTCCCTCTCCCTCTCATGCTCTCTTCCCTCCCTTTTTCCCTGCCTCCATGCTTCCCAATGCAGCAATCAGACCTCCTAGGGCAATATCTCACAATTCAGCGTTACTGACCTACATAGTTATCATGCCCAAAACTCCTCTTCACTCTCAACCCCAGTTCTAGACTAGAGGAATATTCAACTACTTAACTCCCACAAAAATCAGATGAGAAATCAGAAATCCCCTGAGGGCTTTGGCTGCATTCAACTGCAGTAAAGAAAACTGTTTTCTAGGATAAAACAAAATAAAGTCTTCTTTACATCTCTCAGACATGAATGGGCTGAAAATTAAGGAATTCTTCACAAGCATCCATGTCTCAAATATTCTTAAGAGAGAAGAGATTTTAAAAGCACTTTGCCTATTTCCCCTGCGACTTGCTTAGCATAAGTAGTCAGCAGCTTTGTGCTTCACTTTGTTTTACTGTCTCTTTAAGCTGTGTTTAAGAAGCTGTGTCCTCTCGCCCTTGGTAAGGTACACTAATTAATTGGATGACCTAACTGTATTTATTACACAATCATATTAGCTCTTGGATTAATGTATTTAAACCTAAGTAAACCAAACAGAGATTTTACCTTTCTTTCAAGCTAACTGTCTTTTGATATTGTATTTATCTTTGAAACTATGTAGCAAGTTCTCCTGGAACGGCATAAGAGAAAAAAACCCACTCTGTAATCTTTTTCAACTCTATGACTGCTCTTCCCTCAGATATGAAGAGCCTCAGGTGACATAACTTAGGCCAATTGTTTCACTTATCAAAAATAGGTAACATAAACCCTCAGCAAATCTGTGTGCATGGTTGTTTTTAACCTCTTATTGAGCGCTTGTCAATTGTCACTTTGACTCACAGTCCTTTATTAAGAGGTTTGAAAAATATTGCTTTGCTGGGGCAGATTCATATTGACACAGTTGGGTTTTTTTCATCACTATATCATCAAGTTTATGTTTTGCTGCCCTGATGATCTAACACGTAAAAATATAGTGCCAGCCAAAGGACAAAACCAAACAATTTTTTGTTTGGTTTTTGTCATTTTACTCATGCTGAACAGCAAAAGCTTTAGACTCCATGTAGGCCCTGTAGACTTTAACGCTGAAAGACAATTTTTCTCTATGTGGGCATCTGTAAATACATAACTATTCAAAAAGGAACCACATACACATTTTCTGCTCTGGTAATTCCACTTAACACTGTGTAAAGTGGCATTACATCATCTGAAAATCTTTGTTGAAGGGTATTTCATTGCATAGAAGCTTTGGAGTAAATTGTAATTTGTACTTGTAAATATGTGCCAAAATTGTAATTTGTTCAATCTCATCTTTTTACCCCCAGGACAAAGAAAGAGAAGGAACATGTGCTGGGTCAGAGTGCTTGTTTAAGAGTGACAGGAGTGTGATAGAAGCCTTAGTTCAGTAATATACATTAGATATGAACCATCTCTGCTTTAACATGTACTGAGATTGATCAGTCATGGGTCATGGAGCAGGGAATTGCAAATGGGTCTTTGCCACCCTTTATCACAGAAAACAAAGTCAAGCTCAGATCCAGTGGAAAATCAAGGCAAGATCATGATAAATACAGATATCATTCCATGTGGGAACTGAAAAAGCAGAGGACTTTTACAGTGTTGCAATAAGCTTACATAGATAGAGCTTTGAAACAGAGTTTAATTTTAGACCTTGAAATATTTGGAGCATAGAAAGTTTCTGAGCTGAAAAAAATATAGAACAAGCAACTGTTGTGTGCTGTAAGGTGTATGTGTAGTGTTTAGTGATTAGCTTAAGTAGACACTTGTAAGCTTTTAGCATTAGCTTATTGACTAAAAACTTTTAAAAGGCCTTGTAACAAAGACAATTTTGGCTTCTGTTGTTATGGCGTGAGTTTTACCATCATTTATGTTTATTCCTTCACTGAGACTGATAATGAAATAAAAAACTCATGGAACGCCTCTAGGTCTCCCTGTCCCATTATTGCTGATTAGATCCAACAATTCCACACTTACAAAGGGGGAAAAAAAAGAAAATTACAAATATGCATCCAATATATAAACATGACAAACATTTTTATGTAGTAAGCTTCCAAGCCATTTCCATTAATGATTTACTTTACTGTATCTTTGGCTATTATCTTTCTCCTTTTTACTCACTCTGGACTTAGTTTTCCAATTTTCCTGATCCACCTCAAATAAAAAGAAATTAGAAAGCCACTATTAAAAAAAATGCACCTAGTGATTGTTGAAGTATTTACTGTGTTTTTGAAATGTACTAAGCCCTTTTTCCACGTGCAGCCAGGGGAATATTTGAAAGGCATGTTCAGCAAAAGCTTTTAGCTGGAACTCTTTTTCAATTTTTTCAAAACATGACTGCTGAAGCCTGTTGGGATTTTATTGCAGGACATGGGTTGGTCCTTCAGAGCTCACTGTTTATATTGCACGTAGTGCAAATCTGACATCATACCTATACAGAAAAATCACACACACTGAATAAAATCCCTTTTTTTTTAACAGCCTTATCAGTGCTTATCCTGGTTCCAAGAAATACCGATTTCAGTGCACAACAATGAAATAAAATAGGGAGCCACCAAGCTGTTTAACAATGGTCAGAGGGCAGCTCTGTGATAGCTGCTTTCCTTGTCTCCCAGCCCAGCTCCACAGCGGGATGTGCCAGCCCCAGAAGTACCTGGGTACCTGGACCTGCTGGCAAGAGGGATTGAAATGGGCAGCTCAGCCATATCAGGAACACGCTGCTGAAATCTAAACTGTTTTAGAGCCTCATGGATTTTTTGACTGTTGATTTTAATTTATTTTATTTTATTTGTTATTATTTACTTTTTGAAATGCAAAGGGTTCTTATCCATTTTTAAGCTACGTGTTTGAAAAGCAAGATAACACCTCTGAGAAAGAATGACCAATCATAAATTATCCCTGTGAAATATGTCTTACATTCTTTGTTCAGAATTTCTCAGAAAATGAATATTCCTGCAAGCTCTTAGTATCTCATATAAAACAAACAAACAAACAAAAAGCCAGAATGGCTTAACAACACTTCTGTGATTTCTGCCAAACTCAGCTAGTATTAAACTTGCTATTAAGAAGTATAAGCTGCAAATTCTTCTGCTTATGAACTTAAGGTTGTGCTCTGGTCCAGTCAAAATAGACTTTGTTTACACTGATTTAGTGGCCTTATGAGATTGCCTGGTTGCTTGTCTGAGTTCCCTCAGCAGGTGAAATTACTTGCTGAGCTGCACAAAATCATGCTGGGGAATAGCTGTGCCATGTCTTGCCAGTATTTATTTAATGTTGTGTTACTGCTTGAAAATGAAAAGCATTTATTTTTAAAGCATAGTCCATGTGATTAAGACCTACAAAAGCAAAAGAAAAGGCTGGGTAACAAATGAAACTATAACTTACATGCTGGTTTCGATGTCATTGTTTCTACTACTTCAGCAGCAGCTGCCTTTGTGGTTTTGCAAACCACAAACAGTATGATAGTTTTATATCTCTCCCTTGCTATAGTTATAGGTCCCTCTGTAACCACTGACATGCTGTCTCATTAAAAACTGTGCATCCTAAACTGCTTTTGGATTATAAAGGCAGGGGATTGCTGAAAGATCCTGTATCAGCCATGACACCTCCTATACCTGGAGGTCCTGAGGAGCCATACATCTCCCAGGGATGGGTCTAAAGAATGGTACAGACACCTGCCTTCCTGACCTCTGCGTATCCTGGAGGACTGAAGCTTGTTTGTTTGTGCTAAAATAGCAAATTCAAGTCCAGCATGTGTAATATTCTTGCTCTGAAATGCTTACATTAAAACACAGAGTCTCATTCAGGTGATTAATGTCGATGTTAATATTGGCCCTGGTATCAACACTATCCCAGGCAAAAAAAAAAAAAAAATCCAGCCTCCAACCAGACATTGTAGTGCAGATCGCAACCATCTGAGCCTGGCCATTCAGCCAGTTTTGAATACACAGTATATGTTACTGTACTCCTCCACATCAGGATGTCCCAAGACAAAAGACATCAAATTTTGCTAAATTTGAGACAAACACTACCCAGTCCTCTTTCCTCCTCTACCATTGTAGGAAGTTGCCAAGTCAGAGATGATTTTCTGTTTTTAAATTCACGCTGACTACTTGCAAATACCTTCATGTCCTGCATGTGTTTGGAAACTGGTCTCAGGATGATTTGCTCCATTACCTCTCTAGGGCCTGAGAAGCAGTTGACTGGCCTGTAGTTACCTGGATCCCTCTCTGCCATTTTTGAAGGACATTTGCTTTTCCTCCAGTTTGCAGCATCCTCTCCTGTCAGTGTTATCATTAAGTTCTATTTTTTAAAGTTTATTTCTGTAAAGTTAAATGCGAAGTACCAGTGTCAGCACAGAGCTTCTGTTCTAGTTCTTTCTTCCTTCCTTTCCAGCAGACCAGGTCTTTCTTCATAGCAGTTTTTGTTAAGTCGCTCCTTAGCTGCTTCAGAACAACCTGTTGACCAAACTCAGCAGGAAAGATGATATCAGAAGGTACAGGGTGGCTTAATGCAATGCTAAAGTTACAGCTATAGCCTTGCTTTTGTATTTCCATTCCATAATATTCTATTATAAATCCCAAGGGGTCCTGATTTTCCACAGCTGCACTCTGTCATTTCAGGACTTTTGGGGTTCACAAACTGTCTTGGTATGTATACATACACATGTATGTATACCTGAAGTGCTTTTCTTCTCTTTAGACTAAGCACTTGAAATTGTAATGTGAATACTGGGAGAAGTTCTGCAAGCCTCATTTTGCAAGTCCTATGAACTACTGCTGTCTACACTATGCCTCTGTCTATATAAATATTATTGACAGACAGTGGAAAATACACTGAAAATTGGTGGCTGCATCACACAAGGGCAGTGTTCCA
This sequence comes from Argya squamiceps, assembly GCA_037834095.1. NCBI lineage: Eukaryota > Metazoa > Chordata > Aves > Passeriformes > Leiothrichidae > Argya > Argya squamiceps. The sequence continues at coordinate 30,975,363 of JBBMKD010000053.1, read as the reverse complement.
GATGGCTGAATTTTAAGCTATTGCACTCCAAAGCAAAACCTCAAGCTTTTTAAACGGCAGATCTCTAGTGGTGGCACAATTCCATGAAAAGATGTAAACATGAAACTCACAATAAGCCCTGAAAAATACGGAGCTTAAGCCTCACACAGAGAGTGCATCCCAGTTTACTTCCCAAAGCAAACAACGCAGGAGAGTGATAGATATGCCAGTATTCCATGATTTTGAGGACAAATGCAAATACTATTGACATAACTAAAAGGCTGTTATCTTTAACCTGCAGCCTTGGGTACTGTCAGTTATCACCACCTGCTGTCTACATATTAAAGTTCTTAAGGATGGAATATTTGAAGAGCATATCTGGGACAGGAAGGAAAACAGTAACAGCAATGGTGGCAATAATAATACAAACATAATAAATGACAGGAAAAAACATATTCATGTAGGAAGCTGAAACTTTGTCATGTATAAGAACCTCTCTTCCCATAAAGAGATCAAATTGCAAGGGGCTTAAGGTTTTCAGATAATCTGTCTTATGGTGGATTGTCTATTTAGGTGCTAAGCAGAATACCTTTATTTCCTCTATATGATTTTTCCAATGCATTTGAGAAGATTGTATTTTTTAAAGTGTTTCTAATCTTTTAAATCAAAAGCAAAGGAAGTGAAAGAAGCAAAGATCAAGGATTTGATATCACTAATAGGAGAGATATATCCTGTTTTCAGTAAAACTGTATGAAATCAGTTGTTGGAATTTAACTTCTTTATAGCTGCAGCATTGCAAGGGCATGAACAAAGCTGACTGGTTGCTGATGGTTTCCTTAGATTTCTCTGCACTTAATCATACTCAAAATACCAGAGGTTTTATTATTGCAGGAGCTGGCAGAATTTAGTGACTACGCAGAGAAACACCTTCTGAAGATCTGTTCTCAGAACAGCGTTCTTAGCAAATCAATGCAACAAATAAAATAGTTTTGTTCCTCACATATCTAAAAGCTTTTTTGCAGTTAGTGTCTCTATCTCTCTCACTTTAAATCTGACAATATTGTTATTAAGATGCAGAATAGACTTTTCAAGGATTGTAGGTTTCCTCTAAATTTCAATGACCAAGAGAATTGTATTGTTTATTTACTATGTGGCAGGGGGCTAAGAAGGCTACATACAAGTTTCTCACTCATATTTTCACAGCATATTTTTGCTTTAAGTTCAGTGATCCTTTTAGCTGCAGTAGAAGGTCACTGTTACTAATTTACTCTCATTCATTGGTCCCAGTGACAGAATTTAATTATTTCAGCCTAGTTCATAGTGGGAGAGCAGCTGCAGTGCTTAAAACACTGTAATGAAAACCAGTAAACCCTCACCTTGTCTCAGCAAAAGACCGGGAAAACAGCAGTTAAACTTATGATCTGTCATCTCAACTGCAAAAAAAGCCACATGCATTACCTTAATAAATTGGAGAATTCATCTGTCTTACAGCTGTGTAATTGTTCTTTGTGTTAGAGCTGTCACTCACTAATATCAATGGAAGCCTTCCTAAAATTTGAGGAAGATGTTATATTGAGCAGTGTAAGTATAGAGAAGAAGGGATTCTTTGAAATAGGATCCAGAGTCTTTTAGATAAGGCTTGCAGTGCTTTTACAGGCAAATGTGATCTCACTCAGTGTAGAAAGGATAGCACCAGTGACAACTGCAGGGATAATAAGCAGGATACAGCATTACCTGAGAGAAGGATCTGGCCGATTGATTCATTCTAGGATATTTTTTTTAAATATCCTAGAATAATTCTAGGATATTTAAATAATATATTATTATTATTTATTATATAATAAAATATATTAAATAATATAGTAGTATTATTATTTATTATATAATAAAAATATATTAAATAATAAATAAAATATCCTAGAAAATATATTTTTTTTTTACTTTTAGAGTAAAAAGAGCAGCTAACTCTTCTTCCACATAAACATATGAATAGCATGCCACATGGCCTGGTTGCACTGGATAAGAAAAAAACAAAAAAAGCCCTCCAGAAAACAGGACAGTCACAAGGCATTCCTGGCTAAAGGGACTGGCTTGTCAGCCTGGCCAAACTCAGCAAATGAGCTCAGGTTCAAATGTTCCACTGTATAGTTATCCACCTTAATAAACTCTTGTTTTACAGACTTCTGTGCATTTTGGCAGAAAATGGATAGATAAAAGCTGTATACTGGAGGACTTCTGCAGGAATTTCTTCTTATCCAAAGACAGAGTTCCCTGTGAAAAGTCCCCTTCCTTTTCCAGAAAAACCTCGTTTAAGGTTCCTGAATAACATTAAACCTGTTAGAATGCCTGTCCTTAGTTCTTTAATTGAGTTCTTATTGTAGATCTAGATGCAAAACCCATTGCCATTGTAGAAAAGAGTTATTATTGGAGATCCTTATTAAAAGGATGCATTGCAAATGAAATTGTATGATAAGAAAACTGTTCATCACAGCAAAATTGCTAGAAAGTGGTTTCAGGCATTTCCAAGACTACTTTTAGAAAAGTCTAAAAGTCTGAAAACTAGAAAAGTAATTCTAAAGTAAGGAAATTAAATATTTGAGAATATATTTGTAATAGTATTAATACATTTACCATCTTTCATACGTGAATAGAATTCCTATGTTTCCAATCCCTCAGGAACTGTGTTTTTATAACACTGTAAAAATTCTGTTCATAATTTGTTGTCAGGATATTTGACAACTTATTAAAATTCATAGCATATCACTCTAGAGTATCATTCACTCTGGGAAGAACTATTCCATTTTATCCTAGATGTTTTGACATAATGAATAATTCACCTGCTTTTGCATAAAAATATTACATATTCTCTAAACAATAATTACAGACTGGATTCTGTAAATTCTCACTATTCACAGAACATTCTAATTGGCTAATATTTGCAGTATGGTCTTGGATTAACTGCATTTGTCTTCTGGACTAGTTATCATCAGTTGCCCATGAATGAGTTTAAACTGTCAATATGGTCATTCACACGGCAGAAAAGGTTTTTCTCTTCATCACTTGCTTTCTATTTCTGGAAACACCCACACTGGTAGGGTTCATTCTGTGACTATCATTGATCTAATTTTACAAACTGTAATTTCCAAATTTAGCTGCTTAATGCAAGACATTTGTGTCATTGGAATAGAGATTTAAACAGTTCTGCTTATCTTCAAAAGGATGCATGTATGGAGTATAGATATTTTTTGGAACAGGCACATAATTTCACAGTCTCAGAAAGGAGTGAATGCTGTCATGACTGCCACTGAATAAGGTGAATTTCCGTTAATCTGCTATTGGAATTCTCACTAATTAAAAGGAAAATGATCACTTTTTATAGTGGACAGTCAGATTAATTTGGAACATCTTTGGGGAGAGGCACTTTCTTTAAATAAAGGGTATTTAAAATTTTTCTTAAAATTAATGTCTTTCTCATCGGAGTTTCCCACAAAAGTGGGCTATTATTTGTTGATTAAAACTAAATTTCTGGAGTTTTATCTCACTTAACCAAGGACTGAATCCAGCATATATGACACCAAAAAGTCACAGGTGATTCAGGTACCCGTCTGATTTGGGAGTGTCCAAGTTCTGTGTTTAGTAAGGAGCATCAAGACAAATCACACCTTTTTCTGTGTGATATTTACTTTGAGAGTGTAATGGAAAATGCATGGCTTTGTTTCATTCAAAAATCTCTTAAGTTGAAGAAGAGAAGGCTCAGAGATCTATTTTATGCTAACCTGATAACAGCACTGGACAAGAAAAAAAATCACTTTCTACTGAACAGTGAACCAGAAAGATTGAAACACTAGGCAAAGCTCCACTCATTTTAAGGGAACAATAAGTATTTTGGTTGCTAAGGAGTTAACAATATGACATTTATCCTTTACCTGTCTTTTTACATGTATGGTTTAGTCATAAGGGAGACCCAAATGAAACAGGCTGAAGAAGGGAGCTCTAGCTACTTTTGTCTTCGCTTGTCTGAAATCAAATAAAAACCCTCATCAGCATATCATGTTCTGGCCTTGCATCCAGCTCCGTTCTTTCTTTCCCCATATGGATGATGTCTGGCCAGGAAGGAAATGACTACATTTTCAACTACAGGAATGAAATCTGGGCTAATGGAAACTTGGTGGAGTTACTGCCTGCAAGTTAATGACTAAAGAGAGCTTTTCAGGGAGATGGCCAGTAAAAGCCATAACAACCTAAAATACCAGCCACATGGATCCTCAGAAAGCTGTCTTCTGTTTCTGTGCAATTTGGGAATGGAGGGTTAATGTTGTTTGGAAAATTGAGATAAAATATTTGAAAAATAAAACCGGTTTTACCTTTTTTCACCTCATATGGTCTGTTCATCAATGAAGAGTCGCTGAAGCCCCACTGAGCCAATATGCTTGTTAGAGAGTATTCAGGGAAATAGCTGGAATGCTGAGGAAGCAGCATTTGAGGGGTTGCAGTGTCCCTTCTCAGATGCCACTGAAAATTGTCACCTTCCAATATGGACACTTTCATACTTTCATTATTACTGTTTAGTTCAAGTTTCCTGTACACAGTGCAGAAATTTCCTGTTTTACTTTGATTTTTCTGCACTTGTTACTGAAAGAAGAGATGGATTTGTGACTTCATTGGATGCAGGAAGTGTCTAGAAGAGAAAAAAGTAGGCGTTTCTCAGGTAGCCATACGAAAAATAAATAATAATGAAGTTCAAAAGTTCAGCCAGTCCAGACAATTTCAATTCATTCAATGTATCTAATTTGAATTTGCATAAAAATTTACCCATATATCTTGGGATTTATATTTGCAATTTACTAATATATGATTTACAATTTCCTTTGATTTCAGAAGAAACCAATCTTGGTGTGACCTCTTTCTTTTGAACAGATCAAGATCATCTCAATGTGTCTGGATTAGCCACTTGGAATGACAGTTGTTTTAACCAATTAGCGTACAATATCACAATCTGTTTCTAGGAAAAAATTTAGTATGTATTCAGGAAAGTTAATTATATTTCCTTTTTTGACATCTTCCTGTTGTCCGATTCCCCTTTTTCCCAACTGACCATGCAAACTTAGAATTAACTCTCCAAATAGTGTTAGTGCACTGTTTGGTCATTTTCATGCTGCCTGCAGGGATTAGTTGAGGTGACAGAAATTGTAATAAAATTTTATACCGTTAAACTTGGCTTGAGGAGCAGATGTAGAAGTCCTGCTGATTGCCACACATTTAAGCATTCATTCATGAGGAAGCCCACTACTGTGCTTATGTGGGACATGAGGTTTTGCTATGCCAAAAGCAAATCTTCATGCTATTGGATTGCTACATTTCCCACTGCTACTCAAAACGCTATTCTGAATACTCTTGCCAGGGAGCTCTCTCTTCGTGGAAAATGCACATCTTCAGTTCAAGTCAAGAGTTCTGGCTTGTACTCTATTCCCCATTATTTGGCAATTTGCAGCCAATGTTTTCTTTATCACCACAAATTAACAAGGGAAAGATTGAGGCACTAATTTTTCTTTCAGTGTGATGTTTTGAAAGAGGTAATAAATGGCAAGAAGAGAGAAGGGAAGAAGAAAACAAACCAGAGACTCTGAAAAGAAAAATGTAATATCCCCTTCACCCTCAAGAAATGAAATTATTCTGACAGGGTCAGAGATTCTGCTTGGCAAACCGTCTTAAATTAATTACCTGCCTGACATTTTAAAGGAAAGTTTCAGATCATAAATTTAACCCAGACAAAGCATTCTTTTTAATCTTGTCAGTATGCAAACTACTTTGCACTGCAGTCTGTGAATTATTTATCAGAAAAGCGACCCCAAAAGGGTGAAAGGAAAATCAGGAGTTTTTGATCTCGGGTTCTGCAGGCTGATGTACTTTTTTATCCTAGATCCATACCTGTTACAGTTGCATAAATTCTTTTTGTTTGATGTTGCTGATATATAGCTCTCACACTGTGCTTCTGAAGCCTAAATATTTTTTCTCCATTTAAATTACTTTTAAAGCAGCGTCCCAGTGAATAAATGTATCTACTTTCCAGGGAGAAACAAAAAGTAAATAAAGGGGACAAACTCACCTGCCCTTCTGTTTTATGTCTTTTCATTAGCAAAAGCATACAGTATTGATGGCTGCTGGGGTTTTTTTTCCTGCATTTGGGTGCAAGTACAGTCTGTAATAGTAACTAATCTACAAAGGCTTGTAAACTGCAGAAAACATTAATTCTGTAACAAGCTTCAACAGTAATGATGAAGGGTACTCACCTGGAGTAAAAATACCTTGGAAGATGTGAATCCAGAATCCAGTTTTGATACAAGTTTTTTGATTTGGTTGGGGTTTTTTTATGTAAAGTAACCTATTTTTAGTCTCCTGGCTTTTAAATGAGGCATAGACAACTTCTAATTTCCTAACTCTTGGTCTTTTTATGTTGCAAGTTTATTTGTTCAACAGTATTTCTTTTAGACTTTAGTATTACTGCTAAAAGAAAAGACCTCCAAGTGCAATGTAAAAGACAACTATAATTGAGGGAGCAAAACAAATCAGACCATAGTCCAATACCTGGACTTGTCTAATCTGGACCTTCTTTCTTAGTCACTCTGGATTTCTACATGATTCCCTGAAGACAGCAACCAACTTAGCATGTGACATTTTGAAGAAAGCCAGATTTGGAAAATCAGCAGGGAAGAAAACCCCATTAACCAATTGTAATAACTTAGAAATGTAATACTACTATTCCACATTTTTCACTTTGAGAATGTTATCTCCCTGGATGTGCTTTGTTAATTTTTGATGCTACATGTTTCAAAGGAGTTCCAATATTTTCTGTTTAATCCCTAGGTAAGATGAACTTTAGCTGAGCTAAGTGGAAAGTTCAGTAGAAAGCCTATCAGTTTGCAGAGTGAAATTATGACTCCCTTCTTCTTCTACCATGTAGTATCAGAAATTATTTATTCGACCTATGGAAGTTTCTGCATTTTCATGTGAGCTGAAATAAAGCTGATGAAAATGTTTTATCCTTGTTTGTTTTACTATACTACTTAATGTTTTACAATTTTTAATTCTTTAGTATGGAGGATTTCTTTTTTCCTATCTCCAGGCTTTCTTCTTCCTTTGTGTCAATGCTTGAATGTTGCAAGACACTTCATAATAAAAATCTGTCTAAACAAAATGTGGACATGCTTTTATTTCACTGTGCAGTCCTAATGAAATAAGTCAGTTCTGACAGATAATTCTGTGTTCAATAAATATTTGTCAGATTTCTACTTAGGCTTTTAAGTATCCCAAGCATTTCAAACTTCATTTCAGTTTCCTCTGACAATAAAAAAGAGCTTAAACTTCTTATGAGTTGGTGAAAGATTAACTGTGTAGGGCATAAAGTCAGGGAATTGACACCAGTTAATTGCAGGTCTCCCCAGTTTAAGGCTGTATACACTTTTCATCAGTTTTTACCATAAAACTCCCAAGAAATAAGTTAAGTATTGTATACACCCACCACTATGTTTTTATCTTCCTTTAAAGTCCCCTTTGCAGATTTGTGTATCCATACAAAATACACAATTATGAAACTGAAGACATTTGTTTACTGAATATCCCAGGTCCCTCTTTAAGGACGTGTAAGTATAAGCTCTGGTGTCCATGGATACCTTTCAATTAGGGATTTTGGCTATTGTTTAACTATGATCATTTCTCCTGAGATTTCTGTTCAGCTGATTTCATTTCTCCCCTCGGCACCAGCTTCTGCTGCATCAGTGCTGGGGCTATGATCAGAGACCATCCGAACAGGAGCTGCATTTCAATGCCTTTCTTCTGCTTGAAGGCTTTTTTACTTTTCTCAACCGCATTCATGAGGGTGGTTAAGAATCACAGAAATGCAAAGAATTACCTTTATCATGATTTAAATATTATTTTATGCTAATTCCTGAAGGTATTCTTTTAAGAAAAATAAAATAGATGCTTCTTGATTTTTATGTGTTTACCGATAGGAATTAAACTTTGATGTTCCCTCTCACGACTGCTTTTAGATATTCTGACATTAGAATTACTGCAGGACTTTTTCAAGCTGTTAAAATACATATTTTTTAAAGTCATAAAGAGTAGACTATACAGCCTTCATTTCCTGGGTAGCTGAGGCTGAACACTAGCAGAGAAAGTAATAAAATTCTTCTATCAAGATATGCACTGGTGGTATTGGCTGCGCTCCCAAGTCCAAACCATTCCAAATGAAATTCACCCCTCTGCAGCACCAGCTAAACCTTACTTGTGCTCTACTTACTGGAGCATCAGCCTTTCCTGGTTGCTGTGCAAAAAAGTGGATTTCAGCCACTGTGTGTTCAGACCTTTAGCATTTCATACCTATTTCATTGACTGTGTGTCTTCTTTTATTTCCCTGAGAGCATTATTATGAGATTCTAACTATTCTGGTCTGTACTGCAATATCCTTTGTATGGGTTTGCTTTGGTTTGGTTTTACTTAACCTTGCATTTTCATTGATCATCTCTGTACTTTGTTCTTTCATTATGACTTTTTTTTACCCTTCACAAAGACCTGATACACATAATGAGATATATGTTGTGCAAAGCAACTGTTGGGAATTGCTCTGGAGCAGCAAAAGTGACGATCTAGCAAAACTTTCCTCTCTGCTGCAGGATGGTGGTACTTCATGTTGCACATGGAAATGGCATGGAAAAGGAGACAGTCCATAATTAACACTCTACACATTGTTAATATTCCTGGCTTCCCTTATGGCAAAGTGTCCACATTTGGCTTGCTTAAAATTTTAGTCAGATGGAAATGTTCCTGAAATGTGACACAGCTCAAATGAGTGATACACAGGGGCAATGTTCTTGTTTTTCCCTGTAGGGTGGTATGTAAGCATGAGGCATTACATAGATTTTAAAAGTGTATTAGGGTCTATAAGGCAGTTGTTCTAGTGTCTAAAACCTATTGTTTGGGGCGAGGGTGTTTTTGTCAGCTTTCTTTTGCTATGTACTTTCCACCAGACAACTATTCCATTTGTTTTTCCTGTGTGCTAACAATTTATGGTGAGAATGTCCTTCAAAACACAGCATCCCTAACAATCCAGCATACTACCTTTCACCTTGGATAAGGCCTTTATTTATTTTTAATAAATTCCACCTCATTTCTAACACATTAAACCTCATTATGTTGTAATTTCCCTTGGTATGGAAAGACCTCATTAATTGTTCCATTCAAAACCGATTATCTCTCAGGATGGATGTTATAAGGGAAGTGTAATGGATAAGGGTTTTTTCCACATTCTGCTTGAGCATTACTTTTTTTCGAGTGATTAGTTTTGCTGCATCTGTGTTTACTTAAGAACCTGAAGCTAAAATAATTAGTAACAGGTGGCTGAGGTCTTACTGATAATCTGCCTGCTTTTTAGATGTATGTCTATACGAAGTTTTCAATTCTCACATTCTGGCCCTTTCCCACATTTAACAGGCTGTAATGAGAAGTAATCCTGTATGGTATGGTATTCAGATTTACCTGGTTTTAGGAGAAGTTTTATTTTAGCAGTTTTCACTGACTTCATGAAACATATTTTACTCTTTTGTAATAACATAACATGCTTCATCTCTTCCTGTTTTTTAGGGATTTTCATGGTGATTGTTTTCTATAGCCTGTTTTTCTAAGGATATGCTTGCATTCCTAGTTTATTTGGTATTTTTACATGTGTTCTTTCCTGATCTGTTCTCAGGAATTTTCAGTGGACTTAGCCTCAGCAGCTGTTCACAAAATTTTTCGGATCCTTTTCTGCTGACTCTGGTAATATTTAAGAGACAGGTGTTAAGTTTTTTATATTGCTGCTTTTGGGAGGTCTTGAGAATTATGACTGAGATTCTTTAAAGTTATGTAGAAAAGATGTTTACCTAAAATGTGGCATCTGCCTGTCTGAGCTTCTTAGCTATCCAGCTATGAATGCAATGAGAACAAGAAGCCATTCAGCTGTGCATGATGGGCTGGTTATGGTTTATTGACATTTATGACTGCAGGTAGGAGATTGCTACAGCTATTTGAACACTCAGGCAGGGTGGTCCTGTAAAAACCAGGATGGAAAGCCAAGATTATGAAACCATCCATGCAACTACTCCACAGCCAAGTGGTTTTGACATATGCCAAGGATATATGCAGCTATAATTCAAGATCCCCACTGTGCTCAGATCATTCCAGGGGCTTGAGGTGTAGCTTTCCACATCCGCAGGTATAAAATGGGGGGGGGCTGGATCTTTTATTGAAACAATTCAATTTTCTGAAAATACACACTTACTAAGCTACAGTGAAGATGACATTACATTTCAATTATTGACTCATTCTCCAGAGATGTTTGAGGAGACATTGATTTGGGGACACCGACATTGAATCAGATGGTGATTGGAATTAATTTTTTCTGAAAAATAGGTAAATGCCTTAAAAAATGCTTCAAAATCTTTAAAAAACACTTCAGAGATTTGGGGGTGGATTTTTAGAATGTGAAAGGAAAATGAGCAATCCTTGCTGTTATTATGCAGAGTACAGGGTAGTTCACATTTGCTAAGACAACCTTACACTGGGATCAGTCAGAAGGACCTGTGCTAAACAGCACATATTGTTTTACAGTTCTCTCCATTCATTTAGTGTTGACTGCACCCATCCTGACATAAAAAACAACTGTTAGCTAAGAACTCCAAAAATCTAATTTTAAAGGATTGTGATCACTGGGAAAAAAAACCAAACTAAACAACAACCAATAATCTGTTATCTTGCAACACTAAGAAATACTTATGCTCTATAATAAGTATGATTTGCTGTCCTTATTCAGATTTCTATTAAGTTTAAGATTATTTTCCAACCATGTGATTTGAGCACAGAATTAAAGATTTTTGTTGTGCACCATATAAGAAATACAACCCACATATAGAAGCTACATACTTCTGCTCTTCCCTCAGTACTCAAATCCTGTGCAAGAAATAAAACATGTAGAGAGGTGGGTATCTTGGGGTTTGCTTTGTGTCCTAATTCCCACATTGTCCTAATAGGTTTTTATTTTTAAACAACCACCATTTTTAGCATGGTCAACTTTCAAAATAAATTAATGTGACATTTTAAAGGAACAGCTCAGTGTAGAGAAGTTAGTAGTAGCATGAAAACAACATCTTTCTAGTTATAAGGTGAGACAAAGCAGTCTGAAGAACTATGCAGGAAAAAATGCATCAGGTAAAATGGAACTGATCTAGAGAGAGATAATAATGGCATACTTCTATTACTTGATGTAAAATATTATTAAGAAAGATTATGGTGAATTGTCTTTCACAGTTCAGAGAAAATATACTTACACAGTATATTTAAATTAAGAATCAAATTATCATTCTGCAGTTCATTGTGAAGTAGTCAAAATATTGGTAGATCATCCATTTAATCTGAGTGATTCAGAATAGGAAGAAAAAAACACATTACAGAGGAACATTAAAACAATTATTATTTAAATTTTTTCATGGAAACACAAAAAGGAAGATCTTCAGGAGCAGAACCTGTCAGACATTGTCATGGCTGACCAGGAACCATGAGTAGGGGAGGCAACAATCATAACAGGATCTGACAGACCCTGTTCCCTTGAGGCGCCCTCCATGGGCTGCAGTGTGATTATATTCTCCATTGTGGTCCTCCACGGGCTGCAAGGGAACGACTCTCTCACAGCTGCCATGCAGAGATTTTACCCTTTCCTAAATTTGTTGTCACAGACCCAGCACCAGCACTGCTAATGAGCTCAGCTTTGAGCAGCAGCAGCAGCACTTCAGCTGGAATTGGTTCTGTCCAACACGAGGCAGTCCCTGGTCTCCTCTCAGAGACCTCCTGTGCAGCCCCTCTGCTGCTGCCAGCACCTGCACAGGGACACCCTGCACAAGCTGACAGGAGGACTTGATATTTCCATAACAAATAGCACTGCTGAAGAATCAAGAAGCCCTTTTTCTCAGGAATAGTGACAGTTCTCTATTTTCCCTACAGGTTGAAACATAGCACTGCATCTGTTGATCTCTCATATTTAAAGACACCTGTTTTCATTAGTGATGTTGAGTTGTGTGCTGCCTCTGTGTGGTTCCCAAGTTGGGTTACAAACTTTTCAGATGCAATGGTCCAGATCCTCTTTTACTGAAATTAATTTATTCCCACACAATCTAATTACAGAGTAGAGATCCCATGCTCTCATCTAAAGCTGTACTTCTCTCTTACTTATGTTTTCTGATCCAAGGAAGGGAAAAAAATTCTTCTCTATTTCATTGACTCATTTCTTTGCTTTCAATCTTTTTATTTCAATCAAGATTAATAATTGAAATGTGGAAGTATGTGTGGGTAGTTATGTGTTGTCTGAATGCTCATAAACTGAATGAGTTTCTCTAAAAATTCTTACTATCTGAATGGTGACCATCTGTATCATTTGGCGATCCTATCAGAAATTCTACAATATAAAAAAACCATGTACCTCTTTCTGGGGCTGCTACTGAAATGTAGTTTTAAGAGATATTTCATAGACTTAGAGGTTTTCTTGAGTGATTTTGGTGCTCCTTTTCCTGCATTAATCTGCTTTTTTCACCATTATAATTATTATTATGATTATTGTTACTGTTGTTACTTTTATGTTTATTATTTTCTACCATATACTAACAGAATTATACTAATAAACAGTAAACCTAGTAAGTCAAGAATTTGCTCCTAATCAGAAAACTGAAATTACTACAGAAACTTCCTAAATTTAGTTGAGAAACTAGTCATCCTCTTGATAAACAGCTCGTAGAAGACAGTCAGAAGCTTGCAAAGAGAGGTTCCCTCCACAACAAGGTTCATGCATCTTTCCCTATTCTGGAAATCCCCCACAAGCTAACTAGAGTTGGTGCAATAAGCAGAAATTGGTTTAATGGTCTTTGGAAAACACAACTCTAAAAGAAGATATTGGTCTGTATAGATTTTTTTAGCATTGTAATAATAAGCATGTGAGACAAAAAACATTACATTAAATATGCAAAAGTAATCCTGAGAGGATGAACCAGAGACAAGCTCCAGGCCTTCCAACCGTGTGCTCAGCTGGAGAAGCTAGAGTATCATCTGTTGCCTCTTTTTCTGTTTATTTATTTATTCTACTCCAGAAGTTTTATTTCCTTGTCTGTGAGGAGGTATGGCTCTTTCTGGCAGTGGGGAGCAAGTTGCCCTCCTCAGATGAGGCTGCTAGAACATTGTAGATACAGGTTGGGCTGCCACAGGACAAGGAAGTCTGAAGGATTTCTGAATAACCTTCTAATCATTCTTAATTACATCAGTACTTTTACTGCTTAATTGCTGCTCCAGCAGTTATTTTAAAAAGAAAACCACTGCAGGCATATTTTGGGAGGGACTCATCCTATTACTTTGTGTTGAGCTTGCTCTGCAAGCCCCTGTCAGATCAGACTCCTCTCCAAAGGTTTTGGGCTCACAGTGGGATTCAAAGAGGAGCTGCCCACCTTGCTGCCCAAGCCAAGTGGATTTGGCTCAGAAAGAGAGCTGCAGGTGCATAGGGTTATGCTTTCTCTGCATAACCCTAGAGAAAGGGTTATGTGGACCTTCCTTTAAGGTGGGATTGTGCTGGGGATATTTTGGATGTGAGTTTTAATTCTGAACCCTAACTCCACCTATGTCTGTTTCTAAGGTCCTCTGTCACTTTCAGGGATTAGCCCTTAGGCAGATCTGAAAATCCCAGCAGTTTGCTGAACCCCTTCTTTCAATGTCTTTGCCTCTAATTTAATATTCTCTTGGAACGGCAGCTCCTTTCCCAGTGATTATTTTTATATTAACTACCAGGAGAAAATAAAATGTGAGTTATCCAGAAGAAAAAAAAATACATATATGATATAGCTGGGAAAAAAGCCTCTGAGGATCTATTTCAAACTTTTGCTAAAATCTAAAAGATGCAATTAGCTATTACAGAGAGAAAGTTGATGTGGTTTCTAGCAGAGATACTTGCTTTAGGTTTGTAACACATTCAAAGAACAGCCTTGTGAATCCCCTGGGCTCACCTTCATCATTTTACTCACAGAGCCTGTGACTGCAATTACGTCTGAGCAATGCGTTGCACCATGGGGAGAGAGTAGGCACAAGCAGCAGGTGACAAAACCAAGCATAAATGAATATAGATATTTTCATTACATTTTGGTTGTAAGCTGGGAAAAAGGAGGAGGAAAAAATTATGACTTGTAAGAGACTTAAGCACAACGTTCAGTGCCTTGCAAGGTAGAGTAAAAAATGTTATGAGATTTGCTGAGAGGGAGGCAACTCAGGGTAAGGCCAATGAAGAAATTGTGAGGAAGCCTTTTGGAACACTCCTAAATGTCATGGGTGAGAGACAGACATTTTATTTCCTCTCTGCCTCCCAATGAGCTGCCTGCTTTGTCCAAGCCTATCTTCATGATGCTGTTTGTGCTGGAACTTGGAATGGAATTTAGTCATGTTAGAAAGCATTGTACTTTTAATTACATATCAAATTAAAGAAGTTGTTTTCTTTTATTCCAGCAAAATCAGAGCTAAAGATTAAAACAAATCCATCAGCTTCATTTTTTTCCTCCTCTTCTTTCTCCAGTTTGCCTGCTGGGATATTCCAATCCTTCACTGAAGCAAATGTGAGTGACTTTTCCTTGCATTTCACAATGTTGTCTGTCATTCACATGAAATTTTACATTCTGTCCAAGCTGTTATCAAGACAACCCTTCCATAAATGAGTTCACTTTCATTATCATTATCTATAACACTCACACACAACGATGAGCTGCAGGATAAGTCAGAGTAGCAGACACCTCCTACAGACTCCAATGGCTTTTCCCATGAGGTCCCTTATACCCTGCTGACGTCTCAATCTGTTTCTCCCCAAGGGTCATGAAATCAATTTGTTCTCAGGAACCTTGTCAGCCTCATTCTACCACTTGACTTTCAAATTTACTGTGACAACTTTTTTAGATGAGATGGCACGACCATAACTACTTCTGATTCTGGGATCTGGTCAAGCACAAACAGATGATGCTGGGAAGAGCAAAATACCTCTATGCACTTGATTAGTGAGTTTTTGTGTGCAGAATCAATTGACTCAGAGCAGTTGAGTGAGGACCCTCATACCAAGGCTAAGGGGTGGAATCTCACCCTTTTTGCTTGGAACGTCTGCAGAAATCCTGACAGCACTGTTTATTATGCAAGGAAACAGAGAGTTCCCTGTTCCAAAGAAAACTTATGATGCCTCTGGGATCAGTTTTTTAAGAATATACAGGACTGCAACAGATCTTGCAGCCCATGGGAGACAAAATGTGCAATTTCTCCAAGAGAAAATTTAGAGACCAATTTCCAAGCAGAACTTTTTTTCATGAGTTTGGCCACTCAGGAACTAATAAAGCATCAAATGTTGTTCCAGTCCAAATATTGTTCTGGTCATTTCTGTCTGGATAGTCAGCTGGTACCATTCAGTCCACTAAACCTATGTAACCTTTAACTCCTGATTGTTACATACTTTTTGTACACTGAACTTCTGAATTTTCTTTCTGCCTTTTCAGTAGCTGCCTCCTAGTAAGAGAAAATATTTAACTCAGAAGCCTACTCAAGGATTGTGTGCTATGCGAAAGCTGTCTGGAACTTTCAGAAACTCAAAGGCTTTTGATGTGCTGTGCCCTGAGTTTGTTCTCTGTTTCTGGGGCCATAAGTTAAATTGTGGATACTTAATATATTGAGAAAGCATAGACATCCAGCAAGACTAAATGTGAAAAGTTTTTTCTTACATCCAATGTTGTATTTTCAGATTGCTAATTTTTCAGTGTTTTTGTAAAAAAAAAAAAAAAATTGCATCTCATGAAGGATGGTTTCAGAAGAGAAAAAGCTTATTGTTTTCTGATGTATTTCATAAATAAATACTGTTATAAAGATCTGTATATGTATGTATATGTGCACATATATATTTGTGTTTGTGTATATGTGTGCTCTGGATTTTTTTACTTTCTTGATCTCTTAAGTTGAAATTTAAAAAAAAAATTAGGGCAGAAACAGAAAAATATAATAATAAGGACATTATATGGTTAGAAAAGTCTATTTAAAAAAAAAAAAAGAAAAAAAAGAATATGGCAGCAGCAACAGCAAAAAAAAACCCATGGAAAATTTACACCCATTGTCATAAGATCTGTCATGGCCTCTAAGTTTACTATGCATCTTCCTGCATTCTAATGTAAACTTTTGTTTAGAAGGGAGAAAATTAATATCTCTTAAAAAGTGTTCATATAACAGCTTATAATTTATGCAGTTGTTGACTAAGAGCACCTTTTGAGCAACAAAAATGAAGCTATTTTAGGGCAGAAAATTTTTTTTGTTTGTTTTGGGTTTTTTGCTTTGCTTTTTTTGTGTGTGTGAAACTGTATTTTTTGATTCAAACACAGAGGGAGTGGAAGACAATACTCAGTTCACTTTCAGGCTCACCTAATTGGAAGTCTATGCTTTCAATTATTCAGTAGCCCCAAACTCTCAGACTGTAGGGAGGTGAGAGTAGATCAGAAATGGAATCTTATTTACTTTGGGATCAGCTGACTGATTTGCTGCCTTAACTATATGCTCTTGCTAGCTTACAAAAACATTTTCTCCTCATGACTAGACCTTCTGTAACAGGAGCCCTTTCTGTTTCCTTTATCAACTTACACAGAAATACACTTCTTGCAGTGGTCTGTTGTGCCCCAGATACCCCAGATACTCTGTGCACACCCAAAGCTGTGCGACCTTCAGCCCAGCAAGCTGCCAAAGTAGGAATGCCATCTCTCAGAACCTGCAGACCTAGACCATGGGAGATCTTGATTTAGACAAAGATGCCACTGAGATCAGGAATATGTCTAGCATGAGTGGATGAGTACTTTTGCATGCAGACCAAATCCCAACTGGGATTTTACCATGTCATGGGGTATTTATTTTTGTAGTATCAAAGAATAGGATAATTTGTTATTAGAATAATTTTGTATGTGTCACATATTTAGCAATAACTGTTCTACCTGGATATCCAGCACTGGAAAGAACATTTTATATCCTTTTCCCATGTCCTTAAACCTCAATTCTTTATTCTTCATAAGGGAGGCTGTGACACCTGCTTTATATTACTTCTTGTCAGCTGGTAGGACAAGAATACATTATTTAAAGTTTATTTTGCACTGTTTAGTCTAATGTGGTCCCAAAAAGGGATTCAAGAAAATGTTCTGCATACATAAATATTGTAAATAAAATGTGGCTAAGAGCATCACAAAAGAGAAATTGTTGAGTGACCACCCACTATGACAATCTTGTCTTAAGCAGGATGATGCTTAAAAGAGATGCTAATCACACAATATTTTGGAACAGACTAAGCTTATCTTGGAGTGAGACTGTCAAAAGGAAAGTGATGGCAAGACAAACTTGATGAGAGTGTATTTCCTGTCTCTTCTGATTATGCTGTACTAGTCTCCTACCTGGGCTGCCAAAGGAACAGTCTTTTTACATGTGAGCATTGTCCAGACACCAAGACATGAATGGGAGGAGAGAAAGGTGTGGATTATTTCAGGGTATAAAGCTTAGTTCAGCTACTGAACTAAGCTATAGAATGGCACTTGTGATTTGAGACAGAAAAAAAAAACATGAAACCTTGTCTGATGAACAGCAACATCAAAAAGTAGGGGGAGAGCTCACGTCCTGCTGGATTTACGTACAGAACTCCCACTGATGTGAATGGCAGTCTGAGAACAGAATAAAATGCATGGGAAAAGAAAAGAATCAGAAAGAGGTAATTGTTTAGCAAATACCTATAAAATAAATTTGAATGCATGTCCTACTGTGATTAACCCAAGGCTTGATTTAAAGTTCACTGATTGTCTAAGGGAGTCTTTTTACTGGCTTTTGTGGACATTCAAATCAGACACTAGAAAGGATGTTTTTTTCCTCAGAGAAAGCAACATTTTATTGTGAGTCAAAAATTATGCTTTCCTGTAATTTTCTTGAAATTTAAAATCAAAAGAAAACTTTGACAAGACATTAATAAGCCCATAATTCAATCTGGGATACACAGTGCTTATATCTATAGTGGAAAAGGACAGTAAGAGAGCAATCTATAATGCTACTATAAAAGCACAATCTTTCCATAGATAAATTTGAACACTGGTGTCACTAAACTCTGCCATATGAAGATCTCATGTTGTATACACTGACTTTAATCCAGATTCAGAAACACAGAAATGTCTTAAAGGAGATGCTTTTAAATTCTCTCTGGGCTCTCTCAGGACTAAAATTTAATGCTTTCAAATTGTGTAATACTTTGACTATGGATTTATAATTTTACTTCCTCCCTTTGTTTAAACATTAGGTTGAAATAATGTTACTTTTGTAGTTAAAGGGAGCGGGTCAGATTCTCATGGAATGATGCCTTCTTAAAAAAGCATCTGACTTGGTATTTCTTACTGCATATTTTGTTGTGATTTTTTTAAAGGGATGTGTGGGTGAGTCACATTCCTTTATTCTCAGTTGCACTTTGAGGTACCGTAGTAAAATTCTTCTGATTTCCTTACACAATTAAGTAGCTCCAGTGGGACTTCCTTTTACAGGTTAACAGCAGATTTTTTGTGTGAATGTGCAGCTTCACTGTTTGACAGTGACTTCAAAAAGTCTCTTTGGAGGATCTCTTTCTTCCTTCTGTTACAAGGAAATGCTTCATTCTGTACATG
Organism: Argya squamiceps; assembly: GCA_037834095.1. Lineage (NCBI taxonomy): Eukaryota > Metazoa > Chordata > Aves > Passeriformes > Leiothrichidae > Argya > Argya squamiceps. Next base: position 30,956,632 of record JBBMKD010000053.1, on the reverse strand, counting down.
AACAAGATGTGCTAGAGCAGATGACATGAAAGAAACTTTTTAAACTCAGAAATATACTGCTGTTTTCTTCCTTATACTTGACAAGATATTGAATATATCTTTGAACTTGAGATTTCCATCAGCACTTGAGAATAGTATGAAAATTATCTTTCATTACAATTCTGGGAATGGGCATCTGCATCACTTAAAGCAGATAATGAAAAGCTCATTTATACACATCCCTGTGCATTAAAAGCAGCATAGCCAGCAAGTCAAGGGAGGAGATTCTGACCCCCTACATTGCCCCAGAAATCCACTGTGCTAAAATCACTTTCTAGTATTTTTACATAGATTGAAACAGATTTTTTTGCAGTTGGGACATTATATAAACCAACAGTAAATTATCATCTACATAGCTACATACAGTACCCATACAGCACTTTGCTCAAGTTTGTGGACGTCTTAATTTTGTTTTATTTTTACTGAATCATGATGTCACATTTAGCTGAAAGATATTGTTCTTCAAATATAGATGAAAAGGACAAACAAGAAGACAAAAGCTGGGTTGACTTCCAATTAACTTACCTTCATCTATATTTTATCTGAGCTGAATTTTCTCTGAGTTTTTTAGGCAGTGTGTGTTTTACTACTTACTTAGTAGACTGAACCACTCTGCCATGAGTGAAGAGTCCCATTGGAGGAGTCCAGGGAACTTTTCTTCTCGGCAAAAATAGAGGATGTCCTAAATTTGCCAACATCTTTGAATTAAATAAAGAACCTGCTGAACAGATGAAACTGTTGGAGTGATAAATGTGTGGAGTCCTCTTACTGCCTTGTCCTGATTTCCTGGCCCATCAGAGCAAGACAGTGAAGTGTGAGCTCATGGTGGACTCTGTATTCTGCTACATCAAGCACTTCATCTCAGGCCACAGGATAAACACAGTGGCTCCTTGCACCTTTTGTTGGCTGACTATGCAAAAAGTATAGATGGTGGCCTGGAGCTTTCCCAGACTGTACTGCTATAGGAAAGGTGAAAGACAGTATGAGCATAATGCTAACGTTGTAACCCATGGCACTTTCCTTAGGTTCAAAGAATGGGATAATTTTAATTTCCAATATAGACATAAACTCATGAATTGGAAACGACAGTCATATCTCTACACACAATAATTAGCTTGTCGTAGTTATTATTATTCAGAGAGTATTAAATAAATCTTTGAAGCTAAGAATAACTAAGAATTGATCCAGCACTACAGAGATAATAAACAGCAGGATATTTCTGTTTTCAGATTTACAACTTTATATTCTAGATATAATACAGCAGTTTATATTTCTCACCCTGTGGCAGGCAGTCTTGAGTTTTACTACTTATATCTTTACCACTTGTTGAGAGCATCTCATATTTTTGTTTTAGGGTTGCTTTTCAGGTGGAGAGTTTCTATGCAGCCACACAGAAGCAGCATCTGCCAAATGTTCAGGTGTTCTTTGTGGAACATTTGTCCACTGCAAGGGGAACTTTGAGTGTCTTTGAGAGTGGCTGAGGCTGGGAGACATTCTGGAGATGGGTCAGACATTCTGACCTTTTTTGCTCAGAGATGGGTCAGCTGAATCAGGCTGCCCAGGACAGTTTGGGCTTCAAACATTTCCACATCTTGAGCTGCCAGAACTTCTCCAGGCAGCCTGCTACAGTGAGTGACCAACCTCACAGTAAAGGTGTTGCCTTGCACAACGCCTGCATAGACTGAAATTCTAAAAATGTAAGTGATAGGCTCTTTCTCCAAGAAGGAATAATTTATGCAGTAAAACTAAAAATATATTTTGTCTGGGAATGCAAGATGGACACAGAAAGACTGAAGGTACAGTAGGTGGGATATCAAGGAGAATGAGATTGATTTCTTTTTCTCTAGCTTCTGATTTTTGCAAGAATTTTAAATTATTCGAGCTCTTCATTCCTTATTCCTAAAAGAAGGTTAATTTTTATTTTCTAGAGTATATGTTTTTCTTTCACATGTACAACATGAGTTGAGTTCTTTTACATTCATCCAAACAGAATAACAGACCCTAATACCATTCTTAATAGCATAGAAACCTACTGAAGAGAGAGGAATCTTGTTCCAGAATGAAGCAAAATATAAATTTTTTGCTCTTTTGTGAAACAAAAAGAGAACACCATCTACATACTGACTTAAAATAAAGAAATGGTTTAATTTTAACAGTGGAACTCTCTAATATATTTTTAAATTGTACTAGTTTCTGACAAATTTCCTCTGTTTTTTCTTTTCAGGTATAGGTGTTTGATATAATAACATGAGTTTATAAATAAATTTGAACTGATTCAAAGTGAACTTGGTGGGATAAATTTATCGTTTTGTTAAAAATGTAAAAAGTTCCTAGAATAATATGGGGGTTTTTGCTGTTACTAAATTTTGCTAGGAACAATGTGATGGGATAGAAGAGTAATATAGCCACATCATTTAATGCATTTCTTTATTCTAGCACATATAATATAAAATGAAAGAATATAGTTTGTGCACTATGGGAAGGCAGAAGTGCTTTTCTTCTCTATTAGCTGACTAGAAGTCTGGAAATTCTTTATCAAGACCTGAACTACACTCTTCTGCTTCATGAGGTTGCTTCCTCCACTTCTAAAATGCTTTTGAAAATGATATGTTTCATATCAGAATAGATCCCTGGAAGTTATTAAGAATAAATAATTGGATAAGGGAATATCAACTGTCTCAGCAAATCTCACTACTTTAAAAAATGCTTACCTTGTCTAGTTAACTGAATTAATATTCTGAGAATATAATAACGTAAATGAGAAGAATTAACTGTAGAAATTGAACTGCCCTACTCAAGCCACAGTGTTCAATAATGAAACTGGGACTTCTGCTGGGAGTCTGGAATGTTTCAGACTCACAGAGGTGGTCGCTGCAGTACTTATGCTTTTAAGGTGACTTTTTAATTGAATCAATATATGAGTCAGATCCACATTGAGCATAGCTGTGAAGATGGAATCTCATCTTGAAAAGCAAAGGAAATAATATGCACTGCATGCCCTCAGCCCACGATTGCCTCAGGCACTCCAAGAAAAGTGCAAACTCCTTCTCTTCCCCAAATCCAGCCTTAAAATTCAGGTTGAAAAAGGCAAATGAAGAGCTGGCAACTAGGAATGTTTTTTATGTGTACGTATGGCCTGCCTTGAAATTCAGGGAAAGAAGACAAAATTAAGATCTAGGAACTAGGAGTACTTACTTACTTGTTTTTGTGTGTTTTTGTTCTCAGGTGATCATAACACACATTAGTGTCTGGTGTTTCACTGTGCAGTTTTGAAGACAGTTTCCCCTCACCTTTTGAACCACAGAACAAATTTATGTGCTAGCAGTATCTCTATTCTCATTTTTCAAGTTCTGAATTCCTTTTTCTTTAAAAAGGGCATCCTCCATAGGAGATGAACACCCTTGGAATGCCAGCTCAGTTGGATCCTAGTAAAACTAGACTTTAATTCCTTACTGTAGAATGAAGGGAGTTGAAATACAGATGAAAATCAAGGTTTTGATATGTGTCTTGCATTTACGAGGAAGCTATAGAGAGTGAATAAAGAGAGTGAGTAAATCTGTCTTTTGTTTATTGGGAATAAGTAACTCCAGGATTCCTGGAAGAAAAACAAAGCAATGTGTTCTGTGTTTAGTAAGGACACAGACCCTCAAGCCAATGTGCCAAAGCCCTGTCAGCTGTACTTTGGCCACCAGTGCCACTGAGTCATGCCTGCTGGGATGCCAGGAGCTGTTTTCTGTGGAGGGAAGCTGACTCACCCAGTATGGCCCAGCAGCCTGACAAAAATGCTCCAGCAGATCGTAACTCAAGGGAGGGCACCATAGGTTTGACCACTGATTTATTTTTTTGTGTCATACCACGAGGTTTTTTCACGGCAGTCTCCATGGTGATAGGTTTGACCGCCAGCCCCGGGACAGCGCAGAGTGGAGCAGAGAGCTCACCTGGGCAGATTTACACCGCTGCTATGTGTCACAGGAACTGCTGACATACTGAACTGCTGAAAGTCTCTTCCCATTGAGGCATAAAAAATACATTTTCTCATCTGGCAGGCAATCCGAACTGCTAATTACTGGCAAAAATGTTTCTTTTTCAGCTAAACAACTAGCGAATACAAGTTAGTCTTGTGTTTTTGCCAAGGCTGTGAAAAAGGAGCTGACCTAGAACATATCTAAAACTCAACCCAAACTTTGCTGCTTTGTTACTAAATACCTCAATACCTCAATCCCTGCCTTTGCTTTTCCCTCATTATCCAAATTATAGAGTAAATCAAAGAGAGAAAGGTCAACTAAGATTAAATTGCAAAGCAGGTGTGAAAAGTAAAAACTGAATGTCAGTTTGACTGTCAAAACTGATACTATTTCATATACTAGGAGAACCTAATACTCTGGAAGAGTGCATGGCAGTGAAACATCAGAAAATTATTTATTTAATTAAATAAATGTCGATGTAGATAGTTTAAAATCACAGTCACTTTATTCTGTTTTGGGTAGGATGCTGTGCTTTCTTCTGTTAATCAGGGTTTTAGGTAAACTGTGATTCTGTGGGGAGAGCAGAATATTTTATATCTTTTTCTAGTGCAGTTGAAAAGCACAGACAAATTGCCACCATCTTTCTACAGGACTGAGCAATTGTGCAGGGTTTGCTTAGGAAGAGAAGGTTTTGTAGCAGTTCGGGGACAGAATTGTTAGATGACCATAAAGATCTCAGTGAGCTTATTTCCCCCATCAATCATTAGGGTAATCTGCTGTTACCAAGTTCCTCTATTGTGGCACTACACTCTATATACACTATATCTAGTGTATATTTTGGGATTTCCAATAATTCTGTATGTTTTTGTTATTCGTTTATAATGGTTTGTCCCTACACCCCCATCCCCAAACCCCCGTGGTCCTTCCCTGGTAATGGACCTTCTCAATCACCTTGCAAAGACTAGGAAGATTCTGGTGAAGGTGCTAGGTGATTCGGCAGAGCCCTTAGGTCCCCACCTTTCTCCACTGTATCCCTGTTCTGGGTCACACCCCCCCACCTGGATTGGTTCTGGGTTCCCCCTGCTCGGGGTACGCCCCTGGGGTATTTAAGGTGAGGACAGAGGGCCAGAGCTGACTCTTGCTCGTGGGCAGCTCCGAGGACAGAATAAAGCCTAGTGAGACCCATGGGCAGAGTCCACTCTTTCTTCCACGCCATCGACCACGCTTCAGCCTGAGGTTCTGACCCACCAGACCTTCCTTATATGCCGGGGGGAGAGCAAGCTAGCCAGTAAAGCAGCTCAAGGCCCCGCAATTCTCTATTAAAGATAGAAATATATATGTACCTTTGAATTATGCATAATATGTATATTTCATGAATTTATGATATCACATGAGCGTATTGAAACACAAAACCTTAATCACAATACAAACCAGTCTAAATCTGTATAGCAGTCCTGAAAATCAACATTTGATACCAATATGTGATGGATTTCTGACCCTATGAACCCCCTCCCTTTGAAACCCCCCCCTCCTGAAAACTTTGGATTGTAAGCAGGGACTCTGCCACATTTGTAGGTTTTACCTTTATGTTATGTTTAGAGTCTAGAGGTGGATGTGTGTGGTTAAACATTCCTGGATTTTGCAAATCTTAAAAGTATATTGGGAAATCAGTATACAGATTCCCACACAGTTGAATACCCAGAAATGCTGATGGTTTCACAGAATGCAATAAAGCTTTGCAAAATGTGCTGTTTGTTGTGTGTTTGGGACTTTTTTGAGTATGATTTATACACCTAGTATTTACCCCTGATATGAAGATGGATTATGGACATAGCACATGTTTTTTCTTTCACATGAATACTTTCAATAATTTCTTGTGTAAGCACTGTCATAGCCTGGTAAAGTTTAATACAGTGTCTTGCATATGCTCAATGTGGATAGAAAATACAGGCTTTTAGGCCTTGAGCCAGAGATGTGCTCATTGAGTTAACTTTCATATAGTTACTGAAACCACTAATACTGGGAATTGTCATCACAGGCAGATGTGAACTATTTTAAACATGCAAACAGATTTGAAAAATTACTTTGATTACAATGGAATTCATGCAAGCGTGCGTCACAGAACACATCAGGCATAAATTAGGTTGCTTTTCAGTAATCACAGATCTGCTGTTTTATCTGACACTGTGGAAATGCATTTATACCATACAATCTTCCATCATATGGTACAGAATTAGTTTCATTTGACATTGCACTATTTAACTTCTGGAGTGTGCACAAATGTGATGTCTGTATTTGTCACGACACATGGCATTTAAAAGGCGGAAAATATGCATATGCTTATTTTGTGGAAATTTATGCATGCGGCTTTTTTCTGGCCTTTTGGATGGTATTTGGCTCTGGATTAAATTATCCATATGTGCTAGGTGTCTAAACTCCCACTACAGTCTGAGGAGACAGGGAGCTCAGTTCATCCACCCACACTCAGCTGCCTGGTGTCATCTGCATGGGTTGAGGATTTGCCCATCTGGCCTCCAATGAAAGCATGGGTCTCCCACAGTCCTGCCACCCCCGTGTGTCAGGGACACGTGAGGCTGTCTCAGATGTCACCAGGCAGCCCCTTTTATGTGGCACCTAAGTTCTTAACCCTACATCTCCACTGACTGCAGAGGGAGATAAAAGAACATCTTCCACAAATAAACCTGTATTCAGACACCCTTGCTCAGACATCTTCATCTTGAAATGAAGTATACTTTCAGCCTTTCAGTCTTCTGGAACAATGTAAATGAAATGCATGAAAAAGGAAATATTCATATCCAGTCCTGTTTTAGTGTATCTCAAAATTTTAAAGGAATATAGCATGTTTTCTTACATTCACTGCTATTTATGGAAATGTCTTTAAAACGATTTTTTTCTTACTGAACTTCTCTAATTTATGCATCACATGATCATAGACAGCTCACATTTCTTCTAAAAGGGTATCAAAAGAGATGAAAAACAGAAAGAATAATGATTTTTCTTATTTTCTGTCATTATTTTTACTATGTTTAGGATTGTACTTCAAAATGGATTGAATGAAAGAAACATAAACACTGTTGGTAGTATACATCTTATTGTCAGCAAGTATACTTTTTGCTATAATGAATATTTCCTATGAATTTTAAAACAATATTTATTGTAAACTAATATTCAGCAAAATTTATTATTAACGTGGAAGGGAAAGAGTCAGAAAAGATGCATAGAGCTGCATTAGGAAGAGGTTTTCCTTACGCTCACTCTCAGCTTATTTCTGCTACAGTGTTAACTCTCTGCTAGTCAAAGGGAGGAGCTTCCTCAAAATAACATTTTAAATCAGTTGTGACTGCTTTTAAGTATTGCAGCAGCTGAGATTTGGCAGATATCTTCTCAAAATATTATTTTTCTTTTTTGGTTTTGTAAGCATGTTTGCTGTTTCTCTAGAGAGCTGTAATGATGTTTACTGAGGTATAGCTTCCATTAAGATGAACAGCCAGTTCACCATGAGGAATAATGGTTGCTATACCAGGGACAGTATAGAAGAAATATTTCCAATTCAAGTACAAATTTTATATTCAAATTTACCGTTCACCTCTAATTGAAATATGTATGTTTCTATTCTTTTTGATGAAGAGTAAATTAAAAGAGAAAAATATATTTCTAGTATATGCCAAAATTAAAATAATGGACAAACACATTTTGTATTTCTTTATATCAGCAACATATAACTGCAATTAAAAGGATTAATAAAGCTGCTGGGTCACAAAGAATAAATAAGATTTACACTTGACAGTCTTTCAAAATGGTGGAAAAGTGGTGTTAAACACTCTCTTAAACTCCAGTGTCTGCTGTAGCAGAACAGAAGCATCCAGCTGCACAAGAATTGAAAGTCAGCTCTCTTGAAAGGGATAAATATCATAGTTAAATCTGTAATATACCATACATATTTGCCACAGAGAAAAAGTCAGCTCTAAATCAGACTCCTACTGGAGACAAAGTGATGCTTCAGGTAGATGGATAACTTCAATCAATACAGGGGATGTATTTTACTAAATAAAAGGATTCCCCACCGTGAATGCAACTCTTCAGCATGTAGCACCTATGGCTCCCGCAGGCTCTCAGAGAAAATTTCCACTGGTGTTAACAAGAGCTTTCTGTGAGTAAGGATCATCCCATAAAAGGTAACTCCACTGAGTGTATTTAAATGCTAAATTCTTACCACTGTTTTGTTTAGAGTCATGGAGTGAAATTTAACCCAACATTCTGTGTTTGAGAATGGACAAGAAAGTTATTAAATAAGTATTTCTTATCTTAGTAAATGGTATGGATAAAGTGACAATACCCTAAGTACATCAGCATTTTGTAATTGTCCTGTAATATCTTTCTGCATACTCCTGAAGCTTCTGGCCCCATCCTCATCCAAAACACTGGGCTGCCTTAGGATCTGCTCTTACCTGGTACAGATGTACTGCCTTAGAGCTGACTGCCATGAAAGCAGCTCTGTTGGGAGCAGGGAGGCAGGAGAATCACTATTCTCGCCCTCCATCTGTGTACATTCTGCCCATGAATCAGGAAATGCATTAGCACTTGATCTTACAGTTATCCAGTAAAGCACAACTGTCAGAACTCCCAAGACTGGGTCTGGTCTTGATGTTTTGTAGACTTCAAGGGAACAGAAAGAATGAGAAACCAAAGTGTCCATTCTGATGTCGCGTCCTTTCCTGAGCTTCTTGCAGGTGTGTTGTATCCAGCCTTGTGCTTGGTCTGTCTTGCCTGGCTGGCTGGACCTCAGACCTGCTCTGTCACTGCCAGCATGTCTATCCCTATGTTAGCCCCACTTTTATCTCAATCTTTAGGCAAGCAGAGACATGCTGGGGAGAGCACTGCCCTGCTCCCATTGCTGTTGCCACAGCTCTTGGCTCTCTGTCATGTGCAGGGCAGCTCAGCCTTAAACCTCCCTGACATGAAGATCACAGGCTGTATTGTTACTTATCTTGATTGTGGGAAGTGCTCTTGCTTATCAGATGCTCAGAAAATGGATGCTTGATCAATACTATAGACATAACAGGGCATTAGCCAATGGCTTTAAAATGTTCTGTCATTACTGGCAGTGTTTGATTATTCGTTTCCATAATCTTTACCTGCACTTATTAATTAGACAATACAAGCTTAAATAGTTCTAAGTGATGATCACCTCTCCAGAAGATATGCTGTGCAATGTCAAAAGAATATCCATTAAAAATTTCAGAAAAAGCAATCTTTTATTGAGTGCTCTGAAGTTGTCAGTGTCATTGCCAATGAGGAGAAAGAACTTCCTAGCATTTAAATTACCACCTAACTAAAAGACAGCTAGAATGTTAACTGTAGTACCACACTAACAGCAAGTTGAAGGAGGTGATGCTGCTCCTCTGCTCAGCACTGGTAAGACACATCTGTAGTGCTCAGACCAGTGCTGGACTCCCCAGTACAGGAAAGGTATGGACACAGTGCAGACAGTTCAGCAATGAGGTTGGACTGCTAAATATGATATGAACATTTCAGGAGAGGCTGAGAAAGCTGAATTTGTTCAGCCTGGAGATGCCTCATGGGGTACCTTACCAATGTACATATGTAACTGAAGTGGGAATAAAACATATCCCTCCGACTCTTCTGTGTAGGTGACCAGGGAAAGAACAACAGGATGCTACCTGAAATACAGGAAATTCACTCAAAAAAATGAAAAATCGTTCTTATTGTGAGAGTAGTCATTACACAGAAGTGGATTGCCCACATAGGTTGTGGAGTTTCCATTCATATCTTGGAGATATCCAAACTCCAAATGGACACAGTCCTAAGTAACCTCTCCTGGTGGCTCTGAGCTGTGGGGTTTGACTCCCTGTCCCTCCCATTCTGTTTCTTCACACCTGGCCAGGCTCTGAATAACTGAGCTTCAGTGATAGGCTCTGTTTATAGGTGTATTGTTTTTTTGTAGCCATCTCTTCTTTTACTACAGAGCATTCAGAGTTTCACTTCTATGTATGTGGCCTTCAATATTAAATGGATGTTTCCAGGCCTTTCGTCTGAAGGAAGCCCTCTGCTGTGACTGTTACTCAGCCTGAAACCATTTGTGTTCCAATATTCCTCACTGCTTGACACAGCCATAATATTCCTTCTGTTTTCGTTAAAATTATTTTACCACAGCAATTTCTTTTTTTTTCTCTTTTATTTCCCTATGACTTACTAACATCAGACTGGACACTTTGGTTTCTCATTCTTTCTGTTCCCCCCAATGCTACAAAACATTCAAGCCCAGTCTTGGAATTTCTGACTGGTGTGCTTTACTGGATAACTGTAAAGGCCAAGTGGAGAAAGCTTGGTCTGGCACAGTTCTTCCTGAACTATAAAACACCATCTGTGTGTTTTCTAAGAACCAGGACAGTCACAGTAAAACAGAGTCAAGAACGAGTATCTGCTAATTGGAATAAAAAGTCCTTGTCTAAAGACAGGCCACAAAGTTTTCCCAAATTCAGTACTACCACTTCTTCATGGTGCTGCTAACAATGGCACACAGTAATTTTCTTTCCAGTGTTTTTATAGTTTTGTCTTTCAAAGCTAGAAAAGCATCGAAGGACATTTCTGAGGTGGCAGCAATGCTGACAGTTAAACCCCTGATTTTTGTAACTTTGTCAGGCAACATCTGGTACAACAATCCTAAAAGCAATTTCTAATTGTTAATATGTGTTCTGGAAAGAGCGGCCTAGTTTAGTACAGGTTAACATGAAAATCACTGTTTTTTATGGTTCAGGAAATAAGAAATGAAACCAGATGCTGAGAACTGATGTTTTTTCACCAATAATATTCCTGCAGAATGAGATAGGGACTGCTTTGTTTGTGTTCCCATTTCAATAGCTGGCAGTAAAAATGAAGATGGACTTGCTAACTTCTTTAGGAAAAGCCGTTGTCCTCACTGAATTCATATCATAACACAAATGTGAAAGAAATGAAATCAAATTGCCCTGAAAAATATCTCATTTTTACACTGAGGCACAAACTGGGGAGGGAATACTATCTCCAGGCAATATGTATGCAACCAGAACGCAGTGGAGGAGAGGAGACCCTGGTTTCTCACATCACACAGCACTGGCATTTTGGCTAATATCTGCTGCAAAACCACTCTGAGCTGGGACTGAGTGAGGGTGGAACACGGTTCATCTGCATATATCTGCATCCTCTCCCTGGTTTTCCCCACAAAGCTTCTCCTTTCTCATCATCCTTGGCAAGAAGTAATTTAAATGTGCTGGGATTACCAGGGCAAGTTGAGTTTTCCAGTTCATGCAAAGACACATACCAGTCTCAGAGGGAAAAGCGATCCATATTTTGCTCTGGACTGCAGATCTGCGCTAAGAAACACGTCTGTGTTGGTCTCGCATTACCATGTCTGTGTTGGTAATGCCTTATATGTATTGTAAGGTCACAAGGCATTTTACACTTTTAAGAATTTGGGGAAAGGGAATATAAATAAAAAAATGAAATGGAATAAATTGCCTGGGGAATAAATCTGGCAAAGTTGTGTTGTGTTCTGGTTGTATTACAACTTCTCTTTTTTCTTTTCTTATATTATATGATTATGCAAAAAGTCTGGTGAAAATCTTTAATGTATCTCAAAATAACCCCTGTCAATTATGCTGCAGTATATATGTTTACAACACCAAAATGTAGACAAAAAATAATCTATAAAATATTTTGAATAAAATCCTGTGAGATTGCAAATTCCTGCTTGCTTGGAAAACTAGATACAACTTTAATAGTGTTCCCATGGCTACCATCGTGCTGTGTTTGCTAATAAATCTGAGGAATCTGAGAAAAAATAAGAAAGGGTCACATACCTCCTCAGAGAACTAGGGAATTTTACTGATTTGCATACTCAGCTTTATTAATTGTCAGTGGTTTTGCAGTGTTCTCTTTTCCCTGCTGTTCTTTCAAGTTCAGCTTAAATACTCCATCATTTGCTCACTGCAACATGACCCCCCAAGAAGCAGTGATCTGGCTGTCCCCCTTTTACCCTGCACAAAGTGAAATACATCCTTCTATTGCTCCTGGTAATTGAGGAAATAATCAAGCTGCCTGTTATTCTCATGAATAGAAAGAAACCCCTGAAATAGACATTTCCTTTATCAGTGTACACTTTAAGAAAAACTAGGGATTGCAATTGTATTCCATTTTGCATTTTATTGTCTTCTTTTTATTCATCAAGTTCTGTCAATGTGCTTGTCTTTTTATAAGGCTGAGGAAAAAAACCCTGCTGTCCTAGGGAAATCAAATGTGTATAAACATTAAATATGCACTAATTTAGCTGCTATTTAGATCCCACTGTTCTCAATGAGAAATAAGTTGTAAAGATTCAATCCTGATGTCCTCCTGTGTTTTTCTTGAAAGCGCAGATGTATACCAGAGGCACATTACAGGGATAAGGATGTGCAGGCATCCTAACCATTTAAGAGAGGTCGAGTTTCACAAAGAAAAGAACATTGGAGAACAAAATATACAATCAGTTTGTTACTTTGTACATAGATTATGAGATGTTGACCTGGAATCAGCATGAACAGCAGCATGATATCAACAGGTCTAAAGAGAATATGACATGAAAAGCAGGAGAAAGTGGAAAAAACGGACAAAATTAAAATTGACAACCACAAAAATGTTGCAGCAGCAATCTAGATGAAGGTGTGGGGTAAAGGGACATTGTGGCAGTTTAAGTAAGAATTAACTACACTGAGATACCCAGACAGTTTTGTTCAGGAGCACAAGAAAAGATGAAAGAGATCTCACCCATGTGTCCTGCTTAAAATCTAGAGGGGAATAACAATGGCTAGAAATAATTCTGAATTTTTGAAGCTCCATATGACAATGAGGAAAATAAATGAGAGTGAAGAATGAATGCAGAGAGAGAAGGAGATCTTACTTTTTAATGTGGAGTTAGAACAACACTAGAAAAGCTCTTACATAAGCATGTACATGCATGCATATGTTGACATGAACACATGTACAAACAGTTGAAGATAGAGAGTCTGCATTTTTTTGAATAATATCATCCAGGATCAGGAATAATATACAGAAAGGAAAGAGAAATAAAATTGATGTAAGTGGAGCCCCATGAGGCTTCAATGTTAAGTGGAAGGGAGGGGAGGAGAAGGCAGTTTTAAGAAAGATACAGTTGAAGGGCATTTAGAGAGGAGTTACATGAAGTGCCATGCAGGATTAAGGCAGAGAAAATGATAGGTTTTGCTGAATGTAGCCAATAGACTGAGATGGATGAGAGTAGAAAGGAGGTCTATAGAGAGAAGAGGTCACAGCTGACCTTGATAAGGGGTGTGACAGTGCAGTGGAAATAGCAGAGAGCAGCTTGGGGGGATCAGAGGGGCAGCAGAATGCAGAGAGAGAGCCAGAGCATCTGAGGCAGGTAGGATGTGGAGGGTCTGTGACAGCCAGGGGAAAGCAGCAGCTGCCGAAAGACAAGGGGCATCACATCGGGGACCAGACCACACTAAGACACACTAAAAGAGGAAAATCAAGGAAAGAGAAAGAAGAAAAAAGAAAAGAAAAAAATAAAGAAAAAGAAAAAGAAAAAGAAAAAGAAAAAGAAAAAGAAAAAGAAAAAGAAAAAGAAAAAGAAAAAGAAAAA
>JBBMKD010000053.1:30910820-30936034 GCA_037834095.1 Argya squamiceps | reverse complement strand
AAGAAAGAAAGAAAGAAAGAAAGAAAGAAAGAAAGAAAGAAAGAAAGAAAGAAAAGAAAGAAAGAAAGAAAGAAAGAAAGAAAGAAAGAAAGAAAAAGAAAGATGGATGGATGGATGAGGGTGAAAAAAAGGAAAAAACTCCACATAGCAACCTGAAATATTTTTACATATTTAGGAGGAAAATGAAAGCTGAAAATACCATTAATACATAAATTTTAGTTCTCCTTTCCCATATAAAATGCACCCCCACTCCCAGATTGAGATTTTCTCTAGAATATCATGGTTAAACATTCCCTAAAGAATAGCATTTTGGGATGAATGTTTTTTAAAGATTTGGTAATTTCAGAAAGGCTTTGGCACAGAAAAAATTGTTGATTGCCATTATTAGTGATAGTTCTGTTGTTACTTCTTTTATTATAACTAGCGTATATTTTAATATTCATTAAAACCTCTTCTTTCTAGTCTTTCTAGCCTTCTTTCTTAGCCTTAAACAGATGACTTTTACATTTTTAATCATGTAATCACTTTTCTTGCTATTCTAAGATGTGTGTATATTCAATTGCTTGAGGAAATGAAAGAGAAATAACAAAATGAAAAATACTATGCCTATGCTATCCTTCTTGTCCAAATAGTGTGAATTTAAAGATCAAATTGAATGAAGAACTCTGAATAATTGAAGATTAAACTCTTCACAATTATTCACACAAATGACTGATTTTATTTTAATATTTCAGCAATACTCACTTTCTTGTGACAAAGGAAACATAGAATTTTAGATGGCAACATGAGGGGAAGGACAGGCGAGAAATGATTTCTTGGTTTTACTTTTGCCTTTATGTGAAAAGTTGCCAAGTGGTTCTGTGCTGGGGCAGAGGCAGGACCAGCTGTAGCTAACCTGTCCATTTCTGGAGAGAAAAAAGCCACATGTGTTTCCTTTTTACTGCTAAGGGCTGCTTTTCCCATGGCCAACCATGGAAGCAATCTGAAACCAAGGTTCTTCCTGGTCACTGGGAATACAGTGAAATTATACTAATAGCTTGAGATGGGCTTTTGAAAAGTCCCACCTCTTCTTACAGCATGTAGCTTTTGGAAGCTGGTGGGATGGATCCCACCTCTGACAGACATCCGCTTTGCAATAAGAGCACAAGAACAGGTGGGACATGGGACAGACGGACTGCCTTTCATGCAATGATTATTTTAGATTGAAATACAAAAGGCTTCTTGGCAGCCAAAAACAGAATAAATGTGAAGTGGCCTGGCCGAATAGTATAGAAAACATGAAAGGTACCACAACACAGAAATTACAGCAACCACAGGCTACAGATTTCTGTTAATTTTGTCTAAATGAAGTTAAAATTCTTGCTTGCATTGAGACTTTACTTGAAAATGGGAACTGAGAGTGGTTCCATCAATTAGCACTACTTGAAGATGTACACTTTCTTGTAAGAACTCTTAGGTGACTAAACCACAGAGAGCTGAGGTTTGGGCATTTTTGGCTGGTCTCCAGCTTCCTGAATAAATAAATAACCAATTAGGTTATTACATAAAAAACAGACACCTGAAAATGGTTTGGGTATCCTTGATTCTTTAGATGTGCATAAGATACACTGAGAGGTCATTTATCAGATCAAAATCCTTAGGGGACTTTAGCAAAAATCTACTTTGGTAAGATTAATCTAATCTATTTTGTATGTCTACAGTGCAGACAGCCACTTTGGCACATCAAGG
This sequence comes from Argya squamiceps, assembly GCA_037834095.1. Classification (NCBI taxonomy): domain Eukaryota; kingdom Metazoa; phylum Chordata; class Aves; order Passeriformes; family Leiothrichidae; genus Argya; species Argya squamiceps. The sequence goes on along the minus strand of JBBMKD010000053.1, from coordinate 30,934,306 downwards.
ATGTGATTCATCTTCTGATATAGACATTGAAAACAGACCAGTTGAATACTGCAGCAGAAATACCTATTTCTTTCCATTGATTCTGAAGAGATTATAAAATCTTTCTCTTTATAAAGTATACCTTCCATTGGTTGCACAGACATAGATATCTGAATATTAAAGATGTCTAAACTTAGAGGATGGGAATTTTATCCCCACTTTGACCATAATCAGACAAGAGTCGAGTCCTGAGTTGCTCAGCATTGGAGCACCTGGTTTCAGACACTTTGATAAGGTATTTCAAAGGCTTTTTGCTTTTTAAATCAGATTAAGTACTCAGCTAGTAGATTTAAGCAACTGTAGGATCAGGCAACAGCAAGTACAGTTTTCAGAACATCATTCAGGCCTTGTGCAAAATGGAGCTTTCTGCTTTCAGAATGCAAACTTTTATGAGACTAACCTTTGGATTCACATTTTCATGTAAATTAGGTTTTTCTTTGTTTAGAGGCTGTTTCTAAACTTCAATACTAAACTCTTCACTCTATCAGATTTGTCAACTTTTGGGTAATATATTTACCAACCGCCACTTCACATGCCTCTGAATGTACTTCTATTACAAGCAGACCAAAATATGCATCCCTTTTTCATGAAAAGACCTAGAAAGGATCTTGAATAAAAAGATTATTGATGAATTTCAATAGGCTTACTAGGGATTTTTCTACCATATCCCTTTCACAGCAGTCAGAATGAACTGGTGCTGTCATCTATAGCTCATAGGCAGAGCTTGCTAGAGGTCAATTTATGATTTAATTTGGAAATGGCAACTACATCCCCTGTTATTGTCATAGCTGGCAAAACAGATATGAAAAGATCAAAAGACAGGAATAGATGTAGCTCCAACTGATATTAGATTTTAAAAAGGCACATTGCCTTGAAAATTTTGCTTTTATATGCAGATAACACAAAGAGTGCAGAATCATTCATACTCTAATATCCTGTATATAATTGACTGTGCCTTTGAATCTTGTTTCTTACTAATTTTTATTGTCTTCCATTTCAGGCTGCTCCGAATGCATCTCATGAGGCTTGAATAGCTGATACTGAGCTGTGCCCCACACGCTGGCATTCTTTCTCATTGCCAGCCACAAGGTTGTATCAGCTTATTTCTGTTCTGAAAGATACACAAAGCATTGCTTAGATCCTCACTCAGGTTGTAGCACCATGAATTCCACCTGCCAGAATTCCTGCCCACATTTGATATCCCTCCTCTATGACAGGGATCATACTATCTAGATAGTATGATTGAAATTCCAGTGTTAAACATCTTCCACAACTGAGCCCCAAAACACCAGCTGCTTCCTCATAGGCTACAGACTGCTGTCTGTTCCTTCTTTTAAAATACACTGGCTTGTGTTCATCATCTTCTGAAATTATTCCTTCTCAAGTTATTTGATCAATGTCCTGTCTCACAGTTTACAACTGCACTTCTGGTATTTGTGTTTGAGTAGAATTTTTCCTTTCCTTCCTCCAAATTAAACTTTCTATCATCAAGGATCATTGTTTTTAGATGGGATAATTAAAACAGAGGATAATTCAAAGCTCAGAATTAGCATTACCTAATGACACTTAGCTGAACCCCTCTGGTTTATTTGTTCATTAAACCATTGGTGTCTTATTCCTCAAGAGTAAAATAAAACATTTTCTCTAACTAAATAACATAGTAATTAATACAAGTAAAGATCAGCTCCTTGTGCTGGTGACCCTGGAAGCAGCATTTTATAAATAGAGAGCAAAATCAGCTACTGGGAAGTTGTAATGTTTTTGAAGCAACTACCTCAATTACATTGTCACCAGTTTCATGGTATACAAGTGATTCTGAATTACTATGTAAGTATATCACACCATTATTATGTCAATAATCCTGTAGTCAGATTCAGGAAGTGCTGTGGAAAGATAATGCAAAGCAGTAGAATTCAACTGGTGATGGCATCATGCAGATCCATTCACACAGAGGACTGGGCTCTGTGTGTGAGTATAGCTTGCTGATGTCTGAATTACATCAGGCAGCTTTTTGAAAAAGTTGGGGATTTACTGTCTTTTGGATTAATGGATGTGGGAACAGGTTGTTTATTTCAATGTTTTGCATTATTTTCAAGCTGTGTTGCACAATTTCTGGGTGCATTTCAGAAACTATTTCATTTTGCCTCTACTGTCCTCATTTAAAGCATTTAAAGATAATGTAGGGTTTTTCTCCATGCAGTAACATAGCTAAGTACAACTAGAAGCAAGTGCTCTCAAAGTCTTTGATAAGAAATGATAAGCACATGCAGATGACGTACTAGCAAACACTATATAATGGCCTGGCTTTAGTCACTGTGGTGCCTGTTTTATTTCAAGGCCTTGTACTTCTATTTCATGCATCCCTACATAACAACTGAGCTGAGGGTTATCCTGGGTTTCAATGCCTGATTTTTATTCAAATCTCAAGAAAAAAATTATCACTAAAACTAACAGAACCGTCTGTTACCTTTGACTTGGTTAATATTTCTGCAAATTAGACTTTTGTTTGAAAACTATGGCCAGATCTACTGATTTTGGATACCTTTTAGATTCAGACTGTTTAAGTGAGTGCATATCTGCGTTCAGAGCATCTGTGTATCTGAGCATCCTCTGAAACATGTGCTAGTCCTGCTAACCACTGCAGTTAAGTGGAGATTGTCTGCTCAAAGGCTTAGCAACCCTGAGGAAAAATGCAGAGAAAATACAAAGAATTCTGCTGATGAGGTGCATTTCAAAGATGAACTGCATGAATCTGTATCCTTAATAACTTGCTGCAGATCTGAAGTGCATTAGGGTACGCATCAATGTAATCAGGGAACACAGGTAAATATTTGACAACTAAACTTTTAAAAAAGTGATGGTGAAAAAAATATTCAAATTGTATTATTGACGTAAGGAATAATAAAACAGGCAGTAATTATGACACGTAAAACATTTGCCATGATTGAAGTTGTTATTATGTGCCTCAGTTACACTCAATAGTCTCTTTCTGCACAGTTGAGCTAGCTGGAAACTGTGGATGTGCTTTATGTTAAGCATAATAGCAAAAGGGTGATTCAAGGTAGCAGAATAAAAAAGAAGGTTAAATCTTTGGACTCATTTCCATTTGTTTTTTATTTAATTTTAATTCATGCATGAGTAGATGTGAATTATCCGTTGAGATTTCATATTTTTCTCTATTGTAGCAAAGCTGCTTGCCTTGATAATTACACATATTTGGAAAATCACTAAGAATTTGCTTATTAAAGCAAAATCATTCTAAATTCCTACTGTGTTTCTCAGATTTTTTTCCTTAGAATCATTGCGTGTTCTTTTCAAATTCTTCTGCATCTCACATACTAGAAACTATACATTTCAATAACTGTGCAAGTTGGAGCTTCAATAACAAATTAGAGCCTCAGAGCAGGGCACAGAGAGGATGGGTCATGCAGTACACAGTATATGTACACATCTGACTACATTATCAATTGATCCTCATTCTTCTTTACTGACGAGCTCTTCAACCAAATATCTTTCTATCCCAAAGGAAAAGAAAAAAAGAAAGAAACAAACAACCCCCCCAAACCCCAAAAGTAACAGAACAGAGAAATAAAGAAAACTAGTTTTCTTGTACCAAAATAGAATCAGCTACTTAATATAATTTCACATTTAATAGTACGCTAATAAAGTGAGTTTCACAGTAATAAGCCTGGTTTCGATACCTGTTTAAAATAAAAATATTTTGATTGTTTCAAATGAAAGCATGCATTGTGGAAATACTGTAGACGCTGAGGCAAAGTGTTCTTTTGTATTAAAGAAACCTGTTTTAACACTCAAGTTTGCTAAAAATAGTGTAAAATGCTTCGCCACTGCCATCAGAACCAATGAATTAAGTGAAGAGCAACATTGTCCCCTAGTGGTCCCCTCAAAGAAATATTTTATCCCATATAAAACAAAGGTTGATTCCTGCATTGAAATATTCAGTATTGTGGATTTACAGAGAGCAATACAGTCCCCAGAAAATATGGATTTTGTGCTAGAACTCACTGGATTCAAATGTACTGGTTTTCTCACAACATTGAATTTAGTTTTAATAGCAAGTAGATTATTCAAATGGCACAGAAATTTAGTTTAACCTAGTCTAGCCCTCAAACAGAAAAGCTATTTGTATGATGATCAAGCTGAATCATATATCTATATACTTGCACGCAAACATGTAGAAGTATGTATATATAAGATGCAGTGAATTTGTAGGCAAAAGACAGTCTGCAGAATGATGAAGGGAGAAGGAAGGAAAACCATAAACTTTACTCAGTTTGATATAGGATGGTGCGTGTCAGCTTTTTTGTTTCATTTGGCAAAGGACCAGAAACTGAAGATGCACAAGTCCCACTGATGTGTGTCATGACACGCAAACCTGAGTAGTAACACTTGGGAGGAGTCCCCAGAACTGTCCTCACAAGAGAGGGCCCTGGTGACTTTCAACTGTACACACCAGTGCACAGAACTGGGCAAAGCTTAACAGTATTCCAAGTCTTCCTAACATCTTTCAGTGATGTGAAGCAGAAACATCAAATAAGCTCTGCCATGCACGTTCAGGCATTGCTGCTCACCCAGGGTGTCTCAACAGAAAGACCACCCTCACAAACTGGCTGATCAAAGAGAGGACCACCTGCTGGTCTCTGCTCTGGACCAAATGCTCTTAGGTTGCCGAGAACCCTAATAGATTGCTCAAACTAAGGTCAATGAACTACTGTAAAAGAAAAAAAAAACATAGATGGAGAAGATTCCTTGTCCGATAATTGGTATTTTTCTTATTAAATTGATTTCTGCTCGAAAAATCCCTGACAGTTCTAGTAATAAAGTTGCCAATGTCTGACAGCCTTTCATATATTCTACTGGGACATGTTGTCTCCTTCTTCTATCATTAAACTTGTTCCCTTTCTTCCTCTTTCTCTGCCTTTTCAGTCTAAGTAATACCTTCTCAAAATAAATTCTTCTGAAAGAGAATAAAGAAATTAGAAACTCTAAGTCATAAGACTGGCAATCTTCCCAAATTTCACAGTGCACAATGCACAACTTCCTTCTACTCACTGTTTTGCAGGCTCTTATTTTCTACCTAGCTAGGTTGTATTGACATTTGCTTGAAGATAGAGCTGTATCTTATTTTCCTTTGAACATGGGAGAGAAAAGGGTGGAGACAGCAATCCTTACAACCCTCCTTGGGCTTCCCAATCATTATGGAAAAGGCTGGGAGGGAATTGATAGGGTAACAAGTCAGGAACATGTTTAAAAATTATCAGAAATAAAATAAATAATGAAACTAGGCAGCATATTTTATTCAACAACATAGAGATGAACTTCTTCAGCCATTAACCAAAAGGCCAAAAATTAATACATTTTCCCAGAAGGTAATAAGTGTCATGTTGAGTGTTCCCATGAGGAAAATTTCACTCAGCTCTTCTGCATGTTGAATGAGTACACAAGACAAAAAGTTAGGATCTAAAAGATTGATATTGTCAGCAGCTTCCATTCCTGGAGGTGTAACCCATAAGGAGAGTTAGATAGACAAAGTCCTTTTCCTGAGTACCATCAGACTTTGGTAGTATGTGTGTGCTGAAAGGCTCACTCTTTGCAGTGAAACCAGGCACAGAACCCCAAGTCCATGTTTTGCATTGCCTGGGGTAAAGCTGGAATGCCCTGATTTCTCAGACCTAGATGTTTTTAAATAGTCCTGCAGAGAGTTTCATGATGACACATTGTGTTCTAGCAAAATCAGGACCTCTAGGAAAAAAAAAGCTGGCTGCTGTGTTTGTTTTACACCGGTCATGCAATTCTTTCAAAGGCAGATGGAACAGGCTGGATTGGTCAGAGTGAAAGCTCTTTGGATATTGTTGTGTGCTTTTGTGTGCATTCTAGTATGTATTTGGGGTTTTCCCCAGGGAAGATATCCATATCATGTTAATCAAATTGTGTGTGAATTTCTGGGGGGAAAATGAGAGTTGATGAGAGCCTCAAGTCAAGGCTTTAAAGCCCTCAGGGAGGCTTGTGGAACATCAAAATTGAATGAGGAGAGTCTGCAAGAGGTTGTAGCAGCTCAGTGGAGGCTGCAGACTTCCAGCTTCATTCCTATGGTACTGGGCTGTACTGCTTTCCTACCCCTTAGTATTCAGGTCTAGTTTGCATCTTGTCACCTCTAAGGAAAGTGTACAGGAGTGGAGGTCCATGAGATTTACTCAACAGAGCATTGTGACAGTCTGGCTGTTGCCAAAGTTTGTGCTGATATTTTAAAGAATTTGTGTGAGGAGCTCTCTGTAGCTCTTTATTGTGCTATAAAGTAAGGACATTGTGCGTTAAAACCTTTTTAGTGCTTTTCTACATCTTTTGCTGTCTGACACAATTTTTTAAAAACAGTAGTTTCATTACTTAATCTAGGTTCTTTCTTCTGACTTACTCATGTTTATTACTCAATATACTTCTGTCTTACTAGTATTTTTTCAGTGAAATTTATGCTTTTTGTTCTTTTCCAAATTTTTCTATATAATTTTTCTATTTTCTATATACAATAATTTTTCTATTTTCATTCTTTCACTAACTAGAATTAAAGTTCAACATTTGTAAGTTGTTTGGTTTTTGCTATGGAAACAACAAGACATTTCATTTCATATCATAAGTTAAAATGTCAGAACAGTTTTTAATATGTTTCTGTATACATTGTACTGATACTTAAAAGTTACTTATGAGTTTTTTCTAAAGAGTTAGCAAATCTTTCCTAATAAGTCTGAGTCTTTAAATGATAGTTTATTTCTGCATTAGGTAAGGCAAACAATTCCATTTGTCTTCTCCAGAAGTGGTAGGTACATGGTGAGCAGATGGGAAATTAGAATTTACAGCTAACTTCCTAATGCTAAATTAGAATTTTTAAGCAGAGCCAACAGTTGCATAATTCATATTTATGATACATCATAAAATAAAACTCAATTTATGTAGTTTTAAATATATCCTGTAAACAGTGCTACATTGCCAACTTTTCTAACCTGCACAAAAGAACACTGAAGCACACTCTACTGAAAAGAAATCCTTTTCTCACTTTCCAATAAAAAGTGTTGATTGTAAACAGACAGCAATATTACAGGAATATAAATGTACCAGTAAATGTGGATTAATTTTCATATAAACTAGCAGTCCAAATGTGATCATTGTGTCATGGCTGTGAATAATGATTAGTGTCCTCTATGTCAGTGAAGGGACCCACCAACAGACCCTCTGGAAAGGAGCTGTCACTCCTGATGCCTCTGCAATCTTGATCATCACAAACCTGAGGAAACCTTCAGCAGAGAAAGCTGAGAGGCCACTTAGTCCAGCTCCCTGATCATCACAGGGCAATTTCAAAATTAAATCCAACAACATAGTCAGAGCAGGTTCTTTTGGGTTATATCTGGTGATGTGCTAAATAACTTCAAAGACAGGTTTCCAAGACTTTTCTGGGCAAAATAGAGTAATACTATATGGAATTGAGAACAAAATGGAAAGGACATAAAGAATAATAGATTATGACAGAAAGAAGTAATTAATATTTTGCATTAAAAAAAAGGTAGTTAAAAAAATCTAAATTTATGCAAAGTTGAGATTGGAAAACTAACTAGACCAAGTAATATTTCAAATAGCACAAAAAGAATCTTAGTATTACCTGCTACTGAAAGTAAGTGTCTATAAGCAGATACTTCAAGTCTTTTTCAAGTTCTTCTTTGTTCTGGTTAATGTAGAATTATTTGTTTATAGGACTATCGAGATACAATTAAGAGTGTCATCTAAGTGCAGAACATATAACTAAGGAAAACATAACCATTTCATTTTAAAAAAAGGCAAAAAAGCTCTTTAAAAATAGTAGAATTTTTTTTTCATGTACCTTTTTACCATCTTTTTCACTGAAATAGTGTGGTAATCTTTCACAGAGAATCTGTGCACACATATGCTTATAGACTCCTGCCTACCTGTAGCTTGTGCAAGTCCTTTTAGGCTTGTCCTTGTACTTGCCATTACACGACTGCCATATAAATATTCCCAGGTAGATGTCAGATTAATATTTGAATTCTGCATAGCTACATTTTAGATAGAATCCTCTAATCATTACAATACTCTCTGAAAATATTGCTAGTATGCTTCAGAAATAAAGAAACCTCTCTGATAGCTTTACGATTTCTGCCAGCTTAACAGAAATTTAGGGAAAAAAGCTGATGCTTTTTCCTCTTAATAGCAGTAGTGTTAGTGGTTCCTGAAAAGGATTGAAAATTTCTAGTTGTTCCACTTATTCCTGAGGCATAGCAAGGCATCTTATGTTTACACTTAAATATTTTATCTTGACAAGTTCTGACTGAAGTTAAAGGACCATTAGCTTTTTTATTATGAACCTAACTAAAATGTCCTAGCCTTTATTGATTTAAATAATATTAAGCATATTACTTGAACCTAATTTTGTATTCATCATAGAGCTAATTTGAAATCTAACCAGCAATTGCATTGGTTCTTTCCCTCTAAACATTTTCTCAACTTTCCAAATTATCCATAATCCTTTATTTTGCATTCTGGGGTTTGTCTGTGGTTTGGACTCTAGTAATTGTTTATAGACTATTATGTGCTCTGAGGTTTATTTTTTTTGACTGTCTTGAAATGAAGGGAATAATACTTGAAGAACAATCCTACAGAACACCATATCTGCCCACAGTCTGAGATGCAATCCTGTCTTCCTTGACAGGGTTTGGCCCTCCAGAAAACTTTTAGGGCAATTGTCAATAAATCTTTAATCTTTCTCTAAGAGTGATGACAAAGGAGTTCAAGATACACAAGTTTCAGTCATTTAAGAATTTTTTTCTTAGACTGGTTTTGTCCCTCAGCCACAGCACTGCAAGAAGAATTAAGCACATACTCTGGAATCAGCTTTAGCTTTATCAGAAATGTTTTTATTCCAGCATCATTGAATCTTTCAAAAGGCTTATTGTTTAAGCCCAAACCTCAGGCTGCAAAAAATCAATGTTAGTTTAGGTTACGTTAGGTTAAGTTAGGTTAGGTTAGGCTAGGTTAGGTTAGGTTAGGCAGGGCTGAGCAGTGCTAAAGTGTGTTGGTTTGGGTTAGGGACATGTTATTCAATGGCAGAAAAAGAATTTACATATTTGAGAGTGTAAGCTTTACACAAGAATTTAATATTGTGTGACTTCTCTGGTTTTTGAAGGTGGAGAGAGCAGGAAGGGGAGATATCTTAGGTAAGATACAGGGCAGCAGTTCTTGCAGAGACAATTGGCAGTTTTGCCTGAATTCTGGAAGACACTTCTTCAGTGTCCTTGAAATTCCATATCAAAACTAATTTTGGAAATGACATGCCCTGTCATAAATACAGTTTTCCAGATTGTGACATTTACACACTGTGAGGCTCAGCAGCACATAAGCATTGGGTGAATATCCAAGCCTGAAATTAAAGTGAGAATTTTGAAGACAGTGTTTCAGATATACACAAGACAAGTTTTCAGTAGTGATGATGAGAGATTCATTCAGGACTTTACTGAATGACATCTAAGCAAGATTGTAAGGAGAATGGAAGGACAAATTGCATCTGCAATTCAATGGTTTCCATACCAGTGCCACTGAGGGCTGAACTTAGACATCCTGGGGAACTGGAAGCTACAGGCAAATGTAGCTTCCTCCTGGAGCTGGGCACCTGCAACATCGTTGTGGGTAGAGAGGAAAAGTTCATCTTTATCTCTAAGAAGGTGGCTCAAAATAGTTAATCTCATTGTGTTTAATAGACTTTCTCAGGAACTGGGATCCCCCATGTCCCAGAGAGATGGCAAGTTACAAACTCTTATGCACAGAAGTTATGGCCTGTGTCTCCTGTGGATGCAGAGTTCATTCTTCTGGAGATGGAAAGAGATCATGCTAAAGCAATTCTAAACCTCCAGTTTACTTCTTGCAGCTCTCAACTGCAAGACCTGCACCTCTCCACAATCTTGAATAAACCAGTTGTGCTGCATCATACTGGACTAACTGATTGCTATTTTTCAAACCAATCCCTATTTTTCCTATTTTTTTTCCAGATTTATTTATACATGGGATTATTTTGGGGGAGCAACTATTTTAACGTGCTTTAGTTTATTTCTTTAAAGTTTTCTTTCTTCTGAGGGCACTTTTCTTGCTCAAAATTTCTTGACCTACACAAATATGAAACTGTAAAATAAAAATAATAAAAATACTTAGACTCCCTTGCTGAGTTTCCACGCTATAAAAAATCAGTTTAATTCTTCATTGTTACCTTTTGTCTTTACAATTTGTATTAAACAAGATGAAGCAATTTCTTCATTGAAATTTCCACATTTTAACTTTGGGGCAACAAAACACCTGATTCTTCTTTCCCCCTCCTCCTCTCAAAACCTTTCAGGCAAATGAAGTGTAGGTGAGTACTCCCTAGGAATCTCAAAAGAAGGAAGATTTCCTACTCATTGAGACTTTTGTCAAAATATCCTCTAAAAAAAAATCCATTTAATGGTTACCAGTATCTAGATGGTTTTAGATCTCAAAAGTCTTCTGAAGGTTATTAAATTCATTGCCTTAATTCACGAGCCAGAGAACTGTTAGTCTTTGATTGAACAATTTTTTTTTTAACTTTCTGTGATTGTTCAGTTCCAAGTGGAGCTTGGTTAAGAATGACCCAGACTCAACATGGTCCAGAAGCTTTTTCAAATATTAATGACATTATAGATTTTATGGACAATTCCAAACACAATATTGTTTGCTGAAATTGTGAGGACAAAAGTTGTGGGGGAAAGGTGATCTGATAAATATAAGGATTTAGAGATCATGCAAGTAATTAACTCTCTCTCCCAGCCAGGAAGCAAAAGAAAGAGGTATACATTCAGAGGAATGTCTAACAGTTAAGAGAGGAAAGCCAAATTACCAGGAAATTTAAATCAGACAAAGAGGGCTAATCTCTGAATTATGTGGATAATCTCTGCTATTGAAAAAAAAGAAACCAAGCAACATAGCTACAAGTTGCAATTACCTCACTTCTTCATATATCTGTGTTTACAAGGACTGGAAGTACTCAAACCAGAGGCATGGTGGATCTGATGGATTTTGCTGTGCTTGTGGCTGTCAGTTCCTTGACAAACAACAAGAAAGTCTCACATTCCTGGTCCACATCTTCATGAAAACAAGGCTTCTTTTCCCAAAGACTCTCCTTAGCTTGCTGTTGGTCGAAATATGTGATCACAAAGCAAAACTCAAAGATCCTGAAGGCAGCAGACACAGAAAAAGGCTAAAGTACAACACCTGCAGACACTTTGATGGACAGAACAGTACTATATTATTTCACCACAAAATTCCAATGGAGATTATTTGGTCTCATAATAGCATCAGGGTACAATTTCTGGTCTCTACCCCACCTTGTTTGATTTAATCAAGGGATCTCAATACCATACTCCATTACACACACTATGTTCTCATTTGCAGGCTACTTGCCTACATTCAGGAGCTCACCTCTTACCCCAAGTGTCATGACAAAAGTCATTGTAAATTCAGAGTGAACCTCAGCATCTTCAGTGCTTCCTCCCACTCATCAAATTCAGTTCTGCTACTGGAGATCAATTTAGGTAATTACTCTTTCAGATGCAAAAGTCAAGAACACTAAATTATCATGATTTCTGGTGTTACTTAGCGGTGAAAATTTTAGTGTACATCTATAATACAAGTTTTTCACTTTGATGGCCAACATGGTGACCTAGGCTACTGTATTTCTGTATCTGGTAGCTCTGAGGAAAAAAGAAAATTGGCCAAAACCTAGCACTTTTGGTGAAAGATTTTTTAAAAATTTCCTTCATTTAGATAAAAAAGCCTCATCCCATCCACAATTAGCTCTGCAAAAGAGAGAAAGGAAAATAAAACAAAGTCTGTTTGAATCTTCCCATAGGTTGTTAATCCATGCAGATGCTTTTCATTTAACAAGTTTGTAAATGTTCTCTTTAATAAACTCCTAATTATTCAGAAGCTGCTAAACATTGATGAATGCAAGCCTGGTACAGACTTGAAAAAAATATTTCTGAAAACAGTTGTGATTCTTAATGTTTATTCAGCTTTTCTTGCTATCATAATTTCTTTTCAGGAAAGGTTACATTGCTTAGTCTAACTCAGTACAGCACCTAGGACATTCTGTGTACTGTCAGCAACTACTGCCAAGTAATCCTCTTCCCACTTATTTATGTTTATTTCAAAAGTAATCCATTCCTTGGTGCCTAAGTTAATGTCCTATTAGAAAAAAAAAAGCAAAAAAATAGCCACTTAATTTTCATGTATTGAATTTCAATCTAAGTAAATGTAGAGGGGAAATGTGCAATGACTTTGGGACTGTGGTGAGCAGAATAGGCCTGTTTCTGGTGTACAATTTCTGTTCCTGATTGCCAGCATTGTGCACCCTCTTTTAGTTACTAACATTCATCTGCAACTCATGTACATCCAGTAGTGAGGACAACTGTGAAGGCAAGGTATACATGTAGGGGTTTTGTATTCTGTCTTAAAAACAGTAATGCTGTCGTTCTAAACAAGGTAAGTGAGGTAATTGATAATCTTTTTCCTTTCTAAAGTATGTGTGAGAAATATCCAGCAGCTCTATTATGTTGACTCAGACTACTGTTAGTGTGAAGCGGATTGAATTCTCCTGTTGCTTTTCCTTCAGATGCATCCTGAGTTACTAAATAAGATATAACCTTCTATATTTCATGCTCTTTCTCAGTACTGATATGACATTTTATTTTCTAAAGAAAGTCTGTCCACTATCCAGATCCACATTACCTACAGAAAGATTTCTAATCAAATTCAACTGTTTCCTTTGGAGTGGTTCAAGCCTAACTTTACATTCGGTTATTGCATTCTGGAGCTTCACATTTAAACAAATGTCAATGCAGGTAATAAAATTAAGGTAGCAAAGATTTTTATCTGGCTAATTATTTCTGGTAGTTAGGGAAAAGTTTCATTCAGATTAAAGGGGATTAGCAAAGTATATTTGTGCAGAGGACCTGTGTGGTCAAATGGAAAACTGGATCTTCAATTCTGAATCTCTCTTCCTTCTTACAACACAAAAGCTTTCTTTATTACAACACACAATAAGTTTCTTGTACCTATTCACTTGAACAAGAGAAAATCCTATCTCTCTACTGTGATGTGGATTATATATTATAATTGGCATTATTATGATGCCACTGAAGAATAAAGGAAATCATTGGACAATGATACTAACACACTACCCACAATTACCATTAAGAAATTACAAAAAGCTAAGAAAAAAAGGTTAAGTGAATGCCTCACAAAATGCTAAAAGAGAATTCTCAAAATACAAAAATAGCATTTCAAATCTTTCAACAATGAAAACTGGCATATTTTAAAAATATAAATATACTTTAAACAATACATATTTTAAATATACACACTTTTTTTTCCTTCTTGATGGACTTGACCATTCTTTGAATTTTATTTTAATAGGTGATCTCTACATCCTTGTTTCATTAAATTTATTCAATTTGAAGATTAAAACCTTTTGAGGGGAAAATGCTTGAGACATTAATGTAAGATGATGCTTAAGAGTAACCTATATGAATACATACAGAACAAATTTATTATCTACCAAATAAACACCAGGTTTAGGTTTCAAGAAATGCATTTTTTTCAGTTCTATTTAAGTAAGAAGTTATACACATTAAAATAAACATCAAAGCTACAAGAAAATCACAACAACAAACAACCTTAGGCATACCGGCACTTAAAAAATTTTAGCAGTGAAAGTGACAGTGTAATGAAAGGAATATAATCATTACATTTCCAATCAGAAAAATTAGGGTGGGAGCTAACCGTAACAATATCTAAGCTGTTTACTGGTGTCCACTATCTGTGACTTCCTGGGAATGCACATTTTCCTTTGTGCTTTTTTGGAACATAATGCTATCCAGGCTGAAGTGGTGACAGTAGTTCCCCTCTTCTATGACCTGCCTGTACCTCGTCTCATATTTTTTCACATTCATAATAAAAAGTCTTTCACAGCACCTACAAGATTTCCTGAGTAGTTTTTTTTTTTTTTTTTTAGTGGAGCATCTCTGTTAGCTGTCTTAGTTAGATTCCTCCTATGGCTTGAAAAATGATCCATTCCTTTTGGAAACTTTTGAATTTGGTGATTTTCTGATGCAACTTACCCTGGACTTTTTCATGTCTAAATGACTTCTGCCCTCATTCAGTAACTCACCATAGTTTCTGACTATTTTGTCTGAATTTCTGACTATTTAGATTGAAGCCACCAGCTGCCCTTTTATCTTTTACCTATTGGTAACCTCAGAGAGAATGGCCACAATGGAAATGTCATTATTCCTAGTGGGACAGAGTCAGGTTAGCAACAGGAAAAGTAGGGGCCTTTTTTGTTCCCTGCTTGTGAATACTGCTGAGAAATTGATGGCAGGATAAAATAAAACCTATCAGAACAGAGTATGAATTGAAAAGCATCCAGGAAACAGAAAGGAGTAAGGAGGAGGCTTGGAGATCTGGACGGAATGAACAATGAATGAGAAAAGCTAGTGACAAAAGTGAAGGCTGAAGAGCCAGGGAGCAATAGCGAGAGGGTGATGCAGCAACTCCATTCCCTCCAGAACTATCCACTGTAGCACAGCCATGTCAACACATGGCACAAATATTGGTTACTCCAATTTTCTCTTTTGATCATACAGCTGTTTCAAAGATACCTCTCAGGATCATCTGCAAACTTAAAGAAAAGATCACATTTTATGAAGAGTTTTCTCAACATGCAGCAATGTCTGATAACACATGAACTTAGATATTTTGCTTTATGCCAAGAAAGGCTCCATTTGTGTCATGAGACTAAAGATGTAGGGGTGCATTTTTCTATGCTAATATTGATTTGTAAGTTGAAGTTGATTGTATGTTGGTTTTGTTCTCTGTACCCCTTTTGTTACTTGTTTCTTGCCTCCCCCTACCCTTCCCCAGTTACAGTCCCCTGATTGGTCCCTGATTGAGTTATCCCCCCAGTGACAGTTAACTGTCAATCTTGTGTTATGTAACCCCCTGGTCCTGTCCGTCACTCTGGGGCCTCTCCCTGAAGCTGGAAGATTCATTCTGTAGGAGAGGCGTTGAGTGATTGGGCAGGATCCAGGCTTCCTCCTCCCACCTCCCCGTGATTTGTTTATATATATGCCTATTATGTTACCAGCCACTCCCTGGTTGTGTTTCATTGGTTCTCTGTTGTACCCTCCCCTGAGTCCCACTTCCCTTCTTAAGAGCCTGTCTCAGAGGCTGCGGGGTCTCTCCTGAGACACCAGCCACGAGGTGAGGGCTCTGCCCAATAAACTCTGGTCTGTGTTCAACCTAAGGAGAGTCCCTCCTTTCTTCTCTGGTCTATAATCACGCACACACTCCTCTGTGGCCAAGGAGCTCCAGCTTGCAGCGGGGCCGGGGCTAGCCACTCTTGGACAAGTGGCCACCGCTGCAGACTGGCGCCCAATGTGGGGCCTGCCAGAGGGTGCTGGAACGCATGGTAGCGTGGAGGCTGACGCAGTTGGCCCATCTTCATCGGACCCTGCGCAAGGGCTCCACAGGCTCTGTGGAGCTGCCCGGACCTGAGCCCTCAGCACGCCACATGCCACCAGTTGAAGCAGCCCTTGAGTAGAGTGCACTCCCAGTGGACGAGGGAGGTAGCTTCTCGACACCCAGAGGAGTCTCTCTCAGCCCGGAGATCCCAGCACACTGACTCTGGCTCCCGACCGGACTTGGTAAGTGCGGCTCCCCCTGGAGCGCATTTACAGGGAGGCTTTTAAAATAAGCCTCGACGCAGTTGCCTCATTTTTGGGTGGTCTGCCCAGAGCTCCTGTTCCAGGAGACTCAGGACTGCGCAGTCCCTGGGGGGGGGAATTCCTTTTACCATCTCCAGATAACCCTCCCCAGTTGGTTTTTTCTTTATTTCGGTTGTTTGTGATTTTCAGTTTTCAGTGGCCGGTAGCTTGTGTGTGTGAGGTTTTTGCTATCGGTTCCCCCTTGAATATAACCTTGAAATTACCATCCATAAGGTCAGATATGAGACCCACCAAAGCTAGATGAAGAAGGTGAAGAATTTTACTTCTGCCAGTTAGTTTTGAAATCTTAACCTTTAAAAATTTTTGTATTTCTGTTCTAATGAAGTCACAGCAGTGAACTTCCTCAAGGTTCTTACTAGTAAGTTCACTTAGCAGAATATTCATTAGAGCAAACTTCAAACACATGGCACAAATTATCCTTCCTTTCCTCAGTGTTGGAACTTGGCCTTGTGTGCATGTTCATAATTTTAAATAAACTAAAACACACACTCGACACGGGTGCATACAGTGCCTATGTACCAGGGAAGCTTGGAATATTAAATATCACTTCAGGAAAACTCTATTTACACACATGCTGACAGTTCATTTTCAAGTAGGAGCTTCTCAGCTGATCTGTACGCAGCAGCCTCAATCTCCAGTCTTCCCACTGTGAAATTTTAGACAGCTCATCTGCTGAGTCCTTGCCAGAGCTATTAATATTTATACATTCCACACACATTTCAGTCAGAGCATGTAAGTTGCAGATCTTTCTGAATTAGAAGCTATTAAGATTCATGACCTCTTTAACTATTTCATCTGTGGTCCTAAAGCCTTTGCAATCAGCTTACACTTGAAGAAGAAACGACAAATCATTACTGTTCAAATATTGTCCTGCACAGTGTCCATTTGTAGTCCATCAAAGAGTAGTTAGGAACTTCAATGCATTCATTTATCTCAAAGACACAGGTTATTATAGGAGCCATTTTTTCCTTGGAAGAAGAGAAAATAGGAATGTTATTTATTCAGTTGCATTTAATTTTGGATTAATGGGCTTTTTAGCTGTGGCTGCTTCTCTGCATATGAAATTAATCTAATTAATTTTTTTTGTTCTTGCATCTTGTAATGCATTTGGGTACATTGTACAAGGGTACATCGATATTTTGTCAAGGATATCCATGCAGAAAAAGCACAGTCTGCCTTCTGAAATGTATTGGTGACTCCACCTGAAGGAGTAAGCATCTTCCCCTCCTTAAAGGTTTATATGTGTCTTCCTAGAATAGTGTAATATTCCATCGCAGACTTCTTCAGGATCCATGAGAAATCTCAAAGACAGGGTTTTTTTGTAAATTCAAGTCAGTTTTCCTTCCATAACAGTTCAAGAGTGACTTAGATCTCCCCAGCTCTCAATAAATGCAATGAAAGGAATTCAGCATCTATAAAGGTTTATGTCTGAACTCTGTAAAGGAATATATCTCTGTAGAAGAATACAAAGATGAAAAAAATTAATTAAAATAAATGTTAGAAGTCTGAGGATACTCAGATTTTAAAACAAAATTTGTAACTATGATTGTAAGAGCCTATTGAGACATTCTGTTGTATACTTAGGACTGGATCTTCTTTCACAGTGGAACATCAGTGATTATCATCATACAATCAATATCAACATTGTGATGATTTCTTGGAAATAGCAAGTGTTATACATTGGTGGTTTTTGAAAACCCAATCACTTGGGTTTTAAAATTTTAGGGGAAATTTTTTCCTGAAAATTTTAAAGAAAACACTGAAGTATTGTACTGGTATTCTAGCACAGAAAAAAAGAATATGATTTCTTTAAATTTTACTTTCAATAAATTTTTTAATAATAAGCATTTTGCTGGAAATTTTGAAACTGTGACACCATTTTCATCCTGCTTCAGAATGGACAGGTGAAAAATACGCAGTTTTTATCAGATGTCAAGGGTTAAAAAAAATATTCGTGGAAGAAAAAGAATTTGAGTTAAAAATTTTGACCTGGGATCCTCACTCATAAGTGAAAATCTGGCAAGATCTGGAATATTCTAATTTCCTCATATTGAGAGGAAAAATATTTCCTCTGAAAACTTCTTATAAACGTACCTGTTGACTCAATACATCATATTATAAAGACAGAACAAGAAGAGAGAACTAAAAAACATACTTAAGCTTTCCTAAATTCAGGAGCAAGTGTGTAAATGCGCACAGTGATGCTTGAAGAAAACTGGGGAAGAATTTTGAAAGGAAGGTGCTATGGGTGCCAGAACACCCTTTGTGGCTGCCAGAACTCACCTCTGATTGATCTCTTGGAGTAGTTTGTACAGGAGCTGATTGCATGCCAGTATGACAAGACGAAAAAAAAAAAGTATTTTGTCATAATCTTACTGAGTATTCAAGAAATTATAAAGTCCTGGAAAATTAAATTTAAGGGTCTGGAGAGGATTATACTGAGTTCAGTGATGGGCCAAGAGGTGATCTAATATCTGAGACTGGAAACCAGTGCCCAGTTCTTCTCAGACACCCACTGCTTTCCTGGCAGCAGCTCAGAGCCTTATACACCGAATAAAGTATGCTTTCAACAGGCTCATCTTAGTTGGTAACTTTTCAGAATCAGTCCTTAAAATCTCAAGAGCCTGTGACCTCTATTTCAAAAATACTGGGTCTCTTTCAGAAACTGGTATGTTCAAATATTTCTAGCTTTAATTTCTCTTCTGGCACAGCAGTCCAATTCTCTGGATAGCAGCAAGGAAATCTTATGGCAAAAAAAGAGTGTTTGAACAGCCACATCATGGAAACAGAATTCAGACCTGATAAGCCTTCTGCTGCATTTACACTAGAGTAACATGAGGGTTTTTACAATTTTTGCTAATGAAGGGAAAGAAAATAAATCATTACCATATAGATCTTCTGAATAACATTTTTAATTTTTAAGAAGAAACATTTTCTGATATCCTTAGGACAGATGTCGAGTAAATGTAAGTTTCCACTAACAGACAGATTTGTTCTCACTGTCTTTGTGTGACAGTGAGAACTACACATTCCTGGCAAGGTGAAAAATCCTTCTGTTAGGACTGGGCTGGCACCCCAGAACTTCCAAGCCATTGTGCAATGGGCAGCTGGCAGCTGTTGACTTCCCTGAGATTGTGCAGAAGACGTGTTACTATTGGGAACTAATTTATAGTGTAAAATGGGGCAACATCACAGAACTCAGAGCTCAAAAGGGCAAAAAATAAGCTTAATCATTGGAAGGCTGTGAAAGCTGTCCCTCCCCTTTGCACCTCCCTGCAGTGCAATGTATAATTCACACACAGCAAAGCACAGTTGCAGCTGTGCACAGTGTCAAAAAAGCACAAAAGCACTCAGTGAAGAGATCTATAAGAATCTGATTCATGCTGTCTCTTTAAAATGCTGATGCCTCAGACCCTTCTTTCATTTTCTTTACCTCCTGCTATACCACAGACAACTTCTGACCTGCCTTCCGTTGCAACCACACATTCTCTTTGGTAACAAACCTGAATTGTGCTTTTGAAGGAGGTTTCGCAGTACATCATTAACTATTTCGGTTTCTTGACATAGCACATCATCACTGTAATTATGTAAAGTTGCTGCAAAGGTTGTCATAAATTAGCAGGTTTCATTTTAAGGTCTAAATAAGCTCCAAGTATATTCAGAAGTGCTACAGAGGAAGGGAGAAGAGTGAAAATAATATATGCACAGTGTTATGCTGTTGTCATTGAAAAACTTACTTCATGGTAATTCACATGGTAATTGAGCTAGGAAATGCTTGCAAGGATATGCAGCTAATATTCAACAAGTGGTAATAAGATGTATTTACATTACTGCAGCACAAACTGTGAAAATGCAATTCTTTGGGTGTCTCAAGGACATACTCTGTGAGACAAACATCAAAATATAGTTTTCCAAAAGGTGCCGATAAAGAGGTATTTCTTCTGCTAGACATATTAAAGATGAATTACATTTGGAACAGATCCATTTAGTTATAAAACTAACCCATATACCTATTTTGTCTTTCGAGGCCCCCAAGCAGAAAACCCTACATATGATAAGACATCTGGAGATGTGCTATTAGAAAATCATTACTGAAACCTATCCCTGATCCAGTTCACAGGTGTATAACTTGGTTAATTTCAGTGGCATTTTAAACAGTGGCTGGTTAGATACTTAACTTGCTCTTCATAGCAGGAACATTTGTCTTGATAACATGAGTATTGTGTTGCCATTCCCTTTAAGTCATTTGACAATTTGCACATTTGCATTATACAAAAATAATTCATCCTTAAATCTTTTCTGTCCCCAAGTCTGTATTTCGTAGCATACACATTTATGTGAGCAAATTACTGAAGATGTTGGGTTTGTAATAACACAGGTAAAAATGTATTTAAATTATCTGACATAGTTTATGGTATACCGTGCACAAATAAAAAAAAATGTTAAACTTCGTCCTCTGATTTTCTTTTCCTGAAGAATTTATTGAAATACCATGTAAAGCAAATAAAGCCTAGTTAGCTTCTTCTGAATAGCTTCTTTAAAACACCTCTATGAAAGAAAATTAAGATGGGTTGGAATAGTTATTGGTTAGGCAAAATTTACTCCATTCTTGATCTTCCCTGGGAAAGAGAGAGTTAAAACTAGTATTGTGAGATATTTTACTTGCAAAGATGAGTTAAGCCTCAATTCTACTTAAAAAATTTGAATACAAGAGGATAGGTCTGTGGCAGGGATTCAGCTGGCAGAGATCAGACTGACTCCAGTTGAATGATATTTTTTTCCTCCTTCAAGGTTTCTGAATGTGTCTCTGAAAGGGAAATAAAATATGTTGCAGTTTTTGCTTCCATCAATTTCTCCGAGAAACTTCAAAAGAGGATTAAGTCTTGGACCTAACACAAAAGACACAGTCACTAGTTTCTGAGAGATTTTTAATGAGAAATTCCAAATAAAAAATGCACTTCTGTCCTTTTTTTTTTTCCCCAGCAATGATTTCCCCTTTGTTATAAACTGAAAATAAAGAATATAGGAGAAATATAACTTGATATATACGAGGAATAGGGAAAAAAATATGGTGTTTGCATCCACCATTACTCAATGGCAGAATCCTCAGGGTCCTGTTTGGGTTTTAAATGGAAAAGTAATAAGAAAAAAGGATTATTTAAGTACTCCGAATTTTCTCTCTAGACCTCCTGAAAGAGTATAAGTTTAGATTAGATATTAGGAGAAAAATCCCTTACTATGAGGGTGGTGAGGTACAGTAACAGATTGCACAGAGTAATTGTGGATGCCCCATTCCTGGTCAAGGCCAGGCTGGATGGGGCTTTGTGCAGCCTGGTCAACTGGAAGGTGCTCACTCCCAGGTCAGGGGGATTTTAATCAGATTTTCTTTAAGGTCCCTCCCAACCCAAACTAGCCTACGATTAGGCTGAATGTTATTCATCAAAACTTTGTGCTGATGATCATTTCTGGGCAAATACCTACTTGTGTTAGCAAGAAAATTCTAGTGCTTATGCAGTGCAGAATATTTACTGTTGAAATCATAAAGGAGCTACTTTAATCAGATTTTAAGCTCTCTGAATTTTAAAATTAGTCATTAGTTGCACTGTCTTCTATTGTCCCCTCATTCTTTAAAACCTTTAGGTTTTCTTCTTTACCTGAATGATAGAGTTCTTGTTTTTATATATGTGTATATATATATGTGTGTGTGTATGTGTATATGCACCATATACATATATATATACAAATTATTTTTTAAAAAAGCGCTTTTGTCACTGTTCATGATACGAAAGAACTACATTTATTATCAGGTTGAAGAAGCGAAGGAAGGGCAGTTTATTATGATTTGGGGTTTAAATAGGATTTGGAATATGAACAAAGATTGGGGGATGAGAGGAACACCTCTCTGACCCCAGTGGTCAAACCAGCAGTCCATCACAGAAAGGGATGAGAAAACAATCTACTTGTTTACGTTACATGCGTGAGAATCTCCAGTAGAAATATGTAAACAATCATTAGAAAGCTAAAGAATCAGGGTGACACACTTATTAGAATTTATATTGATTGAACCATTATTTTGCAAATGTACTCTAACTAGCCGCATGTAAAAAAATATTTGATATACAAAAAGAAGGAAATCTGTCACACAGTTTTGACACCTCAGATGTTTATCAGCAACACAGAATCATGCCTCTTCTTCCCTTCCCCCTTTTTAGCTCTTCCTTACACAAACATGAGCTTAGAGGAGCAGAAAACCCAACTGTAGTACCAATTCATTTCCTAGACTGCACAGCTCACAAAGTGTTCTGCCCACGGCTGCTAGCTCCACCTCTGGGGTTGTCTGTTCCTCTCCTAACACAACATGACAGAAATCGAAGCCTGTATGATCCCACTTTAAAATTTCATGTAGGTTTTTAATTAATTCTATTAGCTTCAGGAATAAGGTAACTAGATATTAGGCAAAATAAAGGTGACCTACCTGTGCAGCCAGAACAGACTTAAACATGTTCATCAGTATCTCTCAGAATGCGAGTTATACATGTCAGTTATTATAAATAAATAATCCGATATCCATGTTAATTATTATGATTTAATTATGGTATCTTAGGCCTTGCAGGCATATTTATGAGTTATTTTTTCTGTGTTGTCCCAGAGAACATCATTAATACACATCGAAGGACACAGTTTAGCCATGAATACTAATGACCCATTCAAAGTAAAGCTATGCATGAAATTCTGTGAAGCAGTAGGTTTCACTCGTTAATTCCACTTAGAGCACCACTATAGTCATGTTGTCATTAGTTAACAAATACTACATTGTGTATGGAATTATTGCCCTTCCATACTTGTTATAGCAATTTTTGATACGTAAATAACACTCTCATATGTGTAATGTAGAAATAATGTATTATACTAAAAATCCCACCATATGCAGTATATTTGAAGTTACTTTATAGCATTTATAACTTGCTATTCAACATAGTAAGAAAGAAGGTATAATTTTCACCAGCAGTAAGTTAAAATTCAGTCAATTTCTTCTAGAATGTAGAAGAAATTGGTGCAAAATTAATTAATGGGAAGCTTTCATTAATTATATGTGCTTTACCCAATTTCTAACACATTTTTTTTAAGCTACTTAAAAATTTGGAACCAGTTGTCTCACAGTGTTCTAGTTTGGCTATCAGAACAGCTTACTTTCTTTGCTTGTAATCGAAAATCAAACCCAAACAATGTTTTCTAAATCTTTTTTAGTGTGATATTTGACTTGGTATCAGTGGATGTATTCAAATGAATAAGCATAGATAGTGAATGTAATTCTGGACACCCCAGATGTAAGCGAGGGAACCCCGAAATAATGGGAATTTTGGGCGAGAGCATACGTAGGTCCGACCAGTATGGTTAATGCTACGTTCTCCGTTTATTCCAGCTAAAATGGCGGGTTATGTACATCTCTACATAGTTTACAGTCACAGGTGATTTTCCATTGGCACACAGCACAGGGAACAATGCAAACACTTATTGTTGAACAAACTCTTAAGGCAGCTACTGTGTCCACACCAACCACTGCACCTGCTAACTACT
>JBBMKD010000053.1:30894019-30910720 GCA_037834095.1 Argya squamiceps | reverse complement strand
AATCACAGTCCAAATATAAATTATATCCACTGTCCCTAAGAAATTCTGCAACACGCAGAGATACTCCACCTAGACTACAGATGCCACTGCAAGAAGGGAGCCCATGTTTCACAGGTCTCTCTGCACATCTCAGGGTATTCAGGATGTTTGGAATGGTGCTAGATGTCTATGCTTATGCTCACAACCTTCTTTCTAGGCATCAAAAAGCTAACAAGTCAGTTGTCCAGATTTCCTGTGTGATTAGGTGAAAGCCAGGAGCATTCCAGAGTACAATTTTTCTTTTCCTAAAGTGGAAGTCTAAGATAAGATGGATGACCATCAGTTATGTTTTACTGTAGTAAGATGTGGATAACCAGCTTCCACTTAGACATGTCAGGCATGCAGCATGACTGGAGATGCCCCAGATTCCACAGACATAGCCTAGGAAAAAGCATGCCATTGGGAATGAGTAGGTGCACCAGGATATCCTACAGAGACTTCTATATTCTAGTAAGCATCTGTGATTGCACAGCTGAACTTTAAAATGGCATTCAGGATTAGATTCAGGCACCTTAATATTGATGTCCATATTGTCTTCATTAGAATTAGATATTTCAACTCCAGCATGCTCAGAGGTGATGCAAAGCATAATGTTTTGCCTGGATGTAGAAACTTACTGCCCTGTAAGACCCCTAAGAATATTTGATACAACCTTGTGCATAGACTTAGTAGAGACACATGCTCCTGTGAAATGGCATTTGGAGTCCAGATGTCACATCCCAGGGCATCCTAAATGAGTGAGTGAACCTACACCATCAACAATACAGAAAGTGGTGTCAAGAGAAAAATAAACCAAATTACAGATGTTAGAGACTAAAATCTTATTTGCGGTGGTTTTAAATCATGGGCTTGTTCTTTCTCACTCCAGTCTCTCTACCAAACTTCAATCTAGAGTGAAAACTTGTCTATGTGTGTGGCTACACACATCAACAACTCAATACAGTTGTTGAGCAGACGAAGTGGTATGGGCTTTCACTTGCCTATGGATGACTTTTAAAACTTGTCAGTGTTGTCAAGCATTCATGGGATGGTCTGCTTGAGTGATCTGACTTAAAATGATTCCTGCGTGTTTGGAAGTAGTCTCTGCTTTAATTCAGCTAACACTGAGTTACTGTTCATTCATTGAAGGCACTGGAGTAGGCAGGTGTACTCCTGTAGGAGTGCTTTCCTTGAATTCATTAGTTTAGTGAGAAATCTCATAATTATTTTGAATTCTATTATGTTCTGATAGAAGGAGAGAAGTAGAGTTGCAACTGAGTGATTTAAATCCTGTTTATGCTCAAGTTTCCTGGCAAATTGAAAGTGCTTGAAATAGAGAAAGAAGTCACTAGCAATGAGGGAGTTTTAGCAGAAATCTTCAAATGATAAAGGCTGTATCTTTCCCTTTGATGTACGTGTGAATCTTGCACTGAAGTCAACTGGAACAGCATTCATACCTTCAGGATCTGGATTTGTTCAAAATCCTCTGAATTTTAAATTCTCACTCCATTATATCAAGTAAGGGAGAGAGGATTAGTTGGCAGTATCTGAGAGCTTTAATTTTTTATGGGATTTGTACATCTAGTAGAAAAGTAAATGAAATATTGAGAATGCATTACTCATGAAGATGAGCATTTTAAAATGTGTCTTTTACAAACCTTGATTTTTGCATCAAGAACCTTCTCACTGTCTTTATCATTAACCAGTGGGTAGAAAAAAAAGAGGATTAGAATTTCCAACAAAGAGAATCACTTTCCTTTGGACTGAATATACACAGACAAGGTTCATAAAATCTACATGATCACATTTTCCTGTTGGCCTTATGCAGAGAAGAGTCTATCTGTTCTGAATTGTAGGCTGCTTGAATTTCCCTTATCACTACTTTGATGAGAACCATGATAATTTTACAATATTTTATTGTCTATCCAAAACAGTTGGTTTGAATTCAGGCTTTTCAGAATGTCAAATATGCAGAAGATAATAGCACATTACAGAAAAACTTAGTATAACGCTCTGTTAGACCATTACCCCACAGAATTATCAGCAATAATTTAAATGTGTTGAATCTCCCACAGACAATTCCAAGACATGTAATGTTTTCATTGCCAGTCAATTAATGTATTTCCCACTAATTGTAAAATAGTCTATTGTTTCAACATGTTAATCATGGACATGTGACATTAGAATTCAAAATCTTTAGTTCCTTAATGTGAGGCCAAATGGATTGAAAGAGCATAGGATTTATTAAGTTACCCAGTTGCAGACTATTAGTGTATTTGTATAAAAGAAATAACAGATAACAAGGAAAATGAAAGATTAAGCACACAAACACTTTTGCAGTAATTTGAAGAAGGTATTGGAGACAGCAGTGAAGACTAGACTTCTTTGGTTGCTGCCTGAAGGGTCACTGAAGGATTTTCTCAGGCACAGCCTTTTAGAAGGTCAGCCCAAAATTTGTCTCTGGAAATAAGGGGTGAAGGATATAATTGTGAGTATTTTGGGATATCAGGAGGAACTTGTGAGGCTATGTAAACCTTGTTAAGAGGTGTTTAGGGGAAGGACCAAGGTTGTGTAAAGGAAAAGATAAGAGCAGATCATGGAGTAGCAAACATGGGAGAATGAAGAAGTAGGAATAAATTTAAGATTTAAGTTGGCCAGTGTGCTATTCTCTCTGAGTCCAGAGCCCTGCCACAGCCTGTTATATTTTGCTACTAAATCTTATTCTTTTTTTTTTTCAGTGCAATTCAGTCTCCTCTCTGTGTGATTGCTGCAGTCTAAGTGCCAGAAACAGGAGAAAAGGTGACATCGCCAGTAGGTCTAGGTTCCAGCAGCCAGAGGGGCCAGCACAAGAACACGGTAGGTTGGCAGCAATCAGAGACCTGTGGGTGTTTGTCTTGTCCCAGTGATTTACACAAGAACACCTATATTCAAGAGCTTAATGTTCAAAGCTATTCATTCAGGGATGTATAAGTAATTCACTAACTTTGAGCTGGGCTCAAAAGCAGGAGGAGACCTGCATCTGGAAAGACTCAAGGTCTGAGTTAGTGATAGGCAAGGAAGCCTGAGGTCTGGGCATTGACAGTAGGCATGAAAGAGAGAGCCCATACAAAACCTAAGGGAACTATAACAGAGGGACTGCCTGCAAGATGAGTATGACTACATACATAAGGCTGCAGGAGAAGATGAAACTGGACAAGCTGTTGAGCGGAGGAAGGTCTGCACACAAGGAGCAGGGGGCCAGGGTTTGGGCATGGGTGTTACACAGAATTAGAGACTGTGCTGCTTTTCAGTATCACCTTGGTATGAATCTGAAGAGTGAATTGGAGAATTTTCCTGTGAATTCTCTCCTGAATTTGGATACTATGTGTGTGGGGCTGGTTTTCATCAGCAAACTTTAATCTTGATCAGCCAGAGGGGAGAAACTGGATATCTGTTTTCTGGGAGTTTTCACAGTGGTACATATTTGTGTTGCTAAAGATAACAGTCTGCATGGTCAGCAACATTAGTGTGCATGTGTGTGCTTCAGCCTCTCTGAAATGATCACTGAGTGCTGCAACTGGACCTGTACCTGGGCACAGCAGCAGCAGCAGCCTCACCTGCTGGGCTGGAGAGACCCTCAGGTGCTGAGATATCCTGGCTGGACTGCAGTGACCAGGAGGAAATACGTTCCATTTCATAGAGACTACTCCCTTCACATCCTTAACACTCAGCATTTTCATCAGCTGTTGTCAGTTCTGCCTTGTACATCTCCCTCAAGTTTATCGTATCTGGCTTTTAAAAAACATAAATTACTTTTATTGCTACAAATGGAATTAGAAAGCCTGATACAAATGAAACTGACACTTTTTGATTTTGAGGGATTTATTTTTCACTTTAGAGTTTGGAGACCTTGATGAATGCCAGCCTTTTATCATACCATCTGATAGAAAAATGAAGAATGCAAAAAGAAAGCAAAGCAAAGCAAGGATTTGACCTTTTTCCAACAAAAAAAACCCTCTCTCAAAGTGGCAATAGTTACCATCTGTCAAAACTTGGAAAATGATAAAAATTAAAAAGAAAAAATGAAATTGCTAATTTAGTATATTAAGCTACTAAACCCTCCAAGACTATAACTTCTTAAAATCTGAGTAGAGATCTTTTTTCTTAAAAAACACATTTATTTGAGAGGAAAAAAAAAAAACCAATCAAATTAAATCCCAAATAACAAAAGATAAACCTTTGCAGAATTCTGATTTGCAGATATTGGAAGAAAATTCTACTCATGGAAGTGTAATTTTTTTTGCTTATACTGATATTTTGCTTTTTCTCTAAGCATCTGCTGCCAGCAGACATCAAAGATGGAATACAGACATAGATGAATGTTTCCTCCGTTCTTACATTAAAAAACTTATTTCTGTTCTTGTCACTCGAGTTAAACAGCTGTGGAGGTCATGTTAAAATTAAGACATCAAGCTGTTTGGATTGAAATTAGAACATAATACCATTGGTAGCAGGGCAGTTCTTCTTATCATGCTAGCTTGTAAAATGTTTTTTGAGCTATTTACATCATTTTACACAGATTGCTGAAGTCCAGCAAAAAAAATTCCTATGTAAGTTACTAGGCATTATAGGATCAGGTGCAGATCCAATGAGGTATTTAAACTCCTAGCATCTACTTAGTTCTTCAATTGCCCATTTAAACAGTTAGGAACCTAAACATTGGCCAGAACAACAAATTATCAACTGGATTTGAGACTCAGTTCTGCACTGTGATGCAAATTCATCCTCAATAAAGGCCAAAATTATTTTGTTGTGAAACTGTGGATAATTAGGATGCTGCAGGTTGTCTAGACAGTCACAGCTGCCCTGAAACCACTCTTGGAAATAATTAAAATTGATGGCCTTCAGCCTTTTGATGATCTTTGTAACAAGGGAGCACCAACTCTTACAGTCCACTCGACTCTGTATGCTCTCATCACAAAAGACTGTTAATAAAAGCCAAGGAGCTGGCTTTATTAGTTACATGTTGTTATTAGCAATGTGTTTCACATTACTGATTTTGAATTCACTAAGTAGCAATGCTTTTTCCTTTATTCATCTCCCAGCACAATTGCAGTTGCAGTCTCTACATGGTAATGATATAAAAGACAAGGAGTTCTCAGTATAGACTGAGCCTACAGAGTCATACCCTGAATTGCTCACAATTTGCCTGTGGAGTGTGTGAGTACACAGGCAATAATCCACTGTTGTTCCTATGCCAGACTAATCTAAGCTTCCAGAAAAGATAAAAAAATGGTAGGGCAGCAAGAAAGGGGAAGAAACTTTAGCTTTGGCAAAAAACATAGCTTTGGCAGAGTGTCCGCTCATATACTGGCAGCAATGTAAAAAATAGTAGTGCTACAGAGTGTTCAAAATTGCTTGCAAATTTTCACTGAGCCATTTGTGTTCTTACAAGTAAAATATTTTTCTCACTTTGCTCTTTCTTCCTTTTTTTACACAGCAGAATTGCTGCTGAACTTTGTGCTGGAGCATTGAGGACAGGGTGTGAGAACTGGATGGGGAAAAAAGGGCTGCAGTACAGCCCAGTGGGCCCCTGTCGCCTCTTCCCAATACTTGTCATCAAGGAAGAGTGAACCAGATGACAAGCACAGTCCAGACTCTGCCCTTTCACACAATGATGAATCTACATAAATTCAGTGCCACTGACGAGATTTGCGCCTGTAGAAATCAAGTACTGTTTTGCCCTTTTAGAGCTTTCTGTTTCTCTTAGCCCCAGGGCACTCTACTAAACAACCTCCATGCACCCTTAGCAATGCTCCTGCCATCCTGTCACTTCCACAGCTGTTAGGAAGTCCAAAAGAAGCCTTCTGGGTATGTCTTTTGTACACACCTTGAAACAAAGTACATTGAACTTTGTCAAAAAATCAGTTGAGTGAGTAGGAAAATGTCTGTGAGTACCAAATGCCATCAGATTTCCCGGCTACTATTTATTGCTGAAATAAGATTGCAACAAGTACTTTGATCCTTTGAATGGCACCTGACAACTTTTCTTTAATGTGATGTTTCTTATCTGTCTAAGATGTGGCATGCATTGCTGTTATAAACAAATTATAACAATTGCTGCTCCATTTCCAACAGTTGAAACACATGCTATTGATTTTTCCCTCTCTTATTTAAGGTGTCTCAATGGCTTATCTCCTTGCCTGTCTTTGCGACAGTCAGAGCAACGTCTAAGCCAAGCACTATCCAAATTTTGCTCAAAATAATTAGAAGTTTGCTTTGAATCCTGGAACTTGATTTATCAAGCTCTGATGATGAGTCTGCATGCATCCAGTGTGAAATTATACCTCTGGAGAAGGTGATGCTGTTGTTCAAAAATTGATTGCCTAGCTAGATAAATTTATGATCTTCCAGAAAAAGCATTAATCACCAAGACACACTGAAACCAGTGGATTTGAAGACAATGGCAAAAGTTTATGTCCAAGTATAGGAAGACCTGGCTAAACAATTATTTCTCTTTCCATAAGGTTGAAGAGCAGATATGAATGTCGTTTCAGATAAGATCAATCACTGTTCAGGAGCTTATAGTCATGTATAGTAGGCTGTGCATTAGTATCACAAAAAGGATTCATTGCTACTCTGAGGATGCAGTGTGTCTTGCTGCAAAGAGATAGGTGATTTACCATCTTTTTAAAACAAAAACATAACCCCTTCAGGCAAGACCCGGCACGAGAGATGGTTCAGTTCCCATCTGACAGAAAGAGCAATGCCCATAGCAAAGCATGTTTCTAACAGTGTGTTAACAAGTGAACTGCAGCAGTTCATGATATTGTTTAGAAAACAGAGAAACTTTACAGTTTTGTCTGATGGAGTATTTCTGTAAATACTGTGGAGAACTTGTCAGTCAGTGAGTATTAATTTAAGTGAGAAAGAGGCTAAAGGCTGAGGCTACTAATTACCAAATACCTCAAGAGGATAACAACTGATCAAGTTACAGGTAATTAATTGCAATCTATTTGATTGCAGTCTCTAAAGAACTATTTTTATAATATAAAACCAGTATAGATTGTTTTTACATGTAATCAGCTCTTAAATCATCAGAAAATTTTCTTTACATTACAAGCAGTTAGCTTTTCCTTTTTACTATAAAAAAGGGGGGAAAACCGGTGTACTATAAATGGATCCAAAACTGACATTACACCTTTGTGGTGTTTGGAATGGTTAGTGTCAGTGTTTTATAAGATGATTGTTTTGTGTTTGCTTTTTTTTTCTTTCTCTTTTGTCAAAGGACAATTGGATGGGTTAGGCTTTATATATCCTCTTTTCCTTCTAAAAAGAAACAGGAAACATAGCATTTAGTTGTGAAAGAGACTAAAATGAAAGTATTTTGTGGCAGATGGGATTTTTATGAGCTGTTTGTCACTATATACCAGTCTTGTTAAGGAGAAATCGTTTTCCGCTTCATTACACAAAGATAGCTCTGTTTAGGGTTCCACTCAGCTGTGAAATTACTTTAAAACTTCTATAAGGAAAAGAGATGGGATTTTTTATAAAAAAAAGATTGCTAACACAGTATAAGGATTGGAAATAAAAT
This sequence comes from Argya squamiceps, assembly GCA_037834095.1. NCBI lineage: Eukaryota > Metazoa > Chordata > Aves > Passeriformes > Leiothrichidae > Argya > Argya squamiceps. The sequence continues at coordinate 30,903,129 of JBBMKD010000053.1, read as the reverse complement.
GGTCAAACACACTGTTTTTTTAGTAGCAGAGGGGCATATAGAAATGTTTCATTGCATACTTACACTTAATCTGCTGGTTTAAGATAAAAAGAGGCTCCAGAGTACTTTTATTTTCTACACCTAAAAAAGGCAACATTCAAATTAGTCTACATAAAAAGACTAAAAATATATTAGGGGAAAAATTAAAACTATGTTGGATTATTTGTTGCTTTTGAGCCAGATGAAGTACAAGCAAAAGAAGTGGATGGACACAGATATAAGTATGAAAAAACTGGCCCAGATTCTCATTTGCCATCCATCTGTGGACCCTGGCAGGACTATACCGTTCTTATGCTTTTCTCGAGTGTAAGCTCTGAATCCTTACACCTTCACATCTTGCCCTGGGCAATTACAATTTAACATACTCCCCATAACCTCTCTCTGTGGTACTTCTTCTCTGTGACTATGTTTCTGTCCCTTTTTTCCATGTCATTTCTCTTTCTCTCTTTTTTAATGCCACATCAAGCCTTTATTCTATGATATGAACTTTATATCATCTGCAATAAAACCCCTTCTTTCTTAGTGTATATTGTCATGCTTTTGTGGAACATTCGTCAAGAAAGAGACTTGCCACAAGGTAAAGCTGGGTTGCAAGGACGTGGTTGACCCATTTACAGCCAGGGCTCAAAAACCACTTAGTGGGCAGTTCCTCTTTGTCCTGCCCTGCTTGCACTGGTGTGAACTCAAAACTTTGGTGTATGCTCATGTAGAAAATGTTGATCCCTGTCAGCCCCTCAATCGCTATGTGTGTTTTAAAAGTTAGTAAATCCAAGTGTCTGACCCTAACTCTACAGTCCTCAGGTCAGCTGCTGTGAATGGTCCATTCTTTTAGCAGCTGGAAGTTTTCCCTCAACCTTCAAGGTCACTGTCAAGCTCTCTCCTTCTAATATTGCACAGGCTATGTGAAAAGACACATTCTCTGACTTATTCTTTCTACCAATGGGCAAGAAAGAAAGAAAGGAATTTGCACCTGCAGTAAGAGTGTTGCACACCACAGTGTTCTGGGAATGATTGCACCTGGAGAAGTCCAAATGATGTGTTTCATCACTGTCAGCCATTCCCAATCTCCTACTTCCACTGAGACAATCTTCACCAATGCTGTATTTCCCTTGGGACACCACAGCAGAAGAATTTCTAAACTTTTGCATTCTACATTTACTCTGTCATGTTCCACAGAACACTTTTTTAATGTTGGAAAATCTCAACAGGACATCCATGTATGAGGTAATCACACCAGACTCTATTATAACTAATGGATAAAATAGGCACTTAATGCTGTTATTTGTCTACCTTTGGGTTACGATGTATTTGGATGAGCTGAAATATGGTTAACACTCAGGCAGAGTAAGCCCTTCTGAAGACAGTAGCTGACAAACATTGATGAGCAGGTTTCCCATTGTTTTACCCTAAGTTTTATAAAGAATAAAACAAGGGTTTAGTCTGGATGAGAACACTTACAGGGGCAACTTGTGCTTGAGAAATTTTTGCATCAAAAACCTGGGTACATATTTTTTATGCATTTACAAGAGTGACAAAGTAGAAACTAACTTTTAATGTTTTGAAGGGCCTTGGCTTTCAAATTTACTTGTGTATTCTTCTTACTAGTTGAAATAAAGAATTATCTTCTGATCATGTTTGCCATGAAGAACTGATTATTTGAAAGTGTGCCAATTAGGTGTTAACCTGCACAAAGAAATGCACTGGTAAAAAATCTTGAAGAAAAAAAAGTCATATGTATTAGCTTTAGACATACCTTGACTAATGAGAAAAAAAGGCATTTAGACCTTTTTTTGCATAAAAATCATTCATTATACAACTGCATAAGCAGAACTTGTGCAAGCAGAACTATGTCTTTTTACCAAAGGTCCATTTCCCTATCACATAAATAAATAAACAAATAAAAGGCAACATAGCAAACCCTAAAAAGTGGTTCTGAGACTATTTTTACGAAGTAAAAATAATTTTTCATGTCATATCATTCATTACTGAGATGGAACACCAGACAAATACTCGGGATTATTCTTATCTTTGGGGACCTTTCTGTATTGTTTTCATCTTTGTAGAAAAATGGTCTGCCTGCTTGAGCAACTCCTCAAGTATTTGGGGGTCATTCCTTCTTCTAGTCATGTAGTTAGTTGTGCATGGGAAAGGCTTACTAATACAGTTACACTTAAAAGTACTGTTATTTTCTCCCAGTATGTGAGAATAAAACTGTTATTGAGCTATGCTTCAATAAACTATAATAAAACTATGTTTTTCTGTCCTAGTGAAATAAAATTAGAAAAGGCAAAATAAGTAGCACAAAAGAGTAGAAAAATTTATTTTTAACTGCTTTTTTGAGCTCTTGAAATCAAAATAGATCCTACCTGAGACACATTAAACAGTCTGAAATTAGAGTCTCAACTGATAGAAAAAGATGTAACTCTGTGACAGCCAAAGGAAGTTGATCTAAACTGAAGATCTGTTTTACAATATTTTTCTCAAATTATGTCCCTAAGCTATTAACATGACTAACAAGGAAGTCAAAATCTGTCCTTTGGCCACCAATTATGACCTCATGTGTAGCACGCTAACTGAAGTCATATTTCAAACTTAACATACTTACAAACTGTGAAAAGGCTTGAGAATCCAGTTAAGGAAACTTTAAATGACTAAACTCACAATTAGAAAGTAAAGAAGCAGTTGGTTTGCTTGCCTACAGAGAATTTGTAGGCAGATTTTACTATGAAAAAGCTCAAGTCCTCCAGGCTTAGTGACAGCTGAATGCTACAATATGCTCCATTTGGCAGTAACTCTTAGAAGAGATATATGTCTCCTTTTCCTGTTAGAGATCAGTGTTAGGTCTTCAGTATTACTGGTGCTGAGTATAAAAGCTTCCATCATAAAGATGAAGAACTAGATAGTTACTCTCAGGTGGCTCTACTAGATAGGTTTTTATAGTCTTGCTATACTTCAGAATGTCAGGCATTTCTTTATTTCAAAAAATGTAGAAGGATAAAACTCACAAGAAAGGAAATTAGAATTAGAGGAACCAATTAAATTTTTGCATAATATATCATATTTATATATGATAGCATATCTATTTCCCTTGCTGTCCTGTATCTGTTCACCTGTTTCTCTGCTTTCTTTATGCTCCAGATTTCTCAATGCCTTTCTGCAGTGTCTAGGGGTAATAACTGAGTTTGTTTGTTGTTTTGGTTTTGTGGTTTTTCCCCTACAAACTAGTATATTTTTGACTTGGGATGTTAAATCTGTAGATTTTTGAGGCTAAAAATGAAAGTCTTCTATTTAAATACCATAGGTCATTTATTCCTCCTATTCAGACAGTTCCTTAGGCCTGGAAGTCCTGTCTTTGTCTTCCACAAGGGCAGCAGCAATTATGAATGGGTCACAGCGAGACCTAAGCACACATTTGTTGGGAATTGGCAACTTCTGGAAAGATATATGCATTTCCATAATATTTTTATTACTTCTTAGAAGATAATTCTGCCAAGAGTACATAAATTACCAGTTAGAAGACCTTGATCATTAACTAAGTGCTGTTTGCAGGTGCAGGTGTTCACACTGAAACTGAATCTTCAACCAAGATTTTAAGTCATGACTCTTAAATGTGGGACCAAGGTCCATTCTGTTAAATGACAGATAAATATTGCTCAGAAAGGAATTATAAATGAAGACTGAACTGCCTAAATGCTTCTGAAGTGCAAAGGACTTCTGAGTCCAGAGGTCTTCTTACTTGCCATTCTATAATCTCTTCAGTGAACACAAACATGATTTTTTTATCTGAAACTTCCCTACATTCTTACTGTAGTTGCCCACTGTTACCTTAGGCAAGCTGCTGGGTGCCTTAGCTTCAGAGTTGCATAAATGAAGCCTGGCAGAGATTATAGCCCATGAACAACCCAATCTAATAGGGACCCACTATGGTACAGTTCATCACGAGTAGTACTCTTGGCAGGGGCCTTGGAGCTTGGGGAAAAGCAAGGACCTATTCAGACTCAGAGTAAAGTGACTCAACTCATTTTTCTCAAATATAGTACTCCAGTGCCATTCCAGTGACCTGCAATATTCCACCTCTCCTCTAGCCATGTGCCTAGATAGTCATGTCATCCCTATCTTGTGCATATCTTGTACACCACAGCCAGTGTTATCCCGCTGTAAGAAAATGAGTAGACAAGGCTCCAAGAAACATGGCTTTGTGGTCAGCTTGTCAGTGTTAGGTTTAGAGTTGGACTTGATGATCTTGATGGTCTTTTGCAACATAAATTATCCTAATCGTTCTATGACTTGAACACCTACATACAACCAAATCCTGCTCTAAATTAGAGCAACCTTGCTGTTGAAATATTTTCCTTCATTGATTTTTTATTCTCTCTCATTGTTTTGGTGACATCTTTTTTTTGGATCTTTTTTTATTTTCCAGTCTCTTGGATAAATTTTCAGTTAGGAGATGGCATGTTTTCTAAATGCACCAGGATCAGACACATTTGCAAGAAGCATCTGAAACTCTGGGGTCAGTTTCTGATCAGACAACAATATGCTCAGACGACATCTGCTACAAAGGATTTAGAGGAAAGAAAGAAGAGACGACATAGAAAATGTTTATACACAAAATGTAAACATAAATGCACAAAGAGGTATTTATTTAAGGATGTAACAGCTTTCTGTTGTAAGAGATAGCTGGGCAAAAGAGTGGGACTTCCCAAATTTTTTGAGAAAGGATGAACAGGTATCAAAACTGAATTTGAAGTAAAGCAAATGTAGTATTTTTCTGTATACTGAAAACTCCAGGTCTCAGTTCACACTGAGGATAAGCAGCTTGGAAGACAAGTATACAGCCCATAAATATATTTCTGTGAGTGGGTGAAAATGGGTGAAATACATTGCATTTACTCTAGGATACTGAAAACCTGTTGTCTCTACTGTCTCTTGCAGGCTATATTCTTTGCTGTCCTGCTCTGGCTGGACTGCAATGGCAACTTTACTATTTACCTTTCTTTTCTCTCATAGGTATGGACAGCTCCAGAGCCACCTAGGGCATCTTGGTATTCTCAGCCACAAGCCAGGGACTACTGCTTTCTTCTGCACACCAGATAAACACGCTGAGACTCAAGTATATGTTGGGGAAAATATTTTTGAGCATGGATAGTAAAAGGATTTAGACTAAAATAATTGACTCTTCTTCACGCATAAGCGGTAAGTACTGGGGATTAGTGTTCCATTTATTTCTTTTTCCTTTTTGATAAGTCTTCTGTTGTCAGTGTGTTTCTTATTTAATTAATACCACAGACAGTAAATCATTTCCTTGTTTCCAAATTGTGACAGCTTTAGCCACTTTTAGAATAAGAGCTGTTGTAGTGTGAAAGAAAATCCAAACAAATGTATGCTTCAAAATGATTATTTCACCCTAGAGACTTAATTTATACAAAACAGATTACCAGAATGCAGTAAAATTCTCATTAAAACATAAGTCATCAATTTTCTGTTGAGTGAAGCATAACTTAAATTATGAGGATTTAATTATAGTAATTATTATACTGTTGGGGTTGAAAGGTGATTCATGTTCTGAGCTTGATTTTTTTTGTACTTTCTTTTCTGTATTTCTCATTAGCGTCACTCTGTATGTTAGCAAAAATCTTTCTCTTATAGGAGTAACCGAGTGACTCCATAATCATGACTTTGTTTTCCCAGAAGCTGGTTGAATTTTGAAGGTAATCAAATAAGATGTTTTTGAAATACAGAGCATGTCTCTGGTTAGTGCAGTAGCTCACACTTGGCACCTAGGGATCCGCAGGGGTTGCTCCACAGTGGTTTGGCATGCAAGAGTGCCATTTTGAAAACACTTCCCACTTACAGATTTCCCTGCCATAGGAGCATGCTGCCTCCAGCTTCTTTCTTCTCTCCAGCTGATTCTTGTCTGGAGGCTGACCGGCAGCTTTGCTGTGGTTTCTCAGTACAAATATTACATTTTAGCACATGGTGGATGTAGCCAGGTGGAGGCTGGTCTCTTTCTCTAGGCAGCAACTGACAGAACAAGAGGACACAGTCTAAAGCTGCACCAAGAGAAATACAGGTTGGATATTGGGAATTTTTTTTTACAGAAAGGGTGAAAAAGTATTGGAATGGTCTGCCCGAGGAGGTGATGGAGTCACCATCCCTGGATGTGTTTAAAAAAAGACTGGATGTGGCACTCAGTGCCATATCTTAGTCAAGGTGTTAGAGTTGGGTTGGACTCGATGATCTTGAAGGTCTCTTCCAACCTCGTGAGTCTATGATTCTGTGATTTGTCCCCTCTTCCTATTACTTAGCACACTTATTCCTCTTGTCCAGCTTTGCCCTCTGCCTGGAGGGAGTGCTGGGCTGCCAGCACCCTATTCTGCCTAATGTGTGCCAGCACCCCACTCCACAAAATGTGTGCACCTGTGGAAGCCTCACGGCCCATTGCCGTGGCCTCACCTCATCCATGCAGAGGCTGGAGGAAGGGGGGAGCTGGGAAATCAGTCACAGCTCAGCCTGCCCAGGGAATTATTTGGCAGTCCTCTCAGAAAGTAGCAATATGCAGCTGGAGAGGGAGGAATTGCAGGCCTAAACCAGAGTCAGCCTGGTCTGCTGGCCTGGGATCAAAGGATGGCATACTCACGGTTCAGGCCTCGGGAGGGCTCCTGTGCAGCCCCCCTGCTCCAAGCAGGGTCAGCTCCAAGCTCACACCAGGCTCCCTCAGAAGACGAGCTTGAACAGTTTGTTCATCCCCACGGCTAAACAAGAGAAAATCACCTAGAATCTTCCCTTTAAATCTACACCCTTCATAAATACCTGTCTGGGCCTAGTTTGCCATCATCTCTAGGTATATAAATATTTAGTCCTGTACTCTCAAGGAGCACAAGGCAAAAGAGCCTTGCAAAAAATTTTTGCATCTGAATTTATGTTATGATTTTCCCATTTTGAAGTGATTTTTCAGGCTTCCTATATGTGTTTTTGTAACATATTATTTTTAAACTGATCTTTAGTAACTTTACTTCTCTTTGGTAGCCTTTATTTTCAGAATCCAAATACTTTTAGGATGCTATGTCTTAGGGGAATAAAGGTGGCTTTTAAACTCCTATATATTGGGATTACCACACATGCCAAATGAAAAGTCAAGTTAGAAGAACATCTTTCAATTCAAAGTTGCCTTCTGCTTAGGCAAAGAGATCAAACTGACCTATGCAGGATTCTAGTTTTTAACACAATAAATAGGTATTCATATACTGAAAATTATATGAAAACCTTTCCAATCACGCAAAGCCCAAAATTTTTCCTTTGACCATCACATATTTTAATTATTGAGATTTTTAAAAATTTCTTTTGAATATTAAAAGCCAAAGTTCCCAGAAGATTCCTGACTTAATAGAAATAATAAACCTTTATTGGTAGGATTTCTCTGATTTTTTTTTTAGCATGGCACAACTACAAAAAAAAACAAACCTGACTTAGTCTTTTGTAGTGGTTCTTAATTAAAATTTAGAAACAAACCAAATTAAAAATCCCACATGCACATAAAAATAACTATCTCTGACATCCTTAGGGTGTAACCTCACAAAAAAAAAAAAAAAAAGAGTCAGAGAGACATATAGTTATTAATGTTTTGATAGTGCTTTAGTTTTTTAGGTCTTGGCTCCAAAACAAACAACTTGAACTCTAAAAATTAGGGCATACATTGAAAATATACAATTTTTCCAGATAAATCCAAATATGAACAAAAATATGATTTTTGTTGAAAACAGATTGTTTTGTATTACTCTACTGTGAAATCAACTTTGAAGCTTCCAAAAGTATTAAGCATAGCTGTTAATATTCAGATAAACCTCCAGAATGAAAAAGCTACAGTTAAACCAGAAAAAAGGCTTCCCCTGACTTGCAAGTAAAATTAAATTCAGTAGAATCAAAATCAAGTGAAAAGCTACCTGAACATGAAATGTGAGTCTGCTTTATAAAAAAACATCTGATTTTTCACAGTATCAGTTTGTAAAGCCAGTATACATGAACAATTATGCTCAGTGCTTAGCAGTCTGAGCATTTAAATGTGCAGAATTTCTGTGTCTATAAGGAGACACCAGGTACATAAAAACTGCATCTACAAATGACCACATCCACAATAAAAGACATAATAATGAAAAATAATGGCAGATGCTTTGTATACCTAAGTCTAACAAGTTAAGGAAAAAGTCACTCCACCTTTTAATTCCAAGAAGCAAATCTAGTGGAAAATGTTTATTAGTACACTTCCAGAAGATAGACTTCTGAGCATCTTTTAAAATATTACTTTCCTTATTTTAAAGAATATATTTTGATTTTTAGTTTTTTGTCTTCAAGCGCATCTGTTTTCTGGAGAATTTACACCATGTTCTAAACAAGTGAAGTCTGACTAATCTCTCTGATGTTGGGAAGCTCTATACAGAACTCTTAAAAAATGTAAAATAATCTTTGTAAAAATAGACCTGCACACTATGTGAACTGGGTGGGCAGATAGAGCAAATTCCTCTCACATCTCACTCTCTTATAGTGCCCAGGACTTGTCCTGCAATTTTCTTATTTATCCAATATCTGCTTTAAAACTGTTGGATTTTTTTCTCCTTTCTTCCAGCCTCCATGCCTCATATGAATCATGAAATCATAGAATGGCTTGGGTCCTTAAAGTTCATCTACTGAAGTTCCAACCTCTACCATGGGAAGGCACAACTTCCACAAGACAGGTTTCTCTAAGCCCTGTCCAAGCTGGCCTTGAGCACTTCCAGGGATGGGACATCCACAGCACCTCTGGGCAACCTGTTCTTGTGTTTCACCACCCTCACAGTAAAGAATTTCTTTCTAATCTAATCTAAACATAATAATTTCTGTTTAAAGCCATTCTCTGTTCTTCTGTCACTACATGTCCTTGTAGAAAGTTCCTGTCCAGCTCTTTTGTCCCTTGACCATTTGATCACGTCTGATTTGATGCAGTTCAGAACAATTGGCTCATGTCCAGCCTCTCCTCCACCAGCAGCCCCGAGTCCTTCTCAGCAGGGCTGCTCTCCATCTGTTCATCCCCAGCC
>JBBMKD010000053.1:30858376-30888004 GCA_037834095.1 Argya squamiceps | reverse complement strand
CAACAATTGGTTTCAACAGTTGATGAAGAGGGTGATAGAATACTTTGTGCATATCTTATTCTACAACCCAGGACATTCTGTTTGGTCTCTCTTTTGCAAACTGTAGTCCCAGGAGAAATGTTGAGCAGCAGCAACAGTGTCTATGTGGATGAATGAAAGAATGCATTTGCTGAACACCCATAGCACTGACCAGTTAGATATTTTCAGTCAGCACAATTCAGTCTCTCATCCTTGTCACACTTCCCAGTCTGGTCTGATGATAGCAATACAGAGGAACTAAGAGCATTGACAAATTCTTGTCATCAGTGTACTGCACAGGCACACAGAAAAGATGACAAATCCCATGTAGTAAGGAAACATTCCAAAATACTGAACAGTAAAATTCCCTAAACGAATTATCAGCCTGTCTGTTTACCGTTTTATTTTTACATCATCTCTTTACCATTAATGCCATTTTAACATTTCCATGTTATTTTTGTTTAATTGAACATTCTTATGTCTAAAGGTACAGAAAATGTTTTTAAGCTTCTCCATGCAATCCATTTGCACCAGCTGGCCTCAAAGCCAGATAATACTTACTAACACTTTAAATTTATTATACAGTTTTATTCTGAATGAGTCAGAGGGCTCTGTGATTGCTTTACACTTCATAATTTCTGAATGCATTAAAAAATATCTCAAGAAGAGGAATGGAGAATTCAGAAGCTCCACCAGAATCAGAACTCTTTGAAAAACACTGAAGTAGGTTCAAACAAAGCTTCATTCCATATCTCCAGGCCACAAGAGACAGTAAAAAGGAAACAAAGCAGAAAACAGCTTACTTTCTGGCAGTAGCTGGTTCTTTAGCACTGGCTAGTTAGCCTTTTATAACTTTACTCACTTAATTCAGAAAATATTAACTATCAAACTATATTATTTCAAGCATGAGGAGAAATGTACAAAAAAACCAACCAAACAAAAAAATCACAACAAACAACAAACAAAAACCCCAACAACTTTTAGATTGACTGTGCTAGAGTTCTTTAGTTTACTAAGTGCTTCTTTAGGATTTGAGTAAAATAGTTACATGTCAGAGCTTTACACAGTTGTTTCAAAATACTGTCCATGCCTTGAATTTTCCAAAAGTTTTTGCAGCTTTCTCACAGTCCAACAATTAAATAGTAACACACTGTGTTGAAGTTAATCTAACTCAGGAATGGGAAAGTGGGGAAAGATTTTCTTGAACAAATGGCAAGTTCACTGAAAACTGAGGGTTTGGAACATCTGAAATTGTTCACAAAATCAAGTCAAATGTACAAACATATTGTTTCAGATAATTAAAAACACGAACAGTAAGCAATAAAATTTATTGAATTCTGAATAGTTTCCTGATCCTTATTTAATTCTGCCTTACACAAGGCTCAAAAACGAGACAGTTCATGGAGAGCCTTAGACTTTTGATTGCTCTACTCTTACGGTCCAAAGACAACCTACATCCAAAGACAGTTTTGCAGGTATCACACCCTATTTTGAGCTTGGAGTACCGTATCTGACATATGTGAAATGCATCATTTTAGGAGAAGGCACTGTATACACTGAGGAGATTGACATCCTAGGGAGTTCTACAGTAATCAGTCCTCCTTTCAGAAGAGCTGAAACTGTCAAGCTAATATGTCTGAGTAGATTCAGTCAACAAGTGTTTCTCATGAATTTTATTTCCTATTGCAAAATTTGGCCAAATTTTAATGTCATATTCTGAGGATTGAATCACCCAACTCATATATCAACTCATATATTGCAAGATATGTATTTCATAATGTAAGAATATGTAAGAATAAATCTGCAATATATCATACCACTGAGTTGTTATAACCAGGCACTATATAGGAGATTGACTGATAATTTCAAGCTCTCACTCAGCATACAATTTAGTAGTTCATTGTATGATGCCTTTCTTCATTAGAAAGGGGGAGGGAAAACAAGTGCAGCAAGCAAAAAATACGACTTTTATTTGCAATTGAGGCTCAAATAATTATGTTTACAGCATGAATTTTAAAATTTTCCTGCTACTCAAGACTTTAGTCTGCTTTTAATTAAGACTTGCATGTTGGTTGAAAAAATAACGTGTATTTGCATAGAAATAACCATGACAAGCAGAAATCTTAATTTTAAGTAATTTTAATCACTTTCCTGGACTGGTAATTATTTCTAGTTGATCAACTTGAAGTGTTTCCTTGCAGCAATTGAATATATTCACAACAATTGAAGTTTTCCCTGGGACTGAGAGCTCATGTGCATATGATATCCCTGGGAGGGAGCAAACAGTATTATTTATCACAACCTAACAATTAACAGAAATGTAGTCCACTTGCTTGAGCTCCACAAAAATAACATTATGATTACTTCTAGCTGTAGGTAAGGTAAATATTTGATGTTATAATGGTGAATCAGTTTTAGTGATATACAAGTCAGGTCATGATATATATGCTCTGAGCCTTAGCCTTTAATAGTACTATAGATATTAATAAGAAAGGCAAGGTCAATTCTACTGCATCTGCTGTTGTTGCTTCCTGCTACTGGCAGATAACCTGGGAGACAGACCCATCAGAGCATCCAGCTAATGAACTCCCTTGAGACTGATGCTTTTCATAAGCTGAAAACCAGAAGATTGCTATTAGCAACCCCAGTGATGGAAAAAGAGTTAAGAATATATTTTGCAGCTAAAATGTCTTAAAAAGGTGACAAAACTAATGCTCTTCAATGCAAGGAACCTGTACCACGTTCTAATTTATACCTACAATTCTTTTCCAAGCTGAAAACACTGAACAAAACTGGATTTCTTCAGACTTCTTATGAGTGTTATTTTATATTTGGTTCCTCCTGAAATTTTCAAAGAAGAAAAAATGGACATATTATAAATTACAGAAAAAGAAACAATTTTTACCTGTGAAAGAACAAGAAACATGGTCTGGAAATCTACTGATACTGTGACAATTTCTAACTGACTCTGATGTTTTGAGGTCATGTGGAATAACTGTCTAGCCCAGTGTAGCAGAGTTTTCCAGGCCACTTTTGCTTCTCTATTAAAAATATACTTTAGTAAGAAAACTTCACTACTAGATGGAACATTTGAAGAATACGTTAGCCTAGTGCATTAGAAAAATTAAATTGAAACTCAGAAATATTAAATCAGTGGTTTTGGAGTACTCTGAAAATATTTCAGAGGATGTTTGATGCAGGACTGATGTGATTTACAGACTGAGAGGTACCATCTGAGTCTGTAAACTTTGCAGAGTTATGTAAGTTGCAACATTTGCATCCAACTGCAATTCCTGCTCTTTAATTTCATCTTACATTTAGCTGAGCATTTTGTCATATTTTTATTTCACGGATTCACATAACCCAGGCATGAAAAAAGCAAACATGTGGAAAGGAAGTCATAGGGACTCAAGAGTTTAATATGGAGGAGGTGAGAAAAGGAAAGGAAATGATGACAAAATTAAATACCTGATATGCTCACAGATGTCTTCAAATTTTCTATGGTTTTGGGGTTATGTCTGAAAGATATCAAAATAAAATGATGAATGAAATAAAGATATTGCTGAAATATTAGTGAAAATAATGTAAAATTATGGCAAATTAAGAAACAAAATTTCAGAAAATTTTTATTGCAGAAGAGGATGTTTGTGAAAAAACATCTTTATCCCAAGTGTGAATGCCAGCCTGGGGAAAAATCTCAAGCAGCATTTGCATTCTGCTCATCTTACTTTGCCTACATAGCAGCTCTTCAAGATACTAAAATTACTTTCTCCAAAAATTGGGAAGGAGTAACTCAAAAAGTTTTTGTAGGTTCAGGCAAGCATAGGAAATTGAAAACTTTGCCGGAGAAATTGAGATGAAGTCAGTATGGAAGGCAGAGGTTTCAGAGTGAAGAGGAGGAGATAGGCAGGAGTTCACTTTTCATGGTTCTTAAAAGTCATTAATTTTGCACAGGGATAACATAGGCCTAGACAGGATTTGCCACTGAGGTCTGTTGGTAATACACGTGTTGCCAAGGGCATGAGAATAAGGAAACGGATGGATGCTGTTGTCAGTATTTAGTTATCTCCTTCTGTAACTATAACAATTAAATTTAGGTTTGTTTTAGCACACACATCAGGACTAAACTCAGTTTTGCCTTGCTGCAAAAAGGCTTACAATTTTTTCCCCTTTTTTCCCCCCTTTGTTTTCCTATTTTATTTTATCTTTTTGTTTCTATGTCAGAGGTCAAAGGCCAAAAAAAGAACAAGATCTATATTTTGGAGGAAGGCACAAAAGACACAGAAAGGCTTTCTTTGCTAGGTATGGATAACTTGCAAATTGTGATGGTAGGTAGAGAGATGATGACAACCAAAGTTGTTGTGCAAAACGTGACCTGAAGTCCCACACCTGGATTTATAATCAAATGGAGAAGCTCCTTGGAGTGTGTATGAACCAGATCATACACACTCCAACATATCTCAAAGTCATACCTGGGTCAGAATTCACACTGGATTTTCTTACACTGGTTCCTCTTAAGCATATAGCCCAAGGGATTTCAACTTATCTAGTCTCCAAACAGAAACAATGGAAAAGTCTGCTTCCCTACCTTTCAAATAAGGGAATTGCTCAAAATAACATAAAATAAGGTTTATGCATTTTTTCTTATGCTCAAAACATTATTGGTATAACATACACTGGAGTGCCTGACATTGAATATTAACTTTCAGGTTGGATTCTGTATCCTGTGCAGCAGGAACCACAACTACTGGAGTTCAGCACAAGTGTAATTTATAATAAATATAGCAAGAGTAATTAATGCAATATTATTTGTATTCCTTTTTCAAGGCGTCTGTGTAAGGTGCACAGAAGGGACAAGATTAGGAAACAGGTCTGTATGTCTGTGTTTAGCATGTCTGCAAACTCAGAATGAGACAGAGGCCTCTGGATGCAAACCTATTCCACTAGGTTCACTTACTCAGAAAGGTAAGACTTCTGTATTAAGTATTCAACATGTTTCAATAAATATAAAACTCAGTCCTATATATTAGTTGGACCCCTACATTCATCATTTTCTCTGTGTGGATTCAAGAAGCATCAGAAATGGCCAAGAGAGCTTACATTTTAACTGGATGACTGGCTTTACCTATTTGCTCCAAATGGAAACAGAGAATTAAAGAAAGTAATTACTGCATATTACTTTGTCATAAATAAAATAATTGCAGGGCAGTTACATTCTTCTTCCCTATACAGAAAGTTCTACATACTACTTTCCATATTCTTTCTCATCGTATATGAAATTATTTGAGGGAGGAAAAAACAAATTATTAGAAGTAATAATGTTATCGCAAGAAAAATGGATGGGTTTTTTAAAAAATGATTCCTCATTTAACTTTTGTTTGCAACTACAATCTAACTAATGCCATAATTCTGCACTGCATTTTAGTTTCAATTTGTCATTGCTTAAAAACTGGAGTGACTGTAAATTATCTCAAATCTTGTGGAAATGGTACATTAAAATAATAATAGTAATGAAAATAACATCTTTAGGTTAAAAAAAAATCTCCATAGATCTTCATTACATATAAATGAAATACAGATCTGGAGAGGTAAATGCAATTCTTAAAAAGGCCTGTCTTGATTTTTAATTCTAGAGTCATTGTACATAAAACAAGATAAAATGTGCATTTTCTATCAGCCTTCCTAATCATGATGGTAGTTACTATTGGCCAGACAAGTACTTACGAAGTATGGCATTGCTGTCGGCAAAACTATTTATCTGTATGACACAGTATGTCACTTTTGAACTTCGACTTGACATCCATAAAATTACATTTTCATCACACTGAAAGATCAAGCTTTCTGTGCTGACTCACTTGGGTCAACATTTTGCAAATGACTGGATTTACCACTTGAACCATAGACCTTTTGTGAATAATTTTGTGCATTGATGTCTGATAGCCTAGGGCACAGATCATAATGAGCTAAAGAAAGGTGTGAAAGCAAAATTAATTTCTTTTTTGCATATCAGATTACTATATACTCTTCCAACTTCCTTTCTCACGTGGTGGTTGTTAAATATCTTACATATTGTTAAATTAGGCAAATTTGCAGACACTCTACCTAATTCCCTCAAGACTTATTTTTAGTGTATTTATAATCGTTTGAAAGATCAACTACCCCAGTAGACAAAAAGCTTTTAATTGATAATGGATTTTTTTCCTGGTGGGAAGTCTTGATTTCCAGGTAGTGTTTACAAGCTCAGCAGAGATATGAATTTCAGATGAGCGTGCAAAATAGAAAAGCTGCTGTTTTTTTCAACTGACTGGAGTGATTGGTGGTGTTTCATCTGTCTGAGCATCTGTAGCTTCGAAATCGATGAGATGTAACACACAGCTGGATAGCTGATCTCAAAAGAGCAATAGCCCATTGTGCCTTATACGCCCTGGTTATCCAAAATGCTAGCTGAAAGTATGCACAAAACTTTTACATTAATAACTTTCCAGTAAGCAACTTCAGGCCTTGTCTTTTTTTGGATGACAAAATATTTTCAGTAAAACAAAGCTGCATTGAAAAATGTTAGTTATCCAGGCTTTCTGAAATGTTTCCCTCAAAACAAAGTCGGTTATGCAAGCTTCACCACAGCCCAAGGGAGGATATCAGGTGACTGCCTAGGATTCCTTTAAAGTTTACACAGACTGGATATTAGTAGAACTTGCAGAATCCCTTGGGATTTAGTTTAGCCCAAAACATCTCCATCCCCCCAGATAATCCAGCCTTGCAGTTGTCTGCAGATGCTTTGTGGAACTGATATTCAAAGATCACTTCCACAAATACCTTAGGAAACCTTCAAATGCTCTAGCCATTGGCTCCTGAGGGCAGTGTTTTATCCAAGGAACAGGAATAACTTTCAGTAATATCTCACCTAGAGCTCTATACCAAAGAACAGGAGTGGGCACTATTGTCTCCATTAACTCATTTCACTGCAATGTCACTGTGTATGACATGGTTTCTACACGAACATGCCAAGTAAGTCTCAAGCTTGGGTTTTGTGACAGTTTTGCCTTCTTTTCCTCTCTTCCAAGGTCAGGATGAATACACAGGAAATTCCAAGTTTGAGTTTGGACTTGTAATGTTTATTATCTCTTATCTATTTAGAGTATTTACAGACTCATGCACCATGAACTCTTAGAAAATGAAGGCAAAATGGAGTGCTTCTAACTCTTTCCAAGGTTATTTAAGTGATAAGTACCCAATACCAAGGTGACATCTATATAGATTTATGGTTTTGACCCAATAATGACCACCCAAGGCCTGCAATGCAGACCTTTTTCGCCCAGTTACAGAAAACCACCTAAACCCATAAAGAAGAAGGTGAAAAAGAAGGACAAAGACAACACCCAAAATCCTCCACCTTGAATCATATATATTACTATACACTGAACCCCCAAATTCTAAGTTTCTAGGACTCCAACAGAGTTTTATTTTCAGACATGTACTGTCTGCATGTTCATCCATCCTTACAGTGTTGTGCTTTGTATGTGTAGCTAGGACAGTGTTGGTAACACAGGGATGTCTTGGCTACAGCTGAGCAGTGCTACAAAGCACCAAGGTTGTCTTTTCCCACCCACGGGCCCCAAAGGCCAGCAGGCTGGGGGTGGTCGAGGTGCTGGGAGGGGATGCAAGACAGCTGACCCTAAGTGACCCAAGGGATAATCCATGCCATGTGATGCCATGCTTAGAAACAAAAGCTAAGAGAGGAAGAGGAAGGGAGGAGGCAGACTTCTGTCTTGCAATGCAACCACTACACACAGAGAAGCCTTCCTTCCTAGGGAGATGCTGGACATCACCTGCTAATTGGAAGTAGAGAATAAATAACTTTGTTTTCCTTTGCTTCTATGTGTGGCCCTTTGCTTTTCTTTACTGAACTGTCTTTTTTTGATCCATTAGGTTTTCATCTTATTTTCTTTCCCTGTCTTCCTGAGGGTGAGTAATGGAGCAGCTTGGTGGGCATACGGGGGTCGCCACAGTTACAGTGAATGTAAACTCACTTTATTGCATTCTTGAAGGCAACTGGCAACACATCAGACAACATGCTATGTCTCCACCATGTATTTTGCACAGTTTATGAAGGTATAAAGCTTCCATTTCCCTTGTGTTTTTCATGTCAGTGCAACGAAAGTGAAAAATGAGCTGCCAGATACAAGCATGAAGAGACATTCTGAACATCAATAAACTCAGTTTCTATCATCTATAGGTGAATGAAATGAAAATAACTACCTACAGATGTAAAGCTAAGGATGAGCTGAGGAAAAGAAATCAACAGACCTCTTGAAAATAAAGTAAAATTGGGAGCTTATTTGATGTATGACTGAGTATGATCAGCAAGGAGCAAAAACTATGAAATAGATTATACACACAAATTTGTCTTCTGTGCCTTACTATTGTGCCAGGACAGATGATTTGAGGACACTTACTCAGGATTTGGGTTCTGGCTCCCTTCTTTCCTCTTCACACACTTATTTCTGGATGTTAAATACTCCTAGAGAACTCAAGGTCTGTAATCCAAGGTTTCAATCAGTGATGGACTTTTCCTATGTGTGAGTACAAGTTAAGGTACAGCCTCGAAAGTGGGTCAAGTTTCTCTTCTAGAATCCTTTTCCCTCACGGTCATAAAGCAAACACAGATTTTTTTCCTCAGCAAAGGGGATATATAGCTTGTCAGTCTAATCAATTGTATAGGATGATTTCCTCACTGCTGCCATTCCTGTATCTTCTTTGACCTTTAAGGATACTTGAATTACCTAATACCCTTGAATTTGCAAGAGTGTAATGGTCAGGATGAGGAATGTGAGTCTTTTTGTTACTTCAGATATGGTATTGGGAGTGCTCTGCACTGTTTTTGGTACCTTTAAGTTTATATTCACCATAATTATGTCTTAAATAGTATTAATATTATCATTTTAACCAATCGGCACTTTCTATTTTGTTACTCTTTCTGAATTGCTCTATCATATAATACAGGATCCTTTTTTTTGTCATGAAGTTTTAGCAGAAGCCATTTGTACTCATACAGCTTCCCATTAAATCTCAAAGTTGAGAACTACATTTCTCATATCAGTGAAGCTGTCTGAAATCTCTCCATTTCTAGTAGCTCTATCAGGAACAGCAAAATCCATATCATGTGGTTGCTTAAAGTTTTTTCCCCCCACTTACTAGAAAATTCAGTCTTACCACTCAATTTGTTGCCTGATAAATTAAATATTCACAGATTCTTTGCAAACTCTATGCTGTAATCCACAGATTTAAGCATCATTTGTTGTCTGTGGTTCCTGCAGTGATTTTCACTTTTTTTTTTTTCCCCAGTTTGCTGCAGCTTCTTAAAAGATTGATCTTGAAGCCATGCATGGAAGATTGTTTCTCATGATGAAAGCACGCAGGCATTGTTGACTGCTGTGCCAGACTGAAGCTAATCTGTTGTCTAGGCTCTGACATATATAATCTGTACACGGTTTATATACATAGTTCATGGTGATGATGATTCCACTTGCTATTAGCAACAGCAGTCATCATCATTAAGAGTCTAGTCAGTCTGTCAGCAGCAGTCTTTACATGACTTTGTTTTGCAAATAAAGCACACTCAGTCACTTAATACATTAAGTGTTCTGTAAACTAATAGTGCTTTGAATTAAGTATTTCAGACACATCCTCAGACACAGTTTCATGTTTTCATTTAAAAATTAGTGATCACCAGTCCCTTTGGGAGAAAGTTATTCTGCAGGATTCCTCCACATCAGTTATTCCTTTTTCTAGGTAGCTAATAAAAACTATGAAATCATCAAACTGAGTGTGAGTTTATATCCTACTGGATGTCATTAAATTGCATATTTTTGCTCAGTAGTTAAATTAATAATAATTAGATACTGTGATAGGCTTTAGTCATGGAAAATTCTTTCCTTTCCTGAGGTATTAAAGATTTATTTTTGCTTGTAATGTTCAGACTAGAGTCTGCAGATCACACATTTTCCTCAGTACTTCCAAATTAAAATCTCATCACAGTTGTTGCTTTCTTCCCCTTCACAGTAAATAAGATATTAAGGAATCACATGTTGTCAGTGGGATTTAAGAAACTACAGAATCCTTTACAGTGCTGAGATATGAAGTGTGCTTGCTATTGTACCTTATGGAGCCACACAGCACCTTTCCTTGCATCTGCTGACGAAAGTCATTATGTCATTGTAAATTCACTCTCAAACTCACTGCATCCTAACTTCCCTATCTAGATGGGCTCTAAACAGATGCACTTACTGCTACTTTATGGTATCCCTAGCTACATATTTGAGACTGTGACTGAAAACAGAATGCTTTTGTCAAATGACAAATGTTAAAATATGCATAGAAGGCAAAATCATTTGAATTCAGGACATGAAAAATGTCAGTGCACATTTTCATTATTTCATCTCACAGCAAACAAACTGGAGTTTTTCTGTTTATTTTATTTTGGGGGTTTTGGCCTGCAAACAGTGTTCCTCTCTTCCCATAAGTGTGAATGATTAAATTCCCTGGTCTGATCCTGTCAGAAGGTGCCTTGCCAGCACCACAACCTCTACCCAGGCTATATGGACACTGTGAGGAATCTGCATCCAGCTAGTGGTGACAGGACAGTGGGCAGGACATGGGACTGACACCTCAGGGATGTGTAGGTGACTTGGCAGGAGCATTTGCACTACTTAGAGATTGCTGAGAGCACTGGGGCACACTCAGCCCTGGAACATCCAGGTCTCCTCCAGAAGAGCTGTGCAAGGGTGTAACTCACATTTCTGGGACAGGATGTGCATGCAAACCACATTGCTGGGAGGACAAAGACGACTATTGCTATTAGAACACAATCACAGAATCAATCACAGAATCAATCACAGAATCAATCACAGAATCACAGAATGGGCAAGGCTGAAAGGGAGCACAGTGGGTTGTCTGGTCCAACCTCTCTGCTCAAGCTGGCTCATCCCAGAGCACATTGCACAGGGTTGTGTCCAGACAGTTCTTGAATATCTATAGCAAGGGACACTCCACAACTTCTCTGGACAATCTATTCCAGTGTATGATCACCTGCACAGTAAAGAAGTTCTTCCTCATACTCAGGTGGAACCCCCCGTGCATCAGTTTCTGCCATTGCCTCTTGTCTTGTTGCTTGGAACCACCAAGCAGAGCCTGGCTCCATCCTTTTGACACCATCCCCTCAGACAGACATTGGTGACAGACACTGGTGAGGTCACACCTCAGTCATCTCTTCTCGAGGCTGAACAGGCACAGCTCTTTGAGCCTTTCTCCATAAGAGAGATGCTCCATCCCTCTGATCCTCTTTGGGACCAGGAGCTCCATGTCTCTCTTGCACTGAGGAGGCAGAACTGGACACAGCACTCCAGATGTGCCTCAGCAGGGCTGAGTAGAGGGGCAGGATCACCTCCCTGGCCCTGCTGGCAATGCTCTTCCTAATGCAGCCCAGGATTCCATTGGCCTTCCTGGCTGCAAGGGCACTGCTGGCTCATGGACAGCTTGCTGTCCACACCAGGACCCCCAGGTCCTTCTCCACAGAGCAAACAGAACATTCTGGGAAGCATTACATTTGGGTAGAAATTCACAGGTGCATATTAACCTGTTGCAGTGCACGATTAAGGTTTTTCAAAGCTGTATATGTATTTTGTTTATTTGTTTGTATTGGTATACCCCTTTAAACACCCCCACCCCCAATTCCATATGGTATCACCCTGGAGGGAGCACCTTGTCAATCATCCTGATGGACCTGAGAGGAGAAGATCTCCCATTTGGCTAGGTTCTCAAACACCCACCTTTTCTATTATTGTGTTAAGCACCCCTGTCCTGGACCACCCCCTTCCTCCCTGGCGTTGGCCCGAAGTTCCTTCCTGCCCAGGTTGCACCCTGGATACTTAAGGAGAGAACAGAAGCCCAAATCTTGCTCTGGCACATGGATCTCCATGGAATAAAACCTTCCCAACCTACTCCTAAAGCCCGCTCTTTATTCCAAGACTAGACCACCCAACAAACTGCGATTGAAAACCCACCGAATTTTCCGTTTATGCTGGTATTTACTGCTTGCCGGTAAGCAGCCCAGAAAACAGCTCATTAACCTTCATAAGCATAAAACTGTGGTTTACCTCTAGTATTGTGTTTTATCTATTGCACTGCAAGTATTGATCTTTCTCTCATTGTTCACTCATTGCTGGTTAATTACGTGTTGTTAATAAATCAGTGAATCACTTTGGTTCTGATTTGGTTAAACTATGTGGACTGGGAAGTTTTTGCCTTTTGCCCTCTAGTGTAGGAGGTCAACTGCATCCTGCTCCTTATTTTAAAGAAACAAATGATTCCTAACTAGGACAGGAGCTAGACTCCCCCTACACCCAACAGAGTTGTCTGCTCAGTTCTTACTTCAACTCTGCATAACAGCAAGAGTTTTCAGTACTGCTGACTCGTTAGTTATCAATGTGAATACATTTTTACCCTTCTGTATGCTGAGGAGAAAGGAGTTAAACCCAAGTGCAGCCTAAAAAGCCAACAAAATTAATTTTTGGAGCCATTACATGCTTTCAAATAGGGGACTACACTTACTGGAAAGTAATGAAGTCAGATCAAGTCATTTCCTGATATATTGTGTGAAACATACATGTGTATTTAACTTCAAGATAACATTTTTGTGTTAATTCAGACAGAAAGTTTTCTTCCCTTTACAGTGTGGTTGGTTATTGTTCCACGA
Source organism: Argya squamiceps (assembly GCA_037834095.1). Taxonomy (NCBI): domain Eukaryota; kingdom Metazoa; phylum Chordata; class Aves; order Passeriformes; family Leiothrichidae; genus Argya; species Argya squamiceps. Next base: position 30,875,232 of record JBBMKD010000053.1, on the reverse strand, counting down.
ATAAGTGTTTTCATTAACAGAATTCATATAAATATAATTCTGGGCTATATTATAGTCTGCTAAATGTCATGAGTAATAGTGTTTACTGTCAGATTAAAAGTACTTCATAAGCACTTAACAAGCACAAGCCTTTGATATGATATTTCCAATAGGGTGATTCCTCAGGTAACCAGGAACTTTTTCCTCTCTGATCCTCTATCCAGATTGTCCTGACCTTAACAAAACCAAATGAGGCTCTAGCCAGGAGGACCACTTTTCATTCTTTTGGGGGATATCTGTCCTGAATGACATTTTTAAACCAATTAATATATTAATCAAGTTTTACCTGTCATTTTCACTATTCCCATTCAGCATGAAATCATTTCATTTGTTCACAGATTGTAGAAGAATGCTTGCTGAGGAAGGCCGGGTCTGGACAAGGTCCCAAGCCTGCAGCTCTGCTGATGTAATTGCAAGTCCCAGCTGGATATTCAGGCATTGTGGCTGAGGAAGCTGCTGATCTGACAGCAGAGAAGGAAAATAAGAGAAATCAAAGAAGTAGAGAGACTGGAAGTACTGGAGAGAAAAATAGAGGAGGGAAGAAAATGGGACGTGGGCATTGAAGGGGAATTGATCAGGCTGGAAGAATAGGAGTCTGGAATGGGGAATTTTTTAAGACAGGAAATAGGAACAGAAAGTGGGACAAAAAATGGAGCAAGAAGCACTGGGGAAGCAGGGAATGACAGTCTCACTGGGTGGGTAAAGCTCTGACTTGGCAGAAAACTATGAGCATTAACTTGCATGCAAGTGAAGATCTCAAGCCAGCAATGCAAAAAATAAAGAAAAATAAGAGCATTTAATCTGCTTGTTAAGTCATTTGCTGTATGTCATGTAGGAGCCCTGTAGCAGCCAGTTAAAACACTCAGGTCTTCAGGGTAGTGTACATCTGCTGTCCTCTGGCTACTCTTCTCAAAGCTCTTGCTTTAATTCCATACATGCGTTTAAGTTATTGCTAAAGATGAAACGAGAATGTTTTAGAGGATTACTACATAATCCTCAGAGCTCTAGCCATCCTGTGCATTCGTTAAAGGAGCAACTGTGCAAAAAAAAAAAAAAAACAGTGATTTTGTAGGCTACATCCAGAAGTATATAATTAGCTGAGAAAATGAATCTAAATGAGGATTTTTGTATCTTTTGAACCCTTCACTTTGCAACCTCAATAATTTATTCTCTTAGTGCAAAGCTTCTTGTCTGAAGTTAAATGTATGTGTTATCCCAGAAACCCCAAAGTGTTTACAACATAAAAGGACAAGTGCTGGTACAAGGATGTAGTCATGCACTGTATCACAGAACTCAAGCATATGCCGATATGCTTTTGTCACCACTTTGGAGGACTGGGCAGCTGGCAGCTGTCAGGGCAGCTTTACAGGGTGATGGATGTCTCACCAGAGTTACTGCTGACCACAGAAAAAGGAGGCAGAGCAGATGATACCTCAGAGAGACAAATAACTAAACTGGAAGGCATAAAGCATGCAAAAAGTAAAAAGAACTAAATCTTAAAACATTTGCAACAGGATTTGAGGGTGAGGACAAGGGCTTTGACCTTGGTGTGGTGGAACAGGAAAAGCAAGTGCTTAATCACCCATGCAGCATCTTAAACAGCTGTTACGGTCTTCATGTAGATATTCACACAGTCTGACAATGTGGTTAGCCTTTCAATTAATAAAACATTTTATGAGGAATCAGTTGTATTTCCAAGTTCTCATCTTTTATGTAGGTTTTAATTACTTATTAAACATTTGCAGTCTTGCTTGGACTATACATGCTGAAAAATAATTTGGCCTTTCTGAAATGAATCATCAAAAATAACTTTGCACAGAATTTCCCATCAGATAGAAGCACAGGAACAGCCCCTGCCTCAATAAAGTGTTAATATCCTGGGGCAGGGTAATTTTTTTATTTTCAGTAAGTTTCTAGTTTTCCCAAGATACCTTTCCTTAAACTTTCTTTCAAAATTTCTTGTGACATAAAAGAAGAAAATTTTCTTCAAGCCATAGTATTTCCTAGAATTAGAGCATTCCTTATCCACTGATGGTTCTGTTCTGTTGTGTAGAAATTAAGCACAGTGACAAGTCTTTCAGCTCTCAGATAAGGAGATTGGCATGGCACTCCCACTAATTTCCAAGGAACCTCCACCCAGACTCTACCTACCCCCAACAGCTGCAAAAAACCTGAATATTTTAGAAGATCAGCCAAAATGAGTGCTCACAGATGTTCCCAACACAGCATTACACACCTCCTGTCCATTGGTATGCCAAATCACCCTTTGATCCCAGGAATATTTCACACTAAAACAAACACAAAGGATTCCTGGAAATTAATTTTAAATGTTTAGGCATTGATGAAACTTCAAGGCAAAAGTGGCATTTAGAAAATACAATGCGAAAAAAACATTGGGTCTCCAACTATTTTGATAAATAAAAGTGTAGGGAAAATATCTCATGAAATTGAGGCCAATATTTCATGAAATGTATTCATACATTTTGTGTAGCATTTGAATTCTCATGTTACTTTTGTGCCTAGAATATGCAAGTGAACTATAGCTGATGCTGAATGGAAATATGATAAAATGTAATTTTGCATCTTTTTATTTTGAATTCAGGATCCACATACATCAAGAAACACTGTTATAATAAAAGAGAATATATTATTGATAAATCTTTGTCTGGATAAATATTGATATCCTGTTTTTTCTAGTGCTTGTTGTTCAAGAAAAAAAGAAATCCAAGAATTCAGGGCTGCACTATTCAGATAATGTTTATCAATAATATTGCAATAAAATATATGGGGTTGGAATTAAAGACTTTTTAATTGTTTGAAAACAAATATACCGTTGGTCCAAAATGAAAAATTAATCACTAAAAGTACATAAAAGGACCACCTTTGATGCTAAACTAATACTGGAAAGGGCTGGGGAGATGAGGAACAGTAAGGCAGCTTTAATATTTTCGTATGCTGTTATCTCATTTAGTAAGTATAGATAAACATTTTGTACCTTCTTTATTGTGATCAATTCAGCTTTCACAGAGACTCTGCACCACAGCAATCCTCCACTGAAAAATTCCAGAGCATGGTTTATTTGTTTCAAAAATATTAACGGACACGATATAACTTTTTAAAAAATAATCTGATTAGATTTGTTTGCTATAAATCACAGCCATAACCTCAGGAGTACATTTTCTTAATGACAAACACATAGAAATCCAAGGACAACTTATTATTTTGTACAATATATTGAGCAAAGCTTTCCTTCCAGCTCAATAAAAATGATGTATACTAATATCTTACCTTGTAATTAAACCAAAGAGACAAACATAATTGTACAAATCTTATAAACCCACATTACTGATTTTCTCAGCTGCTCTATTTTCTCTTTGTTTCTCTGTTGAGTTGCTTCCTTAATGACTAGATTTGTATTGATGATCATTTCTCATTAATACATTATGCAAAATTATATTATGAGTATATGAGTGGTTTTTTCACACTATTTCATTCCTGCATAAATAGATTAAATTTTTTTATGCAAAGACAGCTGAAAATTCAAATGACTGCTGGAATGGGTGAATAATGTTCAGTATCTATATTAATTAAAGTTTGTGTCTTAGTTTGTATACTGCCTGTAGCAGGCTGCAAAACATATGTAAATGTATGTAAAACATACATTTATTTTTAGGTCTATAACCAGTTTCTCCAAATGATTTTTGCTTCTGATTCATTTGTAAACAGTTTGTTAAAAATATAAAATAGGAAATATTGTTTTGTTCCACCTACAGGGTAAATTTCTGTTATTTGATTGATTTCATTTCTGCATTTGGTTTTCCAATGCAAATGCACATTTCAGTAAAAAATTATTTTATATAAATAATTTCCACTAAAATAGAAATCAAGTTTAATCAAACAGTGTATATATAAACAGATAACAATGCATTTAGCATGATTGTGAAGTGGAATATCAATGAGCAGGCTATATTTCCTAAATCTCATTAATTATTGAAGAGGAAAATTACTTTTGACAACTTCTAAATCTACAGGTTTCTTGTAAAGATTTCTCTGTGATTATATAAATAGTAAGTAGAAAAATGTGTCAATGACCAGCAAAGTAGCTATGCTTTCCAGCATACCATGTAGTCCTATTTTAATTTTGCCCTGGTTTATCCACAGAAGAGCCTTTCATGCTGACGCCAAACTGCAGAAGAGAAAGCACAGTGTATACCCCAGTGTGGACTCAAGACTGGGCTGGGAATTCAAGAGTAAGAAGACACTGTTGGGCTAGATGTGATCTCTACTGCTTGGCTGTCATGGCTCAAGGCAACACTGTGTTTTTTCTTTTCTCTCCTAAGCATGAAATATTTCTGGGTGTAAATACTCATCTTTTAAAAATGCTGCGCATTTCATAAATGTAAAGTTAAATTTACACAAGGACTTGCAGGAAACTTCAATATTTAACTATCAAATAGTCAAATAGTAAAATATTCAGGGCCATCAAATAAGGTGAAAGATGAGTATAGATAAGCCAAATAATTTTTTTAAGTTTGTTGCTTCTGTTAGCTTTTTATTGTTACATAATACCACCTGTGAATTTCAGGAAATCCTCTAATATTACCTGAATATTTTTTATCTCCACTGGGAAGGACATCTCCCCACCTATCCTTGAAAAGTTTTTTCCCTTATAATATTGTCAGTGTTGCAGTTTTTAGAATGGACCTCATAATCAGCTGCATCTTGCTGTTGTCTATTCAACTTAAAAGAAAAAACTAAATCTTGGAAAAGTAAGGAAGTATCATTTTAAGATTTGCATCATGCAGGTGCTGTGAGTGGACAGATTTTTTTTTTCACTTTGATCTTATTCATTTGCTTCCCTGAACGTACTGAGAGATACTGACACATATTCAAGATGTGGGTATGAGCACATACAAACACAGTGAGGCCAAGATGAGCGCAACTTCTCTCAGCTGGGAATTGGCATGGGGACCAGAACACAAAGACATGATGGAAAGGTGGCAGGAATTTCTGGCAGGAAAAAGCATCTGTTTGTCAGTCTGTCAATTGCAGGATTTGCCTTCTTAATGACTGGATATGGATAACCACCCTGGTGGTATGATATCCAAATATGCTGCTACAAGCCGATAATACTGTTTGTCATTTTTTTCACTCCTCCAAATATTGCCTGGATTTGTGAATTAAAATTAATATTTTAGCTGGAAGCACTTGCTTTGTCATCTTTAATGAGGAGGACTACATATTTGTAATCTTGGCTTATTATATCAGTTATAATAATTATAATTTGGCTTATTATATCACTGCACAGAAAACTGCAGCAAGGTACCCGTGGGAAGGAGGAATGCCATGACCTTCTTAAAAGAGCTTATTAACATTATTTCACTGGATAGGCAGTTTTTCCATTTCTTTGACATTCTACCTGTTAGAATTCTAGCTGGTATCGCCAGACATCCCTCAGAACCACCCACCCACACTCTGAATGTGTTGTTCTGCCAGCTCTTGCATGGAGTATTCCTCAGTAGAGAATAACTTCCTTGTTTAATCTAGAGAAGTGGTAAAAATGCAATACCGTCTTAGGAGCGCTTGGATTTTAGTTCTACTTCATTCAGATAACGGAGTTATCTTTTTTTCAAGATTAAAAATACAGAGCCTAATTTCAAAGTAAATTTTATGTTTTTACTAATGTCTAAATTTTGTCCTATCAAAAATTAGAGAAATCTACTTGCTCTTGTCTTTTTTTTACCATTTTGTTGTAATATACCACCCAAGATCCAGCCACTATGTCTTCATCTATTTAATCTGACAAGCCACATATAAAGGTTCAGTTCAGTGTTTATCACAGTATGAAAGTTATAAAGCTCTGAAAAATGTGGTTTCAAACATAATAGAAATGGTGCATACCCTAATCTATTGTGGCAGTAACAACACAGCTATAATATAAAAGGTTACTAAGACATATTGGCAGTAAAGCCTGCTTGCACTGCTATGATTGCTCTTTTTATAGGTATGGTAATACAGCTCAGTTCCCAAGCATCACATATTGTCAAATGAGGGTATAGTAGTCAGGAAATACACTTCCACATGAAAAGACTTTTTTATTTGTGTCTTAAAGCACTGGTAATGACATTTTCTGAGCTGCAAGGCCAAGTCTAGGAGAAGCTACCAGTCCAATCAGTGTTAGTTATATCTCTCATTCTAGGAAGAAAAGTGCTGCTGAGGAAAAATGTTTAATGTTGTTTAGCTAAACATAAAGGCTAAAGATATTTAAGGGTGTAGAGTGCCAAGTTTTGAGGTATAATAATGTCTTTTCTCCAGAAACAGAGAAGGAACTTCTAGAAAATGTGATGCTGGTATGCAAAGTACTGCCAACATACAAAGACGAAAGTGATAAAGAGGATACTATAGTTAAAATGTCAGCATTATGTTCAGTGGGAATAGAGTAAGGAATATGTAGGTGGAAAAAGAAGGAATATAAAAATCTGTTCTTATATATCTTGCTAGTAAAATGAAATTTTCAAGGATGCTTGCTCCTAAAGATTACCTAGGGCTGCATAAATAAGTATATAACAAGTGAAATTAAAAGAATAGTAATAAAATAGCATAATTACCCTGATGCCAGAGAGCAAGAGAAGATAAGAAAGAAATCTACCAAAGAGTTGGGCATTTCAATAAACATTTTGGCATAGACATAGAGAGAGTCTTCGAGACAACTCACCCACAGCTAAATAAAAAAGCCCAGAAACATACAGTCATTCTGCACAATGCTGAATCCTGGGTATCCTCCAAGTCCATGCAAAGAGAACCTTGCACTTCAGAATCATGGCTCTCATTCCTGCTCTTTTCTTAAGCTTAAAGGTCTGAAATATTTTAAGGGTTAATTTATAGTCCTTCATAGTAGTATGTTAGCCATGTGAAACTGATGGTCCTTGCTTTTGAGGTGTGTTGTGTTTTACTCCACTAAGTTACTGATTGAGAGGTTATCATTTGAGAAAATCCTAGAACAGTTTTGGAGGCCTGTCCTGAGAGGAGAGAAGCACAACTTCATTCAGCCTCACACATATTGATTTTGGAAATAGTCCCTGTTGCATAAAGTCTCCCAACCCTTGTCCAGACATCCCTCAAAAAGTGCTAATTGACCTGAGTCATTATCATGCCAGTTGTGTGCCAGGTATTTTGCACCAGCAAAAGCTTTTATCTGTCTTCATACAATATCTTCCATTCTAGAAACACTGACCACATTTCTCACCCAAGGTCTCATTTGATCATCTCCCATTTGAGATGTGATTTCAAGATTCTGATCATCTTTATTTTTCAAGACCCTAATGAATATTTATAGGTATAGAAAGCTACATTAGTTTTTGTGTCCCAGTCACTGAGAGTACTGCCATCAATGACATTATGCCCTCCAGCAAACACTCAAACTGTGAAAAGTAGGAGATCCTCTGTGACAAGGCTTCAGCTGTGTCATTCCTATTCTTATAGATGGTTCTGAAACTTTTTTTAATTTCTATATTCCTTACAACAAGCAATAGTCATTATTTCCACGGTGAGAACACAACAGCAGGATATATAGTAGGTTAATTATTCAACAAGTCATTTTTTCATTCAAGGAACAACAAATATGGTGAAAAATAGATGTAAGTCGACAGTGTAACACATAAGAGTAGCAGCACTTACAAGCAGTTAACGTGGGGCCATCAGTCCTTTCAACATTGGCCAAGTTCCTACTGAAACAAATCTATAGAGCAAAAAGATATTCCCTCTCCATAGCTCTAAAGCTCTGTCAGTGCACATCAAAGCTGGTGCTAGCTCATTTTTAGTGTTGTAAACACCTGTGAAATTCTGAACTCGTGGTAATGAATGGTAAAATGAAAGTTACAGAGAATGATATTGGCAGCACACAAGACATCTAAAATAATCACTGATGTTTCTTATACTTTCTCCTTTTTCTCTCGGTTTCCTCCTTATGGAAAAAGCTATGATTTTTTTTCTGCCAGACAAACCTATTCAGAGTTTTTCCACAAGCCACTAACCAAAAGCAGACACAGCCAGATTGGATGGCCTGTGAAAACAAATTTTGATGGCGAGGTATATAGATTGCACTCATGAGGAATTTATGTCTTTACCCAAGGCCCATCTTTCAGAGTATGTAGTAAGTATAAATCTGTGTTGTGTGACAGGCAAAAAAAACCAAAACCAAAACTAAAACCAAAAACAAAACAAAACAAAAAAACCCCACAAAAACAACAAAACAAAACCAAAAACGAAACAAAACAAAATACAAAAAAACCCTAAAAAAACCAAAACCAGACTTTTAAAGAGCAGGACTGGAAAAAGCAAAAGCATTTTCACCATTCAATATGAAAAAAGGACAGAGCTTGGTGAAAAGAAAGGAAACAAAAGGAGAGACAATATTTGACTTGACAGAAAAATATTAAAAATACCATTTTTCAGTCTTCTTCTATAATTTTACATATTGATTTATGTCAATTATATACAAAGGACATTGTCCAAAATTTCCCAAGCAGTGGGAGTATGGAAGAAAGGAATAAAGGAATAAATTGTGAAACCCTTGAAGAACAGGCATGTGCTAGTGACAAGAGACTCCTCACTCCAGAACTGGGTAGAGGGAGAAATCACAAGGAAGAGAACAGCTCCTGCCAAGTGTGCACAGCAAAGCTGTCAAACAGCTGCACATCCCTCATGACCAGCAGGTTCCTGTGCAAAACCTGATTATGACATGAGAAATAGTCTGTGAACCTAAAAAAAAAAAAAAAGAGGTTCTCAAATTCTTATGAAGTCTTAAAACTAGAATTGACTTTCAAAAGACTTAGACTGAAAAATTCTTCATTATCACTTTTCAATAATTTGAGCTGCTACTTTTCATTCTCAATCCCTCAAGGCAAATTGGCCTTTCCCACAAGAGGAACACCAATGTCATTTACCAAAAGGTAAACTGACTGAGCTTCATTTGTAGCTTTGTGTTCAGATGTAGCAAAATCTTAAGAAACTGAGACTTTTTTTTCTACTTAGATCCACTAATGCTCTTTCTTAACTTTAATACATAAATATATGATGTATCTACAGACATACATAAGCACATGTATGTCTGTTTCTGTATGCACACATGCACTGCCATTATGCTAAGGGACATAAAAGGAATGGTTTGAATATCTGAACCATTTTTTTTTCTCTTCTATATGCATACTGAGGTTCCCAAATTAGATTTTACCCACCTTCAAGATTTATGTATTTTTTAAGCTTTCTTCCTTTGCCCTCTTTTTATTTGCAATTAGCACAAACACTGCCTGCAGAATGAATTTGTCTTAACAATGTAATTATGTGACACGTACTTAAAATGAAATTAAATACTTCTACAATTTATGGTGGAATCCTTCGACCATTCCTGTGTAAGGCTGGTAGCAGATGAAGTCAAAAGATCGTTGATAAAAGCAAATAGGTCCTGTTATGTCCTGTTACAGATTTAAATCCACTAGCTCCTTTGAAGTGAAGGATTTATATTGACATAAAATCAATATAAGAATCAAAATCCAAGCCTTTAAAATGTAAACTATGTCCAAAAATGACACGAGTTATTTAAGTCCATTGATTTCTTGGTAGACAATCTGTGAGGTGTGAATGGGAAGCACTTTTTCTTTAAACACATTCTTGAAGAGCTGCCTGATGATCTTGGCTTTCTGGGTTTTTTTACTTTGGCAGCCAGTGAAAAACGGTTACTGTTGAGCTCATCATGAACTAAAGCCAAACTACCACATACCAGACCATTAACTCGTCTCATTACTCAATTAAATCCCTGGCCCTGACAGAGGGTCAGTACTCTCAGATTTCTCACCTGCTTGCCAGGTGAAGAGGCCAATTGAAGTAAAGCGGTATCACTCAAGCTCCTGTGCCACACCTGTTTGAAGCTCTCTGCAGTGCCTCAGCCATTGCAGTTGTTATGTGCTGAATTATGGGCACACATTTAGGAAAGATACAGGATTAGACTTTTCAACAGGCTCATCCTACTTTGAGGGACTCTGGATGCAAGACAGGTACCAAAATGGCTAAGCCACATCTGCAACTGCCTTCTCCATGATAATTATGAACTGCAGAACAGAGGCACATTACAAACCTGTGGGATGTATGAGAGCTCTGAGTGGGTTGGATCTATCTTTAGTCACATAGAAATTATTTTTAAGGCATCTACAAGGCTTTACTTGTTAGGAAGAATAGTAAATATTTCCAGCTTTACTTGGTTGCCCATGCACAGCTCATTAATATCGCTCTAGATGTCTCAGGCTGCCTCAATTGGAAAGCCAGAAGTATAAATAACTTTTGGGTTTGGGATTGTCTGCTAGATTTATATGGATATCTCTCAGATACAACAAGGTATCTACCTCAAGAGTTATTAAATGCTTATTTTTGAATTAATAGATTAGACCTTTCCGCTATGGAATTAATGCAATTTCTTTGTCTATCTATAATAGGATAAGTAAATCACAATGACTACTTCTTGCTATTGTCTGCAGGTGCTTTGGTTTTTCTAGGTGACATTCAGATGGCAAAGAAAGATAATGTGATTCCTCTCAATGTTTCCAGGATGAGGTTTGTGAAAATTTGATTTTTTTCTAAATATTTAGATTATGCTCTTGGAACTTGGGCGGAAAGACCATAAACTATGATGCTCCTGATACAATCCATCTTCCTCACCCTTTCTCAGCTTCTCTAAGAACATTTCCTCTACTTCAAAATGAGGAACCAACAACCTCCCCTTTAGGACTTATTATAAATTGGCATGTCCATGGGGGAGTGCTCTTACTGGCCAAAGCAGCTCCCCAGACCAACTTGTATCAGTCTGTGTGGGTTCCTCCAAATCTGCTGGTTTGAAGCATGGATGAGGCTTCAAAATGAAGAGTGGGCCTGGCTTGGGTTGGAAAAGGTGTTTATTTCAGTCCTGGCTCCATGTGCTGGGAGAGCACTTGCCAGAGCATGTGCCCGAGAGCCAGCGCAGCAAGCCAGAAAAGCCAGAACATGTACTTGGCCTCAGTTTCTCTCTTAAGTACCCAGGTCGCAGCCTGGGCAGGGAAGAAACTTCGGCCCAATGGGGAAAAGGGAAGGGGGTGTGGTTACATCAGGGTGATACTGCAGGGGCTTGGGAATGGGGGGTAAAAAGGACATACCAAGTACAGACAAATAACAAAATACAAATTCAAAAGCTAAATCATGCACTGCAACAACTTATGACTAGAAAATCTACATAGGAGGTAAGAGTTAGTATCCATACAGACTTTCTCAGACTCATAGTATTTTCTAATTACAGCCAGTAATAACCCATTAAACCACACTAAAACAGGATGCAATCATCTTTTTCTGTGCAAAGAAATTGACCTGGTTTATTTCTTGGGCAAACACTGTGCTCCAAGTTACAATGCCTTTTCATCTCAAATAGGATGACTGCAACAGGGATCCTTGGCGGGTTCAAATTGAAGGGAAATGAGGAGCAAAGGTACTCCTGCATCAGCATTGGATGGATAAGGGCATGTTTCTGAGTCCTGTGACATGGATACAGGCCATCTTTATATAATTCCTTCCTTCAGTCTTCTATGTAAAGATGCTTTTTCATTCAGGGGTAGAAAAGAACAACATACAATCCTCTAAATATTGGTTCTGAACATTTCTCTGTGTAAAGTTCTCATGGAGAAACAAATTAGTTCTGAATGTAATACTTTCCAATTAAAAAAAAAAATCTCAAATTACAAGTAATTCTAAAGTAAAAATGTATAGAAGTCCTGACTAGCACCATATTCTGGTAATTAATTTTCCCAGGGAAAACAAATGGCACAATTTCTAAGTGTTATGAGTGGAAGTCCCCAGCACCTAGGTCTGCTGAGCACAATGGCTGTTATGATATGTTTCTGGCTGCCTTCAGAAATAACATTGAGCATGAATTTAAGAAGAGGGAAAGTAATGAAAAATGTATAAACACATTCTTTAAAAAAGAAGTTAATCTCTTCTAAAAGGCTGGTTCATATGCAGATAAAAATATGAGAGTACAAGGAACTTCTAATGCTATTAAGCCCCATATCCTTTTATCGTAGGTAATCACTTCATAAGACCTGATACCCAATCCCATCATTCATTGTCTTAAATATAGGCAGGAAATAATTACCTGAACATTAACATGCTAAAGCTTCAACAGGACTGGTGATATATATTTACTTTATGAGGGAGCTCTCTATTTGACACTTGCAAAAGCACAGGGAAAAATATAATCAGGGTTCAACTTCAGGTTCGTTTGTCATTTGTTTATCAGTCTTAGGGCACTGGTATGAAGGTATAGACTTAAAATACATCTATCCATAATTCAGTTGTGACAGAAACTCAGTGCTGAGAGAAATAAGTATCCATAGAATATTATGCTTTTATAAACAGTATAAGCAACTGAGGATGAAGGAAACTTGCTTCATTACCTCAGCAGTTGTGATCTGACCTTTTGGCTACAGTTGGTAAAAAATTCTTTGTTCTTCTTTGCATACCAGCAATTAACATTTTTCTAAACTCCCTGATCTCAAGCTTAGTAGATTGCAAACAGTTTTTCAATGTCACATTTCTATAAGAGCATTATAGAACAGAACTAATTGCTGCCTGTAGTGGATGCAATTCCATTCACAGCAAGATAAATTGGATTTTTAAACTGCGGTTTCCATTGTGTTACCTCCATGTATCATAAGAGTTACACTGATGGGCACAGCAGTGACCCTACTTACTTATACACTGCTTTGTGCACAAAGCATCATCTTGTTTTGCTCACCAATAGAAAAGACAAAAGGAACCCCAAAGAATAACTGTAGACTGCCATCGGTTGGGAGGAGTTTAAAAACAGTCACAGAATTGTTTAGGCTGGCAAAAAGAACTCAAAGACCATGGAATGCAAACATTAATCCCACACTGCCATGTACACCATTAACCATATCCCCAAGTGCCACATCTACACATGCCTTGAATACTTCCCAGGATTGTGACTCCAGTACTTCCCTGGTCAGCTTGACCCAACACCTGGCCAATCTTTCAGTGAAGAACTTTTTCCTAATATCCAACCTAAACCTCCTTCAAAATAACTTGAGGCCATTTCCTCTGGTCTAGTAATTTGTTTCCTGGAGAAAGAGACTGAAATTCACCTCTCACAACCTCCTTCCAGGCAGTGGATGCATACTGGCCTCTAATCAGGCCCTTCCTGGAGGAATAGAAAGTATGACTTCTACTCATTGATTTAATGATCATTCCATTTCAATGCTGGAGCTGTATTTTGGCTACTTGGACCAATTAATGATCGGGCTTCTTTTTACTTGATTCTCTGGCTGGAAGAACAATGTTTTTCTCACACAGAATTGTAACTCCTAACATTAAAAAGACGTACAAGGCAAATTTTTAGTTTTGATATCTCATAAGCTAATTCTGTAATTGAAAGAAAGGAAGGAGCAAGAGGAAACAAGTAGTCCTCACTGTTCTAAACTGTCCAGGGAGAAAATTAAAAAGAGTGAAACCTTCTGACTTGGCAGGCTCAGAGGTTTGAAAATAGTGGCACAGTTTTGAGCTGGAAGCCAAATATCAATGGTGCGACCCCAGTAGTAGGAACAATATTTTTAAATTTATTCATTAACAATATGTAAGATGGAACCAAGAAAATCCTCAATGATTTTTGAAATGATGCCAGACTGGGAGAAGGGGCTGATATCCCAGAGGGTCATGCTGCTACTCAGAGGTACCTTGACAGGCTGGAGAAATGGGCAGAGGAATCCCATCAGGTTCAGCAAAGGGAAGTGCTGACTCCTGCACCTGGGGAAGAGTAACCCCAAATACCAGTACTGATTAGCTCCAGCCAGCTGGAAAACTGCTTGACAGACAAATCCCTGGTGATCCTAGCAGGCACCAGGCTGTACATGAGCCAGCATTGTACCCTTCAGCACTCAAGGCAAACAGCCACCTCAGCTCTATTAGCAGGGCCCTTGGCAGTAGGTAGAGATGTGATCCTTCACCTCTACTCAGCACTGGTAAGACATACCTGGAGCGTGGGGTCCTGTTCTGGGCTCCCAGTACAAGAAAGGAGAGGCATACTGGAGCTATGTGCTGTGCTCCAGTGAAGAGTCACAAAGATTGACAACAGGATTGGAGTATCTGTCACAAGAAGAAAGGCTGAGAGAGCTGGGACAGTTCAGTCTGGAGAAATGAGCTTCCAGAAGGATCTTATCAATGCATATCAATACATAGTGGAATGAAGCAAGGAAGATGGAGTCCAGCCCTCTTAGTAGTGACCACTGACAGGACAAGAGACAATGGACACAAATTAAAACCCATGAAATTTTATCTGATCATAAGAAACTGTGAGATAAGTCCAATATTGGAACAGTTTGTCCAGAGACACCATGAAGTCCCCATCTGTTCTGTACACAATGCCTCACCTGACACATCCCTCAGCAACACCTGTTCTAGTTGCCCCAGCTCTGAGCACAGGGTTGGACTAGGGATATCCAGATGTCTCTTCCATCCTCAGCAATTCTGCCATGCTTAAAAGATGACACAACTGAAAATCCAAGTGGTGGTGGCTTTTTTATTAGAAGCAAGTGTTGTTTCGAAAGATTAAGGTTGCAATACTACAATTCCACAAAGAGGTTATTAGTCTCACACAGAACTAAAAAATACTGCATCTGATTAAGTGTAATAAGATACATCTCAGGGATTTAAAGTCAAACCTGTGGCCTGAAAATTTTATATCAACAATATAATTCAGATCATGATTTACAGCCAAATGTAACAATGGACTATGAGATTCCATTTCAATTTAAAGCAAACTACTGTCATGTATAAAGAAAAAATGATATTTTGAGCCCTTGTATTAAGAAAGAAATTCTTGAAGGATCAGATGACTCAAAGCATTATCAGCAAGGATAAAGGACTCTTGTTTGTCCTGGACAACACTGAACAAATTTCTTTATAATTTTATATCTAGGTGTCGAAGTAGAAAATGTTTTTAAACTCTCACTTTGTGTGGACACTGGCCCGTGCCTTGACACCTCTAGCATAGAGTGTGAGAATATCAGAGTTCATTCAACACCAGCTATGTAGGCAGAACAGAATTTTCCTGCATCTAGTAGGAAATATACCAGAATTTTATTTTTCTTTAACACTAGCATCAATGACTTTCAATTTCATGACAATGAAAATCCAATTCAAGAGGAAGAGACATCAGGAAGATTAGGGAAGCTGTGAGGAATCAACAGAGTTTCAAGGAGCAGTGGTAAGGGGCTGGGAGCAGTAAGAGCAGAGTTAACAAGCATTTACAGGCTTTCAGAAGGGAGTTTCTCTGCTGCTCCTGGTGCTAGCACAAGGCTTAAAGACCAAGAGCAGACAAAATACCTAGGATACAAGTAGCTAAATTTCATCCCTTTGGGTTCCCCTCCAGATTCTTCCCTTTGTATGAAACACACTCTTCACTTGTGATAAGACTTGATAGAGCGCTAACTGAGCTCAGTAATTAAATCACTTAGTTCAGTTGAAATAAACTTGATTCACCTAAAATAAACAAACAAAAAAAAAAATCGTAGCAGACGGGTTGCTAGATGCTCTGAATTGCCACCTGCATTGTTACCTGTGGTATTTTACATTATCATTTGCTTACTTGTGCCAGTTCTGTGGTGAACTTCCTGTCTTCTCTGGTCTGCTTTTCTTACTCAAATTGCCCATAAATCATTGGGACTGCTGCAATAAAATTCGCTGCAAAATTCATAAAATTTGACCTTCCCAGCTGAAAGGTCACAAGACTCCACAAGGTTAACTTAGAATGTCACCTAGATTTACCTTCCCTGATTCGTGTGGGGAAAACACAAATCTCCCTGATGTTTCTCACCATCATTTAGACACACTTTAATGTCATCTGTGTCAGATCAACTGTGCAGAATTCTTGTTCAAATTATGGATCACCATGACAAAGACTCTTCCTGCTTGACAAAGAGCTCCCACAAGTGTGACTTATTATAACTTTATTAATCTGCCTCTGATTTTTTTTCACTCAGCCTTTTTCAAGGCATTTGTGTGTCATCTTCTAAGGAGCTGTGACTGTGGTAGTAAAAGGAGAACTTCTTAATACTCTTGCATTTTATTGTTTCCTAAATGTATTTAGCTCTCTGTCAAACGAGGAATTAGTGCCGGAGGTCAAATCTTGCTTCCAAATTCATGAAGAAATCTCACTAAAGTAAAATCAGATTGATGAAATGAATCAGATTAATGAAACCCTGTTGCAGAGAAGTTACAGTTGACCTTTTTTCTCTATAATGTCCCTGAAAGGCTACAGGAAGCATACAGGAAACTCAGATCTTTACCTTGTCCACAGAACAAGGCAAACAGGCATGACAATGTCTCCTGACTGAAGGACAACATATGTAGAATGCTGTGAAGGTTGTGAACTTGGTCTGTTCTGAACTCAGAGTGAGGAGAAGTAGACTAGATCAGATTCCTCAGACACTCTCCTTAATTTATCTTGATGAGCCTGTACATTTGAGCACCTTCAGTGACAACAGTTCTTACACAACAGAGGTGATCTACCCCAAAGAGAGATGGATTCCAGAACATTTAAGTCAAGTCTAACAGCACATAAAAACCCACCAATCCACAAATGAGTGCAGTGGTTTGAAAGCAAAACAAGTGAGAGGCTCCAAGTCAGAAATACAATTTAATAAGAAAAAGGGGAAAAAAAAGGGTAAAATAAAATAAATGCAATAATACAAAAGACCACTGACAGAGTCAGAATACAACCTGAGTGG
>JBBMKD010000053.1:30834809-30858276 GCA_037834095.1 Argya squamiceps | reverse complement strand
ACAATTGGTTTCAACAGTTGATGAAGAGGGTGATAGAATACTTTGTGCATATCTTATTCTACAACCCAAGACAATGAGGTACTTCCTTTTGGAGTCAAGGTTTGCAAACTGGTCTTGCACATTATAGTCTGACAATAAGTATGGGAATGGCTCAAAGCTTTACCACGGGAGTTTCAGGCTAAATATTGGGAAATATTTCTTTACTGAGAAGATGGTCAGACACACAGAACAGCCTTACTAGAGCGGTGGTGCTCAATGTCCCCAGGCTGTGAGTGCTCAAGATGCATTTTGACAATTCGCTTAATAATACGCTTTAATTTTTGATCAGCCCTGTAGTGGACAGGAAATTGGGCTAAGATGATCACTGTAGGTCTCCTCCAACTGGAACTGTTCATGTTTGTTCTGTTCTATTATAGTCTGCCCTAGCCTAGTCTAGTCTAGTCTATAGATTCTATATTTTATGGTCTGTGTTTCAGACCTTTTGGTATAAAAATGCTTTTAGCTTCATTTTCTCTTTTTCAATTAGTGCACAATGCAGACTTGTCTCCCACAAACTCTGGACTCCTTGTGTACATCACTCTAGACCACTGCTGTTCCCACCATATTTCTCATTTCCTCTGGATCCTAGGGAAGGTTCAGTTTGGGGCAACTCACACCAGGATGTATGAGGTCAAAACAGACAACTACGCAGGAGTCAGGATAGTTTCAAATGGAAAATGTGAATAATTTCTGAACTGGGATTGAGACATACTGCAGCAGGTGTCAGACAGAAACAGTGAATGATGCTAGGGATGAAAACAGGCAATGGTGAAAGTGAGGAAGCTGGTGGGTGCAAGGTGGCTTACATGCTGGTGGAAGAGTACTGAGACAATGTGGAAAATTCCTTTTCCTTTTCATGGCAGGTCTTCTGGCTGTCATTTGTGAGTGTGACAGCAAAAAAAATACATGTATTCATGAAAACAAGGACAGGACAAAGAATAAAAAAAAATTATACTTGTTTTGTATCTTTTGTGGGTCAGATTATGAAAGAAAGCACAGATCTCTCAGCTTTTTGATGCAAAGCTCTTTTTGTTTAATTTCTAGTCATAATGGACTAGATATGTATAAAAGAAGTATTCTTTTTATGCTTTTTGGTTTAAAAACACTTCTCTAAGATTTGACGACTGTGTTAGAAAATACAATTTTGTTTCATTTCTGCCAAAACACCCTTATAATTAGCTCTTAATTACAATTGTGGCTGAAGCGACACATATACAAGAAATTCTTATTTTCTGCTGTTAAAAGTTCTAGAACAAATAGACGTTTTGGAAAGTTTTCTTTTGTATGTTTGGGAGGGGGATGCTTTTGTTGGGTTTTTAATTTACATTTTCAACAAAATAAATTCATGTACAGTGTTACAGAATCACATAGATAAACAAGATAGTTCACTATATTATACGGGGGGGTTGGATTTTTTTTTTTTATAAATAAATCTTGTTTTGTCATTCTGGCCTGTATCAGCAATAGTGCAGCCTGCAGGACCAGGGCAGGGATTGTTCCCCTGTACTCAGCACTGCCGACTGAGGCTGCACCTCGAGTGCTGTGTCCAGTTCTGGGCCCCTCACTACAAAAAGGACATTGAGAGGCTGGAGCTTGTCTAGAGAAAGGCAACAGAGCACGCAAAGGGGCTGGAGCTCAGGTCTGATAAGGAGCAGTTGAGGGAGCTGGGGGTGTTGACCCTGGAGAAGGGGGAGGCTCGGGAGACCTTATCACTCACTACATCTGCCTGAAAGGAGGTTGTAGCAAAGTGCACATAGAAAGGACCAGGACAAGAGGAAATGGCCTCAGCTTGTGCCAGGGGAGGTCTGGGTTGAATATTAGGGATTACTTCTTTACTGAAAAGGGTGTTCAAGCAGTGCAACAGGCTGTCCAGGGAACTGGCTGAATCAGCATCCCTGGAAGTTTTCAAAATACATGTGGCACTTAGGGACATGGTTTAGTCATGGACTTGACAGTGCTGGGTTAATGGTTGAATTCCATCATCTTAAAGGTCTTTTTCATCCTAAATTATTCTGTGATTCTATAAGATCTATGCAGTATCTATGATAGTAAAATATTGTTTACAGGCATGTCTATGTAGATAGACAGATGACAGTAGAGAAATGCAAATATTGCTAGTCATAGCCAGAGCACTAAATTCCACTCTGTAGTGGTATCTCAGAGTAAAGAGCATTAATTAGGCTATGAATTCTGTCCAAAATCATGACAAAGCAAGTTTGTCACAGATTAGGATTGAGATGTTTTAATAAAACAAAAGATACTCTTATTCCCCTTAAAGTGACATCCCCAGCAAGACTCTGTTGTTATGTTAATCATTTCAATAAGGCAAAAAATAACATTAGAAACCATGAAGATGAGAAATTGCAAGAAATAATTTGCTAATTCTTAACATTAAAAGCAAATCATTAAGGCTGTTTCCTTTGTGAGTATGCAATTGTGAGAGTCTCGATCTGCAGGGGTTTCCCATCCCACAAGTTGGTCATAATAATATGTTCATAGGATTCAGTAATACCAAGCTCACAGAGTTTTTATTACAAACAAACTACTTTTAAGGTATACACCTGTGATTAGTAAAGCAAGCATATATATATATATATGTAAACACATACACAATTTTATATATATATTTGCAAGCTATTATGAATTGCCACTAGTCAAGAATAAGCTGTTTAACTATTTATATGCATGTCTATATAAATATTTTTCCTTCACATTATTACCAATGCAGCCCATTTAGCTGCTCCCAGGAATGGGGACAAACAAGTGTATAGCTAAGTTCACACAGGGGTGCTTATTGGAGAGAAAAGGTCATTTTGGGAAGACAGTGTCTTACTTTTATATTTTTAATATGAATACATAAGTGGGCGTAGGACAACAGTCCTTGTTGCTGCCTTCTGCTTTCTTAGGAGGTCACTTTGTAGGTTATAACAGTTTCTTTGTTCTGCAGGTTATGGCAGTTCCTTTTTTTGTGCTTACGAAGCATGCTGCAGAGCCTCAGCTGTACCTATGGAGGCCCACTTGTGCTTGTCAAGGTTGTTCCAGATTCTCAGGCTAACAGTTCCTACACTGGCAGAGATTTTGTCTGTCAGTATTTTAGTAGATGTCTTCTGTCAGTAATTTCCCCCATTATAACCAAGTCACCTTTATGGCTGCTCTGGCAGTATATCTTTCCACTGAGGTTAAGCTGGTAACACACAATGAGGAAAAAAATGGAAACTGAATGCATGCTGCTTTGTTTACATAATGACTTAATTTCCCTATCATCTTATCACATCTTTGATGCTGAACTTTTCCATTAAATCTCTAATTTACAATACCTGAACCTTTAGAGGGCTCATATTGAAGAAAGTAAAATACCAAAATTTACCTTCGTAAACTTACCAACAGGCAAACCATTCACACTCCAGCACAGGTGCCTTTAGAAACAAATATAGCTTTCAGCTCCATCTGACATTCAGTATTTATGGGGAAACCAGGCTGAAGAGCTAGTTTTGTGGTAAATTCAAAATAATGTGCCACACAAAAATTTTTCAAATAGTTGCATCATTGAATAGAGTCAGCAGCTCCTACTGAGACTCAGTCGCACTCAAATCTTCCCAGCACCTGTTTTATCACATATGTTTATTTTAATAAAAGTCTGAGACTGAATTCATGATTTGTGTCCAATGGATCTGACTCTGCAGAAACACACACAAAACTAAAATGCATGCCTGTAGTCAAAAACTTAATGTCGTCTAAAGCCCCAAAAACAGACACAAAATTTCAGAAAGCCTCATAATATTCAGGCAAAGTTACTGTGATAATGACTCTTGTATGCTGTGTTACTTTAATATCCTAATATTTGGGCTGGGATGTTAATTACTTAAAAAATAATTCTGTAGTTTCTTTGTGTCCTTTATGGACTAACTGCTGCTCAGAAGAGAAGACCACATCAAGTTTATTTCCACTCTACCCTAAATATTCAGATTTTCCTAAGATATGACATTTGCTTCATGTAAGGAAAAGGAAAAAGTGATTGCAATAAAATAAAGGAATAGACATAACAGCATGATAATAAGAATCTGTGTGGGACTGGAAAACAGAAATTGAATAGAGAAAATCTTTTATCTTATACATTTTTATGAAGAGGAAACTTTAGTTAAAACAAGTTTAAAACAAAGAAAAAGACCCAAAACTTTATCTATAAGAAGGGAAAAAGATAATTTTTTTATCTGGCTAGATTGAAACTGGAATAAAAACCTAACTGTGTTTTCTATTTTCCAATTTGCAAAATCTTTCATTTAGTGCATCAGCTTCAAATTAATTGAATAGTTTATATGTTACTAACAATAATGTCCTGTGGTTACACAGCCAAATATACCCTTAAAATAATGGGCAGATTTTATATTAGAGCCATAGCCATAACAAATTTCAGCAGGTGGAGAATCCTGTTTTTAATCATCAAAGCACTTAACAAGGAAAATTAAATCAACGTCTGAACATTTATCCTGTAGAAATTTATCTACATTTTACACTTGTTGTGATGCACCGAAATGACACAATCCAACACTATAACTTACTTTCTTCAGTAAATTGTGGTTGGTAAATGCAAAAATATCCACAAGCCATTAATTGTTTAACTTGTAGGATCTAACTTTACAAACACCACAGAGTTGATGAAGAGAAGACACAAAATCCACACCAGCTATGCCGAAAGGTAAAGTCTGGACATAATGGTCATAACAGCATATTCCATTTTGCATGAAAACATACAGAAAATTCCATAAAGGTTGCATAGAAACATTATAAATGTGAAAAATCCTTGTCAAAATGGAAGCAGAACTCTTTAAAGTTCACAAAAGCAAAGCAGATTATCACAGTGGAGCAAAACATATCATGGCCCAGGGCTAAATGACAACTTTTCTGACAGCTGGATGTTCCAGAGGAAAAAGTCTTTTCAAGGATGTGAAGGCACACTTGCTTAATGAAATTTAATACCCAGATCCTACTGTGAACTGGCTAGAAACTAGAATTCTGAGAATTCTGATTATTTTTGTTTTAAATTTGTCCTGAAATGAAAACAAAAATATTTTCTTTCCCTTTCCTCCATGGTAGGAGTATTTTAGTTTGTCTTTAGAAGTAAAAAGGAATGAAAAAAAAAAACCAAACAACAATTTTATTCAAGTTTTCTTTTTTAGTTACTTTAAAACCATAGTGGACTACAACAATAGGAGTTTAGGAGTATGGGACTTTTCTAAAATTAGAAGGAAAAGGAGGTTTTGTGGACTCTGGGTCTCTGCACTTTACTGCAGAATTGGTTAAGCCCAGAAGTCCTTCTTTAGGGGGCACAGCAGTTTGGGGTTTGAGAACAGCAATCTGACTGAATAGTGCTTTCTGGGGTGAAAAAAAAGGGAAATAATTTGATTTATTTATTTCAGTGGATAGAAAATGAAATTTCCAACAACAAATCAGTTTTGATCATTATCTCTGTTCATGATTTATTTCAAAAGTTTAGTTTCAGCTCCTTCTTTGAGGATTTAGGATGATGACAGTCCTCCTTTCCTAACAAAACACATTTCTCATTGGATAAACTAACCTTTATTCTGTCTTTTATACAGTTTGTGAGAGTTTAAAACTATTTTTCTCTCTGCAGTCAAGGTAGATAGGTCTTGTTATGAAAATATATATTTTAAAATTTCCAATCCAAATTTAAAATACATAGCCACCAGAATCTGCTTAGATCTAATGCAGTTTCAGGAATAATTGTGAATATAAGTTCTAGTTACTGAGTGCATTGGAACAGCATTTAGAGGATTTCAGCATTACATTATGCTTTCAATTACCAAGAGATTAAGGAAATTTTATGCTCCTTAGATCACCTTGATATTCATCAGTTATATTATGCTGAATCTCCTGTATCTTCCAATATTTCTTTTTTCATTGTAAACCCTAAACTGTCCACCTGCTACAACTAACACTTTATCAGGTGATCTCTAGTGCAAACTCCTGCTCAGTGTCACATTTGAGCTCAGACCAAGTTGCTCAGGGCTTTTCCAGCTGGGTCTTGAAGGCTTACAGGGAAAGAGGTTGCCCAGCCTCCGCTCTGGGCAGCCTGTCCCTGCCCCTGGCTCTCCCCTCGTGGCGGTTCTCTCTGCCCCCTGCCTCACCATGTCAAGTCAGAATATCCTATTTCCATTTATGATCCTATTTCTCATCTCTCTTCCATATGAAGAAATTGCTTCGGCTTTCTCAAAAAAGTAGTTTTTGGAAAACTCTTTACATTGCTCCCAGATTTCTCTTCTCTGGTTTTCAGGTGTCCTCATGTTCACTAATAACTCTCCTACGAGAAGTTTGACATCAACTTGCCAATAGAAAAGATGTTTTTTTAACTCCATCAGCATGAAATTGAAATATGTGCTTTTCATAAATCTTACAACTATTATATTTTTCCTGAAAAATATCAGAAATAAGGGAAATCAAACAAGTACATTTCTAAGCTGGTTTTCATGCCTGAGCTTGTAAAAAACAATGTGCCAAAGAAGGATGAAGAAATATCTATGTGTTCATTGACATAATCATTGTTTTTTCTTAGTAGAAAGTTAGATTATTTTTATCATGAAAATATGTTTGTTTATTTTTCACTTATACTTCTGCTACTTCCTTCCATGAGATACAGACCCCAGGGGTGAAATCCTGGTCTTTTATGTACTAGTAGGAGTTCTGCTATTGACAAAGGCGAATAGAGGAAAGTTCACCTCTTTTGACAAAGGGGAATATCACAATTGACTCCACACATACTTTTTTTTGCTCTTGTCTCCTTTGATATATCAGGGTGATTTTTTTTTTCTATCCTACTTGAAATTTCTGCAGGAAAGTCTACAATTTTAAACATTTAATTTAAAAACATACTGTATAGATAAATTTTAGTTTATAGGTATTTTGCATTTGGCCAGGTAAGTTTTCATCATTTGCTTGAGCTGCTCTATTTTTTTCCAGACGGAGAGCTACCAGGAATGTATGTTGGAAATAGCTGCAAATATTAATGTGCAAACATTGGTTTTACCAGCAGGAATTCTGGGGAATGGTTCTGCTGAATAACAAAAGAGGCACTGGTTTCAAAACAGGACAGGTTTTTATGAATGTTTTTCATTATTTTAATTTTCAGATATATTAAAATATGCAGCTGTGGGGAAAGAAAGCTTAGATGTGTATTTTAAGTGAAACAGGACAGATGTAAAAACATGACGCTTATCTAATGGAAGATACAGTATGTTGACATATCAAGGATTTATCTTTCCAGATGATCAAAGTGCTACTTAAAAAAAAATCACCATTCCTTCCTCCCAGATCCTCTTTTGAAAGCCTTATTTTCTCAGTTAGTTTTATTCTTTTTTCCTCCTTCTATTTGTTTTTTTCTTTTTAATAAAGCTGAATGTTTATGTAGAATAATTTATATTTCCTAGGTATCAGCCATAATACAAAGATGACACTGAAACTTTCTTGACACTTGAAGTGCAGTCATTCCTCTTCTCATTATTGCCTTCCTAGTCAATCTGACTTGTTTATAGTCCATTCAAGTAATTTATAAAGATAACAAATTGCAAAAGTCATTTGGAAGCCTACAGACATCCCACATCATAGAACTTCAAATAGCTGTGGTCTTTCTCCTATCAATTAAATTGCTACATATTCCTTATTTCTTTTGCAATTCTTGATTTTAGATTTTAAATCTTTGATTTAGCCACACACTTATTGATGAGTCAGTGTGGAGATCTTTGTCAATCAGCCTGTTATTCCATCATTGCTGATGTTCTGCTCTTCAAATAAGCTTTTTCAGGGGGAAAAAATAAATGGGAAAAAATTCGTCTGTAAATGCATCAGATGACAAAAAAAAGACAATAAATGGGTAAATTTTAAAATGTGATTAAGAAAAGCCCAGTCCGTGACAGAAGTACATTTTATATGTGAGAGATAGTTTCACTAGATGACGTAAAACCAAATGAGACAGACTTAATACAATGAACACTTAACATAAATCATTCCAGATCAAGGCTTATAGATGCCTCTGGGAACTGCACGTGATATTCTCCTGCTTCTCATTAAGGCATCCCTGTATAAACTGCACGCTATCAATATTGCTTGTAAATTGACAACCAGCAAATATGGGCTAAGTTTGAGCAGACTCCTTAAAGATGAGTTTCAACACCTTGCCACACCTTGGCAAGTTGCAGCACCTGGTAAGTTGGTACATCCACAGAGGCTTTGCTGTCTCAGGACTAAGCTGATAACAGGCCAGAGCAAAGCAATAACCGCTGCTCTGCTAATTAGAAGTCACGCTGGAATTTAATGCTTTATCCAGACTGTAAATAAGTAAAGAGACATGCAAAAAGCTACCAATAGCTCTTGTGGTGACACTTGTACAGATGGTTTGGGCACCGAAGATGGCATATTTATACATATTTATGTGCATATTATCCTGATGTGAAGAATAAAATTTTTTCTGCCTGTGAGATATTATGTTGCCAGAGGCAAAGAAGGAAATCAGAGGACACTGCTAGAGGAACAGCTGAACAGTGACCTCTCTGTAGAGTCTCTCAGTAAATGATTGAACACAGCAACCAGGTTATTCCCCAGTGAAGGAGCTGCTGGTCTAACACACAGCTGTAGAGAGGTTCTTTAAGATGTTGGTTTGGAAAACATGAAAAAGGAGCATGACACTTCAGCTTAACTGTTCAAGATAAACATCTGGCAGACGGAGAAGGAAAGGCTGCAGTTGCACCTCTTGTATTTCCTTTTTTGGTCCATGCATGGAACTAATCTGGATCTACTGGGGCTGCAGACAGACATTGTGAAGAATATATTTTACTATATTAATTATCTAGATGCTATGTCCCACCCGGCTAGGACCAGCAAACAGTTTGGGATATTTTTAATTCCTCATTCCAAGTAATCTGGCACCTATTGGATTAACAGAAAGGAATGTTCAAGGACAAAGGCTCCTGCAGCAACTAGGGCAGGAGGTGAGATACCCTCATCATCCCACCAGCACAGCACGTATACAGCAGAGGGCTACTCTGCATTTAAAGAAAAGATTTTGGCCCAATGAGTACATGATATACAAAAATGGGAAGATAAGTGACCTCACAAGTCATGCTGAGGAAACTCACGGAAATCAAATTGCCTCTGAAATGCTAAGAAAGCTGTCCCACATGATGGCCACAGCCTCAAAAAAACTACTTCTATATCTCATTCCACTAAATTTCTGCACTTCTTGTTGATATGTGACAAGGGCATTAGTCGGCAGACTGATGGGTTACCTCCTGAGGACATGGCATTATGGGTGATACCAATGGAATTTCCATTTCAATCTTTCTCCTTCTCAAGCTTCAACATCACACAGTAGATGTGTGTTGTATTGCATTGTCTTGTCTTTTCTTGTCTTGTCTTGTATTCAGGGACTGTGTTTTTTACAGCAGGGGCCAGAACCAAGAATGTTGCTGTGCTGGTCTGTTTCAGAAGGAATTCTGGAAAACACAAAAATTTATATAAGCAGGAGAAACTTAAGGTGAGGTCAGTAAAGGGCAGCTCATCCATAGGTACAATATACCTTCCCACAGAAAACGTCTCTTTTCTACGGGGTAGCACAACATTTCTGTAGTACTCCTGTTCGTAATGACCATTCTCCTTACTAATTTCCTCCCATCTGGTTACAGACCAACACGGGACACTGCTCACAAAACTGTTTCTTTTCCAGCCTACATCAGAGCTCCTCCACCCTCATTTTCTGTATCCGAAGCAAACATTTAAAAATTTCTTAATAATACCTGGAGCAGAAGGAAGGGAATTTCCAATCAGAACTTAAGTCACAGTCCTGGCTTTTTTACCAACTACTATAATCTATAACAATGAAAAATACAGAATAGAAGATGGAATTTCTGAAGACAACATTGAAAGGCATTAACAATTGTTTCTTAAACAATTATCACAGGGTTATCTTTACTGCCCAGACAACTGGGCAGAGGAAGTTAGTCACACAGAAGGTCAGACAAAATCTTGTTTAAAAAAAAAAGGAGTGTATTCAATTGTCATGTTAGTGATCTGTCTTCCTTCAATAGTTTCTTCAGACTGGTAAGCCTGAGCCAGGGTTTTTCCAATTGTAACATTTTTGTACAGAAGCATTTAGTCAGAATATGTCATGTTAACTTTGTCTACGTGTATATGCATAGCCAAGTCATTTGGAAATGAAGGTTCAGGTTCACAAATCACAGGGTTAGGAAATCTTTTATCGTTTGTAGGAAACTTGTCATGCAAACTCCTGCCTGCTAAAAGAGATGCAGGTTTAGGTAAGGCCTCATTATGGTCTCTTTATGTGGTCAGGATGGACTGCTATAGTCTGTTTTTAGAACAGTGAGTGCTGAGAAATATACAATGTTGACAAGAATCTCCTCAAGTGTGTGCACAATTTGTGTGTTTATACAAAATAAATACTAAAATGGTAGATAAGGACTTTATGCTGCATGTTGTAGCTTTTTCTATCACACCTTAATGGGCAGTCTGCAGTATTTGGACCTTATTTCCATCTATTTCAAATTCTTATTTCAAAATTATTGTTGGCAACCATCCCCAGACAGCAAGCTTGCTGGCTTATAAATCCAGTCTTGGAGTACTATTCACAGCAACCATCCAAAACATCAGTTTTCAGTTTATAAGTAATTATTTAATGCAACTAATAGAACTTAGGCTCCTTTTACAGCACATTTTGTTTTGGTTTTCAAAATATATATTTGCTGGTCACTAGACAATAACAATTGTTTAATGGCATAATAAATTAGGCTTTGATTTGCAAGACATATGACTTGAAGTCATATGATTTCCAGGATTCCAGTAATTATTTTTAATTCAGGCTATAAAATTCCATGCCATATTGACCAGCAAGGCTGGGAAAGAATCCAAAGACATAGTTTAACTTCTCACGGCTTAAAAAAAACCTTATTTTCTAAACTCTGTTCAACTGCTGTTTTAGTAGACAATTTGCTATGCAGATATTTCAGTATTAAAACTGTGAAGTCTAGTCAGCACAAGATTAAAGTGAAGTGGAATTTAGTGTCTAGACCAGTTCTTTCACAGACCAGCTGCTCTATGGACGGAGTATGAGCAGGTTTAAAAGGCTCCATCTTCAATGCAGCAACACGAGGGATTCAGCAAAGCAAGGCACTGTAACCAGTGGGTTAGGGAAGGCTTCTTTGAGTTGATGGGATTCAGCAGATATCCAGAAATCCAAGACTTGTTGCATTTCATGCAGGCCTTGAAGGATGTGTCAGCGAACCTTTCTCAGCTAAAGAGATCTCCCTTAGATGTATTGCTCGCACCGATTTTATCCAAGCTTATTGCTCTTAATCTTCTTACTGCACCTCAGCTTCGATTTCCCCCAATTAAATTTAAAGAAACCCAAAACCCGAAAACCCAACAATTTTTTTTTCAGTATTATTAATTACCTGAAGAGCACTTATTTTTAGGGAAATCTTTAAAACCCAGGACTGAACTTCTGTTTATAGGTGGCAGCCCCTCAAGTGTTCCTTCACAATGTACTGGTAACAAATTTTTTCCTCAACCCATTCAAAGAAAACATTCAGAGCAGCTATTTCTCCTGTACAAGAGAAACCTGTTGTATTGAGAGGAGGAATTTTACATCAGCCAATAGCATTGATTTTAAATAACCCAAAGGAAACAACTATTCTAGATCTGGAACAGAATGAATCAACTTACCCTATGAGGTTTTCAGTACTCAATTTAAATTCCTTGTGTAGGAAAAAAATGCATTATGTTACATATTTAATGAGAAGATTGCTGGCATGAAACATTTTGGGCACACGTGTTGGGGAAGGGTCAGGCCAGGCCTTGCCCTGCTGAGGCGATGCCCTGCCCTGCCCTGCACACCCCAACCCCCTGGGGCTCTGTCCCAGCCCTGCAGTGGCACCAGTCCCTGGCACACTGGAGACAACACTCCACAGCCACCTCTGGAGCCCCAGCCCAGCTCCTGAGGGGCCAAATGAACAGAACTCCCACCTGGGGGAAGGACCCAGGAAGGCCAAGGAGTATATAAAGCAAGACCCAAAGCCAGCACACGATTTGATCCTCCATTTGGAAATTCTGTCATCTGAACGCTGCTGGAACTAGGAATGGTAATTATGTTTGTTCTTTTTTATGCCTTTTCTGTTTTTCTTTTTTTAATTCCCTTGGAACTTTTGAGTAACTTAAAATCAACCAGGCTTAGAGTTTGCTAAGTTGAATGGACTAAGCTAACGCTTTGGGAAGTGTTTTATGTTGAGTGATTGCTGTTCTGAACCTTTTGCCAAAGTGCTTTGATTTTCTAAAGTTGCCAGTTAAGTTCTGTTGTTTTGACCTCTTGAGAACATCTTGTCAGTGTTTCTCCCGTACATCTGATTCAGAGTACAACTGTACAACTGTAATGAACAACTGTAAGCCCTTTTAAAATCTCATTGAGGAGGTTTCCTGGGGCCTTACAAATGATGATGATAAGGCACTCAAATCTCCCTGTGATTTTGCAAGTTAAAGAACAGAGCTGATACAAGTTCTTCCTGATGACCAAAATCTCCTCTTCAGTGTCAGCAACCTGTTTTCTGCATCACATAAGCTGGCAGTTTAAGATATTAAACACTCCAAAATCTTCCTTCTCTCTATAACATAAATTTCAAAAATCTCTGTTACATAGACTTTGAACATGGTATTTTTCATTTCATGATGTTGTCTTGCTTCTTTCTACCCTGGGCAGCTCAGCTGTGTTCAGCTTATCCTCTTTAATTTTTGCAAATATGGCAAAAGTCTTTATGGTTGTTAAAAAAATTAAAATTCTCTCATTTTTTCCCCAGTTTTAGATAACTATATATAACTTTATTTCTCAATTTCCTGAGAAGAATTGAATACAAGTGATAGAATTTATGCATAAAAATTTTTAAAATGCATTTTGTGCTAAAATACTTTATGTTAATTAGAATTGTAAAATTATTACTGCACATCAGTTTCATTACATAGCTTATTTTAAATGGGGCAGAATATTTTAATAGCCCAAGCAAAGACATGTTTTATAACTTACAACTGGAGATATATCTGTAATTTATTCCATAAAATATGCATGAATGATTTTCAGCTCCATTTAACTAATGTGTTTTGAAAAGTCTTTGCAGCAGCAAATGCAACAAATCTCAGGCAAGACAAGCAGTAATGTCTAAGTGTGGTTAATAGTAACTTTTCATTTTGCAGATCAAATTTTGGACCAGACATTTCCTTACATAGATAAGCTTCAGTATTATTCTGGAGTGTGACAGAGTGACCACGAGGTATAAAATTGCAAACTGTGTCAGGAAATAAAAATGCCCAAACATTATAAACTATTCACATTGTGTTTGTAAAAGGAAAAAGAAGGGCGTGCATCCTTATATTGACTGGGAATTATGAGGCATTCCACAGATTGATTCAAAAGACAGTCTTGTCCTGAGACAAGAGCTACTAAACACAGAGTGAAGAATAACTGAGAAGAAGCAGGGATTATTGTTGCTGCCCAGTGCAAGTGAACATGGTCTAAGATCTGTTAAAGTCTCAGAATGCCCAAGACACCTGGGCTTGCAAGAGTACATTGTACTCTGCCCATCTCCTGTGCCTCTGCTACACAAAGTGTGTCACACCCTTCCATCGCTGTTACCTCCTCTCGGGTCAGCAGTGCTGGGGTCTGGAAGGCTTGTCCCTGATGTTTTCAGATGTTTTCTGGTGTCAGTGCAAACAGGCTGGGCTCCTAAAACTGAACAAAGAGCAACAAACGCAACTTTGCAAATAGTCGATGTGATATATCAAAAGGGACTTTAAATGTGTTGTTAATAATTACCTGAAGCTTCAAAACAGCAAACAGAATTCCTGTACCTAGAATCATCCCACTTATCTTAGATATATAACTTAAAGGAACCAGCTCCGGAAATGAGCATCCCAGTTGTTTCTTACGATAAATATCTAGAGCTTCTCGCCTCTATGGAGCAATTCAGCACCTAAAAGAAGTGATTTTTGCAATAGATCATAGAAAAAAATTAAACCTAGTTCCAGACAGAGGGAACAGAGCCACAGTTCTGCTTCACCTGTAGTGAACCTGTAGATGACTTACATAGAAATATGCCCTCTTTCACATATTTCAAGGCCTGTGATTTTTTTCACTTATGTCTACTCAGAAGTTTACTTTCAAGAGGCAGAATGAATGGGGGTTTTGGTTTGGATCCAGTAGGTTTTGTTATTAGGACATAATTCTAGGGCTTGATGAAGCATCTGATTCTAGAAACCATTTCCAGGTATTTTATGATCCTCAAAGAAGCTGTGGATGTACATTCTGCATGAGCAGACAGTGAGATGGACTGAAAACTGGCTGAGTGGGCTGGTCTGGAGGGTGGTGATCAGCAGAACAAAATCTAGTTGCAGGGCAGTCAGTAGTCATATATTTCAGGGATCTATACTAGGTCCACTTCTATTTCACATGATGGGGCAGAGTGTGCCTTCAGCAGATTTGCAGACAACATCAAACTAGAGGGAAAGGCTGATATGCCAGATCATCCTGACATCCAGAGGGACCTCAGCAGGCTGGAGAAGTGGACTCACAGGAACCTCCTAAAGTTCCACACAGTGAAGGGCAAAGTCCTTTGCCTGGGGAAGAACAACACCAAACACTAGAAACACTAGTGTGTGCTGTGGACCACGCAGCTGGAAAGCTGCCTCACTGAATTTGTGCATCTGCAAATACTGCAAATATATGTGGTTTTTTTCAATGTGTAAAAAGCTGCCTTGATATATTCTGTTTTCAGATGTTGTAGCAAAAAATGGAAAAACAGTATGAGAAGCATAATGTTATACTTTACATGATTGGTAGTTTTGAAATGAAAATATAGTTATACAGTCATCTTCACTTTAAAGACTTGAACATTGCTATTCATAGAAGGATGGAATTGAAAATATGGCAAACAGAAACCTAGATAGTAGAAGAAATATAACCCATGCAATGGAAAATGCATTATTTATTACATGTTAAATTGCCCCATTAACACATCTTGTTTGACCTTGAAATATCACACTGAAGACAAAAGAGTAGTTCTGCCTCAATGCTTTTTTTTTTTCCCATTTTATGTAGAAAATTAAAAGATGTCTGGGATATCTGGCCATTATAAGTGTATCTGTTGCTACTCCTTGTCAAGAACATACATCAAGCACAATATTCAGATAAGTAAAGTGTGAAATAAAGGTCAACTAAACAATATTTGAGCAAATATAAACTAGACATTGATCTAACATTCAATTTCCTAGAATGAGAAAAATATTTGAGGATTAAAAGATTATAAATTAGGTGTGCAAGTTATGTGTCACCTCTGCATATAATGTAAGTTTTAAGATCAAAAAGCAAATGAAAAGTCACCAGTACCTGGAATGTAAACTTCATGTTTGCTTTCTTGTGTCACTGGCAGGTCAGAGTGGTATGTAGCATAAGGCCTGTTTGTTACCAAAAAAGAAACCCAAAGAACACACACACAAAAAAACCAAAATCCAACAAACAAAAAAAAGAAAGCAAAAAGTAAAACCCCCCAAAACTCCCTTACACAACAATTCAGTTATCTATTCCAGCATAAATAAATTAGGTGACTAAGAATTAAGTCAACAGTGTTAACTACTCTGATGATAAAGGAATAAATGGAATAAAAGTATGGAAATATTTTGTAAATAACAATTCATTTTACTGTCGTGGACAATAGGTGTTGATGGTTGATGATTTCTTTTTTCCCTCCATGAAGAAGGAGGTCACACCCAACAGGAGTAGCAGATTTTTGAGGAGCATTTGGCTGATTTCCCTGTATTAGTCCCCTCTAAGAGCAAAATTAAAATTAAGAAGTTAGATATAGTATATGACAACAACTGGAATGGAGACAAGGCAAATGCTCTAGGCATGTTGCCTGCATACATTCAGATTTCAAGGAGATGGTCTCAGTTTCACTGAGTATTTAGTCAGATGCTTATATTAACAATTTATTCAGCCCAGAGTCATATGTAGCAGACACAGAAATAGTATCCTTTTCTCCATGCTATTAAAACTATAATCAAAACTTCTGTTTCAGCACAAAATTTGAAAATTCAAAAGCACTTGCTCAAAATTTTGCATCATTAGCGTTAGAAGTTGTAGTTGGGTTGAAGTTGGGTTGAGTTCAACCCAACTCCCAATTCAATGTTTTAAAGATCTTATGTGGACATGTATATTTATGTATCTGTGGATGGTAGAATGTGTATGTTCATGCACATAAGCCTGCATATAGAATAACAGATACATATGGTATAGTACAGGACAGTTTAAAAACTGGTGACGTTGTGCTACTTATTTGACAGCCTGAAATGAAGTCCAGTTTATAAATATCTCTTTGAAACAGAGGAGTGCCAATATTTTATTCTGGACCAAAAATACAGGACAATACCAGTAGCAAGATGTTTAATTTCAATATTAATTATATTCCCTATCTCCCCCAAGAAAGTTGTTGGGTTGTTTTCTTATTTTGGTGAGGTTTTTTGGAGGATTTTTTGGGTTGTTTTTGGGGTGGGTATTTTTGGTGTTTTGTTTTGTTGGGTTTTTTTTTAACAAAGGAAAATATTTGAAGGTAGTAGTAGGAACACAATTTGCAAATGCTGTTTCAGAAGAGTTTTGCACAGTGAGGATGAAAGACATTAAAGACATTAATTATCCTCAGAATATTTTATATTGGATTTATAGAGGATTTATAGAGGATTTAAAAATCAGTAAGAATGGCTGTTGGATATGTGTTTTAAATTACTTTTTTTTTTTGCTATCTTATGTATTACTCTAATATATGAGAGCTGTGCTCATTTTCTGATATGAAATTGGTATACTGTTATTGTTATTTAAAGTTAATTATTGGATTTTGCTAAAGACCTTGAGAATTTTTATTTCTAACTTGAATAAGATAATCTCTTTGTCCTTTACTTTTCTACCAAAGATACATCTGATCTACAGAGCTACTACAAGTAGTACCTTTTCTTCATATCCTCCTTATATAAACTGGAATCTACAGGTTCTTTAACTGAATATTTAGAATATTTTGTCATATTACACCAATTATATAAAACCTTAGTTCATTAAATTTTTTTCCAAATAAAGTAACATTGCCATAACCACTCTTAAAGAAATCATTGACAAAGGTAAAAAAATGTTTGCTGATTTCATTAATTAAACTTCAGGGCTGGGAAAGAAGACACACTTTTAGAGGTATGAATTCGTTTTACTAATAATGAACACTTTCACCGCCTGTTTCATTTACGGTTTCATCTAGAGCCCATCCACATGGCAGGGCCATGTGAGAAGTGCAGCTCAAGCTCACATCCTTACCCCTTTACCACTAAAGCATTCTGCCTCCCAAGAACCAACTTTTAGAGGATGAAATATATACTGGTATATAAGAAGATTGCTTTTATTGATTTTTTACTACATAATTTTTCTTTAAGAAGAAAAAGAAAAAGAAGAAACAGTTATAATGAGGGAATGCCCAGGCAGCCCAAGGTAAGGAAGATCTCAGAAACAGTTCTGAATTTATTCAGTAAGCTCAATTAAGTAACCCTTATAATGCACTTTTAACAGTATAAAAACAAATGTAAATATTGTGCCGGAAGTGGGCTAAGCACAGAGTAAACACAACACAAACTGTGTTTTTGTCTATGTTAAACTACAGAGTTTGGGATCAAGTAACACGGCTCAAACTAAATTATTCATACTCTGCCTTAATATGTCTAAACCCCTGTACAAGGCAGATAATAGTACATTATTAAAAATATTATTCATTTATGCCAGTTATCTCAAAAGTAAATTACTGGCAAATCTTTCAGATAATCTTAAAAAAATACTCTTGAAAGAAGAGATTTTAATATGCATGAACAAATATATATTTGGCCCTAAGAGTATTTTTTTTATTTATAACTTTCTTGATGCCTTGAAGAAATAAAAATTGGTGCGAGTCTATAACCACTGGGGACAGGAAATTTACTCACCCAGTTATTAAACCAACAAAATATGATCAGAAGATACTACTGACAGGGACTAAGTCCTTGCCAGTTTATTAAGCTTTTCTTTAATTAAAACACTGTATGCATAAACAATGAAGCTTAAAGGTCTGTAAAGAAGGTAATTAATGTAATGCACACAGTGGTTGCAGACTTGTTTCCTAAGATTTTGTCATGTCATTGAGAATATACAAAATCAGATCTCTCCACATGTTCTGTGAGCCTCTCTTCTCCCTTCATCACAATGCTCAGCTTCTTCATCTTCTACCATCAGCACCACCACAGCACCCTCAGAACTTCAGTGCAATATCTGTCACCCATCCAAATTTATTCTCAGCCACTTTTGGTGTCCTCAGTTCTCTCCCCCTGCACATTGGGGAAGCATGGGAGATGGATAGGATGGATCCATGGACAGTCACATTGGCAACATGGACCCATAAGCCTATTTTTCCTTAGTGAACCAGCTTGGATGGGGCTCCCCTCTCAATATTTTACAGGCATCCACTACCACAGAACAGAGGTTAACAGCTGTACCTCAGAGTTCACTCAGATCCAGTTCCTCCACCAGCTTCCCTAACATCCCCAGGCTCTCAGTTGAGCCACTCCTGAAAACTCAGGGTTCAAACTTTGGTGTGTGCATCCTGCAGACCTGATGGTGCAACCCTCTTCTTGTCTGTGTAGACCCACAAATATTTTTCAAATAAGCATGTCCCAATAAAACCTGGTGTTAACTGCAACACCCTGTTATTCAACACATTAACCAGAGAAAAGACTGAAGTAGAAAAAGGGATGAAATTGCATCATATCATTGTGGCATGAATTTCTCCACTTTCTCTCCAATTTGTTACACAACTTAAAGCTTGAATAAGCAGGGGCATTCTGAGAGCTGTGTGGGTGCTCTGTGCAGCTAATCAGTGTATGTCTAACAAATCTAGTTAAGGACAGTTTTAGCAGCTCCACAATGTGTGAGCAGACTGTCTCTGCAACACCTACACAGTGGTCAACACGTTCAGATGGCACGTGCCTACCCAAGGGCAGTCAACTGGAATAATCAAGCATGCAAAATATAGATGACCTGGATACAGACAGCTGTCATTTGTCCTGTTTCTGTTTGAGGGCACTCAGAAATCCCCAAGAAAAGGGCTAATGCTGATAGGAGACTAGGAGGTGAGACATAAAAGCACTCAGCTACTGCTAAAAGCAGCAACATTAGCAGGTGTGTATTCCCTCATCTGCTTCTGAGGCAACCTGGGTGGGATCATTGTAAAGTTACGGGCAGGACACTATAAAATTGCAATGCAGTAATTACTGTACAGTACAAAATCCTGTGTCCAGTCATTGTCTCAATCTACCAGGGCTCATGCTTTAGAGAAAAAAGTAGATACTAAAATCATTGCTATCAATTCTTTTCTGTAGTAAAATTACTCCATAGCATCCAGCTAAAGGTCTTCATGCCTGTTTAAGAGCGGAATCTGGCCTATTATGTTTTTCGCAGGTATTTGTCTTATGACCTCCATGTTTATTATCTCTCCTTTTCAGATTAATTTTATCATTTTATTTAGTGTTCACTCTTATAAAGGTATTAGTAGCAACCACCTGGCACAGTATTGCCATAAAATATTTCTCAGCATTTTCTTTGTTAGGTTAAGCATTAAGATGATTATGATGCTTCGTAGGTTTCTTTATCAGGAGCAGAACTGGTATGGCAAACTCCAAAACAGTGGTATAGTATACATGGCTTCGGTGTTTATATGCATAGTAGTATGTTCCTGAAACAAGTTACACATATTGAAATATATTAAAGCACATACAAAATAATGTACTAAAAATTATAATATCTATTTTTTAAAGCATGCAAATTGCATGCTTGTCTCAATAGTTTAGAAACAGATGGAGCGTTGTGTTTAGCACATTTCTTTAGAGTTTCTAAATCTGCCTGATGGGAATTCCATTACCTGCACCAGCTGCGCAGGTGACCTCTTTGACTTCTACTTGCTAGGCTCTGAATATATAAGACAGTGCTGGCATGTTTTTAACATAAAGTATATGCAAATATGGACATATTTGACATGTTGCTGTAGTGCCTATTTAAAATGTATGCCATCTGGTTTAACCCTTGCACCCATAATCATAAAGTGTTTCAGACTCTCTGTGAAATAAAATGTTCCTATGTCTTTCTCTTGATTAATCTACTTTACTTTTTTGCATAATCAGAATCAATTAAGATTCCTTTTCACCTATGAGTCTTTTTTGTTTCTTTTCACTGGGAAATGATACTACTGTACTCCTAAAGGCGAATTTTTCATGCACTGAATATCTAATTCCCTCGCAAGTTGCAAATGTTCAGGAAGATCTTGAAAGCCTTCCACATTAGGAATCTTATTACACAAGAAATAAGATACATTTCTTGTTTTCATATAAATATAGCATATAAAATATTCCTTTTTCTGTTTCTGTCTCATTTATTTGAAAATGCTTAAGCGCGTATATCCCTTTTATAGTGTTTCAAAGGTGTCCTAAGGCCCATATTGAAGAATTACCTGCAGTTGTGTTAGTCTGTAGTTATTTTCTAGCTGAGAGCAACCACACACTTGAGGCATTTACCCTATTAAACAAAAGACAAAATGCTCCTTTCCTAGGAGTATGAAGAACCTGAGCTAATATAATAGGCTTGATTTTAAGAAATCTAAAATCAGGCAATTTCCTTTGTCTTCAGGTGTTCACATGAGTGTGGTTTTGAAGGAAGATATACGGCCCCAGTGAAGTTATGGTTGATGATAGAGCATAGGTTAATGATAATGCAGTGTTCCACAGCAGATCATAGAATCATGGAATAGTTTGGGTTGGAAGACACCTTAGAGATCACCTAGTTCCAGCCCTCTGGCATAAGCAGGGACACCTTGCATTAGACCAGGTTGCTCAAAGTCCTATCAACCCATCATTCAACACATCCAGGGATGGCACATGACATCGTCAGGCAATCTGTTCCGGTCACCAACCCACAGAAAAAAAACTCTGTCCCTCCACTTGAAACTGGTCTGTGGAGTGGCTTCTGACAGTTTAGCAAGCTACAGGAAAAGGGGGACAAAACCTCTTTACTTCCTTGGATTCTACCTGTGGTCTTTTTCCATTTCCAGCAATTATTGTTGCTATTTTCCAGATTTTGTCAACAAGTAAAGGGAAAATACATCTTGTATGAAAGTCAGGAATTTGCTCAAAACTACAACAGTGTAATCCAAGAAAAAAAATCAGTTTAGATCTAATTATTACTGTTTTTATGGGGAAAAGTCTCTGTTGTAATAATAGTAACAATATTAATAAATAATAATAATCTCTTACACTTGGTTTCTACCCCTTTTGCTAGCGTTACACACACTCCTCTCCTCACTTGTGCACATCTTGCAGTTGGTGGTTTCAGCCTGGCAGGAGTGATGGGTAACAAGATTAGTCTCAATATCTGGAGTATTTCACCTGTAGGAATATGATGTTCATATTGGTGGTGTCTTCTTCCTCCAACAAGTGATATATCCGAGAACATTTTGATATGTTTGCTAACATGTTTTTACCCTTTCTTTTTTCTCCCATGATCTGAAATTCCACATTACAAGCAAATTAACTATATAGTTTTACTTGCATAATATACTATTTATCTGTTCTCTTCATCATCCCTAAGAAACGGGGATACTCCTAAAAGCAGTTCCAGATGTTGTCTCCTTTACTGGACCACTGGTGAGTTGTTTACAGCCCTGTGTCATAAACAGCCCCAGTGTCAGCCTGTGCCCATTTATCATTACATCTGCTCTCCTATGTTCTGCATTCTGTGTTTCCATTTCTTGATACCTTTGCTATATTACCAGGCTGGTATTTCTGTATACAACATATTTATCCATAAATAATATTTAGCCATAAATGTATCATTCTACACAGAACAACTGCTTGTTATTGCTGTCTCAACAAAACTATGGTTAAATATTTTACAAGGTTAAAGGAAAGTAGAATTAGTGACAACCATCTAGATAGAAAAATTAAAAAGTGTTAAAGTCAACCCAAGTAAAACAACAACAATTCAGAGAGGGCAAGCCTCATGCACCTTTGTTCTGGGCCTTGCAAACTCATTTCAAAGTCTGGAGCCAGATAGAAACAATTCCAATACTGTATTGCTGGTCTACAAAGTCACGAATTATATGTTTTTTAACTACACCATGTCTCATGAGAACCTCCCGGAACTTGTTTCCATTTTGTGAGGTGGTGGTTGCTTCAGATCACTCTTCATTGTACCAAATTCCCCTACTGAGTTATGGTCTGGCAAATTTTCCAAGTCTGGATTTTTAGAGAGCTCTCCTGATCAGTGTGCAGAACACATCCTGACCTAACACATCCAGTTGCTGCCTGGAGTCCTCTTCTGCCTCCAATATGCAGTCTGTGAGAGACCTGCCTCCCTGCTGCTGCATCAGCTGGGACTAGAAATTTGCACAGTAAAGGGAAGACAGATAATCCAGGCAACCTTGGGAAAGAATTAAAAAGGAACTGATGTAAGGCAAAAATAGGACAGAAAATGGGATTAGGCAGGTTTTAGGAATGGGATAGTGGGAAGAACAGGAGGTGTCAAAGAATCTGAGCTCTCAGGAGAGAAAGAGACATGATCAGCAAGAAAGATCAGCATCTATTACTTGTTAGGCAGAGAACTCACAAATGTAAAATTAGCAGCATGCTCACCTTCAGCTTCACAAACCAGATCACTGTGAGAAGTATAGAGATAATTCAAATACCAGCTAAGTAATAATATTCATGAAATAGCTAGATGAAATGTAAGATATATCACCTAAACTAAATGCAAAAAGCTCTACAGGTCCACCCAAGACCTGAAATGTGATACATTTCTTCTGTCTAGCACTAAAACATTCTTTATATTTCTCAGCCCTGTTTAATTAAAAAATACATTTACTTTCAATCTTTAAACAATCAGGCAATTAAAATTCTTATCTAAATTTACACAGATCAAATAACCATTTATGGAAAGTGTTCTGTAGGGGTGCGTGCCCTTTGGCCAGCCTGCTGTATTGCTGGCCCACCCGGCTGCTTTTTGGGATACGCCTCTACATTTACAATTTGTGGATTCTTCTGCTACAGCACCTCGACTGTCGCTGTCATGGCCATGGTACGATGAAAGAGGGGACCCTCAGAGACTTGAGAATTCAGAGGTTTATTGGATGAGGAGGGGGTGACAGGGGATCCCCCAGACAGCCTCAGAGGTCTCAGGAGGGACCCCTGGGTGCATCTGCAGGGGATTTTTAACTGTTACAAACCCAAGGGGTGGTTACAAGGTATTAACCAATTACACAAAGTA
>JBBMKD010000053.1:30778519-30834709 GCA_037834095.1 Argya squamiceps | reverse complement strand
AATACACTGGACATGATGGACAGGAGGGCATCTCAAGGAAGATGTCCAATCAGAATGCAGTCTCTAGGTAGAGGCTAGAGCAACCCTTATCAACTTCTGATAAGGGAAAAATTTCCAAAGCAAGGGGCCCATATGAGGCAGTTTAGCTATCCTAACTTATAACAAAGAGGCTATTCTAACTTATAACAAAATCTATAAAAAACAAAGCATGCAAAAATAAATTCAGCAATCCCACAGTGTTCTATAGGTGTTGCAAAAACATTTGTTATTTACAATGGTCCAATAAATGCAAAAAGAGGCTATGCTTGCATACCATGAAAAGGAAGCCAAAAACTTAAGACTAAACTTAAAACTTAAAACTTATTACTATGAATTTGAAAGGTTGAAATAAAGCCAATCTTTAACCTCAAATCATCTGGAAAAGTGATTGTAATATTTTTGTTTTAAAAGTCTATATACAGGAAGAGATTTGCAGTTTCTGAAGCCTGATATGTAAAAATGAAACAATAATTATTTAATTTACTTTGAAAAATACTTCTTATTTGCCATCAAAAACTAGTTGAAATGTGCAAGAATTTATCTGCCTTTAAAAGTCACTTTGAGCAACAGCAGTAATCCCTTCTTAGATGGAGAACACTGAAGCTACCTGTAAACCAAATTGCATTTTGCACAGATGACAAGGCAGCTCAGTGTAATGGAACCCAGGTGTTAGACTAATTTCTAATTTAAACATAAATGAAGAAGAGAAAAATATAATCCTCAATACAAGTTGCTGTGATATTACAGAATCCATCATAATGAAGAAATGCTCCCACTTTGCACAAAGCTTAACTGTACAAATGGTATTGCATCAACAGAAATGTTAATGAGTTTGTGTGGCAGCAGGTAAGCAAGAACTGGCAGAAGGAAGCTGTTGTGGTAGGCAGGTAATTACAATGGAAGTCATGTCTTTGGTAATGACTGGGATTCACATCACATTTCTTTTCAGTCACAGTACAATTTCACTAGCTCTGTTTATGGTAATCTATGGGATTATTTGACAGCAAGGTGACACTTTGACTTTGGAACAAACTTCTTTCATAGACAGCACATTTACTGATATTGTGACATTCAATTAGACACATCACTGATGTATAATTTTGATTTTAGAAAAGAGACAAACATAAGGTATCTTTTTCATTAGTACATGAAGGTTTTTTGTTTCTCAATTTGTTTTTCATCATGCTATTGCTTTGATCTTACTAATGTGTAAGAGTTGGGAGAAATTTAAAAGCTGTGAGTTTTTAACCATTCAGATGAAGTATTAGTAAAGAAAAAGGAAAAATTATGCCTTACAAACATGCAATTGTCTTAAAGGGAAGGAAAATAGATTTCCAGGCAACGTTTATCTCTGTTACAAAACTCTACCAGTACATAATAATACATCTGTAATATGCTTTTCAGGAGGGAATTCTGACAGTAGCTACATATGCTTTATCATATTGTAGGCCAAATCCCCAGCTAACCTATTTACCTCAATCTCTCAAAACAGTTAAAAATAGGAAAATATTCAGGTGAAGAATCAAATCTCTGTAGCCCATTCTTCCCTTTACAGAAGGAATGTGAAATAACGGGGAGAGGACCACATTGACAACACTGTAGTGAGTACTTCCTGAAGTTCCACCCTGCCATTGGTCTATGGCAGTAAGCGGGGTCTCACTCTGAGTATTTCATTGCAAGATCAGAGAATACAGCACCCCACCAATATTTGCATGTCCTAAGTGACAAAATACATACTTTGGTAAGCAGAAAGTATTTTTCTGTTTGAAATTCTTCAATAAATGCTTTGTGCAAATGAAGTTTGGCTTCTGGGATGCAATGTGTCTAATCACCTAAAGAACTTCAGTTCTCTGAGTAGCTCACCTAATTTTACACTACTGTCTCATCTAAAATCTCTTTCACTTTATAAAATTCTATCTTCACAAATACAGCATTGTAAATGTTGAATTTATGGGGAAAAAGAAAATAAGAAAGGAGGATACAAGGAGGAGTATGAATATATCAGAAGCAAAACCTTCATTAGAAGACAAAAGCACTTCTGCAAATACATTGCTTTATTATAACATGTCTCTTGCCCTACTAGTGATCTGCCCCCTGTCTTTGATGTAGGTTTTACAACTTAAAGTTATGTATCTGCCCTCTTTGTAGCTCTGAATCTGTGTGAAATGTTTGTTATTTTAAGTTATGGGATCTAAGTATTAATTGAAAGACAGTTATAAAGAACAATAGTCATTCTGCATAATTTTTCCATTGAATTTAGGTGCAAACTTTCGTACAGAAATTGGATTAGAAAAGTTGTCTTAGGTAACTTATTTATAGTCATGATGTGGAAAAAGCCAATTTGCTATCAAATTATTGTTACTATTATTGTGTCCTGTTATTTCCACTTCTGTTGAGAAATTTGTGACTTGAATGAATAAAACCTAAGGCCTTAATAGGATGTTGCTAGGATTTTTTAGACAAGTCACGTTTTTCTCTCTCCAAGGAGAC
This sequence comes from Argya squamiceps, assembly GCA_037834095.1. Lineage (NCBI taxonomy): Eukaryota > Metazoa > Chordata > Aves > Passeriformes > Leiothrichidae > Argya > Argya squamiceps. Next base: position 30,832,180 of record JBBMKD010000053.1, on the reverse strand, counting down.
AACTCACAGTCATAATGATCTTACATTAGTAGAGTGGTTTTCATGCCAAAGAATGCACAAATGCTTCAAAACTTGACTAATTACACACATGAATCTTACCATTCACCATTGAATGCCAGCAGCCTCTGTTGTGAAAGGTTTTTAACAATACACCGTAAAGTTCACTTTAGTATAAGATGTGACTGCGATAAAGCAGGAAGAATCTCAGCAGGCAGACAATAACACTTTAAATGGAAATGCAAAGAGACCACTGGAGTTAACATACTACTTGGGAAGTGTGTCATATCGATTTAATGACCTTCCTTTTGTGTTTTGAGAGGACCATACATGCAATAGCTCACTGAGCAAGTTCAAGTGCACTTGATGCACTTAGAGCACTGTTCTCCAAGGTGCTGAGTACTGTGGTTCACATGACAACAAATGGTAAGTCTGTAAAAATGACATGATTAAATGTAAGTAAGTTCTTAAGTGCTTTACTCATCAGAGCTTCCAGAGCTGTATAAAAGACTCTGTGTTCCTGAGAGTCTGACATTCACATCTTGAAAGTAGGATTCCTGAAGGAGAGAAATAGAGGCAGTGAAAATGTTTGGGTTTTTTCACTGGCACAGTTTACAAGGCCAGAAATAAGTAATTTCTCCCCAAATCCCTTCTCCACCCATTCCTTTAGAGTTTTCTTTATGAGGCTACAGCTGAAGAAGACAAGGGTTCTGTCTAAAAACAAACAAACATACATACAAACAAAAATTTAAAAACAAAAACAAACAAACAAAAACAAAAAGCAAAACAAACAAAAAATAAAAACAAAAAAAAAACACAAAAAACCCCCACCCCACACCAAAAAAAACCCCACCACCAAAAAACCTCACCACAAATCAAAACAGAAACAAAAGAAACAAAGAAAAACAGCAACAAAAAACCCACTAAAAACATATCAGGAGAAATTTAGGCAAAACCTGGATCTCTAAAAGACTTCTACACAGTAGTTAACATAACCATAGAGGTGCTGGTTTCCATAGGCATCTCCAGTGCTGCAACAAAGATTGTACAAGAGGGAGGTTTACTCTAAGCAGTACTTTAAGAATTTCTCAGGTGGAAGCAAATGTGCCTGAAGATGGATAGCTGCCACAACCACTGCTGCTGAAGTGGGTGGAGAGAGTGGACAGCAGTTTGATGAGACTCTTAGGAGATAAGGCACATGTCCAAGAGTCTTGAAGAAGCAGTAAAGAGGGTCACCACAGGGAAGGGTGATTTTGAATAGCAAAATCTCTTATCCTAGTGTTTTCCTAAAGTCCTTCCACGGGTGCTTCAGTCACCCCTGGACAACATAAGACCATCTATTTGCAGACACCCAACCTCTGGGACCAAATCAGTTGCCTTTTATTGTGAGCATTTGGATTGGAGTTAGATTGCTTACATTCAGCATGTCATGAATGGTGACAGTTATGTGTCTCAAAAAACATCTACAAAGGCCAGTGTGCCAAGACAAAAGCAACCTAAACTAATACTAATACTTTCTAAACATAATACTTCCTAAAGGGAAATCTAAAATGTTAAAGAAAGTGTTAAAATTTACTTTTTTTCCCCATGTTGAGACTGTAGAACTGCACATGCAGTAGATGCCTTAAGCAATGTATGCAGTGTAGAAGTTACATGCTCAGCCTCACTGAATGGGGTGAGCAGATTTCTAGAAAATATCTTCAGAAAAGTGCATTTTCTATGTTAAACAGGCATTTTAAAAGGCCTGTGAACAGTGTGATTTCTAAAAGCCTAATTACATTAAAAGCTCAGCTATCCAAGGTTCTTTGACTCAACCCAAGAAGGCCTCCTGAGGCCGTGTGAAACACAGAGCATTGCTTTCTTTCTGAACAAAAGTCCTGAAGGTTTGAACTTAGATTTCTCACCTTGTGGGTGATACTATGTCAGAGCATGGGTATTGTAAAGAGAAGGAAGGGGCCACACCCTTGGTTTGTTTTCTTTGCATGGAATAAGGAGAAGTGTACAGGAACCAGAAAGAGTTGACATAATATCCAGTCCACTTCAGTTAGTGGCTGGCAGAAAAATTCACTCTACTGGAGGAATCCAAAGAGCAGGAAAGGATTGTTATATTGAAGTCTGCTTTTACTCAGCAATCAGGAAAACGCATCAAGATGTAGATATGTACCTGTGACCTTCTTTTCTTGTATTCCCAGTCCTACAGGTAATTAGTCTCCTACTCCTCATACCAGAAGGTCTAAGGCAGAAGGCGTGAAACCTGAGGGTAATATATATTCTGTGATACCAAGGAATGCTCCAGTTCCCTTGAATGAATATTCAGTCCTGACAGAAATTCAATTCAGTGTCAGCATGAGGTCTGACAGGTAATCCCCATCCCCTGCCGAGGTTCCTATGGCAGAGAAACATATCCCCCAATGGTTTCCCAAGTGCATTCCAGTAAAGTGTCAAATCAAGAGACTAAAACATGGTGAGACACCAGCTGGCATCAACAACAGTTTGGCTTGGATGTAGGGAGTGTGAGGGCAGCTGAGGTGCAGAGGAGGACAGTAGCAGGAGCCGGGGCACAGGAGAAGTGAGAGAGACACAGTCAAGATGCCTACAGGTATTTAGGCTTATTCATGGGCATATGACCAGAGGTGAAGAAGGAAGCTCTGTAAAAATAGAACCTGGGGAAGGGGATTCAACTATTCATTCACAGTCTGATCCTGGGAACTCCCAGCTGGCTCCCACTAGAGCAGATAGAAGCTGTCAGAGTAAAATCCAGTGCTGTGGCATTAGAAAATGGAAATTAAAAGAGGATGCTTCGAAGAAGTACCCCTTGTCCTCACACACTTAACAGCAGATTCATTCCCCAGATAAAATTTCATTTACTCTCTCCCTTGTGTGTGCTGGAGATGCACAGTGGGAGAAGAAGGAGGCAACTACTAATGAAAGGAAAAGAAGAAAGTCCATCCTTTCCTTGCACATCCCTACTGTGGTGGTGCATTCCCCCATCTCCAGGCCTCAATATGATCCGAGAAATACTTGTCAGGTCTCAGCCCTGACCAACAGCACCTGGGCTGAGCAACTGTTGAGCTTACCAAAAACACCATCTGTTCCCAGGAACTGGTGCTGCCTAATGAGCTCCTCCCGTTGTTTTTGAACAACCTTGGAAACTTTTTTTTCCTGAATAACAACTCAAGTGGAATGATATTTTTGTTCTCATACTTTTGAAGAAAGTTTCCAATCTGAAATGCAGCCAAGATGAAACATTGCTATGACTAAAGTTGACTGACTTGTGGCCCTATAAACAGTGGTGTAAAAGGAGACCCTTTGAGCTGTCCTGGACCACAGCAGACTGTGACCAGCAACCTCCCTCTGAGCAGAACACCTCTCAGAGCCAGCAAACTCTCAGGTTTGCTGTACCCAAAGGATTGCCAGATGACAACAGATCTGGCACCCCCACTCACTGAGGCTCAACCCTTCATCCATTGACAAGATGAAAAGGCATCTGAAGTGTCACTACCTTCAAGTGTAATTTTTCACAGGTACCATGTACAGACTCTTTATGTCTGTGTGCATGCAAGTGTGCATATCAAATGTGGGGGAAATGCTTCTCTCCTTGATTCTTAAGCACTTTAGATTTGTAGGTAAGTTAGGCCTGAAAGTAAATTACTGTTGTGACATAGTAAACCCCGCATGAATTCTTTGCCAGATTAAGTTATGATGTAAATTAAGTTAAACATTGTTAGGTTTAAGTACTATCAAATTGAAATTTTGTTAAGTGCTATTGGGCCTTAGGGGTCACATTGATTGACTCTGGATTTTTTTTTGTTGTTTTTCCTTGGTGTGCATTAACCATCTAGTAAGTAGTAGAGTAAACCTTTCCAACAAACTTTGTCATGCTGTCACTTCTATATTAAACCTGTTCTTACTGATGCCTTTGCTGGCATTTCTTTAAGCAATCTTAAAACATTCTTTCATTATACACATGCATAGGAGGAATTTGAGTAGGAAAGAGGAACAGGTGTAATGTGTTCATGGGGAAGTAATTCCCTCAAACAAGGAGAAAACAGCAGGACAAAAAATGGAGATGAAAGAAAATCATTCAACTGTGAAACACTCTGGGGGTAGAAAAGGTGCCCTTAAGGGCTCCACTTTGCACTTGGAAGGAGTGAGGAGAATTGACCGAAGTGCCTGGACACCAGAGGCTTCCTGCCGCCCCTGCAGCCATCATGCTGCCCAGCTGTTACACAGCCTGCCTTGTTTACAGCCCTTTCCTCAGAGGATGTCTGTGAGTGGAGAACATGGGTGTAAAACCAGCAAGCACTGCAGAACTTTTTGCTTAGAACAGGGGTCAAACCAAGATCTCTATATATTGGTTCCTTACTCAGCAGCACAGAGTGCTTTGCATGTGCCATTCTTCTCCTTTTCCCTACTTTCATCTTCTTCTCCTTTTTCCTACTTTCCTAGTTTGTCTCGAGGAAAGCGAGAGTAATGGTTTAATTCTCTCCTAAGTTCTGAATTATTTTCCCATGACCCAGCAAAAAACCCTCAAAAAACAACAACAACGACAAAACCCAAACCAAACCAACAAACAAACAGAAAAAAAAGTGAACCAAGTTAATCTTTGTTTTCTAGTTTTCTTTTTAATCAGGCATACAGGCAGGCTAAAGGATGAATGTTTGTTAGGTGATTTCGGTGGCTGTCCAGTGGATAATAACCTCTTGATGCTGAATTCTTCAAATCTAGCAAGAGGTAAGACTCCCTGACCATGCCCTGAAAATTGCTGAACTTTTCCATATTTCAGAGTTGGATTTTTCTGTTTACTGATGATATTTGTTGTTTTCACTTATAATTCCTATGGTCTCTAAAACCATTTTAAAAAGCTACAGTCAATATATGAAGGCTCCTGTGGCAACTGACATACATCCATACAACTAAGAGCTAGGTGCTACAGACTTTAAAAGAATTCTGCCAAGGAGCTATTTAGTGAGGTATGTCACAGCTAGCACTTCCTCTCCAGCAGAAATAAAATACCTGAAGGCTCTTTATTAAATTACTCTTCTATGTAAAATTATATATCTTTACTGTTTGGACAATTATGCTCTTTTCTTTTGGTCAAAACTTGAACATCTTTCAGATTTAAAGAAAAAAATTATAATCTTGTGAAAATTCAGTCATGAGGAATAAGGAATTAAGCTAATGTAATTTGCATGATTGTGATTACCAATGATGGGTCATTACAGTTTAACGTTTTGATTTGCCACATGCATTTCAACATTTATCTAAGTGTGAACACAATCACACTCCAAAACAGCACAGATGGCAAAAGTATTTCCATACATGTTTTGAAGTGGTCTTCTAAAGGAAGCAAATATTCTTCAGAAACAGAAAAAAAAAGTGACTGAAATATGGCTTAATTTCTAACCTCTTTTAATATTAAAGTTATGCAAGTTTGATTAAAACAGAAGTTTAAACCAAAAGTGAACTGCTCACTGAAGAACAGCTGTGTATAGTCTGCACCTGATTTTCCACAGCAGCATGCTGTTCCACAGTCCTTCAGCTCCCTCTGCTGCTTAATCGATTCACAAATTTTTCATATTTGCATGGAGTTTTTATTCATTTTTTTTAATATCTGCTTTGATGAGAAAAAAGGATGCAGATTAAAATTGCACCTGAAGCAATGAAATGATTGCTCGAATTGATAAACAGTGTGTGCAAAGTTCCATGTAATTATTGTCCTTCCTCTTCTCAGGGAATGAGAAGAAGCCTGTCAGACAGTCCTGATTGCTTTCTGATGACTTGCTGTGGATATATTCTGCCATTATAATTTGACTTGGTATAACGGAAAAATATCTGTTGCTTAAACTGACTTTTTCTGGATATGCAATTTTTTTTCATACACATTATTACATAGAATCAAAGAATCATTTACTTTGGTGAGATCATTAAGTCCAACTGTTAAACTAACAATGTCAAGTCCACCGCTAAACCTACACCTATGTGTCTCATAAATACTTTCAGAGATGGCAATTCAGCCGTTGGCCTGGGCAGCTTGTTCCAATACTTGACAACCCTTTCCATAAAGTAGTATCTCTTAATAACCAATCTAAACCTCTCCTGGCACAACTTGAGGTTGTTTTCTCTTGTCCTGTCACTTTCATTTGGTAAAAGAGACCAAGCCCCACCTGGCTACAACCTGCTTTCACGTAGTTGTAGAGAGAGATAAAGTCATCCCCAGGCCCCGTTTTCTTCAAGGTAAAGAACCCCAATTTCTTCAACTGCCTTTTGTATGACTGGTGCTCTAGATGCTTCACGAGCCCTATTTCCGTTTTCTGAACATGCTCCAGCACTTGAAGTGAGGGGCTCAAAACTGAACACAGGATTCAAGACATGGCCTCACCAGTGCTGAGTACAGTACAATGATCATTGCCCTGGTCCTGCTGGCCTCACTATTCCTGATATAGGCCAGGTGCCATTGGCCTTCTTGGCCACCTGGGCACACACTGGCTCACGTTCAGACAAGTGAACCAACACCCCCAGGTGCACCTTTCCACTCTCCCCCCAGCCTGAAGTGCTGCACAGGGCTGTTGTGACCCACAGGCAGGACCTGGCTCTTCACCTTGGTGAACCTCATACCACTGACCTTGATCCAGCCTGACCAGATCCCTCTGCAGAGCTTTCCTACCCTCCAGCACCTCAACACCCAGCTTGGTGTCACCTGCAAACTTGGAGGGTGCACTTGATTGCCTCATCCAGATCATCAATAAAGATATTACAGAGGACTGGCCCCAATACTGAACCTTGGGGAACATCACGAATGACCCACAGCCAGCTGGATGTAGCACCATCCACAACCATTCTCTGGGTCCAGCCACCCACCCACTTGCACCTATCCAAGGTGCGCACCTATCCAAGCCAAGAGCAGCACGTTCCTCCAGGAGAATGTTGTGAGAGACAGTTTCAAAGGCTTTACCAAAGTCCGTGTAGACTGCATCCATTTGGTCACCCTGTCACAGAAGGAGATCAGATTGGTCAAGAAGGACCTGTCTTTCATAAACCATGCTGGCTGGGCCTGATCCCCTGGTTGTCCTGTATGTGCCACGTGATGGCACTCAAGATGATCTGCTCCACGACCTTCCCCACCCCAAAGGCCAGGCTGACAGATCTCTAGTTCCCTGGATCCTTCCAATCCTACTTGTTACAGGACATCACATTTGGTAACCTCCGGTCAACTGTGACCTTCCCATTAGACCATAACTGCTGATAAATGATGGAAGATAGTTCAGTGAGCACTTCTGCCTGCTCCCTCAGCACCCATGCTTGGATCCCATAAAGCCCCAGCAACTTGTGTCTGTCTGAGTGGTGCAGCAGGTCACTGACCATTTCCCCTGGGATTATGAGGGCTTCATTCTGCTCCCTGCCCCTGTCTCCCAGCTCAGGGGGCTGGGTTCTCAAGAGAACAACTGGTCTTACTACTAAAGACTGAGGTAAAAAAGGCATTGAGCACCTCAGCCTTCTCCTTATTCTTTGTTACAGTGTCTCCCCTCCCATCCAAAAAAGGATCGAGAGTCTCCTTAGCCCTCTCCTTTTGTCACAAAGGTATTTATTGAAACACTTTTACACTTTTTTACATAGCAGCCCCATTAAGTTCTAATTGGGCTTTGGCCCTTCTAATTTTCTTGCTGCAAAACCTCATGGCATCCCTGTAGTCCTCCTGAGCTTCCTGGCCCTATTTCCAACTCTTCTTTTTTCCCCCCCGAGTTCCAGCCAAAGCTCTCTGTCCAGTCAGGCTGGCCTGCTCCAGTCCCTTGACAATTTCCTTCCTGAAGAATGCCCAGCCTTCCTTGACTCCTTTGTCCTTCAGGACTGCCTCCCAAGGTACCCTGCCAACCAAGCTCCTAAACAAGACAAATCTGCCCTCTGGTGAAGTCCAAGGTACCAGTTCTGCTGAGTCCTCTCCTTAACTCTCTAAGAATTGCAAAATCAAATATTTTGTGATTACAGTGCCCAACATGGTCTCCAACTGTTTCATAGTGATATACATACATATGTTAATAATGATGTCTTTATACAGCTCAATGTCCTCTTTATTAGCAATGCTTCTTGCAGATATCTCTGGAATACTTTCTTTCCAAGATTTTCATCCTGTTCACCTATCAAAAATGTTAAAGAAAAAAAAAAGAAGCAGCTTGTATGCTTGTATTTTCTAGTTTATTTTGCTATATTTTTCATTTCTAAGTAGACTTGATAAAGCTTTTCCCAGAGAGAAGACAAATGTATACATTCAAACTATATATTGGTCAAAATACAATATAAATGCAAACAAATGCACATTTATTAAAGCAGAACTTTGCTTAATAAGGTATAATGAAGGGAAGGAATTACCTGCCAGCATATATGTCAGAAGTATAAAAAATCCAGCATCATACATCATACTCACTAAAACGGTGCCTTGAAGAGCAGCAAAGGTTAAGGGAATATTAGCACATACTATTATCCTGATTTCAAGGCATCTCTGAGACTCTGGGGATTTTGGAAACTGCAGTCTACACAGACTTCATGGAACATAGGAAGCCTAGAATTCAATGTGCAATTTTCTCCATAGGTATCTAGGTTATTATACACATTTTTTTCTCTTTAGATATTCAGCCATAAGATTATGCCAGTCACTGATAAATTACCCCAGGAAAATAAGATTATGAAATCTCCATTTGAAATTCTGTAAAACTACTGAAAGCACAGTTTTGAAGAATCTTAGTCAAGACCTAACTTCCTCAGTACAACTGGGATGACTTTCTGAGGGATCTACATTAATGCTTAGCCCCAGAAGTAATGGTTCCTGTAGGTATGTACATTACCTACATGTAATGTAGGTATGAATCATGCTGAACCTGGAAATAAATGCAACCCACACATAGTCCAACACAAACAGAACTGAGGCAATTCAGGCTTGATCAGCTCTCTCAGGCACTTTGTGTGTGTTCTGCTCTGTCCTTTGTGAGGACCATGTTTAGGTTTGAATGTTCTCAGTGTTTGCTGCTGATCAGGAAAAGGCAACACACTTGTCATTTTCAGGCATCTTGTTCCCAAGTGACACCTTAGAAGCAGGACCACTGGGCTGGAGACTTATCACATGACTGAATACTTCCCAGAGGTAAATTACACAATGATGGTCAGATCTAAAATGCTGTAGGCACGAGAAATAAATAGGTGGATTGCGGAAGCCCAAGGCTGCAGTCAAACAAGGGCCCTGTCAAAAGCTGCCAAATTCTGGAGGTACTTGTGAGTACCTCCCCTCTTCAGCTGTAGCATGTCAGGCACTTCAAATTGGTGCACGCGCTGACATTTCCTTACCTTACACATGATTATTTAGAAATCTTCTCATTTTGCTTCCTTCAGTTTTCAAAGACTTTTAAAAAAGAGTATTACCCACTTAGAGTGGATAAGGTATATCCACTACATTTCCTGCAAGCCCTGCTTCTTTTTATGGTTTTATTAGCCATCCATTGTCATTAGTAATGCTTACCTGAGGTCAGCTCCTTACTCCAGCTCAAGTCTCACCAAAGTCTGCTGCCCCACCACAGCCAAATTTCAGTTTTGTACTGCCTGAAAAAGCTTCGTACATTTGACAGTCCTGTTGTCACAAAACGTATTGGGATACAGAACAGGAGAAGGCAACACTGATCATCACACCCAGTCCTTCACTACCAGAGACAATCAGGACATGAGCAGCAATTCAGGGCATAAAGGACTCAAGTCACAAAAGCTTTCCTACTACTGGAAATGCAGACCACCCAAGAATTTCAGGAGGTGCTCAAAAGCAAATTATTAAATTTTGTTATTGAATTTTGGGTTTAGCCATAGTTATTAAATCTAGAGCATAGAGCTGTAGTTCAGGTGCCCATCTTTTAAAATAGACTGATGAAGATTATCAAGTTCATGAGTGTATATCAAAGATAGTGAAAATGTAAAGGTTTTATGAAAAGATTTATTCAATGACAATGAAATTTTCAGAAACCAAGTTCTAGTCAGTCAGAGTGAAAAAATTAAAAGCACATTGAATTGTATTTGACAAGTCATTTGGCATACTAAATTATCTTTCTGGAATACATGAGGAAAGAGAGTTTTTAGTCTTGTTCATTCACCCCACTTACTTCCACAGAAGTTGGCTCATGAAAGATGTCTAATTAATTGATATGCTTGATAGATTTACCCTTTCCATCAGCACTGTGAGCATAGACCATAATCCCAGATGTTACTGAACAATTGGGTATTAATGTAATTTCTCACATGGCTTTCCTCCTCCCCTTACAAATTAGCAGTATAACGATCTCTGTTCTGAAAGTCTCTGTAAGCACGTCTTGCATCTGCTTTGCTGTGTGGGATTCTTCCAAAAGGTTCCAGATCATTGAAGCAGGCATCAAAAACTTCATCCACAGCTTTTTCTGCTGTTTCTTTGCTAACTTTTCTAACAGCCAGAATGGAACGGATTGCTCTGTCTCGTACACAAGTCTAAAGTGGAAAAAAAAAAAGAAAGAAAAATCCATCATTATTAGCATAGTTATTTTCCAGATTTCATCAGGTATTAACTCCTATTGTATAGGCAATAATTTTGTATGAAAGAAAAGTCAGTGCCTGTAATAAGCATTAAAGTACATTTTAGTTCCATCCTATGTAAACTATGTGCTTTAGTTTTCCACGTACACATAAACCATAAAATAATTAAAAGATATTCTTTAAAACAGGAATTAAAATGCAATTTGGCATTTTTTGTAGGTTTTAAGTATTTGTGAAACTTGACCTGGACACAAAAGAAAAATGTCAGAAAGAAGCACACACAAATACCAGCTAGGTTCTTTACAAACTGAAATACTATAAAACAAAGGGATGACTTCTCTACTAGCCTTCATTTTGATACCTCTCTTTATGCTAAAATTTTCTTACACAGCTTGTTTACCAAAAGACCAAAAAATATGTAATGATCATCTACAAGCTATCTGCCACTCTAACATGAGCAACTACTTGGGTCTCAATCTGTAGACTTCACTACTATTTACAAAAACTAACTCCTACAAGACTTAACACACATGATTATTTAGAAATTTTCTCATTTTGCTTCTTTCAGTTTTCAAAGACTTTTAAAGAGAGTGTTACCCACTTTCCTGCAAGCCCTGCTTCTTGTTTGGTTTTATTAGCCATCCATTGCCAGTGCTAATGCTTTAAAACATGACTAAATATTCAGGGATTTCACTTCAGTAAGAATAACAAGGTGGGGAAAAAAAAACTTAACATCGATCATTAAGTGTTAGTTAAGAGGAAACTTGCCATGCAAGTCCACAGCATTTATTTCTTTTTCTAAAGTTTTCAACTATGAAAGTATGCTGAGACCAAGCAGGTAAACATGGCTCATAACAAATTATTAGATTTTAACATCCAGTCTTTACCTGATGATGCCCTTTCAATCCAAATTTAAACCTGGCTATTTCATTCATCAAAGTGCAGTCTCCACTGAGGTTAGCAGCTCGAATCTATTGAGAAAAATAAAGAAGTTACAAGATCAGAGAAACACATGAAAATACAAAGTAAAAAAAAGTTGTAATAAATACTTTTCTTCAGTATATTTCTGGTGACTGCTGGTAGAGGACATTTCCAAGGCCACTTTAACTTCTCAAGTACCTGTTACTACCGTACTCTTTACATTCATCTTACTCTCAGTGAACTACAACAACCTTCAAGCTTCTCCAGGAACTACATCTCACATATCTCTAAAGTTCAAAAAAATGAGCAGCAGAGGTTATATGTGTGTATGTATATGTATTAACTGCTACAAGAACATGGAAAGTAATATTGTCCCCAGTCTATACCAGAATCTATTACAAGAGTCAGGAAGAAAGGCAGATATCTTTCAAAGACTACAGGTGCAATACCAGAAGAGCAGTAACCCATCTGTTTTGCAAAAAGCTACATTTAAATGGGCATGTATGTTTCAGTTTAACTGTATGTTAGAATTTCTTTTGTCTGCCAAATATTCTATACCCTACATGGTCTGTTAGGAAATGTAAGTAAACCCTTATTTCCTATAATTAAGTACCAGAATGAAAATAAATGCATGGAAAATATAAAAAATAATTAAAAAGCTGTCAACAAAAAACGTAAATGCCATATGATTAAGTAATCAAAACACCTGAAGGGAACAAATAATCCTGACAAGAGCAAGAACATGCACAATCTTGATTTAAATAAAACTTATGTTTGAAGTTCACATGCTGCACTGTGTAAATGCTTGGACAAAAAAATAAAGTAGACAACAGTTAATAATTCACAATTATTGTACTGAGTTTACATGCCAAAATGTTGGCAGTGAGAGGATTGCCAGGGTGGCTTCTGTGAGACTGGAGAAGTGGCCGTCCCTGTCAGACAGGGACTTTTTAAACTGGTTTTTAGTGGTGCTGGTTGCATCTCTGTGATGACACGTTTAAAAAAGGATAAAAATAACTAGAGGGCAGCTGTGAGACAGAGGAGTGATGAAAACGTGAGGGGAAACAGCCCCACAGACACCAAGACAGTGAGGAAGGATGGGGAGGAGGTGCTGCAGGCATCAGAGGATGCCACCTGAGGAGAAGACCATGGAGACATTGGTTGGCTCCCTGTAGTCTGTGAAGGAACACAGTAGAGCAGACATCCACACTGCAGTCCAAGGAAGATGTCATGACAACGAGAGACAAACATGCCCTGAAAAAAGAAGCAGCCCATAGACAGCCCATGCATTTTCTGTCAGGAACTGTGGGCCTTGGGAGACCTATGCTGGAGCAGTCCATTCCTGAAGGACTATATGCTGTGGAAAGAACTCGAGTTGGAGGAGGTCCTGGAGAACAGCAGCCCAAGGGAAAAACTCATGTTGAAGCAGCTCACAAAGGACTGTATCCTGTGGGAATGACCCCAAGCTGGACCAGGGGAAGAGTACAAGGACGAAGGAGAAGTAGAGGCAAAGTGTTATGAGCTGATCACAGCTCATATTCCTTGGCCCTCTGTGACACTTGGCAGGGAAGGAGAGAGAAGAATCAGAAATGAAGGAGTGAAGCTGAGCCTGGGATAAGCTTTTCTGCAACCAAATTATATGCATTACATGAGAAATCAAACAAGAGCATGCAGATTCATACACACAACACCTGTGTCACATACACAAGAGGAATCCTTCCCAGCCTGTGCTCCATTTAATTTCACCTCCTAAAGCATCAAGTATTAAGGCCTTTAATACTCAAATGCACTCTGAAACCACAGAATTATAGAATGGTTTGGGTTGTAAGGCGCCCTTAAAGATCATCTATTTCTAATCTCCCTGCCACGGGCAGGGACACCTTCCACTGGTCACGGATTCATAACTAGAGTGTACTAGCAGCAATACCACAATTACTCAAAAAATGAATGTTACAGGAAAAGACAAGTTCATTGTTAATCAAAAAAAAAACTAAGCAAAAATGTTACTGTGATAACTACCCAACATACCAAAACTTGGATGGGATAAAAAGAATTCTATAAGCATTTGATTATTGTGTGCATGTGTTTCCATTTCTAGCTACTCTCATTCATCAATAATGAATTCATCATTCACTTCTTACACTCACAGTGATCACATGCTACTTAGTATGACATTAATGTACTAATATTTGTGGAAACTAAGTATTTATTTTCTGAACAAAACTATTTAGGTTGACCTGACAGAAAGGACAAAAGGTATTAACCGGATTAAAACAAAAGAATTATGTGTAACAGACCATGTAACACAAAGCAACCCTAATGATCAGCAATAATTAATAAAATGACAACATTAGAAGCATTTTAACTTACCTCTGAACATGCTAAGTGTTTGACATTTTTAAACCAGTCAACATGTGCCCGGCAGTGATCAAATGCATGAATCAATTCATGTGTGACCACTCGGTTCATATGGGACTGCTGGCGAATGTTGTTCTGACACAGAACAATCTGCAGAAGAAGAGATATAGGTAGTCTTTTTACTAAGTTTCAACACCTCCCTTACTTCTCAGAGACACAGCACACACCACTGAGAGCATTTAGGGACTCTGGATTGGTGTTTTTCAACATTAACAGTCTTATCATACTGAAGTATACTAGTTCCAATACCACGGAACATTTTTCATTTATCTTGTTTTCATGATTAACTCTGGTATCAGTATTTGTAGATTTAATCCTAGCAACAAAACACTAAAAAAAATTGCAGTCCTTTGAAAGGGGACTATGTCCAGCACCTACCTGAGATGTGGCAGCATCAAAACCTCCACTGACACAGCCATCACAGTTTTCACAAGAAAAGTGCCGGTCATTGAAGACAGTGCTGAAAGGTCCAGACAAACAAAGTCACAGAAAAAAATTTGAAAAGCTTCAGTCACCACTTATCACAGTGATGTTACTACACAGAACAAGACAAATAACTTTACATACCAACCAGATTGCTTCAGTGCCTCAAGGAGAAGTCGAGCATATGGATCTAGAAAGACATTGCTGCAATCAATTTCTCTAGACAAAAGTTTTGAAAACATCTATAAACAAAATATAAAGACAATCAAGGCAAGAAAAACAAACAAGAAAGGCTCTATACATGCAAACTTATACTTTGCAGTATTTAATCCTATTACAATGCAACTGGCATCTGTTACAAATCAGACTATGTGATACAGAATCCTAGAACAGTTTGAGTTGGAAGGGGCCTTCGAGATAATCTAGTCCCAATCCCCCTGCCTTGAAAAAGGACATGGTCCACTAGACCAGGTTCCTCAGAGCCCCATGTAACTGAGCCTTGGAACACTCCCAGGGATGGTGCAATCACAACTTCTCTGGACAACTATCCCACTGCCTCACCAACCTCACAGTAAAAAAAAAATCTTCTGTATATCTAGCCTGAATTCGGCCTGTTGCAGTTTGAACCCACCACTCCTTGTCCTATCACTGCAATTCCTGATAAGAAGTCTCTGTCTGGCTTCCATGTGGGTCTCTTCAGACACTGGAAGGTTGCTCTGAGGTTTCTTCCCCAGGCTGAACAGCCCTAACTTTCTCAGCCTGTCTTCACAGGGGAGATGTTCCAGCCCCCTTATCAACTTGACGGCCCTGCTCTGGACTCACTCCAAAAGTTCCACGTTCTTATGTTGGGGCACAGAGCTGGATGCAGTATTACGGGTGGGAGCCCAGGAGAGCAGAATAGAGGGGAGAGTGACCTGCTGGCCATGGTCCTTTTAATATAGCCCAGGATACAGAGTAAAAGCTGTTCAGGAATCAAGTCAATAATTTTTTTATTATTAATGAATATAAATACAGCGGCCTATAGTGACCATCGTTTGCTGTTAACACTCACCGTCCACATCAAACAGTGAAAAGGGCACGAACGCACAGAAACTGACAACTCATTTTAATTTTTCAGGAGAAAAAAATAGAGGAGAACGACCTTATCAGGAAAAAAAACTCTCACAACCACCTTCAAAATCGTATTTTGTCTTAACCAAAATCAGCGTGTTCCCTAAAGCAGCAGTCCCACCCCGCCCCCTGCTTGGGCCCAGTCCGGCCACCGAGAGGGTGCTGCGGCAGGAGGGCAGCAGGGCAGGGCCGTCCCCGGGACCCGCGGCACAAGGTCGCCGCCAACAGCGGCCACGGACAGCCCGGGCTCCGCCTCGGCACCTCCGCTGCATCGCGGCCGGGCCCGCGGGAGGACGGGGGAGCGCTTACTCGTTTCCAGGGTCAGCTTCAGCATCAGCTGACACTTATTGTGGAAGGTGAAAAGGCTGCGGACCAGAAAACTCTGCGGTTTCTTATTCCGGTCCGGGAAGAGCCGGTAGCCGAAATCATCATCCTCCTCCTCCGCCCCTTTCTTCTCCGGCGGCGGCGGTGGCGAGTCAGGCTCCCCTTCCCCCATGTCGGGCAGAGCCGTCCGCGGGGCCGGGGCCGCGCCAATCGCCGGCTCCGCTCCCGACACGTGGGAGGGGCCGCGCGCAGGCGCTGTGGCCTCCAGGCGCCGGGGCCGCGCTGCACCCTGGGAGCGGCCGGACGGCGGCGGCGGGGGGAGGCGCGCACGGTGCAGGTGAGGCCGCCGCGGGACGGGACCAGCTGACTCGGGTGTGCGGTGCCCTGGCGTGCCATCCCGCAGCCGCATCCCCATCCCTGTGGTCCACGGGCGGCTTGGCCGCGCGAGGTAGTGAGGCGAGGCGAGGTGGAGCGCACCCTGATGGGGTTGAGGCCTCGGTTGCAACTTGCGGGTGTTGAGGCTGGAAGGGGCTGCTCTGCCTCGGGGCCTCCTGTGGGGCGGCCTCTGGACCCCCTCCAGGGCGGGCCTGGGCTGCCGGCCGGGCCGCCGGCGTGGGACCGCCGCTCCAGGGGAATCGCGGGAACCAGCAGCCGTGGGGTGTTGGAAGGGCTCAGCGTTGAGAGTGGAATAAAAGTGCCCTGACGGGTGTAAGAGCTGTGCCGCAGAGGCTGCTGTCAGTGCGTGGATTAACGCCGTTGCTAAGTTGTATGGGCTAGTGGATAACGGAGCAGTGTGACTTTACGCACTTGAGCAGGATGCTTTAGAGTGGCAGAGAGCAAACAGCCAGATTTCGTGTTAGATTTTCGCATGCGTGGGAAAACTGTTTTAGTCAGAGATAGGAATAGGAAAAGTTCAGCAGATTACAAGGTATTTTTTTGCGTCTTTTTAAGTATCTTGTTCTAGCTACCTGGAAATACTAGGCTGTATGGAATATTTGATGTGTCCATGCCCAAGCTGTATGAAATTAGGAGAGTGAATATTACAGTGGTAATTTGGTATGGCATAGCAGTTGAAGGTGGAAAAAACATAGTAAGCTCCTTAATTAGAAATGTGATGAAAGCTACGTATTTTTGGATTCACTGAAAGTTTCTTTCTGTCTTGTTTCAAATAGACCTAATAATACATGTCTCGGGCTGATCATGTCAGCAGCTGCTGTGTATCAGCTAGGGAGAAACACAACTACTGTCGCAGGGTATCTGCTCAGCTGCTTACTCCTGAGCGTGTAAAAACGTTTCTGCTTTGATGGCATTAGTTCGGCAGTAATCGTGCAGTGTATTTTTCCATCTCTTTGAGACCCTTGTCTGTAATTAGACAACACATTGTACCACAGAAATCATTAGCTTCGTTTGGCTCATAAATTTTTATATTCTTGTGCTACTAGGTTACTGCACAGGTGTGAAAAATAATGTTAAATAAAGCGTGTTAAATAGCCTAGACATTTTTCTTCCTTAAAAACTTTATGTGTAGTATCTCTCCAGATAGCTTATTTATACGTCTGTGAGGCTTGTAACAGATCCTGAAGCTTGCAAGAGGTTATTGTTAGCAACCATGCATAACTCTCTTTGTCTAAGTTTGTGTTTAGCTCATCTTGAGTTACTTAATCCTGATTGTTTTCAAAACGTGTTTGCTTAATCCTTTCAGATTTTTGTGCTATGAACTGTACAAATGTGGGGTTTCTTTCTGAATTGTAATCAAAATTTTTTTAAAGTTACTTTTTAATTGTGATTTGATATTTTCGTGATAATAAAACTTCCTTCACTTAAGACAAAAAAATTGAGACAATGAAATTTATGAAGACGGTCAAGTGTTAATAATTATTAAACAATGCTTTAGGAACTTGCTTGTAGTTTCAGGATTACCACTGACTTGTTGGGTGCTTTAACTTATCTTTAGTTTAGAAAACATGAATTGCTGTTTTTTATTATATTCTTTGTTTTATATTAATAATATGACTTCCCTTTATTTTTTCAAAGACATTTTAATTATGTTTCTTCTTAATCTCTTAGTGTTTAATGTTCCTACTATGCTATTGGGAAGTCTGACTAGAATGTAAGTCAGACTTCTTAATTTTGAAGTAGCTAGCTTCCTTCACTGCATACTTCCAACTTCTTTTTAGAAGGCTTTTTTCCTCAAATTTTGGCAGATTATGATGAGTGCACCAAGTAAAGCAATAGAACTGCAGCTGCAAATGAAGCAAAATGCTGAAGAGCTGCAGGATTTCATGAGAGAATTGGAGAGCTGGGAAAAAGATATTAAAGAAGTGGATTCTGAGCTCAGGAAACAGAGTGGAGTCCCAGAAGAGGTAAAAAAAACACAAGACCAGTGTCAAGTCAGCTATTCATACTGTGATAGTGTCTATAATAATTGTGTTTTGCATTAGCAAAATTACAGTTGTTGATTTAAAATATCTGAGTAGAAGGGATGAACTAACTGATGATGTGTTCTTCACCTGAAGTAAACCAGAGCAAACTCTGTAAACTGCACCAGCAACAGAGCTGTGGGGCAGTAGCCTCTGAAGGTGATGAGTCCAGTAAATTTTTAATCGGTTCTGGGTAGATCTGTGAAAATATTTGCTTGCAGCATCAGTACTCCTGATTTACTGCTGGTGTTTAGTATATTGAAGTGATTCTTCAGTGATACTCTGAAGAGAGTTGTCTTCTAAAACTCAGTTTCATATCATACATGTAGTATTTAATATTATGTGTTGAAAGATTTGTGCATGTTGTTCTTAGTGGTTTTGTAGAGCTCATGAGGACAGCTTGCTGGGTGGATTTCTAAAATAAAACTAGCCACTAGATAGATACAGTGTCTAGATGCAGGTGCTATAGATTCTTCAGTGCAAGTGATTTTCACACATCTGTTTTATAATAAATTACTTAATTCAATTTAGAACTTGCCACCAATTCGAAACAAGGCTTTTAAGAAAAAGAAGAAAAGCAAAAATAAAGTCCCTTCCAAGATAACCTCTGAGGAAAACAAGAAAAACAAGATCAAGTCTTATGATTATGAAGCATGGGGAAAACTTGATGTGGTGAGTCTTAAGATTTGCTTTGTTGTCTTGAGTCTTGTCCCCAGTTGATTCAGTGTTCAATAAGATTTTGTTACAGTGCTGAGAAGTCCACCTTTCACTGTCTTACTGTGGTGGGTACTGTATAAACATGGGGTAGCTTTCTCCCAAAAAGGTTACACATTTAATATTTGGAATATTGATAATATTGGTTTCAGTAGATAATAAAATACTTGGTTTTCTACTGACTGTGCTTTCATCCAGCAGATTGAGTTTGAGTTTAAGAGGAAAAAAACCTGGTTTAATAATAGCCCTATTAAAATGGCATAATAATAGTAGAATATAAGACTAATACTATATGTCAGTATTGGTGGACACATTAATAAAGTCTTGCTGGTATTATTTTGCACTGTCAATTATAATGCAGACAACAGTTTTGGGTTTTTTCTGATTCCAGGATAAAATACTTGAAGAACTTGATAAAGAAGATAGTACTCATGATTCTGTATCTCCAGAATCGGACTCTGAAGAAGATGGAATTCATGTAGATGCTGAAAAGGCTCTTGCAGAGAAGGAAAAGGTTATAGAATTATAGATGTTTATTACTGGTGAAGTAGTAATTTTGGTACAAGAGTATTTGCAATTTTCTTTTAAAATATCATCCAGTGAGAGACCACATATCTGGTAAAATAATTGCCTATTTGGAAGTCTTTCTGTCTGCTTCCCTGCCCACTATTCCAAAATAGAGAATTCTCACTGCAGTTCTACTCCTTCTCATTGTCAGTAGCAGCAAGCCTGGCAGATTCTAATTAATGTATGCTTGTGATGACAAGTGTATTGGTGATATTTTGCTTTGAGAAGTTGAATGGCTGTATAGAATTGCAACGTAGAGCAAACAGGTTTTTACCAGAACACAACATCTGAATGCTGCAAACTAAATCTACAAGAACTTAAAAATACTCCCTTTGTGATGCCAGTACATCTGGAAATGATGGGTGAACTTCTTTGCTTTAATTGTGGCAAGGTCATACCGGTTCAGTTTTACCTCACAGGGTAGGATATAGGAAGAGATCTATCTCAGGCTTCATTGCCATGAGAAGGAGGCTAAGTTGTGTAGCAGCTTCTGTGTTTTTGATAAACTTCTTTGTTTGTAAGCAATCACCTAACCCATCTGTCAGTCAATATTAACTTCAGTAGTTCTAGCTTTGGGTTGGGTTTTTGTGGGATTGGTTGGTTGGTTGGTTGTTTTAAATTGCGTACCTGGGTGATGTTTGTGCTGTATTCCCGTGGGAATTCCTTGACATGTAAGCTGCAGTCTAGACTGAGAAATTGAGATATCTTTGGCCATTATTATCTTGGTTGCAGTGAGGTCATTGAGGATGCATGAGATAAAAGTTGTGTCCCAGAGGAGGCAGAAGTGAGAATGTTGACTTGGAAAGCAAAGATGCCAAACCTAGTTACTAAAAGCTTAAAAAAAAAAATTCAGTGATTTAGGTAGCTGTGTATGTGCTTGTTACAGGTTTCTGGAAATTACCTAGAGATATGAAAATGAATATTTTATAGATGGATGTTATAGAATATTTCATGAAAATCACTTAATGTGATGCACTTAGAATATATTAGTGAGAAAGCATATTTCATGGTAAAGCAGTACTTCATGAGAAATGTTGAACAAAAAATATTTTAGCATTTCTAAAATACTTTGATTTTTTTAGGGTTTTTAATTAGCAATGTGTCTGCCAATGTACAGTAACTTACTGAAAATGCTTTTTTCTATTCACAGGGTAATAGCTACTTTAAACAAGGAAACTTTGATGAAGCTATAAAATGCTATACTAGAGGGATGCATTCTGATCCATACAATCCAGTATTGCCCACAAACAGAGCATCAGCTTTTTATAGAATGAAAAAGTAAGACTTACATTGTTAAAGCTGTAATATTTTCATATTTAAATGCTACCTTCAGATTTTTGGTCTAGTTTTAATTCTTGATTTATACATCATGCTGTGATGCAGTCTGTGTAAGGCTGTTGTTGCAACCTGCCTTTCAGTTTCAAAGTAAAATAGGAATCTCCAGGAGAAGTGATCTGGTAGTCTCCCTCATCAGTTTTTCCTTGGCTTGCACACTAGCAGTTCACCATCTTGTGTTACAGTGTAAAATTTGAAGAAAAAAGGGGAAGAGAGAGTTAAATTTCAGTGAGCTCTGTTTCTAAGGCTTTGATTAGTTTTGGGTGAAGAAAGGATAACAGGGAAGTTGGTTATTCTCTCTGCAGCAGTGGAGATTCTGGACTGCTGTTTTCTTTTTTTGTTTTAATGTATTTGGAATCAAGAAATGTGTAAATACTTGATTTGTGCCCCTTCTGAAGCATGTAAGATTTCCATGTTACCAAGAACTTGGAGAGGCTCAGAGTAAGATAAACTACTGAAGTTTTGGGGTTTGTTACCTAGATGTGTCCATACTACTCATTTATATTTTTTGATAGGTTTTCTGTTGCAGAATCTGACTGCAATTTAGCACTTGCTTTAGATAGGAATTACATAAAGGCTTATGCAAGAAGAGGGGCTGCTCGCTTTGCTTTGAAAAATCTTCAAGGTGCTAAAGAAGGTGGGTCTTTTTTAAATTCTTTGCTTAAAATACATACAGACTTGTGTGATCTGCTTCTTTGATGTAGGAATTTAATTTTTGTTTCCTACAAACAAAGAAATTAAATACCATGTTGCATATTCTTCTGGCAAGGTAAAATTCAAGTAGCAAGTCCAAATGATAGCAGTAGATGTTGTTAGTTCTGGAATAATTCAGCTTTAACTGTTTCAGAATAATGTATTCCTTGAAATATCTCAGGCTTCTTGGGTAACTACAAAAAGGTTTATCTCAAAAGAATGCTCTGCTTACTGGTCTGTGCTTCCTACCTGAAACATATATTTCTGGTCTTCTGATAGATTATGAAAAAGTTTTGGAGCTGGATGCAAACAACTTTGAAGCAAAAAATGAACTGAAGAAAATTAATCAGGTAATAAGATTACTAGGCCCTAACATAAGTTAATACACTCTGTTTAGTTTATATTTGTGTCAGTTTTTATAACAAGAACTGATTCAGCAAATTCTCACATGATTTTTTTGGCATCTGAAGTTACTGAGGTCGAAATCTTTAATGGAGTTTCTTTTGGAGCAACTCACACATATGCAAATATCAGTGTAAGAGTGGATCACAGACTAAGACTGCATGTGTGCACCATCTGGCATTTTTTGGATTTTTTTGTTGTTGTTAGTTGGTTTTCATTGGTTGGTTGGGTTTTGGTAGGTTGGTTGGTTGATTGTTTAATTTTCCCCCATTTTCTACCTGCTATGTTAATGCTTTTTTTCAATCACACTTAGTACTTTGGTATAAGGTAACACAGCACATGAGAGAACCTCCTGTTCTCTTGGCCACAAAACTGCACTGCTAGCCTGCTTGTAGTCCCACTGATTGCTATGGTCAACCAAACCAGAAGGTTGTTCTAAGAACAGAACAAAATACTCTAGTGCAAGTTAGATCCCTTTCATGACAGGGAGGAGAACGTTGATTATGATGACCTTTGTAAATATAAGCTCTCCTGTCACTTCTGTATGAATTTAGTTACACCTCTTCAACTGTATTTTTGACAGTGCTTGAAAAATTTATTTTCAGAATGAATATGTAGTCTCCAGTAACTGAAGGAATAAATATGTGAATTGGACTGTATACAAAGGTTTTGAGGGTTCCATGAGTCATTTCAGACTGTGCTTCAGAAGTTACATACTTTTTATTTACCAAGCATTATTCTAACTTGCAGTCCCTCATAGAAAGACGTTTTCAAGAAACAATTTGAAATTGTTTTTAAATTGTTTCTTCAATTTGCATTTAATTTGCAACACAGGCACTTCATTTAAAAAGCTTGGCAGATTTTCTTATCTTAGAAGTTTAGAAATTATTGTAATTTATGTTCTGAAAACGTTTTAAGTGGGGAAATAAGGGGAATAATAAGGGGAAAAATGTTTTTACAGGTTCTGTCAGCAAAAGAAAATTCAGAACAGAAAGAGTTTGAAGATGCAGTCAGAACAGGATTAACAGATGAAGAGAAGCAGCGCATTGAAGACCAGCAGCTCAAGCAGAAGGCAATTGCAGAAAAAGATCTGGTAGGTCACAGGTTCTGGTGGAACAGGAGAAACCTAGCAAAGAAAAGGGTTATGTTGTGCTGTTAGTTAAATTAAACCTGATATTGCCTTGAACTTCATACATGGAATGTCTTTGATGTTACCTTAAATGTTTCCCATTTTGGCCTCTAGGAAGGTGAATGGAACAGTAAGCTCTGTTTGGATTTGTCTGGAGGAATAATTACAAAAGGTAGATTTTACAGCCCAGAATGTATATGCAAAATTTCAAATATGTGGTAAGACAAGTAGAACTTAAACTGCACTTTACAAAAGATCTCATTTCTCCATTATAAGTATCGTGATGGTTGCTTGTCCAAGGGGAGTTGTGGACTATTTCTTGTTTTCAAACCTCTGATTACATGATGAATAGTAGTTATAAAAAGGACTTTGGGGGTGCAGGCAACAATGACAGTAAAAATGTATTTCTGGATACGTAATCTTGACTCATGGTTGGCTTATTGATTTCTCCTTCTCACCACTTTTTCTTTTTTCTCAAGAAATAAACAGCATTACCAAGTAAACCAAAATTTTTCTGTTCATTTACCTAGCTATGTAACTTCCAACTTATCATTATTCAGGTTCGTTACACTGGTTGTAAGAAGTAATTAGTCAAGAATGAGAGTATGCATTAAGGAACAAGAGTTCCTTTAGGTCTCAGAAGAGAAATTTCAGTCTAATACAGTACTTCATTGGCAGCAGAGCTGACTAACTGCAGGCTTGTTCCTGACAACATGGATCCTTGTCATGTCGGAATTATGGCCTTTCTGGTTTTTTGTCAGTCCGTAGAGTAGTAGCATAGAAGATGTGCAGCTTCAAATTAGTACTGAGAAGCAAAAGGTAATTTTAGTTCCTCCAGAAACAAACAAAAAGTAATGTAATTTTCTTATGGAGCATTAATTAGAAAACAACAACAACATTTGGACCCAAGTAGTATTAGAAGGTAAGTTTTATGGAGCAGGATAAAGATGAGTTTGTGAAGTGCAAAAAATCATCTTGAAAGGGGAATTTTAAATGTTCAGTTTGTGTTTAAATTCATGAGTTACAGGGTAGGATATCTTACACATCAAAGCATGAAGTTAAATAACAAGTTGTAGACTTAAAATTCTGCATTTGCACTATGCACGTAGCAAAATTGATTTTCTCTCTGAAATACTAGAAGCCATTAAGATACTTCCTGTGTTCTGCCTCCAAACTTAGATGAGAAGAAATACGCTGTGACTGTCTGCCCTGATGTGGGTGTCCTTTGCAATTCATCTTCATAATGTTGTGACCCTCTCTGCAAAAAAGGATAAGAAAAAGTTCATTGTACTAGATTTTCTCAATTTTTTTTTTTTTTCTGACCTAACTATTCCAGGGTAATGGTTATTTCAAAGAAGGGAAGTACGAGGCTGCAATAGAATGTTACACCCGTGGTATCGCAGCAGATGGCACCAATGCACTACTGCCAGCCAACAGAGCCATGGCCTACCTAAAGATCGAGAAGTAAGTGGAATTGCACATGCTGTATTGTTTGTTTGTTGTAAATCAGGAAGAATAATGATCCAGCAGATTTTCACTCAAATTGACTTATTGTCACTCCTTCTCATTTTTGTTAGAATTCAGTATAGAATAAATCACATTAAAAGGAGTAAAGAAGAGGGAACAAATCTGTATGTGTGATCTTGAAATGCAATTTGGAGGAAGCAAGTTCTGAGAGAATAAAATAGCACCAGTAGGAAAGAATGGTTTCTGAAGTTGGGTTTTTGTAAAGATTGGTGTCTCCGTGGGGGTGCTTACCGGCCAAAGCAGCTCCCCAGACCAACCTAAAACAGTCCGTGGGTTCCTCCAAATCTGCTGGTTGAAGCGTGGTTGAGGCTGGAAGGAGGAGTGGGCCTGGCTTGGGTTGGAAAAGGTGTTTATTTCAGTCCAGCTCCATGTGCTAGGAGAGCACTTGCCAGAGCATGCGCCAGAGAGCCAAAACAGGCAGACTGGGCCTCTGTCCCCCCTTTTCCCAGGTTGCAGCCTGGGCGGGGCACACTCTGGGCCAGTCGGGGAAGGAAAGGGGTGGTGTCCAGGACAGAGGGATACCAGGTGTGATCAGGGGTAGGGGGGTAGGGTATTTTGGAATGGAACAAACCAAGTACAGACAAATAACAAAATACAAATACAGATTCAAAAACCTAAATCACGCACTGCAGCATTTTTGTTCTTTTATGTGTGCAAAATTCAGATATTCGCTTTTCTGAAAGGAGCTGCTCAAAGCTTTGTCCTTGACCAGTCAGCTACTAAATGCTGTCTGTACTGTAAAAAGAAGTGGATTATAACTTCTGACTTTGGAGGGAATGAATAAAAGCTTTTTCTGGAAATTGTTACCTTTTAAAAATGTTTTTTTAACTTCACTGATAGAGACATGTATGTGTCACTTGTTTATTTTTAATTTTTATCCACACAACCCAGAAACTGTAGGGAAAGTCATACTTTCCAGCAAATTAGATGAGTTCCATATGGACAATTTTTAGGTGTGAACTTCTTTTGACTCTGTGATGGTGTGGTAATTTTAAACTTGTAAGCTGGCAGCATGAGAAGCAGAGAGCAGATTATGTTGGACATCTTTTAACGTGACATGGCTGAGTATCTGTAGAGACAGTATATTGATCTCAAATTAGGACATATGAGTTGCATGGATAGTATTTCTGACACAACACCTGTAATTTAAAGGACATCAGAATGCAAATAATCTTCTGTGAGATTCAGAGAAAGTGATACTTTAATTGAATGACCAAGCAAGAAAATTGATTCCATATGATAAATCTTGTATCACGGGTCTTTGCATTTTATGTTTGGTCCTTTTTTAAATGTAACAAAAGCCCATTGGTAGTCTTACAAACTGCTAGTACTGATGAGAACAGCAAATAAAAATTAATTTACATAAATTTAATGATAGTTTGAACGTGGAGAAGTGGAATGAATGAAAATATTTTAATAAGCACGTAGTGGAATTGTGATCCAATGTAACAAAATAAATGGATGAGGAAGTTTAATCTTAATTTTAAGCAAATGACATTAATACAAGGATATTCTGAATTCTCATTCTGAAATAGGAAAGGACAAGTCACAGAATTCCAAACGTAGAGAAATTTATTCTCATGCATACTTGCTTCTCCCTTCTGATGCATTTTCTTTGTTTGTAATGGTATTTCTGATTTTCAGAAGAACAAAGCCATGGTACTAACTTTGATTTTAAGGCTGTTACTGAATTTTTAAGGTGGACTCTGTTCTGACAAGATTTAAGTGGTTTTTTTTCTCCTTTACACAGAGGATGTGAATTTTTGTAATGCTGGAAAAAGTCAGCATTTTGTTACTAGATAACAAAAAAGATACAGCTTAACACTTGCAAGCTACTGAGAAACCATATTTTATGGGAGTTCTTTAATTTGCCTTTTAGCTCAGTGATATGTTTATATATGTAGGCACTGATATTTTATATTTTAATTGGTTTGGGTATTTCTGTCTTTTCAATTGAGACTGGCTCTTGAAACTCACTTAATTTTGTACTATGTTTTTGCTGAGGTACAAAGAGGCAGAAGATGACTGCACACAAGCTCTGCTCTTAGACGCTTCCTATTCTAAAGCTTTTGCCAGAAGAGGAGCTGCCAGAGTTGCTCTTGGAAAGCTAAAAGAAGCTATTGAAGGTATGATTTTGAATTAGCCTAAATGTGGTAGGTAAGAGATTAGTATAAGGACCTCCTGATCTTTTTTTTGTTCTGACTTACTGAGATTATCAGTGCAAAAGTTAAGAATTAAGCGGTTTCTGTTGGATTTCACTGAGTATGTATAAAAACTTCTATTGGTGCCCACATAATAGGAAGAGAGTTTTGTGTGAAATTACAGCTGTTGCTGTTTATGATAAATAGTAAGAAATAGTTTAAAAAGTTTTTTTAAAAGGTAAGTCATGATATAGGCATTAGGATGATTTATAAGGGGACAGTGAGGGAGATTGAGAACTGGCTGACAGATAGGTCCCAGACAGTCTTAATTAGTGACCAGCCTCCAACTTGACACAGGGTCTAGTTGGAGGCCTGTCACTAGTAGTGTCCCTCAAGGTTCAATACTGGGCCTGTTGTGGTTTAACTTGTTCATCAGTGACTTGATGAAGGGGCAGGTGCCTCCTCAGCAAGTTGAGTGATGGATGACACAAAGCTTGGAGGAACGACCAGTACCCCAGAGGAGCTGTGAGCCTTCCAGAAGAACCTTTGGAGATTGGAGAGAAAAGACAAATATAGGGTCCTGCACGTGGGGAAGAATAACCTCTGCACCAGCACAGACTTGAGGCTGACCTGCTGGGAGAAGGACCTGGTGGACAACAAGCTGTCCATGAGCCAGCAGTGCCCTTGTGGCCGGGAAGACCAATGGATTCCTGGGCTGCATTAGGAAGAGCATTGCCAGCAGGGCCAGGGAGGTGATCCTGCCCCTCCACTCAGCCCTGCTGAGGCACATCTGGAGTGCTGTGTCCAGTTCTGGCTCCTCAGTGCAAGAGAGATATGGAGCTCCTGGAGTGGGTCCCACAGAGGGTGACAAAGATGACCAGAGGAATGGAGCATCTCTCTTATGGGGAAAGGCTCAGAGAGCTGTGCCTGTTCAGCCTCGAGAAGAGATGACTGAGGGGTGACCTCACCAATGTCTATCTGAAGGGACAGTATCAAAAGTATAGAGCCAGGCTCTGCTTGGTGGTGCCAAGCAATAGGACAGGAGGCAATGGGCAGAAACTGATGCACAGGGAGTTCCTCCTGAGTATGAGGAAGAACTTCTTTACTGTGCAAGTGATCAAGATTGTCCAGAGAGATTGTGGAGTCTCCCTCACTGGAGATATTCAAGAACTGTCTGGATGCAGTCCTGTGCATTGCACTCCAGGATGACCTTGCTTGAGCAGGGAGATTGGACCAGATGACCCACTGGTGCTCTAACCTTGCCCATTCTGTTACTTACCTGCCTTTAATTATTTTTAGAGCTATGAAAGAAAAACTATGAAAGAAAAGCTATGAAAGAAGGTTTAAAAATCTGCCATGTGTATGTTGTAACTTGAAATATCTGCAGTTCATGTGTTGTTTTCCACTCAGATTTTGAAGCTGTTCTGAAGCTGGAACCTGGAAATAAACAAGCAATAAATGAACTCATGAAAATAAGGAATGTATGTATGTTTATTCTGGTACAGTGGGGTTTTGTTTGTTTGGGAGTTTTTTTGTAAGGCTATAGTACTAGACTTGAAGGTTTTTATTCTTTATTACATTATTTTTAACATACTTTGTGTTTATTTATGAAACACCTGATATTTTAGACAACTTGCCATTATTTTTCAGGAATTAACTGAGAAAGAGCAGCGGACTTACCAAGAATATCCTGCAGTATTGATTAAAGAAAAAGAAATTAAAAATATAGTGAAAATGATTGATAATCCATTACACATTAAATCAACAGTAAGTTGTTATGTGAATTGCTTTCTATAATGATGGGAGAAAGAGCTTGAGTTAAATTTTACGTGTGTTGTAGACTAACCTGATAGATAGCTATGCCTGTGGAAAGCCAAAAATTTATAAATTTACTCTTTTGATATTTTTCTGAACATGTACACACATGGAAATGCTGAAGTTGACAGCAGTGGTGATACAAGCATTCAGGCTGCAGTACCACCCTCAGCAAACATGGTGTATGCATACGTGTATAATGTGGAATAGACAGGCAGCCACAAAACCCTGTCTTGTGCCCGTAGTAGCATTGCAGTTGAGAATAAGAATTGAGAAGCTCCGTGTAAACTTCCCTTCATTTCTACTGCTGTTCACAGTTTTTACAGCAGCCATAGTGGTTATAAGACATGTTGCCTACCTTTATCATATGCTGCTGTCAGGTAGGCTGCTTTCCAAAGAGCTTTGAGCATGCATCTTCGTCCCTACAAACTGCAGGACAGCTGGATATTGGTTTTTAATAAGCAGTGCATTTGGACTATGAATTATCAGTGGTTATAGTCAGATGAATGGGTTATAGATGAAAAAATGTAATACCAGCTTTCTTTGTGTATTAGGCTTCCTCTTCTAGTACATTTAATTTTTATACATTCAGCAATGAGTTGTGTAAATACAAAGAGTGCTTGTACTTTGTATGTGTATGCACTCATGCTATTTGAAAACCTTTGTTTGCCCTCATAAAAATATAATTCAGATGGGTAGTTTTAGTGGAAAATTTTGATCCTTTGGGAGGGAGAAGTATTATGTCCTCTCTATAACTAGAAACATTATTTCTTTAAACATAAATGAATTTATTGTCAAGTAGCTGAAATACCGTAGTCAGTTATATTTAAGAAGTGTTCACTTTGGCTGCTGAATTAAGTGAAGATGCTAGGTTGGTTGTATTCCTCTTGTTATTCTGTTAAGGTAGAATCAGTGTAGATGAAATATCTGTGCTTTTGGTGCCATTTCCTAGAAGTCTAAATTGTTGAGTTTGTTTAATCATATGCATTTGCCTCTATTTCTAGAGCAATGCATTCTCTGTTCATGTTCAGGAAATGAAGTTATAAAGTAAGAAGTAATAAGAGCTTTTTTTCTAAGACCTGTGATGGTGGCACTAGGTGATGGTCAAAAATAATGGGATCATGCAGAGATTAAATAAACTGAAGCATTTTAGCATATGGCAGAATTAATTCCCTTAGGATTTATGTAATTTGGTCAGTCAGCAAGGTTATTATATATTATATTAAGGATATATATTAATATATCCTTATTATATCTAAATTGTAAGTTGTGGACCAAGGCCTGTGTTGTTTGATTTTTTTTTGTTTGTTTGGATTTTTTGGGGGTTTTTTGTTTGTTTTGGTTAATTACAAAGCTTGACCACATAATGGGACAAAGTATATGATAGAGCTTGCCTATTCAACTTTAGTGGGGGAAAAAAAAAATAATTATTACTGAGAAAGCAGACTGCATACAAAGATCTGCTAGGGTAAGGATATACTGGTTTATGAGGATAAAGCAATAAAATTATCATCTCAGGTTTCATGTAGAATTTTATGGTTTCCTGGTTTTATCATTTACCTTTATGCAAAGTGTTCTCTCTGTGCACCACTACAGAGGTAACTGGTTATCATAGGATTATTTTGAGTTACACACAGCTGTGTCTGGTGTCTGTTCAAACACTTACGTTGAGTCCACGTGTGACATGAGGTCTGTGCTCTGTTTAGAAGCCATTGCGAAGAATAGAGATTGAAGAAGTTGATGATGATGATGCATCAGATGGTGACTTGCCCAGCTCTACTTTGGTCAATAACTGGAGGAATTCAGTGAGTGTTGAAGAAACAGAGACTCTGGATCAGGATGATCTGTTGACTACCGTTGATACTCCAAAAGCAAAGCACTTGAAAATAGAAGAAATCAGTGACACGTCATTATTGCAGTAAGTATAATAATTATGATCCTCTTTTAAAAAGGTAAATGTAGTTGGCATGTAATCTTCATTTCCAGATGTCTGCATGTGGTGAGGTATTGAAGGTACTTTGGAGATTCTGAATTAAAAAGGAAATGTTGAAAGAAACTGCACATGTGCCTCTTTGACCACACAGTGGTTGAGACAAATATGATCTATTTAGTGTCAGCTGGAAAACTCAAGTCTTACATTGCAAATATAAAGGAATTAATATTTCCCCCCATGCTGTACTCTTTGTTGCTTGGGCACTCCATCTTCCCTAGCTGTTTTTATGACTTTTATTTGTAGTTTTTTAGAATTTTGAACAGAGTTCAGGCGTCTTTGTACCCCAGTTGTGTGAGAGAAGAGGAACATATGAGTGTCACCACTCTTCCTCAGCTGTACTCAGTTTCTGTGTCACACTGTGTTAGTTAGGCAAACTCAAGTCTGTCTTGCTGAAACTAGGCTGAAGTACAGAGGCATTATCCTGGCTCAGTCTTAGAAGTCGTTGTCCACTGCATTGACACTGCCTCATTCTGTTAATATAAAGAATTCTTATCAAAGAATTTCTGTGAGAAACACTGGTCCCACCCTGACACTGATATACACTACAATAACACAGACTCCAAGCTTCAGAAGGCTGAAAATTACTCTTTGATTTTTGGGATGCGTCTCCCTTTTATACTATTTTACACAGCCCAAAGGCAAACCTCTTCACTCACATGGGTCAGACCAGAGGGACATCAAGAAGTCCCTCCTAGGGAAAGGAATAAATCTCTCTAGGGAAAGGAAACATCTCTCCTGTTAACAGAAAATTCCTTGGGAAAAGAACTTCAGAAAACCAAAACATCTCAGGTTAAAAACTAGGGCTACACCACCCACCTTTTCTAGCTCAGTTAGATGAATTTACTGTGAAGTGTTGGAGAAAAAAGTGTGTTCTTAGCCATCTCTTAATTTCTAAAAAATCAATGGACTAAAATGACAAATTATAGGGCAAAAAATAGATTTATTCATATCAGTGTTGAAGCTAGTTTATCAGTTTAACATTGTTGCTGTTTTGCATTATGAAATTGCAGAAAATGTGGTGGGGTTTTTCTTTTAGCAGGTATATATGGGTGAAACCTACTATAAAATGCAGTTATTTCCAGAAACAAAGTAGAGAGGGGCTGAGTAAATTTAAGTATTTGCAGATGTGGTGTTTTAGAAAAGGTGAATCGGATATAAAGCTTGTATAATTTTAAAGGAATTTTAAAATATCTGCTTAAACTAAAGCACATTCTTCTTAAAACAGTTTTCAGTATTTTAGCTTTTAATAAATGGAAAGATCTCCAGTTAGGTCTCACTGTAGAATTTCCTTAAAAGTTGATTTGATTATGTGTTTCAAAATACCTTTGCAGGCTGCCTGTAAATGTGAAAGGAATTTCATCAACATTGCATCCATCTTTTCCTGAAAGCAAACAGAGAGAAAACGACATCAGAAGGTCATTTATTTCTGCTTCTCCAGTTCCTCCCATTCCTGCAAATTCTTTCCAGCTTGAATCTGACTTCAGGAAATTGAAAGACTGCCCTGAAAACATGTACTTGTACCTGAAGGTATGAAACATAGAGTATCAACAGTGTTTGGACAGCTTCTTCAACATCAGCTGAAGGAACAGTACCCTTAGGTGGAAGGGATAGCTATGCTTAGAGTGTCTCAGGTGTACAATACTCCCTTTTCTTAATCGTCTTCACATAACAAAAGTAGTCTGATGTGCATTTGAGTTTTTCTTCTTCTGTGCCTTTTTTATTTGCTTTAAGTACAGTCTCTCCTTTTTTTTTTTTAATATAGGCCCTTGTTCTTTAAAGACTTAAATACATTAATAGCTCTATTAAATTCTAATTCTTCAAGTGAGTGCTTCTAAGGTAACTAGGCATAGCAACACTTTTAAACTGAGCAAATGCTTGAAACAGCAATCTACTTGTACGTGTACTTACATGTATTTTGAAAAAAAATCACTTAGAATTTTGTAAGAGAAGTTAGAAAGTACTGTTACCAAAAAAACCCAAACAAACAAGCAAAAATTGTTGTTTGATGTCATATTGTGTGATTTGGTTTATTTGCTTTCATGCACTTCAGCATTGTCCATGACCTTTTAAAAATGCACATGTAATTCTCATGACTCAGTTGTGCTTTTTAGTTTAAAATCAACTTCTTAATTTTTTCCGTAGCAAATAGAGCCCTCGCTTTATGCAAAGCTGTTTCAGAAATCCTTAGATCCAGACTTGTTTAACCAGATTCTGAAAATTCTGCATGATTTCTACATTGAGTAAGTTCCTCCTTTGTTTTTCCTCCTTTGTTTTATTGCTTATTACTATTCTGAAAGGTTTGAGGGTTTTTTTTGGTAGGGGGAGGTTGTCTTTTGTTTTGTGTTTGGGGGTTTTTTATGCTCTCTCTAGTCCCAACCTCAGGCTTACAAAATTGTTTCCAGCACACAGCATTACCTGAGCATAATGAAATCATTGGAATTACTCAATAGTTGCTTCCTAAGAAGTGAAACTCCTCATGAAAAATCAGGTAGAAAAAAAGTGAAAAAATAATTTTACTGAGTGTTGTTGAATTGTGCTTTACTAAAGAGACCAGAAACTTGCATTAGTCTGTATGAAATAACTTTCATTCATATTACTGTGTGTGTATTCTGAGAGCACATAGAATTGCACATTCTCCTCTATTTTAACTTTCTAAAGCTGAGAAATTCAGAGGATTTTGGTTTTATGCTATGCTTATTGTGACACATTCAGACTTAATTATCTGCTAGCATTTTACAGTTGCCTGTAGCAAATGTGTGTTGGAGACTGAAGTTCTGGTAAGACAGGACCTGAGAAGTTATTTTTGAAATTTCTATCCATGCTACCGTTTGAGTCCTAAAGTTCATTTTTGGTGTTGTTTTATGGAGATAAGCAAGCATAAATCAATGTTTGCCTTTCCCTTGGTTTCCTTAAAAAGTAAGATATCCATCAAATGGGTGAAAATGCTGTCTTAGAGACACAGTCCTGCATTTGGTGGTAGAACGTAAAAAGGAAGCTGAAATTGTTTGCTGGAAAGAGTAAGATATCTCCCTCCAAAAGAACTGTGAAGTTATGGAAGAAAAACACTGTTTGTTAGTATTTGTAACAAAGGCAGTGCCTGTTTACTGTTGATCAAAAAAATGTAAAACTAACACAATCTAGGAATTTTTTGTGTGAATGCAAATTAAAGCAGCTATAATTGGCTCAGCTTTTCAAAGGGCTTCCTATGGCCACAGATGCTGCTTCCTTTCCCAGTACCTGATACATATAAAAGTAGTGATGTTACAGCCAGGTGTAGGCATTAAATCATGTTGTAGGTATTCTGTACACGACCAGCAGTCAGTTTGCATCAGTCTAGGTTTTTGTATTTTTTCCCTCTTGCTCAGTAGAGCAATAATAACTTCATAAAGGTTTCTGGATATTGATTTTTGCTTTGTGAATGGACAAATGAACAGGAAAGACAAAAATAGGGAATATGAAAGAGAAGAGAATTCTATTGGTCCTTTAATTTCTTGTTCCTGAATTCTTCAATATTGCTTGCAGCTACTGAATATTTCTAGTCAGCAGTGGTTATTTTTATATTTGTAATAATCTTCTTCAGGAAAGAGGACCCATCGCTCATCCTTGAAATCCTCCAGAGGCTCTCTGAATTAAAAAGATTTGATATGGCAGTAATGTTTATGTCAGGTTCAGAAAAAAAAAGTAAGTAATTTGGTAGTGTTTTTGTAAACTTCTTTTGTGATACTGTAGAATCTGGCAAAAAAAATGTAAAACTTAGCGTTATTCTTGTTTATTCCATGTAATAATCACTTTAGTTGTCTAGCTTTTTATTGTTCTAGAAGGTAATATGAATGTTATGTAATTTTTCTTAATACTTTGATTCCTTATTTATTGTTTATACTAGAAAACTACAGCTAAATCCTCTTATTTTAATCATTAATACCACTGCATTTTATTCTGATAAAATAAGCTTTCCTAGCTTGTCAGTTTGTAGCTGGTAATGTTACAAATTTATGAATTTGTATGAAATCCTACATCTGAGATCCAAGGTATTCAGATTATACAGTTTCCACTATTTACAACTATTTCTTGACAAATCCTGACTTTTCTGTTGGCAAAAAGAATGCAAACATCTCTAAAGCACTCAGGCTGGTTGTCTGTCCTGTTCTGGAGGTATCACTCACATTAGTTTGCAATTTGTGTTGACATTGGCTTGAATTCATGGTTTATAAAAGTGAGTTTTGTGTAAGACTTTTTCTTTATTTAGCACACCAGACAGGGTATGTAATAGCGAGACACAAGCAAAACGTTTCTCTGGAACCATGTAAATTTATATTTACTATCTGCAGCTGAGTTTCACTAATAACCATTATACTTTAAAATTTTTGAAATGTGAGTCTCCTTAAAATAAAATAATTTGACTTCCTGAAGTGCAGTGCCTCTTACAAATGGCATTCATGCCTTTACCTGATGTAAGCTTTATGTGCCACAGGCATTAACATTTGTCTTCTGCATGTAGTGGCTTAATGTCAAGATGGTAAAGAAACTACAAGCTGTCTGTTGCCTGAATTATGCACCTGTTTAAGGAAGTGTTGTTAATTGAAACAAAGTGAGAGTTTTGCTTTGCTACTTTTGTTCATCCTCCCAGTAGTTTCAATTTCAGCTGTATAATCCATATGCCTCTTACTCCCACCAAGGAAAGAATTGGACTAATTTACCTTAAGAGTATGAATCACAAAAATAACAGTTCATGTTGGGATTTTCTTTTTCAGTTACACAGGTATTATTCAATCATGTGAACCACATGGGATTAAAAGATGCTTCTGTTGAAGAACTGGAGAAGAAATATGGCATTTTCTCTTAGCAAGATGGCTGACATAAATGTCTGGATTTGCCCCTTTTTTCTTGCGGAAATTACCTAAGAAGGGTATAATGACTGCAATTTTATTGCTTTTTGTAAGTAATGAAACTCTTAACTTGGGTTAGCCAAATGGCAAGTGCCTGAAGAGATCATTATTTAGTTCTGCAGTACAATTGTTTTCCAGCACCTGAAACGATGTGGAGCTACATTTTCTTCAGTGAAATCTGTTTTCCTGAAAAACAATTGGGCAGATTGACATTCAGGATCTGGACTGTAGATAGAGATCTTTATTAAAAGGAAATATTTATAAACATGTCTTTGGTAAGAATCAAAGTCTGTATATTAGACTTATGCATGGTTTTTTTTATTTTAGAAAATAAACTGACTGTTGAATTGAAGATATTATAGTTTTAAGGATTTTTTTTTTTATTAAGGTGCCTAAATCATTCTTCTGTAAAGATCCATCACATCAGAACTTGTACTGTGCAAAGTGAACCTGAAGTATGATGGCAACAAAATTCCAGAATTTTAACTTGAGTTTATCGAAAAGTGGAGTTTTAGCATTGGTAGCTGATTGCAGTATAGAAGAAAGACAAATGCTGTAGAATTAAACTAAAAGTTTAAAGAAGAACACTTTCTGCCTTCTTTCAAGAGTACTTTTAAAACAATCTGGTGAAATTTCATCCTTGTGGGTCAGTTGTTCCCTCCTGTGTAAACCCCTTGAGATGACTCAGGAGTCTAAGCACAATACCTCAACAGTAGAAAGTGGCAAAAGCATGAAATTAACTGAAATTCTGAGATAAGAGTGAGCATGAGGCATAGTAAATTACTTGTACTGCTCACATGACCAGGAGGAAATAACAGCACTTGTCAAGTATACTTTGGATACTTGGATAACTGTAGTATCCAAGTGGTGGTGTAAGCTTATCTGCTGGCTCTTCCATCCCACACATGCTAATATCCTGCCAGTTTGCTTTCATCCTGATTCCGCCCTTGTGCTGGACTGATGCTTCTCTGAAAGTTTTGGTTTGGTAGTTGTGCAGTTTTTCAGAAAAAACAATTAAATAGCTATAGCATTCAAAAAGGCTTCAAATTCCCAACATGGATTAGTAGGAAAAAGTGTGGATGTTGTTTTCTGTGTAGTCAGTATTAGAAAACTAACCTTTAAAACATTTACAGCTACGTTATGACCTAGTTCAGATATAATCCAGTTAAAAAAAAATATTAGCTGATCTGCATCCTCTGGCCTGGTAGCAATTGACAGGAATGGCATTGGCACTGGACCCCTGAGGTAGCTTCAAATTAGCCCTGGACCTGAGCACCAGAGCAGACAGTGCTACTGAGGGACTGGAAGAGCCTTTATATAGCACTGCTTGCAGGCTACCTACAGTAAGAATTGTTACTACTAGGTGTAGTAACTGATAATGGGCTATTTGTTCCCCTTATTATAAAGCACTTCTGATAAGGTATTGAGGATACTGCTCATAAATGGTAGGGGATGGAATAGTTACCTGATAATTTTATAGGTACAGGTTTTGTAGATCCAGTGTACCTTCCTATGGACTGATACAAGTAGTTCAGTGTAGAGCAGAGCAGAGGTGTTTGCTTGACTAGGTTAATAGTAATAAACCATTTGGTGCATTCTCAAAGGCTGGTTTTTGAAAGCTGTTCAATGAAAACAGGTGATAAAAATAGTAAAACCAAGATCATGGCAAAAAGATTTGAAACTGTAGGCCAGGAGTTACCTACAACTCCACTGTGCTGTGCACTTAATGAAAATAAACTGTCATGGTTGGGTTTTGTCCAAACTGCTACTTTTACAGAGATTTCTGTTTAGGATTTATGCATGTTGAGGAGGGCTGATGAAGTTTTTCAAGCATGTAGAACTTGGTGAGGTGGATGAACAGACCTGGTTTTATGATGCTACTGAACTTAGGCTGCCAAGATTAATCCTGCAGATGATATGCTACTGTAGATTTTGCTTTTGTTTTTAAATGCAACATCTGAAGTTACTTTTAAGTGCATAGAAAACACTGTAAGATGGAGATGCAGGTATTCAGAGAACTGCTAGTTCCACTTGCTCCAGGAGATGGCAGTGTTTTTCCCTTTTAAATTGTTAAAGAGTGCCAAATTTCTAAATTATAGGGTTTGATAAAATATGGAGAAGACTCATAGATGTGAATTATGTAAAAAATCCTTTTTGGGGAGAGAAGTAGATTTTTTTAATTTTTTTTTTTTTTTGATCCAACACACTCTACAGTGGTTATAACCCTATTGTGTTGGAGAAAAAAAAAGTTTACATAAATAGTGTGAAGCAGTTAAACTGTGAAATGCTTCATAGCCCTTTGCTATGTTACACATTCAAGGTGTCAGAAATATGCAATGTTTGCTGCAGTGATGGATTCAGGTTTGAGTTTTGCGTGATTCTTTCACTTACCAGTATTAAATTATGTTTTTCCAGATAACTTTTAAATTTATCTAGATAATTTAAATTATGTTTTTCTAGATAACTTTTTAATTTATCCAGATAATTTTTAAAATTTGAGTATTGATCTCTGAGACAGTCAAACTCTATATTGTCTATTGATTCCATAACCCAAGTTGTTAGAGTATTGAGGGAACTTATCTTAGGACTTACTTCTGCAGAACATCCTTACAGTTTTCCCTTTTGACAGTAGACTGACTTTTTTTTTTCTTTCCAGCAACTCTGAGTAGCACTGCATTCATAAAGTGGTTGTTTAATCTGAGCTGTGTTTGTCTTGCTTATAAGGATGTCCCATGACAATCACACATCAAGATAAAGACATTTGATTTACTGCTTTTTCATTACACTGCTGTCAAAAAAAAGGTTTTAACATAACTTGTACTTGGTAATACTTGTGTTAGTTACTGTGGAAAGCATAAATGAATATAGTTTGGGTACTTGTTCCAAAAGATTTTTTAGGATTGAAAAGTAATGGTTTTGACACTGCTCAAGAAGTTCTTGCTACTTTCCTTCTTCCTTGTCGATTTATTTAAAAGTAGACATTTCAGTTTGCCAATTCTCACATCAACAACTACTGTTGCTTTTGAAGCTACTTTTAAAATAATTTTATTTATATAAATTGATATATAATTTTAATATTTTTAATATTACTATAAGGTTAACATACCAGTTTTTGGTATTTAGAGCATAAGTCTTTGGGGTCCAGAGAACCTGTGAACATCAGTTCCAGGAAACTTAGGTTCTAGCTCATTCTTGTCCTTTACTAGCCAGAGATCTTTCTTCATCAGTGATGTGAATACCGTTGCTTGTAGGTGCCATCACTAGGGAATACTGAAATGGAAGCAGATACTGAACAGTTCATTACCAGTGTCATCAGCTGTCAGTTGTTTTCTTCCACCTTGCATGACTAACATTTCCATTGTTGAGGGCAGGTTTTCTTTGTTTTAATGCTGGGGCACTGAACAGTGAAGTCTTTTCTTGAATCCTGTCAACTACTGCTTATTTTGTTTTCCTCTCGTGGTTGTGTTTTCTTGTTACTGCTACTTAATAATTATTAAACAATCTGTCCTCATTTCCATTACTTACATGCTTTTCTCTTTTGAGATCATTGAAGAGTTCTTGGTTGTTCAGGTTGCTCCCTTTTTACGCTTGCAATCCTTTCTTTCTCAAATACTGCCATAATTTGAGCTTGTTATCTTGATATTATTTGATAATTGCCAACTCTGGTGTACCCTTTTCAGCCCTTTAATTTTCCTCCCATGAAACCTTAATGAGTGATGTTACAACAGAGGAAGTAGAGAGAAGATGAAAGAAATGGAGCTTTCAAAGTTTTGTTTAGGTGCTATTGTTTCTAGGCTGCTTGGGATTGCTCTACTGTCAGTATTAGAATCCAAGAGTGTGGAGCATTGCATGTACATCATCTTTGCTCTCCATCATCTGGGTCCCATGTAGGGGCAACTGTGGGGCAAGGAGTCTGTGCCAGTCTGTTCTGCCACTTGCTTTTGTTTGTCTTCAGTAAATCGGTGCTTTTCTAGAAATAGCAAAAAGTACCTTAATAATAGCATAGGGCTGCACATTTATTGACTCTTACTTTGCCCCAAGTAAGATTCACCCTGTAGCTTTTCTTTTGGAGCAGCTGTCAGGTCACTCTTTCTCATGTCTTAGAAACTTAGAACTAATTCAATTAGTTTTGAATTGCATTCTATCTCTGCTATTTTTGCATTATGCTTTTTTAACTTCCTTAAAGTGTATTTCTAAGGGTTGTGTTATTCAGAGGACACTATTGTCCTGCAAAATCCTTTGTTAGTGATTATCCTTGAGAGAGCAGGAAACTAGCCTGACCTCTAAGGAACACGTCCTAAGCTGGAATGAAGTCTTCATGCAAGTCTGCCAAATGACCTGGAATTGCATTGGTGATTGATCTGACTTTAGTTAGTTAGTTAGGCTTAGGGAAGGTACAGCTTTTGGGATAAAGGGTGGAAGTGTATTTTTCACTGTTGTGTCTTAAGCATGCAGTTCAGACTGATTGAAATAGTAAAGTTTTGTGGGTTTTATGCATCTGTCGTTTTTTCTTTGTACCATTTCACATAAACCATTTGTATCAGATCTTTCTTGTTACATCTGTCACTATGTGGGGATTCCCTGTCTGAATGTCTTAATTTTCACTGTGCCTTTTCTGTTCAAAACATTGTATTCTTCACTGCCTTCCCTCTCCTGTCATTTGTTGCAAGCAACTCAGCTTCTGAAAGTATAATTTGAAGGCCCCTTTTAGTTTCTAAATATTTCTGCTCAAAGCTCTTTGCTTCTGAAAGTTCTTTCTAATATCCTTTCTTCTTCAGGCTCCATTTTATAGAAATACTCTACTCTAAAGTCTGACTTTATAAACTGAAGCAAATACAGCATAAAACCCAAGAAAATTCCTTTTTTCTTTTGCTTTCTATTCAAGCAGTTGCTGAGTTCAGTTGTGGTTGAATATTTCAGTCTTCTGCTTTCTTAATAGTAGTAGAAAGTAGTGTTTTCTTCAAACTTCAGACCTTCCAGTTTCTCTGCTAGCAGTTCCTGCATTAATAAAGTTTAAGATGGCAGCATAAAAGATAGATTTGTTTCTTTGTCCCAAGTGAGTGTACCTGGTTTTTAAAGCAAGAAATGTACCATGAAGCATGAATAGTGTTACATTAACTGACAATTGAATATACAGAAGTCTTCCTTGTCCTGATGCCTGATAAGATAGAGTAATGCTCTGTATAAACTATTTAGGTTCTGTTTTGTGGCCCCTTACTTAGACAGGTCTTCCACAATGAGCTGACCATCAGATCAGTGTAAGTGAGGACATCCACAAAAACCTCCGTGAGAGACTGAAATGTTACTTGTTAATGGCTCAGACAGTTGGCCAGTTGCAAGGGTGCTTTGCCAAGGCCAGGTTCGCATCCCCCAGCCAAAGGGGAGGAGAGAGAGGGTTTTGTTTGTGGTGGGGAAACCTCTGACCTCTGATACAGCTGCTATCCATCACCAGAGAATGACCAGGACAGACCAACTTCTGTTTAACAGCAAGCTCGATTTTGAGCCAGGTGAGGGGAAAAAGACATATCAAGAACAGATCCTGTGAGAGTGGGGTGATGCTTTTTATCATGCTGATGTCCATTACCTAACAGGCTCAGGTGTAAAACCCCCCTAAAGGTATTCATCCCTTCTGATGGGG
Organism: Argya squamiceps; assembly: GCA_037834095.1. Taxonomy (NCBI): domain Eukaryota; kingdom Metazoa; phylum Chordata; class Aves; order Passeriformes; family Leiothrichidae; genus Argya; species Argya squamiceps. The sequence continues at coordinate 30,791,188 of JBBMKD010000053.1, read as the reverse complement.
CATACCTGGCTCAACTACAGTGATGTGGGAAGCAGCTGTCATGTCTTATAAGGTGTCATAAACCATCAAAGACCCTTGAAGTGCCCCCAGATGCATTTCTGGGGCCTTCTACCAGAGGTAGATCTACAGTGTTGAAAGAGAGTGGTTTATAATGAATTGCTATCACTTTTGGAAGAATCAGTAATGCCTTGCTGACTTGAGAAAAATATGCTCCAGAGCCTTCACTGGAAAGTAAAAAAGCTGCTAACTCTTTCTAAAATAGCCCGAAGTTCAGATGTTTGGAATAAAAAGTAATGAGCTACTGCTCTACACTGGAGCGTCTGTGTAACACCATGTAGCATACGAGCCTTGAGGGGTCCAATTCTGTCCATGGTGTTCAGATTTCTTTGCTTTTTGTGATTGGATTCTGGTGGTTGTGAAAATTAGCCAGGCTACTACTGGGTTACATCATACTAAATGTATGTATTTAAGTGAATGCAGTAATGCATACAAATGCAGTATTTAAGTGAAAGTGTGTGTTTTTTCAAAAGATGGGTAAAAACATTATACAAGACATCCCCTGAGCTGAGAGGGGCAAGATGATGGACATCTCTCTGAGATCTCATGGAGGCAGTTCCATCATCTGACACATCACATCATCTGGGATGCAGATGTAGAGTGTTCCACGTAATCCAAGAACTCAGTGACTGGCAGCTGAAGGAGAAGTGAATTTCCCTTTCACAAGACTCAAGATCAGCATATTTTTTCAAGCTTTCAGAATTTCAGTCTCAACATTTCTCTCTACTTCAAATCCAAAAATTGATTAATGTTTTTAACATAGGATTTGCAGAAGCTATGAACAGGAGAACAAACTCCACTAACGCTTTTTCAGTAATTTCCACTAGCTTTCCTCAGAATTACATTTTGTCCTAGTCTTTGTCTTTTCATGTTTGTGCCTGTCACATCCTGGATTTATGTGAAGGCAGCTGTACACATTCCTGCAGTCAGTGCTCCCATTACTGGACTGACACCTCTGCTGCTTCAAACACAAAGAAATTTGGCTCAGTAAGACTGCCCACGTGCTACGTATAAACCAGCCAGGCTTTGACTGTATTCCTACCTGGTTTGTACTGGTAGAGATGGGAAGCCACGGTACCACACATCCAGAGCTCCAGCCTCAATTCCTTTTAATAAGGCTCCTTCCTCCAACTGCAGTAATGCCAATGCAAAATATCACAGGGATCAGCTGCTGTGCTCAGAGGCTGATAAGGGAGCCGGCTTGTTTGTTCCTGTTCAGCTACCTGGGGCTACAATGTATGGCTCTTCATCTTCAGATCTCACACTAAAGAGGTTGATAAAGGGAGTTATCATTCTCAGTTATCTAATGCATAAAACAGAGTTTGTTCTAATCTTCATTACTTTCCCCTGCTAATTCCCTGATCATTGCCATCCTTAAGCCTGCCTGTGCTCTCTGTCATTGCCAGTTCCTGACTGATTACTATATGTGTTTGTCAGAGCAAGGAGGATGTTTTGAATGGGTGGAGTTAAATCAGAATAATAGACCAAAGAGTATTTTCAGGCACTTGAATGTATTCAATATCCTTGTGTACAAGATTCCCCCATGTACAGTAATGCACACTGACAAATTTCAAAACTTAACAAGATATTTTCAAACTGATGAGCATCTGTTGGGACATTGCCAAAGACATGTGACAATTAAATGTCCATGTGCCTCTAAAACTCAGGAAAAAACAGCTGCATTATGGAGCCTATGGGAGCAGTGCTACATCCAGTTTTACAGTTTCCTTACAGGCCACAGCCACAATTGGACTAGTCAGTCCTTGGGAAAAGAAAGGAACCTGGGCAATGAGGTGAGTGATGAGACCAAGCCACCCATCATATTTCCATGATTTTAGGGAATTGCCTCATGTTGAGAATTGTCCCACTTTTGTGCATAGCCTCATGTCGCAGGCAAGTTCTTACCTGGAAATCAGTTGTCCTGTAAGTTCAAGATTTGGATTTTTTTTTTGTCACCATACCTGTACTTAGGTGCTATCACTGCTGCATTAGAAGCAGATTGTCACCTGTGAGATTTATTATAGAATCACAGAATAGTGTGAGTTGGAAGAGACCCAGAAGGACCATGAAGTCAGCTCTTGAGCAAATGGCCAATGTGGGGATTGAGCCCAAGACCCTGGTGTTACTAGCATTATGCTCCGTCCAACTCAGGTGGAACGTCTGAGGCTTTCAGAGATAATTAGGAGACTGCTGCCCAAGTGTAGAGATGAGGTGCTGCTCATTGGCAGGAGAAGGTTACAATGTTTGCTTCTGAGGGGCGAGGCAGCTTTTGGTCTGCATTAGACTTAGGGCAAAGGGAGGTACACTGAAATTCTCAGTGGAAGAGGATTCTGGCAGGAGCCAGATGGAAACTGAGAATTCGAAGGAAAAACCTTAAAGCAACTTTTGGGCTCATGTTACAGCTAAGAGGGCTACTTATTGAAGATTATATTTGATGAAATTTACATTAAATACCCTTTTTCCTTCCTAATTATGCAGCTGGCATAATGATTCAAGAAAATCCATGGACTATTTATGAAGGGAATTTTGTGAAGGGAAAGCTATGAACTATATTTGTTTTGTTTAATTTATTTGACAAGCTCTGAATCTGACCCAGCTTGGGAGAAAGGAAATGCTGTGAGGGAAAGAGAGCACAAGGCCTTTATCTTCATTGAATTATTTCTGGCAGCAAAGAAAACCTCTGGCTCTTCAAATATTTCAGTCCCATCCTGGCGTTTGTTTCCTATCAGCCAGTCCTGGATCATCTAACTTTGTCGTTTCATTTAGGATCATGGTTGCTTTTTCCTCTTTTATCTAATGCTAAAAATGAGAATCTTGATTCCCCTCCTTACTTAACAGCCTACCAGCAAGACATATTGTGACAGTAAAATGTGAAGCTTCATGGAATTGCCTAAAATCCAGTATCAGGGGAAACTGACACCAGACAGCTAGGGCACCAACTTGGTCTTCCAGAGGTAGGTAACATGTCTTGGGACATGGCTGTTGGTATTAAAGAGCAGCACAAGAGGGTTAGGCTTGTAGGGAGGATGTGAATGCTAAGATAAACAGATAGAAGGAGATAGGAGTGGCCAACTGTTAGCCAAAGGGACGATTTTCTTCCCTGAAATTTCTCACTGGTTCTATTCAAAGGCAATAACAAAGTCAGTAGAGAGCCACAGCTTTCTGCTCTGACAGAAAGAGCAAGCCACAGCTCGTTGTTCTTTCTGCCCTGATTTATCCCAGAATCCTCAAGATGCCACACTAGCTGATGGAGATTTCTTCTGACCACCAATCATTTCTTAATGTAAAGCATGTTGATTTATGGATAAATAGGATGCATTGGCTGTGCTGAGCCTATTGATGATGTTTGAACACAGCCATGGAAACAATGCTTTTTAAAAGAATAGAAGTAGGATGGCAAAGTCAGGGACTCAAAAGACTCAAATTGCCAGTAATCCCCAAAGTGATACTTAGCTTTATTCGGTCCATTTGTGTATTTTTCATATGATGGTATAATCTTTAATTACAAGCTTCGCCGAATGTCTTACCTTCTGGCAGCCAGGCTTGGAATGTATTTATCTTCCAAACATGGATGGTTTGTTTGAAACACTGTAGCTTTTTTCCAGGAAGATTTTTGATGCCTGCATTTAACCAGCAAGAGGGCAGCCTCTCTGCAGCACAGTCCATGCTTTTGAGCTTTTCATGATCCAGTTTTCAAAAACACCTAGCTGAGTTGCAGCCACAGGGAGCAAAGTAAAATGAAACTAGTGGTGCTTCCTCAGCTGGGTTTTATAAGTTTCATGATAGCATCAGTGACAGCCGTGCCCAGTCGGTCTGTTCTCCCTATTGAAGTACTCCTCAGTTTGCTGGCTGTTTGGCACTAGAGTCACCTGACAGACAGACATGCACACACATGCGTGTGGTGGTTCAGCTGGACCACATGCCAGTGTGTATTTGCTTTATGTTAGACTGGGAATGAAAAATCACTGTAAAATCTACAACATCAACATACTTTTAATTAATTTTTGAGTTTCTTGCTCCAATAGACCTTCATTGTTGTTTGTTTTGTTTTTAATTTTGTTTTTGTTGTTCTTACTGCTCTAATTTTCCTTCCTACTTTTCTTTTATTCATAAGTACTAATTAACTGTGCCTATGAGCCATAACGCTTCCCTAATGAACAAGCCATGAGCGTTGTGAAAGTACCTTAAAAGACATGTAAAAAACCACTTCCAGCTGAGCCAAACGCAGCACATCTCCTCATGTCAGTCAGGTTGAGAGCAGCTCCATTGAGTCACCCTTTGGAGAGTTGCTGGAGCTGTGCAATTAAAATCAAGCCTGGAAACAGCAAGAGCAGCAGTGCTCAGACACGGCAGCCACGGGTGAGTACCTTGCTAGGAGAAACATGGGAGACGGTGCCAGGAGGAGAGGGGCTTCCTGGGGGCTTCCTGAAGCTGTGCCTACTCTGACTTGTGACATGGCCCTCCAAACTCCCCTAAAAATTCACCACATTCAAGAAAAAAGAAAAATGTCTGAGGACAGAGTGGAGGGAAAATGTTTCAAGGAAGAGCCAGCTCAGCAGGAAGATGTGGAGCTAGTGTAATTGGAGGTGCATGGCAGGTTCATGCAGCTTCACAGGAAAGGCACTGTAAATGGAGAGTAAGGAGCAGTCCTTTCTGGGAAAAGGCAAAATGAGAAAAATGGGTTGATTTTAAGCCTCTACAATAATAGAAAATGAGATGCATCTGTATCTCCATCCCTTCTTTTTCAGGCAGATACAAAAACAAAATAGCTCTTCAGTGCTTTTATGTTCTGCAACATAATAGGCAAAAGAGAGCACTGTGAAGAAATTATCTAAATTCACAATATTTCCTTATTTTTTATGCATTTTCAGTGAAAGATACCACATTGAACCCTTTGCAACGTTAACATAAAAGTAATGGAAAAGAAAGACTAGAAATGGACATCCATTTGGAGAAATTAAAATCTTTTAGTATAACACCAAATGAAATTGTTGCGAGTCATTGGGTAGCAGAGACAAAAACAATGGATGTTTGATTTGCAGAAGTCCCTGCTTTTCATTCAAGGCAAATGAAGCAAATGCAATTCTATTGCACGAAGCAGTTTTCTTCAACTGGCTTGAGCTATTATGCACTTCATTTAGACCAGACATGCCACAAGAATGAATGTTGTGTAAAATAGGCAAAGGGTGATGGAAAGATGCAATAATGAAGTTGTATGGGGCTGAAAAATGCCTTTCCTAAATTTCTGCACTTCTTGCACATTGTCTATAGAGCAGAGACTGGAAGAAAGCATTTCTCAGGCTGTGCTTGCTCTTCTGTATGGAGAACATCTCTTGTGCTATGCAGCAGCAAGAACGGAAGGTGAGGGATGATGTGGGATAAAAAAGGACCAAGACCCTCTCTTTGGCTGTCAGACCAGTGTCTGACCTTTTCTACACCCCACTACTTGTTGAAATCATAGCAACTCTTCCTCTGCAAAGGTGAGTTTGTGAAACACTGAATGAAAACCCTGCTTTCAGAGCCGTGTCACCCATTCCCCTCACCAGCTGAGCATTTCCAAGAGCATATGCAACACACATATTTTCCTTCTGGCTTTAGCATCGTTTTTTCTCAGTTAAAGACACCATGTGAAAACATGACAAAAATTAATATTTCATGATTCTTTGGACTTCACACTACAGTCTTGTTCATGACACAAAGAAAAACAAGGTTAGAGCAGCACTGTTTTTTTCTCGTAATGCTCTTTTATGTGTGAACATTAATGGAAGAAAAGCAAAGCAATGAATAGCTTTATAAAAAAGCTTTCACCAAAGGGAAATTAAAAGAGGAAGATGAGATTGAGCATGTGTGATCACACCAAGTACACTGTGACTTTCTATGCTGGAAAAGCCAACATTAAACTTAGTGTAGAAAATAAACACACAGAGAGGAACGTCCAGTCAGAACAACCTGACTGCCAGGCTCATAATTGCATTTGTAGCCTGTAACTTTTTTTAAGTCGTCTTCAAGAAATACATAAAAAATACATAGAATAAATAAAAATTTCAAATAAAAACTAATCTTGAAAAAAAAATTTTAAAAAAAGGAAAAAGCACCAGCAGAAAAACCAGCATAATGAAACCAGCAATAAAACCAATAAAACAGGCTGAGCAGACTACAAGTGTGCCCAAAAGCCCAGACTTTGAATGCAAATTAAGGTAAAAATAAAGTCTGGCTTTTTCCTTTACAGATTGTTCTACACTCTTGACTTGTACAGCTTGCATTCATGAGCACAACTCTTGCTATTTCACATTCTTATTTAGGAGAGCTTTTTATCCTGAGGCATTAAAATTACAATATTCCTGCTGGAGTCTCAAGTTGTTTAATAATTCTGTGGTTTAATTATTGAAATTATTGCAATTTACATTCAGCAGGTCCAGCAGCATGTTGGGGATTTGAGGGGTATGATATATGTATATTCTCAGCAGTAGAAATATAAACAGTCTTCAGTTTTCTTCACTTCTCCACATAAAATAATGATGGCAAGAGAGGCTTTTTGGAGGTTCAAAAACACAAAGGGCATTTGGGACTCCAAATTACTGTAGCAGATCTTCTCTTCCAACCTATGAGGTAAAATGTCTTCAGCACATCAATTTCACTACTAAATTTTCGCAGTTGGCTTAAGTTCCTCACAGTGGGTACATGCTGACCACCAAAACCCAGAGAAGATAGAGCTGCACAACCCTCAGTGGAGGCTGAAGCCAGTGTGGGGTACATCTTCCCTCCCAACAAGACTTTATCCTTTAGTTTAACCATACCTCAAGAGAAAACTTGGTGTCCCTACACACTCCCTAAGATCACAGTGGATGAACATCCGAGGGAAGAATCTTGGTTCAAAAATACCTTTCTTATCCTTACAGCACAAGCCAGTGCCCTAGAATATCCTGGGCAGTGGGTCTTAAATGCCTCTGAAAATTCAACTTTCAATGACCTGATTAGATCATTGGATAATTGTCTGCTTTGAAAAAAATGTGGAAGAATTAGGTAGAATACAAAGATACAAAACTTGACTTCTCTTCAGCTTCTGGAAACAAGTTTCATTACTAGTTTATAACTGCATAAATACTGGATTGCTATAGGAGGTGGGCCATCCAGCAGGTGGGCCACATGTCTTGTGTGAAGTCCATGCTCTAAAACTGAGGAAAACAAAACGTGTTACTTGCAGAACATTCCCTTCCCTTAATATTAGTTGTACTTGTAGCAGCCAATCTTGGTGTGCATATTGGCCTTCTGACTTGGGTGTGTATGACAATCTTTCCCTCTCAGCTCATTCCCTCCTACTGTGGAAATAAAACTTAGATTCAAGGGGAAAGGAACATGCAGTAGGTTCCAGGCAGACCTCAAATCTGGATGGTCAAATCCCAAATTACTAGGTGTGGTGGACCTCTGGTGGAAAACCCATTAAATAATTTTCTTAGGGAAATCACTGAGGTCTCCATTTGCATTGTAGCACAAAATCCACATTCCCAGGGTAGATTCCCCCAGCTATCTCCAAAAAAAGTGAAGAAGGAGGGTTGATAAAAAACTGAAATGTGCTGGAGAAAAAGAGTTTGGGTTGTCCAGTGTGTTTGTGGGCACAGTAGGAATCCACGCATAGACAAATTATCAGAGAGAGAAAATACCTCAGCATCAAAGCCATCTTCAATGCGTGGGAGAGCCTCAATATAGCTCAAATATAGCACAGTGAGCAGATGTCTTTACTACCGTAAGTATACTTGGGCCTCCCTGGATTTACAGCAACAGCAGAGAATCACAGTCTCTTTCATTCAAAAATTACAGCAAAAATCTATGTTGCCAGTCACCTTTTATATCAGACTATGAGGCAACAACAATTTACCTGCAGTAAGAGATCTGCACGAAAGACAAAAAAACCCAGGAGAAATTAATGGAGGGAATATTAAATTTCCATTTCTCCTCTTGAAGCCAGACTTTCTTCCGTGGAGAATGCAAAATTCCTTGTAGCCAAACTCAGGAGGTGTAGTCTGAATGGTAAGGCCACAATAAGTGGATGTGCCTCAAAAGTGGGATGTGCCTCAAAAGTAGATATAACTCACTTGAACTCATCAGGAAGAATTTTTTCACTGAGGGGGTGATCAAACATTGGAAAAGGCTGCCCACAGAAGTCGTAAAGTGGCCGCCCCTGGAGGTATTCAAGAAATGTCTGGGTGTGGCTCTTAGTGCCATGGTTTAATTTTCATGGTGGTGCTCTGTCAAAGGATGCACTTGATCATCTTAGAATAATTATGGTTGGAAAAGAACTCCATGATTCTATGATTCTACGTCAAGTTTCTGGAAAGTATTGCTCCACATCCACCTCTCTGACTTTGAAAAACTCTCCAGAGTCAGATAAATACATAGCAGCAACCAAACAAGGTAGCAGGAGAAGTCACTATGTTTTTTCACCCCTCCTAGCACCTTTTCTCTCAGACATTGTAGGAGAAGTTGTTTATAAGAAATGGTTTACTTCAAGTTTTGTTGAAAATATTATCTAAAACCTCACTGAGTATGGCTACTGTGGACACATTAGGCTTTTTCCACTTCCCACTGCCTCAATTCATTGTACTCTTGGATAGACAAACTTAATGGAAAAAGTTTAAAATAAAACTCATAGGTGATTTGGTATATAAAACTACTATTAATGAACTCTTAAGAACAGGACTTACATGAATTCTTTATGATGAAGTCTTTTAAAACTATTTAATTTCCTATTTTAAAGCTGACTTTCTGGAAAACAATATTGAGGTATGAAATGTTCCCATTTTATGACCATTCTGGAGTTATACAATAAGATTTTTCTGACAGATTTACTGTTTTTAATTAGAATCAAAAGTGCAGACAAAAGCTACAGCTATAAGAAAATGTTATATTTTCATTAATATTTTAATAGAGACATCTGAAGCAGTCATTTTGCCCAGAAGAATAGGTCAAGTCTTTGAATATTTGATTTCAAATGTAAGTGGAACAAAAATATTGATTTAAATACAAAATAATTAATATATGAACCAGGTACTGCCTTGAGGAAATAAACTGGTGTGGAACAACAGCAAAAAAAAAGAACCAATTTTGATCTTTTTATTAGACTGTTGGCAATATATGAAATTCTGACTGCCTGAAGTCAGGTCTCAGACCATTTCTTTTGGTAATGTAAATAAAAATATGTGATTAATGTAGCATTTTCTGAGCAGATGCTAAAATTACTTCATCTTTTTGATTAATCTCTTAGGCATATACTGCAGCTGGCATTAAAAAAAATCACATACAAATGTACTGACACAAGAATACATCCCTCCCAGTTAAAATGCACGCTCTGCTCTGTGTGCACCCATTGGTTGTTGCCCATTGTGAAGAGAGGAGAATGGTTATAAATTGCACTGGTAGCAAAAACACTGAACCTCTTTCTCCCCTTGCTCACCATTATTTGTCACACCTCTAAAAATGCATATTGGATTGTGGGTGAAATTTAGTCTTCAACTGAGTATGAAAAATAGGCAGAGGGATTTCACTTACTGCTACATAAATTGATTTTCTAATCTCTATTTACATGTGATAAACAATATGAATTCAACATTAGTTTTGTGTAAATTTTTTTGCTCTATAAGGGGAATTTGAAGACCTTTTTAAAGAAGCCAGTCACCAGGTACAGGAGTACTTTCCAAAAGTGCTACCTTGACTCTTAAAGCTGTGTAAGCACAGCACTCTAACCCAGGGAGGCAACTGTCAAATTTCCCTCAGCAAGTCTGACTGTAGGCTTAAATGTGTATCTCTGTGTTGTGCACCATTACATAACCATGCCCATCATCACACCTGGCTGGAACTGGTTCTTAGTTTCCTCCCACAGTTGCACCTCATTCCAGTAAATCTCAGTCACTGAGGCTGCAGCTGTGTGCCTCAGGACTGCTCTTGTTTTTCCTATCACCCCATGAGACATCCCATATACAGGAAACTTGATTTATCTGTCCTGTCTCTGTATCAAGACCAATAATTACATTCAGACAGAGCAGATGACAGCATCTGGATGTGATCTGAGATGGCAGGAGAGGGAGAACTGCCTGCTCTTTTGTTGTGGTTTCAAAATTCCAGTTCATTACTGAAATGATACAGCTTATCTTCCAGATATTAGTTTTTATCAGGGTAGGTTGATGAAGTCTTAAGTACCTCTTATTTTCATCTCCCCAAAGTGCTTATTCATGATTTTTGAACTGTCTTGGCAAGTTCGGTGAGCTTCACAGCACTCTATAGTTTTATAGTTTTAGTATGTTTCCATGCAACACCTTTTTCACCACAACATTTTGATATTTAACATATAGATTTACTTGTCAGGGAGCACAGAATCGCAGAATCATTTAGCCTGAGAAAGACCACTGAGATAATCGAGTTTATTGTATGAGACTACAAGAGAAATTAAATAAGGTACGAAGTTTAAAGCATATTTAATTGCATTCAATATTAAATGCCTCAGGACTAGTGTGAGACCTACCTTTTAAACACCTCTCTTAGTTCACACCATGCACAGCAGCATAGTGCTTGAGCTGACATATATCATGGGACAGTGTGCCTTTAATCTAAACTCTGTTGAGCCATCACTGTGTCTCTCCTGTTGGGGGTTAGCTCCCAGCACCACCTCTTGGTGTCCTTGCCCACACCAAGCTGCAGGGCAGGACAGGAGACAGTGTGTTAGCAGAGACCAGGCAAACACCAAAAATGTGTAGCACTCTCTCTGCATCCCAAACCATCATCTTCACTGGCAAGAACAGCCAGCTGGTATGGGCACAGTCCTCTGACTGAAATCTATCTGGCTGCACAGTGCCACATAGATGTGGGTGTGGGTCTGGGTGTGGGTGTGGATGTGGGTGTGGATGTCGATGTGGATGTGGATGTGGATGTGGATGTGGATGTGGATGTGTTGAGCTGGGCTGGGGCTGGCTGGGGTGTTTCTGAATAGCCGCTCCTGGGTTCAGGAGATGGTCCATAGCAGAAGCTATGCTCAGGAGAAAGCTCAGTTTGGAGTGCTCTTGACAAGCTGAAGTGTAAGTTGTTATGAGTAATCCATTATCACCCTTGATTTGTTTGGCTCCTTTCTGTACCTTTCTTGGGGGCACTGCAAAAGCCAGTTGTGTTTACATAGGTCTGTTCCTCCTTGGAAATCTCCTTAATCTTTTGGAAACTGAGTGTGGCACAAAAATTACAAAGGTCAGACTGCAGGCACAGGTCTAGTAACCCTAACTATACAGTATAAAACAAACAGTATAACAAAAAGTCTTGTGTTCAGTCTGTCTTTTTGAAAATAGTACTGGAAAGACACACACCTTCTGTTTCAAATAAAGGGCATGCAGATGCCATGAATCAACACAGAAAAAGATAGTACGTTACTGGGCTTCTCTGCTGGCATGAGAAAAATTACAATGTTTTTCCAATCAGGGTTTGTTGTTCAGTACCTTGCAAAGGGTTGTTAGGGATACTCAGGAACCACAGAAAAGGCCATGAAAACTTTTCTGTTCTCACCCCTTCTCCATTTGAAGGTTTGGTTTCCTCATCATGAGCCTCATTCAGACTTGAATATCTACAGCAGTTTTCCCACAGGCATGCCAAAGACAAACACATGATCTATGGGATGGAGTGTGGAGAAGAAGCTAAAATCTTTTCTCTGGCCTGGAAGGTAGATTGAAAATAATTTCTCATAATTTCCACGTCAATATCCTACTTATCTGACTGTTCTTCCTCCTTTCATTTAATAAAGCTTCAATTACTCTGTTTGAAATGAGATTTTTGTTTGAAATGAGCAGTTAACAAAAGAGATGAGAAACCTCCTTCTCTGCCCTGTTTGCCAGGGTGGTTCATAGTTCAGTGATCAGATGAGATATGGAAACTGAATTTCCTCAGAGGAAACAGGGGGTAGTCTAGAGATTTCATGTGATGTGTGAGTCCTCTCTCTTCAGAGCAATTGAATAAAGAAGAAAAAAGGAAAAAAAAAAAAGAAAAAATAAGGCTGTCTTTGCATACTTCCCACCCTGGCTGGATCTTTTCTGCAGTCGGATGATTAATTACACCCTGACCAGACCTGAAACCGAATGTATTTGTTCAAGCCTTCTTCACAAGACCAAATTTCTCACTAAGACATCTCCATATGCTTAGTGTTGGAATATAGTAATCATTGAAAAATCTCACTCAATGAAAGTCATTCATAAGAGTATTTTTAGAAGAGCATCCCGTTGTCCTCATGCTATCCTCAATTATTTTAGGTCTGAGGGTTGTGAGACAGGCTAAGAACCCTCTGCTTTCTGACAGAACAGTTCTGCTTAATTAAAATAACATAATTTGGAATAGCAGACACAGATCAAATGGTATAAAAAGAAACCAGACCACAAAACAAGAGCGTGGGCTCATATTTGTCACCAGATCTGATTTTTACCTCTTACCCTTCACCAACACAGTTTACCCATTTGAAGTGTTTTTGCATTTCTGCTATATATGATGCCATCAGATCACTTCTTGGGCAATAAGAGAGTAAAATAAACAGCTCCCAAAACATATCAGAGACACCTTTTCTCTGTATTACTTTCATGTCAAAATTAA
>JBBMKD010000053.1:30744505-30776366 GCA_037834095.1 Argya squamiceps | reverse complement strand
GGTATTTCCTCTTTTCCATAAACAAAGATGCTTAAGAAAAGAATGCCATGAAATACCAAATGCAAACTTCACAGACCTAATTGGATGGCTGTACTATTTTTTTGAAAGAGTAAGTTACATTAGCTAGTAATGAGAAGTTACCCTTGAGCTGACAGCTGCTAGTCAGCACAAAACTAATATTATTTTCCCTTTTTTTATCTTTTTAAGAAGAGAGACAAGGTTTTATCTTCTAGTCCCTTAAAAATAGCAGTTGCTATATGAGGTGGTTTGACAATAATACTTCTGCTATTAGAGCTCCCAATAGGGACTTCTAGCACTTAAAGGGAAAGAAATGGACTTTCCATCTACCTTTCTTCATGATCAGGGATTGTAATCAAGTACAGCATTTCCAAAGTAGGTTGGTTTTGGTTTGTTTTGGGTTATGGGAGGTTTTTGGTTTGGGGTTTTTTGTTGTTGTTGTTTTGGTTTTGTTTGGGGTTTTTGTTTGTTTTTGCGGTTGTTGTTGTTGGGTTTTGTTTGTTTGTGTTTTCACTTTATGGGTTTTGTTCTGTCCTTTGAGGACTGTATACCTCTTCAGGTGAAAATGAAACAAAATTCACTTTGCTGTCTTTGAGTGAGGATGAAGGATAGGAAATGTCCATTTGTGTTGAGTAGGATTTGGAAGGTTGAATGGGAGCTGGGCAGAGCCCACCAGTTTAAAACTCCAGGTGCATACCAGGGGTGGAAGTAGTGGTTCTATTGCTACAGAATAGTCTTGAGACTGTTGTTTGCTATGCAGCCAGATGACACTGGAATGGGACAGCTAAATTCATTCCTTTCCCAGTAGCCTGGCTACTGGCAGGCTGCCATTACCAGTTCCATTTGATGCTGTCCTGGGACAATACAAGTCACCATGTCTACACCAAAACCATGCCAGGAGCACTGTCTAACAGCACTTCCCCCTTGCTGGTATTTTACTAAAGCAGATTTATAGAAATAGTACTACAGACCCAAGCTATAAGACTGCCCCTAAGCTCTTCCCATGGTAATTCAGGCCCCACTGTCTGAAACCAGCATAGCATCTTACTGGGAATTCTGCTAGGTGATAGGAAAAAGGCAAGTAACAAGATTTCCTGTCAGACCTCTCTGTTTTCTATTTTAATTTCTTTTATTACAAATGAGTCTTATCTCTTGACAAAATATCACCTATCCTGTCCAATATGCATAAGAATCTCACAACAGAAGAAGGATGGGGTATATCTGGAAAAGTTATTTTTCTGCTACAGAAACAGTAGGATTTGGAGAGACATGACTTACTCAGAAACTATTTCTTTTCATTTTTTTTTATTTCCTGTCTCAGTCCACAATTCCAGTCATTAGAAAGAGGCATCAAGGATATTTCACAAAAAAAAGATCGACTTTCAATTTCTATTTCTTTTGTGGCCTACAAACAATATGTTTCTTTTAAAAGAATCTTACTTTCACTTGAGCTCCTTGAATTGCATAAACTGCTTTCTTACAAAGGAAATCACAGCACTTTTGATCATGAAAGGTAGTTATTTGTGTGAAGATCAATATAAACTCAAAAGTTACATTTTGAGAGGCCCAGGTTACAACCATCGCTGGGTATCTGCTGCAAGCAATTTGGCCAAGTGCAGAAAATGTTTTTACTGAAGAGGTAATGACATGTGGCACCAAGGGAGCACTTCTAGAAGAATAACAGATGTGAGAATTAGCTATTTTGAAAAGTGTTGCTCATTACGAACTGGCAAAATAGACTGGACAAACGATTTGCTTGGTACAATACAATCTATATCAAAATTTGAGTTCTCTTAATCCATAGGAAAAAATTAGAGTCAAAATATTTTGTTCAATGTTTTTGATACTGGATTTAAAAATCATGTTTAATTACATATAAAAGGATATAACCATGAAAAATTCAAAAGATGTTTTGATTAATCTACCATCTACCATGGACAACTATTTTTCAAAGTTATCAAGGAGCAGGGAGAAAAGATAATTTATACGCAAAAGAGAGGAGACCTCTTTATGTTAAAGGATTGTTCTCCTGTTTTGCTATTGATTAAAATGAAAATAAAATTTTACAATACTGGGACTGATAATAAGCTTAAGTCTGTCACCCATAGTTATGCTCTTTCCCAGAATAATGAAGGAGATCAACACCTGGTACTTAATCAAGACCTACCTTGTTTTGTTCATGCAAATCTGCATTGAATTTTACTCAGATCTGTGGCAAAAAATAATTTAAAATCACATCCTGGGATATATTCCTAGTATCACCTACTTTAAAGTAAGTGTACAGAATCATATAATTTTTATTTATGTAAATTTTTAATTTATCTGTATACTTATTTAAATCATGCAATCTTAAGTAGAGTTCCTTAAAAATGAAAGAATTAGGATCTTTTGACCCTGAATGCAAGTTGCAAAATAAAGCAAGAGGGTAAATAATTTAGTATCTAGATAAGCTTCTTGATTAAATGAATCTTGCTAAAAGCACCAAATGCAAAAAAGACAAAAGACTAATTGTCAGCATCAGTGATGTTAATTGAGTGATTGACTTGCTGATTACAATGAACCACTGCTGTTAGATTTCTGTCAGAATTGTTTGCTCTTGAATTATTCTCACATGTTGAAAAAATGCTGTTCGGTGGCATATTTTATATGCAATTATTTTGTCTATTTATATAGAACACATTTGCCCCAGGAAAACATCTCTAATTGGGATTTTTGTATTATGCAAGTAATTTCCTAAAAACAATATTGACTAGACTAATATTGGTGTGTTTTATTTTAAAAACTGTAAACAATGTCTAATTTGTCTACATTTGTCATCATTTTTGATCCATGAACTTCTTCTAATTGCCACTGAATGTCATCACAATCTCATAGCAATTTATAAATAACAAGTGAAAAATCAGAGGCTCTTCAGCAAGTGGAAGTTGATGAATGTTCAAAAGACATAGCAGAGGTTCACCAAATGACATGATTGAATACTCATAACAGAAAAACCCTCTAATTAGACCTAGCTGAGCTGTGGGAATATAATCAACAACCTCCCATTGCTAACAATACTTATTTTGAAAGACCTTCCAAATATATGATTTTGTCATGTCATGCGTTTAATTTATGTAATTGGAACAGCAAAAAGTATGAATAATTATCAAGAGACTTACTGGATGTGGCTGTCATGTTCTTAATGGTACTAAAAACAATAAAATTAAAAACCATGAATATTTTCAATAATTGGAAAACAGCATGTCTTTGCTTGCAGATTTTGCCTTGTGTTCTGTGTTGATGCTGTGCAAATTCCTAGGAGTATACCTGAAGAGAAAGAGAGGGGAATATAGCTTCCTTCCTGCCTCTGTGTTTCTGAAATCCATTTTGTCATGTCTTTGTATATAAGGATTTTTGTGCTCTGTAAAGCTCATACTGGCAGGGGTTTCCTGTGTAAGAACTAGATGGATAATCAGGAAGAGGCTGAAGTCTCTAAGACCCAGCCAAAACAGTGGCAAACTCTCTTGACATGTTGTCCTGCAGCATTTTTACACCTGAATTGCATTCACAAGAGTTTCTAGTTCTCCAACCTAAATTACCCCACTACCAGGCCTCATAGCTTAATTCTGCCTTATAAACACATGGGGCGAGAAAAATGTTTGAACCAAACATTTTTGAGAGCAGTCAATCATAATAAAGAAGAAGCAAGGAGTAATGGCAAAACCTTAAGCAACCTGTTATCCCGAAAATATTTGCCTCCTCTTTGTGAACATCATTTCAAGTGATGAGCTAGATTTGATGGACTTAGCTCAAGGTTTCACTTTGCACCTCTGCCACCCTCTCTTGGGTAGTTTTGCTCAGGCTCAAAGGATCCTGAAGGAGCCAGCTAAATAGCTATGTGCAAAGAGACTCAGCGAGCAAGACACGCACAAATTCAGAGTGCATTTTCTCACTGGAGAAGACTGCAGTTACTTGTTTTATAAGGACAAAAGTGCTAGTGAATTTTCTTATTCAGGCTAATCACAGGACTTTGTGTCAGTCATGGAAGACTGCTTGAGATGGATCCAAAATAACACCTTCCCACCTACTCAGCATTTAAGTTTACTGTGTGCTATGGATAGGAGTACAGAATAAACATGTATTAAGTTAGCATTTTAATGATTCTGGGAACTCTAACAGAGAGAAAGCAAAGGAATTCATCACTGTCTTTTCATGTGGTGTCATGTATGTGCCAAATAAAAACACTCTGGAGTCATCAAAATGTTCTTTCCTTTTTGAGTAACTGAATGTGCTGAGGTAATGTCCTCAGAAGTATTTTTAGGGAGGAGGTGTTAATTGTTATGGCAACATGTGGAAGATTCAATATTATGCAAAAATGTTGATTTAATAGCCACACTATTCATCACTCACAAAGGAATCTGATGAGTTTACTGACATGCATAGAAAGATTTCCATTTTCTTCCAAGAGCTAAGCATCATTATTGCTAAGCTAATGACTACTTTGAGGAAGTGGCTACCAATGACGACTGGAGAATTTCTGAAGCTGACATCTGTTCTTGACAGAAATCAATTACTTGTAAGGCAATTATGGTAAATGAAAAATACTGAATTCAGAAAATGGAGGCATTGTTAGCCTGATGTGGCCCACACAACTGGAACATTTGATTCAAGGAAGTAATACACAATAATAGAAATTACCCTTCTGTGAAGCCGTTGCTACTATGTGTACAGTTTCTACAATGCTAATCAATTGCTAAGGAATTCAGTCAAAAATTCGGTGCTTTTTACAAAGGGATACCTTCATCAGTATTCCAGCAAAATCTTTCTGGAAATAACTAGGTGGGTCTGAATCAAAGCCTAACTCAGAATATCACCAAATTTTGGCTGAAGATACTGTGAATTTTCTCTCTTCTCCTCTGGGAACAATCATGTCTGTCTTTGCATTTTGGGGCTGTCTTCTCTATCTTCCAGTTAGCTTAATAAGCTTCTGTAAACTGAAGATAAAATGGGTTGCACAGCTGTCTCATCAAGAAGCAACCTTGGTCAATTTAGCTCATTAAGACTCTATGAAACTTTCATTATTGCTGTTCTCACTCTAGATATTAAGGGACCAGGAGGAATTGTTTGAACATTAACTTTGAGATTAAAAAATAATGCTGTAAATCAATGAAATGAATCCACATGAACAGAAATATAACATCTTTCATCATCTGGAGCCTGAAGTGAGGTTTCTAGATTCCTTCAGCTATCACACAGATAAAATCTGCCTAAGAATGGTTGTCAATATATTCTTTACAAAGCATTGCAAAGCTCCTATCTAATTTGTATGTGAGACCTTTCAGGACATTTTTGATGTTAACTTGATCCTTCTCTGCAGAGCATTTTTTTATTCCGGATTGTGCAGGATTTCACCACAGAGAAATAACAGCCAGAAAAAATAGAATAATTTAGATCTAGAAGCAGCAGAGCTGTAGCCAAGCAGTTAAACTGCCTTACACAGTGTGTGCTGTGCATGAAGAACTGGGCCTAGTAAAAGTGAGTCTTGAGAAACATTAGAGTAGACAGTTAACTTTTAGATGGCTAAAGTAAAGGTAGAATTTATCAAAATTTGGATATCAACTCCAAAATTGCAATCCTATCTCAGACACTAGATTGAAAACAACAGTCCTCAGTGTCCTACCTAAAGTCACTGGGAACCTCTCCTTGCACCGAGAATCTCCCTGAGCCTTTTGACGGTATAACGGCTCCCACCGAGCAAATGAGGCACTCAGTTTCCATCTAGTTTTGCATGCCACCTAAAACTGGTTCCCATGGAAGGTCCAGCTCAGTACACAAGAGTAAGTGCCAGGCACATCCTGTTACAGGGTCTGTCTTTCCGAAATACCGCAGTTCCAGCAATAATCACAACAAAATGTCACGGTTTCCAAGCCCGCTTGTTATTATGCAATAGTGTTTTTTGTGGGAAATAAATGTCAGGTTCTGTCAATTGAAGGCTGAAAAGCACTTGTCAGTGACAGAATATGCTCTGTATGTTTTATGTTCTCAGTATAATAAAGAAATAGGAAAAGTGAATGCAGGAAGCATGTGGCATGAAGCATGTGGTGGCTGTTAGATGTATGTATTCATGGGAAAGAGAATAGGTGCAGATGCAGCCTCTTTCTAGAAGCATCTATCTGGCAGTGCTACATCAGTGAATCATGAGTAGGTATGAAAATTTGAAACCCCAATATGGAGAATGCTTGGACTTTACCACAGTGTTTCAGAACACGGCCTACATTTTCTTTCACAAGCTAATGAACATGCTATATCACTACAATTTCCCTTCCTCTGTCCACAGTGTAGCTGCATCCAACTCCTGCTTCAAAGGGATTTTGCCATCAGCCAATTCTCTGATCCTTACAGGGGATGGAAAGAATGATCTTTGCACTGTTTGGATTTAATTTTGGAGCAGAGTGGATCCTGCTGAACATGTCGTGTCACTAAATCAGAGAGGTAACACGTGAATTGTCTGGGGAGAATTTGCTCTGGACATTGCCAAAGCCTGGGATTAGCCTTGCAGGCTTTTGGGACTCTGCTTAATTTGAATTTTGATTGTGTTTCATGTCCAGGCAAAACACTGGAACAAAGGCAACCCATCTGCAAGAGCCGAAGGCTCTGACCGTTTTGATCTCAGGTTAAACTGCTGGGCTCACTTGATTTTCCCTCACAACAAAAACCAGCCAAGTCCTGCTCTGTCACAACCCTTGGTTAGAATGAAAGTTGTGAAACTTGAAATATCCCCACTAGACCTGTCCTGAGTTTCCATTTCTCTCTATCCTACATTTTTTGATAGCTTTGGCAGCTTTGTCTTCCTAATGACCTCATCTCTTCCTTCACCTTGGTGAAGAATGCATATGTGCTTTCTCTCTCTCCATTGGTGCACACGGTAACCCATCCCATTGTTTGCTGCTGTAGGAGCCTCCTGTGCTTCCTCATCCTGAGTGCCCTGCCATAGGGCAGCCCCTGCTCATCCAACCCCTGTTCTCCAGACCTTCTCCTCAGTCCACTGCCCTGCATATCCCTCAATTTGTCAGTCTCACTTAGAGTCCAACCATCCCAAAACTGAGCTCCATAATCATCTGTTCATGCCTGTCCTCCAGTCACTCCATTTTCTCACCCTTATATTTTGCCACTCACCAAGAGATGGGACATCTGAGGAGGAGAGGAGAGGTGTGGGGCATGTGTGATGGACCCATCAGAGCTGTCCTCTACTTGCACCTCATGTCATGGGTGGCACATACCGGAATTTCCTTCAAAGGTGGGTGGGCATGGGCACATCTCCCTCTCCATGGACTCATGAGCCTTCTGAGGTAGACCATGAGAGACTTGTACTTTGAGTGCTCCAGGTCACTGTCACTCTTCCAACTGCTCCAGATCCTCTTGCTGAGAATTTGGCTGCACATGTCTTCTCACCTCTTTCTTCCTCTGTCAGAGGCCCAGCCAACACAGTCCATCTTCTCATCCTGGATTTGTCTATGCTGTCCATTCCTGCCACCTGGAGAAGGAACCACAATGCAGAAGGAGGTTTTCTAAAAAAGCTTCTTCTCTCGTGCTAGTCATGCCTTCAAACAGTACTATGTTCCCAGCTCCATGGATGGCTTGTAGGACAAGTGGGTGTTCTCAGATGTGTTTTGCTGAGTATCACTCACCAAGTCCTCTGACACCCAAGTCTGAGGCCCCAGCCCTCACACTCCTGGGGTTTTTTTTTCATCCATTGCCCCTATTAGCAGCTGTCTCTCCTTGTGTTTCATTTTGCAGCATTCTCTCCCTCACGGCATCACCTACAGGACTTAATTTAATTAAGCTTAAATTATGTAACTTCAATAATAGACACTCCTAAAATAAGGCAAAACCCTCCACAAACAAATATGCAAAAAAATTCTTTGTCTGTGCATGATTTTGGTTTGAACAAGAATCTGCACTTTGGTGGTTTTGATGAATGTTTCTTTTAATTTAACTTCATAAAGAAATATAACTGCTTTTAATATAACACAGTATTGCATAAATTATGTTAAACGTAGTGATTTTACTGAATTTGCTGTAATCTGTGTTTTTTAATAAGTACAAAAAATCTCCAAAGTCATATTTTTATTATAATTAATATTTTAAAATGGAAGTTTCACACAGTTCAGGTAAAATAAATAATTTTCATTTCTCCCTCTTTTTTTTCTTCCTTTTTCAGTTTGATAGTCAAATATTTGAATTATTAAGTAGACTATACAAAATTTATAATAAAATTTAGGAATCTATTATGAAATAAAATAATCACACCTATTACACTGTATTTTAAAAATATTATCCCATATTTCATATTCAGTAAATTCTTGAGTCTACAGTACCTTATCAACACTTCAAAGTTAATTATATTAGATAAAATTCTTGCTTTGTACTTTTATAATACTGCATATCCCAAAGTTCTAGAAGTTTCTAAAGTGCTACACCTCAACAACTAGGAAAGTAGGAAACTCCATGAATGTCTGAGCTTTTGGCCTACTTTTTTTGAGTTGCAATTTCCATTTTGATGAATTAGAATCACATTTGCATTGCATCTTTTTCTTCTTTAAAATCTCATCTGTTCTGAGTTCCCATATCAGTGTACTTCTGTCATCTCTGACTTTTGAACTTCCCTTTGTGATATTTTGCTATTAAGGAATTCTGAAACTAAAGATGCAAAACATGAGTCCAGCTTGAATGCTAACACTGACTTGATTTCGACTGTTCAGTTACATTTTGCATTAATTTAGCATGAGATAGGAATTTCACACATTTTATATGGAGCAGCTTATCATAAGTATGGAAAACTATAGGTTTACAAATGGTCCTGTCCTACACATAAGCTCTTCTGTATTCCTGAAAGGTATATTGTTGAAAATAACAGTTCACCCAAATGGAAGGCAGGTGCCAAAAGCAGACAGCAGATCACTGCAGTAAAACAAAAGGAACCAAAATATGAAAACATAAAAATATTGTCTGTGTGAGAGAGTACATGGACTTGTAAATCTGAAGAGAGGAAATTTTGAAGAGAGTGGGGAAGAAAGGGATGTATCTTAATGAGAAAAGCCTGATCTCTGGTAACCGAGGATGACAGCTGGAGGTAACGGCATTTCCCAGCTCACACAGCAGCAATAACAAACACCGAAGCATCAGGCAGCTTTTCACAAAGCCAGACACTAAAGGCCACAATCTCTAAGCTGATAAGCCAGATGCTCCATAGGGAGAGGAAGGCAGACCTCAGGCAGGACAATCGTTAATGTTCTAATACAAAAGGAATTTCATGTGACAAAATTATATTGACAAGAACAGTTTAACCACAGTTAAATTACATTCCTTACCTTTCTTCCCTTTCCCAACAACCTTTTATTAAAATCAAACACTGAGAAGCTAATTTGTCTGTGATTCATGCAGATCTTTTTTTCTTTGCGTCTTATTTTTATTCTCAAGCAGACAGGCACAATACTGCTCGCAGTGATATAATTGAAAACACTGCCACTGAATTCGGTAGGAGCAGCATAACATAGGCAGGTTACTCAGTTTCCATGGGATATCCATTGTCTCTACTCACTGCCAGTAACATGCAGGTCTGCTACAGGAGCACAAAGTACCATATGACAATTATAGCCTTAAAGACCTGTACACTGTAATCACATCCAAATTGTCAGCCCTAGAGTACAGCAGTGCTTAAAGAAAAACTGCTCTGCTCCAGATTAATGCTCAAAGAATAGAAGCAACTGGGTGGTTTTGTTGTACAAGAATGTATGTAATGTCCAATTTTCTATAGGAGAGCATCATCAGGAATTATATGAATCATGTTCATTCCAGTTAGGGCTTCATGCAGTTCAAATTCATATAATTCTTTGAAGCTACTATGTCAATTCCATAAACTCACAAGGCAACAATGCTTGGCTTTCAAAGCATTTTCATAAAAAGCTGTATAGAGTCCATTTCAAGCCACAGAAATGAATGGTTATTTTGACAGCCAAGGCAGTGATGCTGAGGTACTGAGAACTACTTTCCACATCATTAAACATAGCCTATACCCCTTGCTAGAGTAGATGGTAGAAAAAGGGCAGGCTGGCTGCTTTGTGTCATGACAGCTTTTCAATGGTTTTTTTTGTAGGGTATTATTCCTGAATGTTTTTTTACCTTTCAAAAAAGTTGGGTTTGTTTGCATAATGGACTAGGCATAATTTTTGCCAAATTGGCATGCTATGATAGACACCTGAATTACTGAAGTTTATTGAATTTGAGAGTGGGTATTCTAACCTTCCAAAAACTTCAGCCAGTCCAAAATGTACTCACTTTCTCAGACAGAATCTCACTATAACACTACTCAGCAATCAGTGAGTTAATATCTCTTCTTAATCAGAAAGGTCAGTTTAACAGTCCTCATGAAATATTTACCTTCAGAAGAATCATTAAATTATCATGAGAGCTCACGAGAGCTTTCCAAGCAGATGATTCAAACCTGGAGTTCTTTAAAAAGAATGAAAATCATTCTCTGAATCCAAGACCTTGATGTGCAAAATTCCCTTGTTTTGTCTTGTCATGGTAGAGGGAGGAGTGCTGAATATCAAGACCTTTATATTCAATCATGTTTTGAAGCACTGACTGTACTCACAAGTTGGCCTTGTCTGCACAAAATTAAAAACAGCCATGAGAGTGAAATGCTATCTCCCAGTCATTTTTCATCTCTATTACTGCCTGTTTGCTGGAATTGATTTTCAGGGTATTTGGCTTAGGAAAACCTCAGGACAGGAAAGGTGCTCCAGGATAAATCTGTGTGCTTTACTCCACTTGTAAGTGGCCTGATCAGAGTGACCTGCACTTGGACCTACACTAAGACTCCAGGAGCAATCAGAGCTGAGACTGAATCTTCACCACGGACATCTGTAGTAGAGATGGGGTATGAAGAAATAATTTGACAGCAAACTTTGGCTTGCCATTTAAGTCCTTCGAGCTTCTTTCTTTGGAGGAAACCGTATGTTTATCTATATAGCTCAGCACTGGATAACAATGAAGACAGACAAG
Source organism: Argya squamiceps (assembly GCA_037834095.1). Lineage (NCBI taxonomy): Eukaryota > Metazoa > Chordata > Aves > Passeriformes > Leiothrichidae > Argya > Argya squamiceps. The sequence continues at coordinate 30,765,302 of JBBMKD010000053.1, read as the reverse complement.
GAATGCAATAGGAACCTAAGACCCAGTCAATGTGCAAGCTACACTATGTGCTCAGAAAAACAATTGTATTATGGAAGCACTGGAATGAAACAAATGAATTTTGCTGTATTTATTAATATAGGAGCTTGGTTTCTAAAAAGAAAACTCTTTTTTTCTAAAAAGAAAAGAGAATGATAAATAGGTTGTCTTTTTTTGTATTATTATTGAGTATGGTGCAGTTAGCATTGTAGGCTTAGAAGATGAACACAGGAGATCTGAATTCCATTAATTTCCTGTCTATTGTAATGGTACAAATAAACAGAATTTTCTGCACCGTGGAACACACTTGGCAGAAGGGTCAAATCCGCCAGGATATGTAGGTACTGATAAAGAAGATATTGTAAAACCTGTTTATCTACATCCAGGATGAAAAAAACACCTAAGAAAAGAAAACTTAGTATCATTTTAAACATTAATTTGAAAAGGTGCAAGAAACTTCTGGTGTTCTTGAGGAATATAAAATCAAGTCTTACTGCTATAAAGAGTTTGGGATTTATTTCACATCTCCAGAAATTCATAATTTTCTCATGGAGAAGATTTTTTTCTTTTTAAAAAAATGAGTGAAATTTAAACTGACAATATTTCATCAAGAACTTTCCATGGAGAATTACATGATATAATATTGTAGGACTATAACTGTAATTATCACAAATACACCGGCTAGAACTGTGTTTTTCATGCATCTGCACTCCTGGCAGAACTCCTAAATGCCTCAACTTTTCATTTCTACTAAAGGCAAATCACTTACTCACAGTATTTTTAATGATAAGTATGCACTTAAGTGGAAACAAAACGAAAATACTGAAATTCTTACATAAAAAATAAGTATTCAGATATACAGGACAGGAATGTCATCCAGCCATGTGCTGATCCTGTGAATTCTGAAGCACAAACTGCTATTGTCTTCTGGCACAACTACTTTGTCATAATTTGACTCAGTAACACTTACTGACAGGTTCATCATCAGAGTCAGTGCCTCAGTGGTGTGCTGTGTCCACATGCAGTCTTGGCCTCCTGATAGAAAACAGTAGCTGGTGATCTTAGCAAGAATGCTTGGCTGCAGGGGTGCTGGGGCTGGTGACTTCCCCTTGGAGTGACAGCACAAAATTCAAGTTGGCAGAGTGCAAATGGAAATACTTGATAACAAATCATTTTGATGGTTCTTTAGAATTTTCATGCAAATGAAATCCCATCAAGATTTATGGAACCATACAGATGTAAAAAAACCTTAATATTTTCAATCTGGAGCTGCAAGCCTCAGCACGTTGTGAACGGTTTTGAGAGCTGTGAACCATCCCTCTGTCAGTAAAACCTGAAGGGTGGGAATGCTAGCATTTTCCTATTCCCTGCCACTATAATCCATGCACAAGCTCAATGCTAGCAAGGTCATAGCTCCCTCAACCCAGTCCCAACTCTCCCTTTTTCTACAGTATAACTATACAAAGAATAGTTCCATTCCATCTATCTGCTGAAAAGTGGGGTGAGAAGAACAGGGAAACACAGGGAGATGCTCAAAATATTCCTTTCCTTTTGTTTTTCTGGCTACGTAGACAGACAAAATATTTGAGGCAAATGAAAACCTTATTGACTGGCAACTTTTAAAACTGATGATGATATGCACAGCAAGATAAACAGTGATCTGATTATGCATAATGTACGTTGCAAGGCTTCTAACTCAGAGAAAGTAGATTAATATCATAAAACATCTACCACTCAAATACAGACTATAATTCATGCTGTGTATGCATTATGCATTTGTGGCATATCAGTGACATACAGGAACTTGAATATAAGTGTTTATTCATTCAAAGCTGAATAAATAAACACAACTTTATTAGTAATTACAAAGACATCACATGACAAAACAAAACTGCATATGTGTCTGTCACTTATATTTAAATGATGAAAGAGCTCAGTCTAAGTATATTCAGCATTTTTGAATACAAGACTTACCCAAACAAGCAATAATAAAGGATAATATATTCTGACTTTTACACAGAATTATGTCTGATTGACCTGGAAGATGTATTTCATCACAGAAGATTATGAAAATATCCTATACAGCTTTACATTAGGAAATAATTTTGAGCTATACCTTTGAATTCACTAAAATTCACATCTTTCTATGAAATTCCATAAGGAGGCAAAATATCCCATATCTTTGTAATCAACCCATTATTTCAAAGCAATTTTAATTTATATCAACTGTAATTTTATAAATTGCATTACATTAAACTAGATTAATTTGTCCATCAAGTTCCACAGCCTTATCTAGAACCAGTACCAATACTGGCTGCTTTCAGTCAGAGAAAGTAGCTGTGCAAACTTGAGGAAGAAGTAAATATTTATTTTTTATTACGTAAAAAGGTATTTAGCATATGGGACTTTATGGAGTGATAATGATGTAGGCAGGCATATCCAAGGGAAAAAAAAACCCACAAATGAATTGCTGGTATTTTTGTTAGTTTATTTATTTATATCAAATAATATTAATATTAATATTTAATATTTAAATTTTTATTTAAGTATTTATTAATTGATTTCGTTGATTTGGGGCTGTCAATTGTTATAGTATTATTCAATCAAGGAAGACAGAACTTTTTAACTACACACAATGAACTGCCAGATGATAAGTTGACTACAAACATTCTAATGGAAACCAAAATCATCTAACTTATCCTTATGTTCAGATCACTAATCTGCAACATTCACTTGACCACCAAAATAAGACAGTACATTAAGAAAGTAATTGGTATCTGCAGATAGACAAGGAATGCCAAAATTATGAGTAAGCCAGAAAATGTTGCATAGCTAATGAGCATCACCAGCACTGATGATCATTAGCTACATTATAATCCAGCATGCATTTAAAATTTGTGGGGTTTTTTAGAAGATCAATCAAAAAAAATGTAAAAGACAAATTTGTCTTGTAAAAATTCTTAATATCATTTTGACCCAAATTACATCTTTGTTCAAGGTCATGCTTAGATATACTATGGAATGAGCTGATGACACCTACTTTGAACTCCAAGGTTTGCTACAACTGAACTCAAAGTTCTTATTATTGAGGGATGGTAAATATAAGGGCCCACATGGACATCAGCTCATATCTACCAGTACAATAGTATGGCAGTCCAGAACATTACCTGCTTAGGAATAACATTTATCACCTTCTCAAGGTTTATTTGTGAAACTTTCTGCCAAAGAAGAAGGCTGGGATGGTTTCTGGTGAAAAAAGATAATTTGTTTTTTGTGCAGAAAGCAATAGATCATTTTACAGTACTTATTCAGACCTGTAGAAAACAACTTGCTATATGCAAAATAATTAGTGGGCAATGTTAACATTGAAGTTTCTCAAAGCAGATACCAAATGTTGGCCTATATTCTTCAGTGTACAGTGTGAGAACTGGAACAATCAACCCTTATATCATTCTAACACAGAAAAGAACTCCCATCTAACATCTTGGAGATACTCAGCTGCTGTTATCTTCCAGCACAAGAGACTTATAATACTAGAAGTTATATTGGATTTATTGCCCTGGTGTTGGCAGGGGACAAGGGTGGAGGAGAACAGCAGAAGTGGGTTTGGTGAAGAGAGACAAGTGGCTTCCCACACATCAGACAGAGCCAGTTCCAGGCATCTCCAAGATATGCCCACTACTGGCCAAAGCTGAGCCCATCAATAATGCTGGTGTCACCTCTGGGATAACATATGTAAGGAAAACTAAAATTGCTATGCAGCAGTTGTGAGAGAGGAGTGAGAAAATGTAAGAGAAACAACCCTGCAGGCACCAAGGTCAGTGAAGAAGGAGGTGCTCCAGGTGCCAGAGCAGAGATTCCCCTGCAGCCCATGGAGAATACTGTGAGTGATGCAGGTTGTCTCCCTGCAGCCCATGGAAGGCAATAGCTGATATCCCCATTGCAGCCTGTAGAGAACCCTACACTGCAGCAGGCAGGTACACACTGAAGGAAAATGCAGCCCATGGAGATGACCCCACACAAAAGTGGGAAACAAATCTGAAAACTTTTCAAAATAGAGATATTCTGCTGGATCATAGGACAAAGTTAAAACAAGCTGGTTGAAAGGTAGGATGATAACAGTTCAGCTTTCAAAGTAGTTGCCATGAGGTAAGACACCCAAAATAAATAGTTTTAAAACCTGAAGGGACACTAGCACATGCCAGGAGGGGCTGTTCTGTAAAGAAAGCAGTAATTGCTGACACGTGAATTTGCTTGTTTAACCATGTATAACCCATAACACTGAAGCTCTGAGGAAATCTGAGTTTAACTATGAGGAAAATTGAAGGAATCAGCTTGATGTTTAATGCCTCAATAATTCCAGTGTCACCCTTTTCAGTCTGTTGACTTGCACACCAAACATGGGCCCTATATAATGCTAGAGTTCTAAAATTAAGTGGTCTAGGTTAAGACAGTCATACATGTTCTGGAAACTCTCCAATTTAGAGAGACAGGCAACTCTTGAATAAAACTTAGCTCTTCTACACTGGGCCCTTAGGTGTAAGATGTGATGGGTCATGTACTGAAAGTGTTTGTCTCACCTCATTAACTACTGATGGCAAGGAATTAATGTTTAACACCTTCCAATTAAATTTATTTAGGTGAGGTGAATCCTAGGCTGAAATGCAGTATTTTGGGATTGCTGACACTTGGAGAACTTGAAAAAGCAGCAGTTCCCCAAGTCTGACCCATAGTCCTCTGACTAAGAGTCCAGTGAGGAAAGAGTACATTACCTACACCGTAAACTACAAAATGTTATCATAATGGTGGTAATGTTTTCTTACTTGTCTTCCGATTATATTTCTCACACATGCTTCTCCTTGTCTCTCTCTTCTCATTATTGAAAAATGTATTTGAGCACAGGCAAAGTTTCTTCCACCTCCTACTCTTTCAAAATTGTTTTGACAAAGAGAAACTCCCTACAGCAGCATGGGAAGAATTTTCTGAAGTATCTGTTCTGATTTTTGAGTGGCAGAAAGAGAGGATAGCCCTGATATAGATCCATCTCATAATTAAGCAATGGTCCTGCCAAAACCAAATAGAAAGAAACTTGAATATCAGAGGTTCAGACAAATTTTAAAAGTCTGCTTATGGGATTATACAGATGTCTATTATCAGCCCTAAAGAACACACTGAGTCATTCCTTCACACACTCCTTTGTTTTGAAGAATGAAAAATTACTAAACTGAGTAATTAATCTGAGTGTTGACTCAGATTGCTATTATTTTATGAATTTTTGGATCATTAATAATTAATTAGCTTTAAAAAGCTGCTTTCTAATTGTGAGAGGGAATCAAATGACCAAGTGGTTTAAATTTGACACAGATACAGAAGAACTAAACCAGTAGATGTGGAAAATCCAAAGTGCACATACGCAGTGGGTATATGAAAGTCCCTGAAACAAAATCTCCCACATCTGCTTTTTTTCTTTAAATTCTCAGGAATGTTTATGGAACTGAGCCTTTTGGTCTTTACAGTTGTTTTTCTTAGAAGCTGGTTCCTGGAAAGACCACTGTCTCCCAATTACAGTTTGTCTCTGGTGTACCAAAGTCTGATTTAGCAAGTTCCAGCTCAAGGGAGAGAAAACGTTGGAGCAAAATATCTTAATTGTTAGTTTTTATGTAGGAAAGCCAGCAAGTCACATTTGATGTTTCTTTCCAGATTGCTGCCTTTTCCCTGGGGAGACATGAAACAGGACATTCACTTAAACAGATGGGTTTTGCCTCTGAATTATTTAACAGCTAAATCAATGAGAAGCTTCTGCTGCCATGAGGGGAAAGAGTGTGCTGGAAGCATTCCTTCTCCTCCACCTTCTCCTGTTAGAAGTGGCCAGGAAGAGAGTCTGCTATTGGCAGCATCAAAGCCTGAAGGGGTGGAAGCGGAGGATGTAAAAGTGAAACCTGGATCTTAGAGCTGTCAAAGGAGAGCTTTCTTACTTAAGAAATATGTTCGTTCTCTTCAAATGTATTGCATCCAGTTTGATGCACATCTATAGTTACTAGAAACAGGGGGGTTAAAAAAAAAAAGGACAGAGAAAAGAATAACAACAAAAACATAAGAAACAACAACCAACCGAAAAAAACCCAAACCACCAAACAAAAAACTCCAACCCTCGCAAACCCCCAAAAGACAAAAAGGCTAGGTAGCCTGTAGTGTATACTCTTACATGTTTGCATTATACATAAGATATATGCTCAGATCTCATTTTTAAAACACTATGAGAATGTAGGTTAATTCCTATGAGTTATGTACTCAACACTGGCAATATCTCAGGAAAAACACTGTAAGGCCAAATTTCTCCATGTTATTTAGAGATGCAAGTGTATAATCCATTGTATTGCCTAATTATTGTCCTATTATCACAAGAAGAAACAGTCCTTGCTGACAGTGCCATCAGACTTATAAAAGCCTAATATTTCCTTTAAAAATGGAATTTTCAGGCAAACTTTATGGTCAGGGTGTCCAGTCTCCCTCAAACTCAAATTTCTAACCTTCTAATTTTGAGAACAAACATAAAGCCTTTATCAAAGGGACTCAGAGAGACAGAAGCTTCTTCTCGGCCCTCCAAATGTGTTTGATTGGTCGAAGCCATGAATTAAAGCGAATAGTGATGATCAGAGCTGGTCGTGAGGAAAAAGAATACCTCTCCAGGTTCAGACCCCGCCTGCCGCGGCTGGCCAGCGGCGGCCCGGCGGGCAGAGCCCCGCATCAGGCGCTGTCCGTGGTGCTGAAGATCCTCGTTCCTCCCCGCGGTGTCCGGGGCTGCCGCCCCATCCCCGGCTACAAGGGACCCCAAAATCAGAGTCCCCGCTCACGCCCCTCCGCAGTGCCCAGCAATTTACACCGGAGGGCGAGGGGCTGCAATGGGCTGCACAGTCTGAGGCAAGCAGGCTAGTTTTGCTTAGCTTGTAATCAATCCTTATTTCTGTTTTTGCTTTAAGCAAACCACCCAAGCATCCATCAGGCACTACTGGACTGAGTGCTGAGCCAAGCAGGCTGTGCCTAGTGGTATATATTTAATAGTTTACAGGATAAATTAAAAACAAACAAACAAAAAACCCAAACAAACAACCTAAAAACAAACAAGAGTGAAAACCAACTGTATGGTCACCACCTGTGAGGAAAAAATAAAATTATGCAGCTGTTTGTGCCTTTTGAACTCAAAAGCCACCTGGACAGAGACCTGACAGAGAGGTAAATAATAATAGGATCACCTTTAAATGTTTGACATTAAAATAATTCTGTGATCCTTTGTACCCCTAGGTCTAGGGGAGGCAGAACCTTAAGGCACCTCTGTGCCTTAAGGAAATCTCAGCCTGTATTGTTATATTATCATACAGACTAAAAAAATTGAATTCTTGTGCAAAGCTTATCTTCTGAATCAATAAATTCAGATAAAATTAATCCAGATAAAATGAAACAGAGCTCAAAACTTTTACCTGGCTAGACAATTTGAGGAATTTGTTGCTTATATATCAAACAGACAGATAACAATCTTCTTATTTCCTGGCATTATGCAATATTTTGGGCCTTGAATCCTAACACAGAATGTGTTAAAGTGTGGGAAGATCTGTGTGAAATACTAGAATGAGAGTTGCTCAGAAATAGAAATAAACAGACTAGAGACACTCGGTTTCTGAGTATGGAAAGCATAAAGACAAAAATCTGAGTATCATGCTATTATTAATTCACCTGCCTGCAAATTAAGCCAGCCTACACAGTAACTCTTTTCTAATTGGAGCAAAATGAGGCTGCTTACTTTCTCACAGTGATGATCTATTTTTCATAATGAACAACTAAGTAACAACAGAAATTTGGTATTAAGGAAAGGAAGCACCACAACCACAAATGGTGCTTTGGTACCCAATTCCTCAATGCAATGAAAAATTTGCATACAAGCCTTGCTATACACTAAAGAAATTAAGTACATTCTGAACCTCACTAAACTAGCACACACTTAAGCTGATTGGAGAACAAGGATGTATTGGTGTAGCTACTTATAACAGTTAAGTTTGCAGTAAGCAAAAAGATAAATGAGTAGATGGCACAGAACTCACAGGTTCTCTGTAAATAAACTTCCGTTGGATAACACATGGAAAAAGTGCATGTGCAAATATGACCCACCAATTTTCTTAGCTTCACATTTCCTTATTTTGGTTTCATGTTACTTGTTAAAATTAGCTGACCATAAATTCAGGTGGTCTGAGTTTCCAATTAACTCTAAAATTTATCATTAATGAAAACAGTTTGTGTTTCTATATTATTCTTTCATTATTGCAATACTATCTAAACAACATTCATTAATTTTTTTTTCTTGCAAATCTGGCTGTCAAAGAGAATTTTTTGCCTTGTTTCACCTTTGATTATTCCATCAACTTTATAGGACTTCAGGATACTTCATTGACTCTGAAAGCTGTGAAAATGAAACACACCCCTTGAAGTTCCATACAAACTGTAACGCATGAGCAGAGAAAAACCAAGCTTCTCTTCAAGTTCAGTAGACAGCTACCCACTAGAAATGTGGATGGTGTGGAGGTTCCCTAGGTATTGTGCACAGACACCAAAAATATATGGTCATTTGTCTGATGAGCAGTGTTCTACAGAAATGGAGAGTCTCAGATGGTCTTTTAGGGACTGCAAGCATAACTACTCTATGGGTGGTACTAACTTCTCATTGTACAGGCACTAGGAAAACTACTTACTCAGTTCCTCCTATTTTTCTTTCAAGATTCACTTACAAGACCAAATTTAATTAAGTAGTTTCAGGTCTTATATGTGCAAGACTGTAGGCAGCCTTACTGCTGTCTCATTGGAACCTCCACCAGCTACAAAAGAGGTAGGCTCATGATATGTGTAGGTGTGAGTGTGTGCACATACAGCTAATGATGGGCTGGATGTTCTTGCAAATAGGAAGTTTACCCTGAGAAATCATATAAAGTCATGCCAAAAGAAAATAAATGTGATATTTCCTCTTCCTCTCTGAAATATAATCATTTTTACATCTGAACCATGACTTTTGAGAAGGTAGTCTCTGCAGAGTACTAGAAAATATACAGAAAAAGAAGCAGACATTTTTAGGTTCCAAACAGTCTGAAAACAGCAAAGTTTAGAGTCATTGGAAGAACAAATAATTTCAATTTGAAGGTATCTTTTTCAGGTAGAGAAATAACAAGCAGAAGCCCAGAAGTACAGATGGCCAAGAATGATTTATCAGTGTAACACAAGAGTCTGACCTGAGTCATTCTGCTGTAGCATTGATGGACTGAGAGCCAACATCCCTCATGGCCTTCATTCTGTTTTAAGCCACTGTATACAGAAGAAAAACTTCAGAGTTCATTGAGGGCAACTCATTTTTTTGTGCTAATATAATAAATATACTTAAACTTATTCAAAAATAGAAGTGCTTGCCTAGGAACATCTGTGAAATTAAAAAACCCAAAACTGGGGACTTCTGATTGTCCACTTCCTCAAAGAAAATAAGTTCAGCAGCCTGAAAATCTGTGGTGATTACATGATACATGTACAAGCTTGGTGTGGCTGGGATGAATGCAGAAAAATATTTAAGAAAAAAAATTAAAAATAGGAAAATTGCATATAGGGAGAACTAATTTTAGACTATGGTCTGCCAGATTTACTCCTATCTCCACTAGGACAGCTGCCAGTACTTTGACATTGTAACAAACATAATCGGGGGAAAAGCTCATACATATTCCATCATTCTTTCTCCCACGGAGTGGGAGCAGTCAGCCTAAAGGCTTAAGAGGTGAACATCTGGGATATGTTCCCACACATATGTAGGAATGAGTCTGAGGATGATTATTTTTATGTGTTCTGCATACACATGCATGCACAAGTGCAAAAATAGACCACTACACTCTATTTACCTCCCAGATATATACTGGCTCCCTTTCAAAAAGGAAATGGATGAAAGTCAGGACACACTAGGGCTTCTATATTTCTATTTTATTCACCAAATATGCATGTCACCTTCACACACATAGACATATACATGCACATCTTATATATATACATATGTATATATATGTGTGTGTGTATGCATATCAATGTATTTCTCTGAAGTGATCAAAGTCATAAGGGTAAAGACATGTATACACTTGATTTTGAATATAGTGGTGATTCCCTGTGGTAAACTATCTCATGACCCTGTTATGAAAAATGATACCTGCTATCAGTTGATGTTATTGACACCTTTATAGTCCAATATAAAACATAAGGTTCTTACTATCATTATCTTTTCTAAAAAAATATCCATTTATAATGCTCTCATTCTGTCAATTTCTTTCAGGTAAGCAGCTGAAGCAAGTTTTGATGAAAATAGCCTGGTACTTTATGCAACTTCACATGACACATCCAGCTCATCATGTTCCATCTAATTTTCGTAGCTAGGTGTCTGTCACAGAGAAGTGCATTGTACACAGGGGGTGTCACAAAATGTCTCTTTCTCATCCTTCCCACAGCAATTTGCAGAGCTTTGGGGAGGACAAGCACTCCTCTGCCCTTTGCAAAAGTTTTCAGTGTGTCTTGCCATCTGTAGAGAGAGTTCTCTGCAGTACTCCAAGCCTAGGTTGCCTGAGGAAGGCTGATCTTCCTCCTGGATGTTTATTGTTCAAAGGTAGAACAACGATTTGCAATGAAAAGTCACAAAAGTGAGAAATGGCTCTTTGTACCACCTGCCTTTGTTACATGACTAGAGCACAACCCATCGTGTTGCAGTGGCTTTTATTAAAATGTCAGCTAGTATAGAGGAGGATTTCATAAAAATATTTTTATTGTACAGGCATTAGAAAAATCTATTGCCCTCTACAATACCCTGAAATTCTTGTTTCATGCAATACTGACAGTTTGACATTTAGAAATTGTTGGTATGACTGATTCTTCGAGTCAGACAATGACATCTGCACAGAAGGTTTTGTTTGTCTTTAGCATCTGGATCCATTCTGCAGACCCTTTGGATCTCAGGAAAACACCACATTAACATGATGTTGTTCTTGCAAAAGATAGGGAAACATAATCTTAGTTGTTTTACAGACAAACAAAAGTAGAGAAAGTGCTATTCCTAAATTGACATAGAGACTTGAGGTAGGGCTATGGACAGAAACCCAGAGAAGTTGAGCCCTGGCTCAGTCCCTCATCTGCTGGACACCCATTCTCCATCTTAGAACGATGTTCCACTCTTTGGGAACCCAAACATAACATCTTCCAGTGGTCTGTAACTAGCTACCAGAACTCAAAACAAGGGGAAAGAAAAAGGCACAAACAGAAAAGACAGAGCAGAACCTGTAGAACCTGCAGAACAACATTCTCAAACTCAGAAAATAATTCTTCAGTTTGCTGTGCCATGTTATATCATCCTTTGGGCAATAAAACTGAAGAAATATTGTTAATCTTGTCAATTATCATCAATAGATGTTTGTTCCCTTTGTTTCAGCAATGAGAGGTAAAATAATTATTTGCAGTCCTGGCTTCCTGTTCATTTGGAAGAGATGCTATTAATAGTCCTTTTCCTCCTTGTGAAATGACTGGGGTAAGTCATACTCTTGGACCCATCCTAAGTACAGCAAAGAAAAGTGTGCTCATTTTTCTGAAGTCAGGTACATACAGATGCAAACATTTTATTTAGTTTTCCAGATAAATAAATACTAGCAGATATGTCTGTCAGAGCAGAAGAGAAGCTGGCTTCTGGTTTTTTCAGATGAAAAGGATACAAAAAATTCTCTAGTTTCTTTCTAATTACTTCAAGTTGAGACAATATAGAGGAAAAAGCTTTTGTTTAAAATATTTGTTGATATTTTGTTTTGGCATGTTTAGTATTGGCTTATATTTCTTTTGTTCAAATATTTATACTATCAAATCAAACCAGTAGAAATGTTTTTTAAAATCACATGCACAAGCATTCACAGAAACTGAATATTCTGTCCTCCTACATGGCAATTTATTTTAGAAAAGTTCTTTTATCAGTCCAATGAGAGCAAGGAAATAGCAGCAAACGACTTATGTGACCTATCACTACAACTAGAATATCAAATATTCTGAGAACCAGTCACAGGCAAGCCACAGAATAAAAATTTTAATCACTGATGCATGGTTTGATTAATCTCAAGCAACAAAGAAATCGTCCAAAACATGATCTGATTGCAAATATTTTTTCAGGAGCAGAGGAGTACATTGCTTCTGTAAATTATTCATCTAAACCTTATAAATATGTATTTTATAACAGCAGGGTACACTAATCTATAGCTTCCCCAAGTAACCTGAATTAAATGTGAACTGTAAATAAAAATTTTAAGAGGTTTTGTGGCCTTTTAATGTTTTTGATCAGCCGAATTTCAAAGGGCTTTATTCTGCATTTTAAATTTTGAAATACCATCAAGTCTAGGGTCAATTTTGTTCAAAGACTTGATGAAACTCTCAAAACTGTAGTGAAATATTTCCTTATTCTGATTGAAGGGGAAGGAGACAAGATTCACTTTTCCTTTTCACGCTGGAGCTTAGCAAGACAGCAATACTAAAGCAAGGTATGTTTCAGATATGGCATATGAAGAGACGTTTGGTGTTTTGGCTACCTCCTTGTCCCTGCACTGGACATGAACCAGCTACAAGAGCATTATGAAATGAGCACTGGCACATCACCTGAAAAATGCATCCAGTCCCTCAGGGGGCTGCACATGTGTCTCAGGCTGCGATATCCACCTGAAAAGCTGCATCCATGTGCCTGTGCTGGAGCTTTGGCTGTGATGTCTCCTTGCAGGACCTCATGTGTGTGCTGGCATGTGTGTGTGTGTGTGTGTGTGTGTGTGTGTTTGCCAGGCCAGGGTCAGGCATCCGTTTACACAACACTTTGCATTTTGATGGAGCCTTGACCAGCCATGTCCAGCAAGGCAGCAGCAGCTGTGAAGTCCTTAGGAAAAACTGGCAGGAGAAATTTGCCTGCTGGGTTTATAGGGCTTGTACTCTGAATGTCCCAAGAGGTTTCTGACAAATAACACACAGAATAAATTTAATTTGGTTTTTCTGCTGTCAGCCTTCAGTTTGCAACATGTTAGAGTGTGCTTGGTAACCTTGGACAAGGAGGAGGGAAATTACCATTTTGGCAGGTAACCACATCATGTATTTCGCCACAAGACCCTTTGGATTCACTTACTAGAAATTGTTCTGATAAATTGTGGCTGAATTTTATTGACCTCTCCATACCTGTACCTTTTCTGGATAGTTTATTCTAATCAGTTAGGTAAAACCTTTTACTTTATCTTGATTGTTTCTTTCTGTTTTCTAACATTTACCCATGTATGTTCATTTCAGAGAATAAGCAAATTCCCCTTAAGCCAAGAAACTCAATAATGGAGAAAGTCAAAGTTTTGGGCTCAAGAAGATGCTCTGGTAATGTGGAACACTTAGGCTCCATTTAGCCATGATAAGGTTACTATGGCAACAGTACAATTTCAAGGGATGATTTGAGAACTACCTAGAAGAGATAAAGCTTTGGCTTATCTTATCATGTAAGGACCTGCTGACAGCTGCTCACTCTGACTCTTTCTAAAACATAAACTCCCAATCCTCATTGGCAAACTGCCAAACACAATTATGTTGAGATTCCAGCCTACTACTTAAAGGTCCCTAAAATCCTCATATCCTTCCCTATCCTTTTTCCTTTTGCAATCTTCCTTTAAAACCAAACAATTAGTTTCTAATTCCCCCATCTCCTTATCCACAGCAAGATATTTCTGCATGAGAGTTGATATCTTTATACCTAATTTATGTTTTAATATGTAACAGTTTTTAGAAGACTTTAGGATCTTTTTCAAAACAAAGGTGTTTTCCTAATTAAAAAATACATCAAAGCTGACATTACAGGGAATCATGGTAGTGCTGCTGTGACAAGGATCTGTCAGCTATTTACTACAATATTCTCTGCCTGAAAGAAGAAGGAAGTACTTCATATCAAAATATGATATTCAGATATTTTTCAAAGACAAAAAGCACAAAAAGAATATTCAGAACTAGCCTAAATCACATATCCTTAGTTGTATACATATGCATTATAATAAATTTTATTGTAGAAAGATAGTCATTAGTTATTTGTGATCTATTTTGTTCCATTTTCAGGATGCAGTATGACAGCCAGAAGAAGTAATGTATTTTATCAGTCCTGATGTGAGTGTGATGCTGACAGTGGTCAGGACACTGGTAATAAATTGAACCAAAGGAGATTCTTCCAAATTAAATCCATATTGTATTTTTTTCTTCACAAAGAAGAGGAGAAACCTTGTCATTTACCAGAGGGAGAAAAGGATTCATGCAGCAAGGAGGTAACTTTTATTCTGACTTTTGAATTTGTTGTTACTAACAATGCAAGGCACCAAAATTCAGCATTTTGGAATCTCCTTAATATACTGTGCTGCTAGTTTGCCATGTTCTCATTGCAATTGGTGTAGCTCTGGACATTATTAAGCAGCTGTTCTTCCTTGAGGACATACAACTATAACTAAAATTAATGGGAAAGGCCTGTGAAATAAATAAGGCCATTGACTGAATTTAACACTACTTGCAGAAAGGCAGAATGTGACATTTCTGTAACTCCTTGAGTCATTCCTGTTCCAAGTTCTTAGAAAAAAGGAGGCATTTCATTGTGTATGAAAATAGCTGGTTTTCTGTTGTACCTTCCTTAGGGCTAGTGTTCATTTATTTCAAGATTTTGGGGCACAATGTCATTTCTAGAAGTTTAACCAGGGAATGTGAGAAAGAGTAGAGAATTTTTTTACTAAGTACAGTGAATCCCATCCCATCTTGGGTGCACAAGAACTGCTATACTGTGTCAGATAAAAGAACCATCTAGGCCCACATCCTTCTGAGATTAGCTAGACACAGATACTTCAGAAAAGACACTAAAAAAAGAGGGTCTCTCCCAGGCTGTCCTTAAAGTTCTTAGATATACGTACTTAACCTGAAGCTAACTTGGCCTATTTTTAAATGTCTAAAGTAGCTTTATCTTTCAGAAATATGATTAAAACTATTTCTAGCTCTGAAAAATATCACATTATAATGATCTGAAGGAGGTATTTCACTGCTCCATAATATGAAGTATGACAAAATGTTTATTTTCTTCTCAAACTCAGTATAGACCTGGCTCTTGCTAGTCAGGTTGTACAAGTAAAAGTGGTTTCAAGCAAACACTGTGAATTCAGACTTTCAGCTGAATAGGATCCTGATGCAGGAAACTCACTTGCCACAAGACCATGGGAAGGAAATCTCATCAGTTGTTGAATGGTTACAAAACCCAGCAATTATGGGAAGGGCTCGAGGCAGGGTTTGCAGCACCTGACTCCTCGTGGGTAGGTGCTTTCTGCCAGTGCTTTGTCCTGGTTATAGCACAGCCCTGTTCCATCACTCCCATTTGGGCACCGCAGTCTGGCAGACAGGGACATGCTGAATATTCCTGTCTGACCTGTGATGTCCTGAGGAGGGGCAGATAGCAGGGACCTGCATGGAAAACATGCCAGACCAATGCACTGCTGCTGAGTGTGATAGGGGTAAATCATATTGAGTCTCACATTCAGCATGCCAGACATGACAATGGAATCTGGGAATCTGCTGACAGAAGTGCTTTCTAAAATGGGGCACAACCCCAGCAACTCTGAGGAATTAGGATCAGTTGTCAAAATATTAATGGTCATACAGAAGTGACCATATGGAAATGGTCTTATGGATGCTAAACAAAAATGTTTCTACCTACTTTTGGAGTTATTCTGAAAAAAGTTGCTATTAGGATTGTTTTCTTTTAGCAGATACCCCACAAAATCCCAGTACCTCAGTTTTCTCTAGAATGTCCTTTTTCCAAATTATTTCTGCATCTAGAAAGAGCTTTTGAATAGATACATATTATAGTGATAATGTAACTAAAATTATCATCCACCCATACACTCGCAATTGATTTTCCTCTAAAGCTGGTTTTTTCTCTATAGTTCTTGCATCTAATTATCATCAATTTGAGCTCAGGAAGGAAATGATCTAACAATGAAGAGATCAATTATCTTAGCAGAAAAAGGAAAAAAAAATCAAATTAGTAAACTGGCAATTTTAGTTGGCAATTTGATCTTTGGGACATGTGGTGCTAAGAAGAACAATGCAGAAAACAACTTATCTTGTAGAAAGTCAATTGAATTCAGTATAACAGCAATGGAGGCTTCTGTCAATGAACTGTCAGAGTAATTAATTTCCATCCAATACCTGACAACAGCAAAATGTTCTGTACAAAATATATTTAAGACAAACCAAGGAATTGTGATTATACATTGATCTGAAAGAGAATGACATCATCCTCTGAGGATATGGTCTGTTTTGTTATACAGGAATACTTCACCAGAGTCAAACATAATGATTTATTAACACATGAGAAGTACCCTGGCAGGCATAGTTAATATTTTACTACTGCAGGCGATGGAATGTGACAGCTTCACCCATCGTTCTGACCCTTATTTTTCTTCGTACCATAATTTCCTAGAACTTCCATTTATCTTGAGAACATGCAATTAGAGAGATCCTTTTAGATGAGCCACAATCATTTCTCACACACCGTTTGGACTTTTTTTTCCTAAATGAGCTTGTTCTTCACAGTTCACCCTTCAAAACAGTTCAGAGTGGTTCACTGAGAGCAATAAAGTTGTTAGACAAAACACAATAAAGATACCAATTAGGAAGCCGAATATTTTAGACTAAAATTTTATTTTGAACAGTTCATTATTTCAGGGAAAACTGCATACCAAAAAAGCACAGATACACCACAGGGAGAGTAAATTTCTGTTAAAAATTAAAAGTGAAAAAGAGGAAGCAACTGAGTGACAGATTCATTAAATTTTAATGGATTGTCTCTAACTTCTGTTGTATAAGCTTCAGGAGCAATTAATTTCCTTGCTACCAGTAGTGAAGATATATCATACAACAAGAAACAAGAGAACTGAAAACAAAACCTGCAAGGCATGCTAATTAAGGAATCTCAAGAGCAAAATCCTATTTTGGTGATTTGTAAGGTTATTTTCCCCTTCTTTCTCTAGTACTATTTTATCATCTTTCTTCAAAATTTTAACTTATTTGAAAATAAAAGTATGTTTTTTCTTGTCAAGTCTCTATGATATTTTAGTTTCTTGTAGAGCTGGGTATGACAGTTTCATTGCCATTGCCATCACACAATAATCTCCATTTTTTCATTTGCATGCCCAAATCTGGAAGGTGACTACTGTGTTTTCTGCGATAAAAGGAGAGAACCACATTACTAAATTTCCCAGAAATACTCTGAAAAAAGTTTTAAATATTTTATGAACCCAGAAGAACCAAACTCACAAGAAAAGTAAGCAGGTAAGATCCATGCAGGCTAACTGAACTCACAAGAAAAATAAGCAGGTAAGATCCATGCAGGCTAACTTTAGACTGGAGAGGCAGGTCCGTGAATTCCATCTGGAGTCACCCGAGAGAGATGAACTCCTCCAGCAGATGAATCAGAGCACGTACAGCTAGGCTGCTGCTCTGAATCACTCTCTGCAGGTATTTCTTCTTTATTTGTAGGGAAGAGGAGCCTCAGAAAACCTCCTCATGCAAATAGAAGCAAGTGCCAGTGTCACGAACAGTCTGTTCAGGTCTGTCAAAGGTGATAAAGGGTATGCATAAACCCAGAACCTATGGTTAGATTTACCAAAACACTAAAATTAACTAGAATCTTCACACTTATTTTCACAAGTGCATTTAAAGCCAATGGGCATTTCAAAATGTCACTAAATTGATATTCCTCTGAAAAAATAGCATCTTGGAAAAAATAAGCCTTGTGATTTACTTTCACATTTATGAACATGTGTGTGTAACCAAAGTGAGAGTAAGGTGTAGAACGAAAAGCTGAGGGAAATATTTAGAAAATATATTTCCCATGTTAAAGAGGTGACTATCAACTCAGGTTCTGGCACTTTTGAGTTTACTTGGCATGACACAAAAGCAAACAATGACATTTCAAAAGTTAGCAGATAGCTGTAAAAATTTATTGGTTGAAACTGAAATCTTGAATTTTTTCTGGAAATAAACTAAATATGCCATTGCTAAGTATTCTGTATTGTCTTAAGATATAGTTTCAGGCACAGCAGATAGAATTATTTTTTCAGAGACTTTTTGTCTCTGAATACTTTGAATAAATTTTTTTTTCACTTTGTTCACACAGTACATATTTAAAGATGAATTTGAGGCCATACTTAGTGTCTGAGCAGTCCAATATGCCCAAAGATCCAAAACATTCTCTGACAGCAGAAAAGACACCAGCAGTGTGGAAGCAGCTAGTAAATAATTCTGCTAAAAAGACTTGTGCCTCTTTGCTTCTGTCTCCATTAATTCTTGACTAACCAGGAATGGCCAGTTATCCAGACTTGAATTCTGACCTGTGAGTTAAAACATTGCTCCATTACACAAACTAATTTGAAAGAAAATTGAGTGACATCATTGTGGACCCAAATCATAACCAACATGCTTCCACTGGCTTTCTTAAGCATCTGGTACACAAAATAAAAAAATGACATGGTAAATCATTGAAGAGCTGAAGTCAGTGCCGCGTATTTTAGAAATAAAATATCAGCATTTTCCTGTGGAGAGAAAAATAAGGATTTTAGATGCTGCAAGGATCATACACCAATAATATGGAAGACTTATAATGTTCACTTGTCTTATTTGCTATTAAAACTAACGGTCCTTGCCCTCAGAACTGTGCTTAATGGGAGTTCTGAAAAAGTGAAAACTACTGTGTTAATTTCTCACCCTGTTACAGATATTCAGGCAAACTTGGCCTCCAGATGATACTCTATTGTAATGACATTCTTTTCTGCAGTTGTGTGCTTTGGGCTCTGCACCAATTTCTAGCAAGGGAACATGGGGAATAGGATCTCACAGAGAAATCTCTCAGAACTGTTGTAGAAAGGACCCCTGAAGTGGCTGGCTGGAAATTAGGTACCACTACCTCATTGATAAGGTTCTGGCTGAATCCTTTAATAAGACCAGACTTATTTCCCAGCTTCATTTGCATATGCTCCTATGCACCTTGTCTTACTTTAAGCACCAAAATCCAGGCTATGGCACCTCTTTCTAGCTGCCACCCACCCTTCATGGACCACAGAAGAGTCTCCCAGGCTTTTTGAGAGAAGTGAATTTACTTTGGCACATCCTGAACGGAGGGACAGAGACTGTGTAGAGAAAAGGCACAGTCTCTTGTGAGTACAGCAAAACATCCATTTGGGGAGTCAGTGTGTTAAGGTATTTAAAAAAAAAAAATCTCAACCATAGTAGATTCCATAGGGATATATCTAGCAGACCTAAGGCAGAAAGATGCCTGCTCCTGCTCATGATCACTGCATGATTTCTCCCTGATTCCAGGCCTCAGCTGCAATTTTGTGGGAGCATCTGTTAGTATGTTCTAGTGCAATTTCTACTTCATAGGTATCTTTGAAATGAAAAACAGGATCTTGAGAAAAAAAACAAAAAGACAAAGAAAAATTTTAGGATACCTATTTTAGGATACCTGTCTTGAGTCATCATTTAATCTGTAATAAAACCAGTGGAAATTTGTTTCACTCTCCATTTGAGAGTTTATTGTTAATAGAGTTACTCCTGCTGTTCAGACTTCAACTGTACAAAAACAAATGGACATGCCAGTGAGTATTGGAAAGAGCAAAGCTCAATACTTCAACTAAACAAAAAATAGTTAGGAATCCTTCATTCTAGAGAAGTTAGTGAATTAATTGCATTTTTCTGCTTCCTAGCTGTTAAGCTGCAAATCTGAACCTATCACACATCCACTAGACCAAAAGATGATTAATTCGCCATCTGAATGTTGCAGTTGCTCTTTGCTGAAGCAATACAGGCAAGACTGCAGAAAGCAGCATCTTTTCTTAGACTTCTGTCTTATTTCTTTACAAATGGAGACTGGCATATTAACTCCCTGAACATAAAAATCAAAGCACTTCACTGGAGACAGTCAATGACAATTTTCTTATCATTACAGATCATAATTAGAAACCTCACCCTATGGAAATGAATACAAAGATCTGATAACAGTGCCAAACCTTGGCAGCCTTGGCCAAGGACCAGCTTACCTAATGCGACACATGCCATTATCCTATCCTAGTCACAGGTATGGGAATTATTTTGGAGTGAATTTTCATTTATGAACACTTTCACCACGATAGTTATCATCTATTACTGCTATGTGAAGGCTTTTATTAATCTACTCTACACCTTATCTATGTGCTGCAGGTTAGAGATTTTAACTCTAGTCATTTGAAGAGTGAAATAGCACTTTAAAAATTGCTATTGGCTTATGATAATTGACTGGAATTTACTGGAGGGTTAAACGTGTTCTTTACTGTGAAAACTTAGAAAGTGTCCAGTGAGTCATATTTTTCTACATAGAAATGGGAAATTTTAATTTTAGGGAAGGCTGTTCATTTCCACTGGCTAACTGGATTCCACTAAGCATTTTGTGGTTAGACTAAGCTCAATGTTTTCACTTCATTTTCTGTGAAGTATGTGCTATTACACCTCCATGAGTATTGAATAATTTTGATTTTTTTCTGAGTGTTCATGTTTTGGAGTAACTGCATGTCCTGGGTTGTAGTATAAGGTATGCACAAAGTATTCTATCACCATCTTCATCAACTGTTGAAACCAATTGCTGAAGCAGTGTTCTTCCAGATTCCCC
>JBBMKD010000053.1:30650830-30737922 GCA_037834095.1 Argya squamiceps | reverse complement strand
TGCTTCCATCATCCCACTCAGGTTGTATTCTGACTCTGTCAGTGGTCTTTTGTATTATTGCATTTATTTTATTTTAGGTTTTTTTCCTTTTTCTTATTAAATTGTATTTCTGACTTGGAGCCTCTCACTTGTTTTGCTTTCAAACCACTTCATACTGTAACAGTCAGTGACATGCAAATTATAATCCATGAGCAATGGAAAGACTGTAGCTGTTCAGTTAAAGGCATCTAAAAAAGGAAGCCTGTTGTCAGTAGGCTAAATGAGCTACAAAGGGGCCAGCACCTCAGAAGAGATTCTAAATGCAGGAAGTAGTGGGAACTCCTGTTATTCATGCTCAGATTGGGCAATTTACATCTCGTTTGGGTGTGCTAAATACTGAAGTAATAGAACATGACTGAATAATGAATACAAATTTGGCCAAAGCAAGAGGTCAGTATCATTCTTTGCTGATCGAGATTTGTTGTGAGTTATTTTGACCTATATCCAGAGATTGACCTAGTGCTGAATTCATCCAGCTGTGTTTTGGACTAAAAGAGAGCTTTTAAAACAGGCAACACAAGCACATACACAGATGGAAAGAAAGCAAGCCTAAACAGTATTTAAGACTGAGACAATACAAAGGTTTAAAAGGGTCAAGCTTACTAAAGGGGGAAAGAAGATTTAAAATATTAGAAACCTAGATCTAGAAAGATCATGGACATTCAATTACAGGAAAATCTTCCTAAATTAGGATGAGAAGAAATTGCATAAAAAAGAATTAAGGCTGTTTAAGAAAATAATTTAGAAAATATTTATGTCATTTCAAACAAAAAACTACCAGTAAAAGTAAGTTTCTATAGGTCATACACAGTGAGCCTGCAGAAAACAATTTCTGTAATTGGGAAAATCTTAAAAAAATTGGATAGTTCAAATTTCAGTAGAAGCTATTTTTTCTTTCAGGTTCTCATAAATGAATTTGTTTATCAAGGACTGACTGAAAAATTAATTTTTCTTAAAAAAGTAAAACCTGCTGTAAAATGAAGAAGCTATTTTTCAATTTCAGAAATTCCTTCTGTAGTTACATACTGAGGTATTCTCTGTGTCTGGCTATCATTAAACATTTTTTAGATGTCACAAACCTTTTCAGGCATCTTGCAGTTAGTGTAAAGTGTATTGTAGTTAAAAAAAGGTTAAAAAAAGTTAATAAGAAAAATTATTAAACTATATAATTTAGAAGGAATCCACAGAATTTATAACTAGAACCCTACAAATACTGAATTCTATAAAAATATTCTCTTCACTCATTGGTTATGAGGCACTGGGTGTTTGAAGCCAAGGTATGGACTGGAAATCCATATAGTTCAAGAAAAAAGAGAGAAAGGAAGGGAGAAGAAACAGAGTGCCTAAGGATTTATAGGAAGAAGAGAAATATTTTTATTTATATATTTATTTATTTGCTAAATACTCAAAATCAAAACTGAAACTTTTCCCACTGAAATCAATAATTGGTAATCTGATTCAACTCATGTTGGCACACATCAGAAAGTACTTCAACAAACCAAAGACAAGAAAAAGTTTAAAGATTCTGCCTTTTAGAAATAAATTAATCTTCATTCCTCTTTACCTATCCTTACCAGAGACAGCATTGACCAGATTGTAATGCTTTACCTTTTAAAGAAAGGAAGAAGTCCAAGAGAAGACATGAAAAAACTCTGGAAAGGCTGTAGAATTTGGGAATAAATATTTAATTGGATTCCTGTAACTTCATGCAACTATAGTTTAAATTTCTGTTAAGCTCATTATGAGGGAATATTTATTCTCCTTGCAATTAGGCAGGTAGAATCACTAAGAGCCTCCTCTCCCAGGCCAAAATGTCAGGAGGTTAATACAGTGTACTCAAGGCATTGGTACAAGCATATAAAGCAACCTAAAGCAGCATTGTCAAGCCAAGTTAAAGCTGCTTAAGATGAGTTATAGCCCGAGTGAAAATACAGATCTCTTCTTAGATTAGTTGTGGCTTTGAAAAGTATTTTGGAAAGTATTGTAGTCACTGGTGCAGAGGCTTACAGCAGAAGTGTCACACTTTTCATGTAATGTTTCTGTCTGTTACTTTAATTAGCAAGTCCCATCTAATGCTGTGGTAGGCTTTGGGAGAACCTATAGCAGTGTGAGAAATTAGTTTTTGGGGAGCACACTTACCATGGTGGTTGTGGGGGGTGCTCTGATAGACAGCACAGGAGTGAGAGTCCATTGGGATCAGATGGGGGGACATGCACCAGGAGTGATCACTCCCTGTGCTCCCATGTTGTTGGGAGCACAGTCCATGGGGCCAGAGTGGGGCCAATTTGCAGGAGGTGTCCCAGAGGTGGAGCCCCAGCCATGCCCCAGAACCGCTTCTCCTACAGCACCGTGTGGTTTGTTCATACAGACACAACCCTTACCTTGCTCAGGGCTTCACATTTTGTCCTTGCTTAACATTAATGTTCTACATTAACTGGTGGAAATGTGCAAATTTGGGTGCATTTAGATATATCTTAAAACAGTTTTTCTTCTTTGGGTTATATTTGTGAGACAATGAAGAGTCCACCTGAATTCACTTTGTTGAGTGTCCTCTAGGTAGGTATGAAATCTGGGGTTGCTGAAATACATTTCCTGATAAGGAGTTCATGGAAAACCCCTCACCTGTAAGGATCCTACTACTGCTATGCAAAGTACTTCAGATCCTGGGTACTTCAGCACTCAACACAGATCAGATGAAATTTCTCAGTATAGGATAGAGCCTTTACAATGACAAAATTCAGACTAAGGACATCCTCAGGTTTCTCTTAAGACTATCTTAAAAAAAGAAAAGGAAAGAAATAATACCGTATTCATCTGATTTTTTTGTTTTCCACATGGTTTTCTTCCCATTTTCTTGGGGATGTTTGGCCTTCTGACCTGAGGATAATGTGAATGTAACTAATGATGGCATAGATGTACTGCTGGACATATTTGGTCAAACTTCAGCTTAACAAGATTTTCCCTGATCAAGAAGAGAGAGATGAGACCATGGGGGCCATGGCCTAACACAGGTGTCTGTACTTCCAGGCTCTGTTAGTCTAAAACGTATTATTTTTCCATCCATGGTCCTGTATGCACATATTACAGGCACTTCTGGGGGTGAAATGAGGAGATCCAATCGGCTAAACCAATTTTACTTCTGAAACTAGCAGTTTAGATTCATGTCAGCTGTGCTAGTGTGTTTTGAGATCAGTCATTTTGTTTTATCAAAAAACAAGCACTTTGTTATCTTCATTCAATGTGGTAAGTCTCCAGGAAAAATAAAAGAGAGAGAAATTATGACTACAAATCAGGTGCTGTGCATGAGAATAATTTCAATCTCTCTGCAGAAATTTTGCTTTTGCTTGAACCCATTTCAGTCTTCAATGTTGTTCTTCTTTTCAAATAGAGCATGATTTTCACTCCATGTGAATATTAGTTAAACATTATATTCAGACAGGAGCAGGATAAGCTTTTGTGAATGCCATTTAGGAGGGAAAAAAATGTTTTAGCTGTGAAATTAAGATTTTGTAAATATATCAGAATTCTTATCCTGAGGAGTTTTGAAAATTAATTTTTCTTCCTATTTTGAAACATAAGACATTCAAATCGTTGCAGTTTTTGACTTCATTGAGGATTCATCGTGTTTGTGGTTCCCTGTGTGTCCTGAGAATGTGTTAAATTAAAATGTAAACAAAATAAAACAGATTAATCTTATACCCTACTGCCTCATCTATGCAGTCATATCCCAACAAGGAATTATTTTAACAGATAAATTAACTGCTTCTATTTAGAACAATAATCACTCCAAATACCATTAACTGCTGAAATACAGCCTTACATAAAAGCTAAATGAATCAATGAAAATGGCACCAGTTTTCATAAAAAATATTGAGTTTGAATCTTAAATATTCTGAGCCATTTTTTACAATTTGGGTAACACACGGGGGATTTGAGTTGCTAATTTCATTCACTCCTTTTACATAAGTCACTTTTGAATACTTTTTGCAATATGACTGGAAAGACTACAATGTAAAAAAAAAAAAGAACATGCCAGTGTGACATGTATTTTTCACATTTTGAGAATGTATTTAGGTATGATTCTACAAAATATAAAGCTCCTTTACAGAAAACTTCTGAATAGCAAGAACAGATTTCGTAATCAAACTAAATGCAAACTAAATTATTAATCTTTACGAAATTTTGATATTACAACTCAGATGTTTTCTCTTTTCAGAGCAAGCGATTTCCAGATGAGACACATTTAGAACAGTTCCTACTAAGTAGTCAAGCTGCCTTTGATCAAGTTGGCAAAGCTGCAGAATATATTTGACAGGACTGTAAACAGTTCAGCCAAGACAAAATGAAGCATGGAGTCACTGAGAAATGTTGATTCACTGATAGGTCTCGGAGTCTGAATAAAACATAGCAACCCAGAACATAATAGGAAATTAATCTTGTGGAAAGACACACAAAACCATAAAACAAAATTAAATTATTTCCTCTTACAGTTGTTTCTTGAATAGCCATAATTCATGGATAGGGACAGAGCATGTGAAGAAAATACAGTATATAGCATTATTTCACTGAGTATAGAGCTGGTATAAAAGCAGTTCTTAACATCTTTTTGGAAGAGACACAAAAACTGACCACTATGTACTTGTTCTTTCGCTTTTAACTAGGCCTGGTGAGAACTGCTTTTGCCTTGCAAGGAAATATACATCAAGAATTTTTGTCTACAGAAAAAAGCCAAGATTATATAACAGAAAAGCTCTATATACTGGGCAAATTCCCAGTATCATTTCTTTCTTAAGATAGTCAAGTGTAAGGCAGCTGACAGGCACAAGGTTTGCTGGTGATCCCTTCAACCAGAAAAGTGGGGAGATTAGTCAAAAAAATAAACCAGTTAAACTGATACTGCAAAGGGCAACCCAAAAGTCAACGACATGCCATACACACTGTCTAAATGGAACTCAGTAGGGAGGTGGGTGTCAGTCTCTTCTCTCAAGTAACAAGAAACAGGACAAGAGGAATCGGCCTCAAGTTGGACCAAAGAGGTTTAGATTGGCTATTACAAAAAATTTCTTCTCCAAAATGGTTGTCGAGCACTGGAGCAGGCTGCCCAGGGAAGGGGAGAGTTAGCAGCCCTGAGAGAATTTAGAAGACATTTGGATGTGGCATCTGGGGACGTGGTTTAGTAGTGGATTTGGCAGTGTTGAGTTAACGGATAGACCCAATGATCTTAGAGGTCCTTTCCAGCCTAAATTATTCTATGAAAATTGTGTTTGCCTCCATCCAAATGACCTGCTGAGACTTTCACAAGAACCTTGTCAAGGTGAAATATATTGCATGATGATAACTGGACTGCTCAGCTGGCATAATTCAGAGCAATAACCCTGTCTCTAATAGAATATGGAAGGGTAAGAAACATGGTTGTGCTGATTGTATTTGATTTATAGTCATAGAGGAAGGATACAAATTATGCAACTGAGACTTTTACAATAACCTATATGAGCATAAGGGGCAATAGGCCATCAAATAAAGGTTGACTATTATAGAACTTCTTTACCATAAAGGTCCAGAACTTTAGAACTTCTTGATTCCAACAGTAGTGAGACATTTAAACACCTTTAAACATCTGGTCTTAAATTAATGTGGAGTGCTGTCTTTCATTCATACTTAAATAGAACACCCATTGGTTGATTTGAAAATATAAACCCACATGTATCAACAGAGTACTAAGGTTACCTCTTGTATGAAATCATGAGTGTTGTGAATTATATTTTAATGATGCAATGATTATACATTATTGTTAGAAACTTCTGTTTCAAAAAGACCTTGTCCCCTGAATTTGCAAAGTTCTGCTTAGGAAGGATGAATCGCTTTCAGAAATCTCTGTCTCTCTCCATTGACTTTGCAGAAAACTTAAGATGACTAAGCTCCCACCTGAGTTAAAGGAAGTGGGATTAATTAGTGATAAACTGGGGACTGAAGACATCAGCTAGCTCTGTAAGTCTCCAAGGAACTTGGTTCAGCTGCAGGGTTCTAAATAGTTTATATATATGTTATATATATTTTTTAAATATTATGGTTTTTATCCAAAGTGTTTCTAAATGCATTCCTTCACACTATCTTTCAGTTTCGTAGAGTTTAATACTGAGGTCTGAAACAAGAGTCTGGAAAAGAATGCAAATACTCCTGCAGGAGCTGGGTTCAAGCCTCTCAGTTAATTTCACAGATTCTGATTCAGCAGACAGAATGGTGCATTATTAGAACCATCATGAATAAGTGATTACCACAGAATCCTTGGCATCAATAGTTTTGTGGATAAACCCTATCTCATTTACTACATTCAGGAGTTAATTCAGGGCCCAGCTTAAAGCAAACAGCTGAATGTCAAGGAGAATATTCTTCAGTTTTGTTTGCTTTGCCACTCATTTAAATATAATTTTATGCAAGTGTGGATGAAACCAGGTTTTTCTTGCCAGCACTGACTGCCCCAAGTAAATTGTTCACACAGCAATGATGACACATGGCCAACATTAAGCAGACAAAACCAATTGGAAACCTTCCTGAAGGAGGCTGGCATATCTTCCCAGAAACACAGAGGGAAATTAGGGGAAATTTAAGAGCACATCACCTAAAAAAGGAAATCTGACTTACCCAAAATTGAGTCTTGGGACTCCACCCATCTTTTTATCTTCTTTTGTCAATGCGAATGACTGTGCTCTCCGTCGTATAGTGGAATCCTGACCTCTTCCAGGCCTATATTAGAAATTCGGGAAGTCAAAGACACAGAAGACTGGCATTATGTGTTTGAAAGGGAAGGCCTAATAGCACAGCATCAGGGCAATGGAAAACTCTGAAGATATGATCAAAGACTTGAACAGTCCTTCACCTTCAGAAAAGCATAAAGGGGACTTTTTCAGCATTTCAGCTGAAGAAACAGGTAATTGAAGGACAACAACCTGAAATAAAAAGAAAATATTAATGTATAAATAAAAATTCTAATAAAATAGTAGATATTGTATAACAACCACCAGGAAAATCCATGTTCTTGATCCCAAAGAAACAACCAACAGTATTTTTAATATGAGATTATTATACTATACTTTTTATGGTATAATTTGGTTTTGTAAGTCAGTATGACCCTGACACATGGTCTCACACAGTTCTGCAGTGTGAAGTTTACACCCATTTCTTCAGTCCTTCCTGTAGCATATTTGGCAGAACATGGGAGCCTTGGAGATTGTGTCCTTTTACAGCAGAAAGCATTAGGTCATGCTAAATTTTTTCTTCAAAGGACAGCTTTAAGGAAAACAAGGACAAATGAGCAACACAGCCTGTGATACTACAAAACGTAAGCCCAAGTTTGTATTTCCCCTTAGAGATAAGTTCTTCAGGTGATGAAATCCAGAAGAAAGTTTGAGACTCTCCAATATTATTTCTTGAAAATAATTTAAAGGCTTTTTCACAGTTCTGCTGCTGACTTAAATATTTTACAGCCTTGGTTTCTCTCCAAACTGTATCTCTTAATCACAACAAACTGTCACACACTGTCAGTTTTCACCTGTGGAAATTATAATGAGCAGCTTCACTTTACAAAAACAAATCTAACTGATTTCAGATTGATGGGAATGGCAAAAAAATGTGCCCCAGCCTTTGATGAGCATATTTGTGCAGCTTGGAAATTTCATCCCAGAAGACTAAATGTGTCCTTGACAGTTGGAATACTGATAGCACGGGGCTCTTTTCTACTAATACCTCTCTTCAAGTAATACTGAATTTATCACAGGATAGATGTTGATTTCCTGCTCTTCATGCATTGTTTCATAAACTCTAGGCTGCAATCTCTAATGGCCGCTTCCACATATAGTAGTAGACCCCTGAGTAATAAATCCTCTCTTGGGTCTTATAAATGCCTTCTCTCCTTTATCAAAAATCCAGATGTGGTATGTGTCTACTCTTTGATACTGCAAGAATTTTCCTTTCCTTACTTTATTGCTTCTAAATGCAAGTGCACAGTGAAATCCTCCCACCATGTTCAAACAAATAGATCCTTTAAAGGGTATGCTTGTCTTGTTGGCAAGAATTCAGGAGTCCTTGCATCATACCTGTTCAGCCTGTGGTGGAGGGGGAGCATATGAAAGTGATAAGTTGCCTTATCACTAAGGCAATTCAAAGTGGACTACTCTCCTACACAAAGGCAAACTCCTATAAGAACTCAGAGAACAAGTTGATGTCTATACATTCTCTCTGTTTGGGCAGTAGATTTCTCCACTACCAGCAGTGAAATAGAATATAGAAGAGGTGTTTTGTTAGGACCCATCACTGTGTCTCCCTTCTGCTTTAAGCAACAGATGCAATTCAGACTTTATATTCCCTCTAAACACAAAGTTTTTATGATATTTCCC
The DNA here is from genome assembly GCA_037834095.1 of Argya squamiceps. Taxonomy (NCBI): domain Eukaryota; kingdom Metazoa; phylum Chordata; class Aves; order Passeriformes; family Leiothrichidae; genus Argya; species Argya squamiceps. The sequence continues at coordinate 30,729,490 of JBBMKD010000053.1, read as the reverse complement.
TAGTTACTGGTAAATTTTAAAGTATTATTGAAATACAGGTTACTTGCAAATTTTGATGTTGTCCCTAGCCTCATTCCATACTACGTAATGTGGAAATAATTGCAACCACATAGAGTTGTAAAACCATCAAGAAAACACAGCAGAGTATAGCCATAATGCTGTTTTGGACATCAGGAAATAACTGAGCCTCAATAAGAGTTGGCAGGGACTTAAACTTGTGGAGAACAGTTGACTGTATTGGAAAGGTGAAGCACCAGCACACGGTGCTGGGGTGAGGTTCCACCCCACACACTGCTGCTTCTGTCTGCTCTCCATTTAGTTCTGCCTTTGAACAAAATCCTGCCTTATTAAGGACTTCTTGTGGAATCAAAGTAAGAGTCTTCTTAAACACTCACTAGATAAAAGCTTTACTATACTCTGTTTTCCAGTAGATTTTTGCAACTCATTTACAGAACTGTAAATACACAAGTGATAAGAGCTTACTGCATTATACAGTGGATATCAAGCCTCTGATTACATTTCAGCTGTGAAAGCTGTTACAAAAATGCTTTCTTCATTGGGACACAAACTAGATGCTTGCCCATTTGGTATAATAGCAGTGAGATCTCAAGCTGCTAGAATTTCCAAAGCTATATCTGAAGGAAAATAATTACATACTTTCTACCATTTCTGTCATGTGAAGGAAATAAAAATTGAGCTTCATAGAGTGATTGATAATTCAGAAGTCTTTAAATCATTCCCAAACACTTTACTTTATGAAACTTGAAAACAAAATAGTTGCACTAGCAGTAACTGCAGGGAAAAAAAAAAAGAAAAAAAAAAAGAAAAAGAAGAAAAAAAAAAGTATAACTACTAAGCATACCTGAAGCATCTAAGTGTTGTTCAGGATGGTAAATAATGGAGAGGGTTATTATCACCATGCTAAAATATCACAGTTTACAGATATTTATGGTCAATTATTATGTCAATGCATTTACTGTAACAACTTATAACTTATCACTAAGTTGCAATAATAGCACTGATATTGGTGTGAGGTTTTCGAAGAGCTTTCTGTGCTGTGGATTGCTAATCACTGCAGTGCATGTATGAGACAGTATTTATGAAGAGGAAAAAATCCATAAAAATGTGTTTTCAGAGCAGCTGAGTTTTCTTGCCTGATATACAATATCTCAAGCCTGTTTCAAAAGGTACAATCATCTGTAGCTCTTCCTGAATTCAGTGAGGTGTCGGTCACTAGCCCTTCTAAAAGAGACACAAAGACTCATACTTCTGATTTCAGAGAATAGATGAAATATAAAGAACTTGTAGTTCCTGTTGGGGAAGCCATTTGTTCTTCTACCATAGTCTGAAAAACACCCGTACAGTATCTTACTACACATCTGCCTATTTCAGTCACTGTGTACAGTGGAAGAAAGTGATCACTTTGGCAAATTCAATACTGTGCAGTCGAGCCTATGGGAATTTTAGTCTGCTCAACAACTCTAAAAAGGCGGTGTCTAGGGATTTTACAGGTACTTTTGAGAAAATCAGCCACTAAATCAGGTCTAAAGGTCAGGTATTCCTGCCTACACAGAATATTTTCAATTTTAAATTACTAAATTAAAAGACTAAGAGGAGTGACTATAGATGGACGACTCTGTTGCTGCCCAGGTCTAGCTGCAGGGAGTAGCAATAGAACCTTGTCATCAGGGAGACAAGGGGCTAGGACATTCCCGCCAGTGGGAGTCACTAATGTTGACAATCAAGAAGCAGGAACAATGAAGAAAGGCCCAAAAGCAAAGACTTTAATAGCAAAACAAAGAAATAAGCTGTTCACATAGACCTCCTTCAAAGACCCAGAATTGAGGAAAGAATGACATTATATAGAAGATATATGAGGGTAGGGAACCAATGAGCGATGAGAACCTGAAACATTACCATATATGGAGTATGTTACCAACCAATCATAACCCAGAGTTCAGAACATTTCCTAATAAGGAATTGCTTGTTAGCATAACTATACACATAGTCCTGTTCTCCTTGCCATAACCCAACAAGATGTTTCTTTCTTAGCATCCCACTTCCCAAGGCCTTAAGTTGATGCCTTCATTGTTAACAAAGGCTAGCTCACTATCCATCCCAACCAGCTGCCCTCCCACACTACTGCATGGCTAGCTAGGAAGAGTAGATCTGCACAGTTCATCCTAATATGGGAACATTTACTACTCAATCTACACCAGTTAGGTCTATTTATTTATGCCCATCACTACTTAGTGTCATCTGCCCTAGCAAAAATTTGCAGGTGGAGGACATGTTCTCCAAATTCACTGCAAGAAGCCAAATCCATGGTTGGAAAACCTCTGCCAAATGACAAGTGTAAGCACCTAAAGAGCACAGTTGCCTGCCTCAAACAAGGCCACAGAAGGACTTTTCCATGAGATAGGCAAAGAATGGAGCAACAGGATGGCACTAGCTCCAAGCCTGGTGGAGGGGAGGTCTGGTTAGTACATGCTGGTTAACATGTCTGGACAAAACCTCCCATTGTGGCAAACAGTGAGAAGAAGCAACTGCTCATAGACATATCACCAAACAAAAAAGATGACCCTAAGTTATGGAATAAATGGCATCTGTGACCATCAACAACCACTGAAGCCCCCACAAATATGTTTCCATGGATACCTGGAAGTTGGACTGTAAGATAAGCCACCACAGCCGGAGCTTGACAGAAGATAAAGGTGGCACTATTATCAGGATGTTATCCCAGACCTAGAGGGAGCTTAGCAAACCTGAGGGAGAAGAATCTACCACTGATAATAGACACAAAGAATGCACAGTCGGTGGGTCAGAAGGAAAGCAAACTTGGCAACTGTGCAGAAATCAGCTCCAACTGGGTAAAATGTTCCCCAGAAGGGGAAAGATCATGAACACTGACTCATCACCCACCAAATCAAGAAAGCACCAACTCAAGAGAAAGACTGAGCATGTAAATTAATTAGCATTAGAAGTGAGGGAATAATTCAACCAATAGAACAAGAGAACTGTGAAGCCAATGAACATTAATTCCTTTGTTTGCTAAGATCAATAAATAGTGAAGAGTTTTGAATTACATAGGGACCACCACCACAAAGAAGTCCAGGGTGAAAAAGGACCAGCAGGATGTCACTGGGCCCATGGGTGGTGACTATCTTCTGCTTGTTCATTTTGTCTCTACCCCCACCCTACTTCCCCCACCTTTTCTGTTTCTTTCTATCTCTCTGCTTCACATCTGTTGGTAAATACAATCCATATTACTGACTTCAGCATATCATCTTGTTTGCACCTCAGTTTGGGCAGAAGCATCCCTTACTATTCAGATCTTAACAAGGACCTATGCAAAAGATGAAGGATCATGGAAGTATCACCACTCACAGAGGCTGGGAATCTTCTGGAACTATATGGGTAGTCCAACAATATTCCCTTGAGCACAACCACACTATTTACCCTTCCTATTCAGAAGGACACAGCATGACTAGTTCATTATTTAGTTCTTAGCTGCTCCCTTATTATGCTGTAGATGAACATTTTTAGCCTATATTTCAAGCCAGGCTGTTGTCATGGGAAAATACCAGTAGATATCCTCTCCTTCTTGAGCTTTATCCAGATTTCAGAAGAACTGTGTTATCCTGTACTTTGAACACAGAAGCAGGAGCTGTGTTTGCCCATATTTCACTAACCAGCACCTCCTGTGCCCTCCCTCCTGCACTCTCCCTCCTGCCTCCTCTGCCATCCCAGTCAGCCATTTCCTGATCCCTCCAGGCACTGATGAATTCCTCCCTCTCCAAATCAGTTGCTGTTTGGAGACACATGGGCTTAGCAGTTCTTGGAGGCAAGACATGTTGGGCCAGTGATGATGGTTTAGTGCAGAAGGTCATGTACACTTGTGGTACTATAAAAATAATAGATTTCTTCCAAGGGAGGTACTTTCCCTCCAGTGCCTAGTTGAACTACACAATGTTATCTAAGAGTTATTTCCACTGGCACTGATTTATTTCCACTGGCAACATGTATTGGAGATATTTAAATGGTAACTGTGGGTTCTGTCAGGTTATCGATAGAAAACCAAGCACAAATTTCTTGTTCTAGTTCCAGATTCAACTATGACTCTCAGGTAGCTGAGAAACTGAGAGAAGCATAAATAATCTATTGTATATATGCACAGAAGAAGGAGGAGATTTAAAAAATGGAAAGATAGAATGTTTTCCTTCTTTCTCTTTTTCTCTTCAGTATCATTTTACTTGATTCTGTTTTTTTCGTTAGATATATATTTTAAGACATGTTTTCTTTGCTTATACGTTATTAATAGTTTATTTTTAATCTATGTATGTAATATATATCCCAATGTTCAAAGGGCATGCAAACATTTTCCTTTTGTGGGACTTTTCCTGTGCATATGTTCTTTTATTCTATTTTGGGGTTTTTTCTGCCTTCTAAGACTGTGTGAGAAATAAGAGCAACTCTCTTCTATGACATAAGATTCATGAGTGTTCCCAAAAATAGTATTTTATGATAATACCAAAAGTGTCTTAATTTTAAATAAGCCTAATTTTTCACTGCTTAACAGTCTTGGAAAAAAATTCCAGAACTCTAAAGTAGCCATGAAAGGAAGATAGCCTGGCGGTCTAAAATCCAAGGCTTAGCATCATCTCTCATACAAAGACTTTTATGATTATTTTTTTAATCTCCTTTATAGTTTTATAAGCTGCAACCTCATAAATCTTAGTGAAATAGAAAAGTTTCTGAATTCATTCTCCAGATGTATAACACCCTGTTCTGCCTATTTAGTAATGACCTTTTCCATAAGCTGTAAAAAATGTCACTACATTTATTACTGAAATTATGGAATGGTAAAATACCAATTGAAATTTCAACAAGAGTGAGAGATGTAAACACAACCATTACTCTATGACCAATTTTATATGACTTTGTGGATTTAAGGAAGAATATGGTCTCATTAAATTATCTCTTGAATGCAGAGTTGTTTCTTATAAAGTAAATTTTTAAATACCATGCCTAAAATATTTTTCACCATTCATATTTTTCTCTTTCCAAAAAAATCTATGACTTTCTTTCAAGTCATATCACACTAATGCAAAGCAAAGCACAGAATTACGACACCAATTATTTTCTCTCAGCTGCTGTGTAGTAACAATGAGTGTTTATTTTTAAAGTACTTTGTTCACCTTTAAAACATAAAATTAGTACAAGATTATAAAAAAATGTTTTGTTCCCAGAAAAAGGTTTTAGATGTCTAAAGTGCATGCCAAATTAAATATAAATTTGCTACTATTATCTAATCAAAACCAAGATATTTCTGTCATCTCATTATGGTTTACACTTGCAGTCATAAAATTTATGTTATTAAAAATGCCCTTGACTATTTTTAATCTAGAACTTTAAAATGCTATCTTTTTCATGCCTGTCCCTTGATAAAAGTGCCTTAAATGAATAGCACCATTATTTCTTACCTAGTTCTAACAGTTAAGATCACAGAAGCAAGTAAGGCCTGAGCATACTATACAAAATACATTTTGTTCTGTGAATTACTCTCTGAGATGTTACCTTGTGTGAACTGAATACATGCAGGTAACACCAAGACAGCCACAATGCACAGCTGAAGTGCAAAGAAAAAATTTATTCCGTTATTTTTCTGCCAAAACAGGGACACACACACTGCTAAGTTTATTTCATCTTAACAGGGGCAAAATCAGAAAGGCTTGAACCCTGCCTGTTACATATCAAAGGTCAGGTGCAGGCACAAATCTTCACAAGGCTGTGTTTTACAATTTCCAATCTTTTTATCCACCTTCCCCCCTTTCTTCTAGACCTGTGAAGAATGCTTTTTAAGTCCTTTACAGTATTCTCTTCGCTGACTTCTCAAGATAGACAGAAAACAATGTGAATTTTCCCAGACTGAATATTCTTAGCACCTTTCAGCTACAAGGTCATCTTGAGAGAAAATGATTTAAAGCCCAACTTTTTTTTCCTCAGAAGTATTCAATTTTTAACCCATTCCACCTTCCATATAATTTTAAAACCTGCAATTGCTGATGCCACAAACTCATCCCTCTGTTTCCTGGTAGTTTCGCAATAATGATTTCCTTTTTGCTTGCTTCTTACATCAAACAATAGTATGAATGCTTATTTATTGACAGTAGAGAGCTGTCAGCTGTTCATCTTGCAGGCAGCTTGAGAACTGAGTAGAAAAAATGACTCACAGCAGGTAAATAACCTTTATAAATATATTTAAAATAAGGTAATTTTTTAAGCACCCAAAGACATCTTACAGGATCCAGAATATTACTTATGTGCCTATCTACTGCTGAATTTCTAAATTCAGAGAATCAAACTAAAAAACCTCTACTTTACTCTTTCAGATGCTTGAATCAATACTTGCATTTGCATTTTTCATTGAAAACTCCTTTCTGTCTGTGAAGCTGTGCTTTTGCACATAGTAAAAGAATCTGTTGCTTAAGCTGATGAAACTTTTCTCCTGTGTAACATTTTGTGATTCACAAACTAAATGTTTCCTAGAGTTATGTCCCTGCAATGTCCAGAATTTCTTGGTGTATGCTGCATTCTGATGTAAAAGCAGAGGATTCAGCATTCCCACTCATCATCATTTAAATGAAACAGCAGGTGATGTTTAATGGAGTCAGACATAAAGTGGGAGTTAGTTCCTTTCCCCCACATCAGTTTGCAGAGAATCTCCTAATTACTCAGTGACACAATAGACAGTGGGACACCTTTCTAATGCTCTTGGTTGCAACTGCACCACTTGAGAGGCAGGGATGCAAAGGAACCCAAAAACAGAGAGGACATCACAGCAGAAGCATCATTTCGTACCTTGACAAATGGGCTCTCACACAAGAATTGCTCCTCCCCTCCCTGATGCTTCTGTGGTTTTCCCAATGGCTACCTGACCTAAATGACACGAAATTCCACAGGACAGGTAGTAGAGCCTCTCATTCCCCAATCCTTCTATTTCTCACTCTCCCCAGGACCCCTAATGCTTTTTGCATCAAGAGAGTTTTACACAGAGGAGCAGAAGGGGCCTTCTTAGAGAATACAGCAAGGAGCCCCAGCTTCAGCTCTGGGTGTGATCTGAATGAAGGGGCTTCATTTACATAATTCTCTCTGGTCCTTCACTTGCCTTGGCATATGTCTTACTGTCCTCCCTGAAACTCAATCAACTCAAAAGATATTGTAAAATCTACTGCAGAACACAGAGAATTTCTTTTAGACCTGAACCTTTATTCTGACTTCCTGAACCACAGACAATACACAAACCAGTATGGTTGTATGTCAGATCAAATTATATAAATTGAATTCCATGTAGAGTAGTATGGCTATAATGATTCCTCATGTCTTAACACTTCATCATACCAGCAATGCAACCCCTTTGGAGTAGTGTGGGCACTTTCAGTCACAGTAATTAACCAGGGCATGTGGGGCAGACAGAGCATTCCCCATCAACACAAGGAAGTTTGGAAGGACTTCAGTAATTGATGGGTTAGTCAACATGCTTTATCAGTGACTCCTCACTTTCAGCAGAAAAATATCCTACCTAACAATATTTTTTTGATTATAATTCTGCCATGCTCCTGATCTTGACAACCCCTTCTCCCTCTGTGTTGCACCACCAAACTCAACACTTCCTGTTTTGTATAAGGAATGCAAACACTCTTATACCTACGTGGAATTAATTGCATTTTCAAAAGTCAAAAATAGAAGCCTATTATTTATGAAAATATAAAGAATTTATTAACAGAAAATGCAAGTTCTTCTATTTCAAAATGACAACAACAACAAAAAAATAGCATTTTTCTAGTTGGAAATCCCTACATCAGCAATCAGGTTGCAAATAGTCCATAAAGAAGACTGAAGAAGCAAGTTAATCAACAAAATTTAAGAAATTATTTAAACAAAAATAAAATGAAGCCCAGATAAGCAGGGAAAATTATTTCAGACTCTTCACCTTATGCAGTAAATAGCTGATGCTGGTTTGGGAGCAGATAGGTTTCCACAGCTGCTGTGTCCCTAAGGACAAAGCTCAGAAGATGGTGAGCATTGTGTCCCTCAGGGAGAGCAGACTGGCAGCATGAAGTGACCAGTAGAGCTCCCTGCAACCACAGGGAGCCTAGCACTCTCAAGCATTATGACTGTCATTTAGATAATATGAATATAACTATCCCATTACTCCCTCAGAACATGCTCATAGCTGAACCACTGAAGAACTGGCAAATTGCTTTAAATTTTTTTTGCTGAGAGCTTATTGCTCACAAGGGAATGGTTCTTTCTCTATTTTTCCAGCTGTTAAATTACCTCCAAGGACAATTTTCGGCATGAACATTTGATGCAGTGACTTCAGAAGAGCTGAGGAAGTGATTTGGTGAATGTCACTGTAGTCCAAATTATGTGAAATCTGGAAAAATCCTATTTTAAAGGCATTTTTGTAGTTGGAAAGTCAGGAAGTACAATAACAATTTTTACTTTTCAAAGTCATTTCTGAGTGTGCTTTCCTACAAATCCTGCCATTCACATCGGAAATCCATTCATCTTTTCACCAGAAAAGAATAGTTTGATAGTGACACCTTCAGTAAATTGAAAGGGCAGTACGGTCTTCCAACAGTTGGTATGTGCTAAGGACACTGTGGTGGTTGAAATCTGGTCATCAATTTACTACTGAGAGACAACACCAAAATAACCCTTTAAGCAGCTTTCTACTCAATCCTTAACTATTATCACAATAAAAGTAAATTCCCTTTGAAATTCCAACTTCATTGGGGGGAAAAAAGCCAAAAGAAATAGTGTTTTTTTAAGAAAGTGAAGATTACAGCCAGAGAATAAATTATATTTCTACTAAAAAAAGAGCTTACACTGAAGCAAGAGTACAAAATGTCAACTTTCCACATGCTTTTGCATCTTTTAACATTAGTATGTGGGCACATTCACCAGATGAAGACGAGCCATTTGAAAAATAAAAGGGAACTATTTGGAGCTTGAAATTCTCATGACACTTTTACACTGAGTTTAATAATAATTTTAATGGCAAAATGAAAGGGTAATCTACTTTAAACAACATTTCTAAAGAACAAACAAATCATTAGAATAAATGACTTACATAAATATGATACCATAGTAAACTGTGTAAACACTGATGCTCAGCAATGCAGGAGACAGAAGCTGAGGACACAGTGTCCCCAAGCACCACCTCTAATGGTCCTAACAATAGTCTTTTGCTAGTCTTTTGTTCATTAGGTTGAGAACCATTAATATATAATGCTTTGCATGCATCATAGATCAGACTGGAAAATGAAAGAGTGCTAGGGAGTCAATTCAATATTCATTAGACAACTTTTCCCAAGACCTGGAAGTTTCACAGCTGCCCAGCACCCACTGAAGTCAGCCCTCTGAGTGCTTTCTGATCCCAAACTCAGGCACTAGGAGACATGAGATCCACATTGACTGGCCAGGAGATTTGTTGGAGAATGGACAAAGCCCTACTGTTCCTAAAGAAAATGTCAACGTTGTTTGTGCTCCATCTTGGAGATATAAAAAAGAAAGGATTGAATACAATATTTCCCTTTTGGTCTTGCTGCAATAGGGAAGATCCAGTCAAGACATTAGGCATCAGGTGAGAACAATAATCTCTGAAGGTTGCCATCAGGGGTACCTTGTTTGTACATTCAGTTACAAATAGCTCTGTCTGCACAGCCGTATGGACATCCTGCTGTGTTTATGTAATTTAGGCACAAATGCACAATCCTAGTGTGAGTCACCACAGTCTTCCCCATGTGTTACGAAATTCATCAGTCTCTAGTCCCCAGCCATAAAACAAAACCGATGCTTTGCTCTCAAACATCTACTTCAGTGTCCTTTATTTCCACACCAGCTCACTACGAGCTATCTTCTGGCTTTCAACACGGCCTCTCCAGGACAGGGACTCTGTCTGCCACCCCTGAGAACCGCCAGAAGACATTTCAGTTTGCTCAGAATGCTGAGCAAGCCTCAGCTGTCCTTGAAGGATCCTCTGACAGAAGGATGTTCTGGGTCCCTGAAACACTGCTGAAATGTTGTGTCCCTTCCCAAGAGAATGCAGCCCATGATCGGCTGTGTAGGAGGTAATGACACAGCAATAGCTTAAATTTAGCAAAATCCCCATCCTCTGCAACATGATTTTCATTGTTTTCCTCTTCTTGATTTTTTCCCAAAACAGCAAATTCAAGCACCTCCACTCTAAAATACAGCTACTGATTAGAAAGCCTCAGTAATAACCTGATGCTCACAGCTAACTCTCAATAAACTCTGAAGAATTTAGTGTAAGCAGGGAGGAATTCTGCCCTGGGGCTCTTGCCTTTTTGCATTATCTGCAGAGTATCAAGAGCATTGCTGCGTTTTCTGAGCCAGTGTGTGACTAAGAACCTTTTATCTGTTTTGCAGGTAGCGCAAGAGCCTAAGTTTATCATTAGAAAATATAGCATAAAGAGCTATCTCCAGTAACACTGCACCCCAACTCCCATTCCACAAAAATTAGGGCTGTGGCATAGCTAGGAATCTTCAGAGAACCAGCCTGACTGTCTCTCCACCACACTCAGCATCTCGGCAAATGCTTTTTTCCATTCTAGGTGGGCACCCTAGTTGTCAGTGCTGACTGCATTCATAATCCAAATGTTAAGCTAACCTTTTTGACAACTTCACACACTTTCATAAACATTATAAGACATTCCTTCACATCTGATAATGATTTGAAGTTAAGATTAATAGACTGATTTTCGTAAGTACTTGTCAGTAACTGTGAGTTTTCTGGTTTATGACAATTTGGGAGCTTCCAGAATTCACACAGAGGTTTTCCAGGAGAACACAAATCTTAAAAGCACTGAGCACACTCAGCTTCTCCTCTGATCAATACTCTTCACTCATTATAGGCATGTGCTCATGCACTGACAGAAGGATCTACTGTTGTTTTATTTATGGTCTCTTTCTAAAGTGCAATTATACATTCAAACTATGACAATTTCTTCTTCTCAATAGCTTTGAGAAAAACTAAATGAGAGTTTTAATAAATCATTTTTATTGTTACTGCTCTGATATTTTCTGCAAGTGTCTTGTTATAGGAAAATGTTTTTATCCCTAAGTGCTATCTTTTGTTTATCATGTTTGTTTGGGGCCTTTGGTTTTGTTTTATGGGGTTTTTTGTTGGGTTTGGGGCTTTTTGGGGATTTTTTGTTTTGGAGTTGGGGTTGGGGTTTTTTGGAGGGGAGGGTTTGGCTGGGTTGGGGTTTTTTTGAAAGGGAATCTCAGTTGTAGTCTGCCAGAGGATCCAGTAAGGGTGGTAGTAATATTTTCAGGGTTATTTCAATATGATTATAGAGATGAAAAATACATTTCTTTATTTTTTGACATCCCTTTTCAGATACTCCTGAAAAGAAACAAAAGCAGTGTGGTGCCACAAAGGAGGCATTTTTGTATATCAGTTTGCTACTTACCGCTGCTCCCAGTAACTACCTTCGTGACATTGCAACTGCCAGCTCAGAATTGGAGCAACAAGACTGAAAAAATAAAGATTTAGGATTTGACCAAATATGTTTCCTTTACACAAATTCATATATCTTACCATTATCCTTAGAAAAAATTGCAGTCAAGCTCTGGGTCATCATATGTATAAGACAGCATATCTGAAGCTCCAAGACAAGTACCCAGGAGTCTGTGCTATCCAACCAATAAATAAAATCCAGGATATTTTTCCAGTTATTTAATTTACTATTGTATACCATATTTTCTGATTGGGTTTGAGTTCTTTTTCCAGAGAGGTGCACTGCACTCTTTATTGTTGAAAGAGGGTAAGGAAAGCATGCATACTGTCAGGGAGTGTATATGGCAGGGTAAATATTTTGACAGCCTCAGAGGCGCCATGTAGAAACTTCAGAAACAACAAGTTGTCAAATAAATGTGTTACCACAGCATATTTTCTGAAGTGATCAACTATTAAAGAGTTAACAGACCACTAAGTTCTTGTCAGTATTTGGCAATGTGGTATCCCAGAGTTACATTTTGTGAAGATAACCATTTCAAAATGATGGCAGCATTGCAGTATCATGGAAATGCTGCGGAGACCTGAAGGACTGTGGTATAACTATTTTAAATGTAGTCATTAATTTTAGAAAGTCGCTTAATGGGTCAATTTTAAACAGGTCCATTTTCTGGAAAGTCCTATGCCTTCAAGGCAAAAAAGACTAAACCCTCCACACTAAATATATCACACTATCTTTCTGTGAGCAGTATCTGTTTGAGGGGAATGGCTAGTCAAGGAAAACCTTAGAGCAGAAGCACAAAGCTCACAATTTAGACTCCACCTCTGGGAGGAGTGGGTAAGTGTTTCAAATCAACTATCTAAATTAAAAGCCCCTTATTTTGATTTAAGATGTCCACAAGGCAGCACTGTTCCAGAACTGAATGAGCATTTCTCCTGTCCCCTAGTCCCACAGCACAAACACCTTAGCTCATTCCTATACTGGCATGTAGACACATCACTGATGCTACTGGAAGCAGCCATGCTGAGGCTAGCACAGGACTTCATCCACAGTGACCCACCACACATAAAGGCAGAATTTCTGCCTTCCTCTCTTTTAGGTAGGCTGGGATGTCTCTCTCAGTCCTTACCAAGGTGCTGATTTTCAACTAAAACTTAAAAAGACTTTCAATATCTAAATCTTCTCTCCAAACAAGACTGCAGACATTTAATTAACTGTTTCAAAACCTATTATGAGAAGGACTGAGGTACAGATGAATGACTGAACACATAAAAAATATTCTTTTTTTACTCTCATTTTCTTAGGAAACCAGGCTACAAATAGAATCCAGTTGCACACAAACCTTTGAGTTTCTTTACATGTCAGTATTTGTTCAATGGGCACAGCCACTCTCTGCAACCAAGGAAGCATCATTATTAATTTACCACCTCAGTGCCCATTTAATCACCTCCTACCACAGAAAACCAAAGAAGTTTTTTATATAATTCCAGGAGATAAGATAGTTTAAAAATAGACATATCATTTTTAGATTTTTCCTTTCTGACCTTTTTGAACAAAAGGCAAATACTTTGGCACAGCTTTCACTCATCATTTGATACAAATCATTCAGCACAGCTTTCTTTCCTCTCTTTGACATAATTTTCCAGCTCTATGGAGTACATGGAGCACTTGGCAGAAACATTTTGCACAGTATCTGGTATTGCCTGTACAGCAGGTCATTTGGAAAGGCCCTGAGAAAACTGCATATTAATAGGGAAAGGGAGATGTCATAAACCTGTGCAAGCAGATCCTTTTCCTGACTGTGAATCCATGTAAATACAAATCTAGGCTTATTTTTTCACTAAAGAAAATGCAAAATCAGGACCTGAAAACATACTAGCACAAAGGAAACAGAAGTTGAACATCAAAATTAAGCTCCCAGTCTGTTAGAATAAGAAAAAAAACCAGAGTAACACGTAGCCTGAAATAGAAAAGGATAGTCCTCTGAGGACTCCAGGCAATGTTCATGGGCCTCTCAGCATAGGGCACTTGCACAGCAGCAAGTGGACTCTCCATGTTCACACAGCTGATAAACATCCAGCATGGTCCAGCTGTAAGTAAATTCTCCCAGTAATGAGTGATAAATTGAATAATGGGAAATACAAGCATAAAGCCTTTAGTCACTCCATCTGGTTGGCACTATTGAGATTGGTGAGCTTCATTAAATGACCAATTTTAAAGGCAAAAAGCTACATAATATTAAGGGCCTGCAGAGAGATGCACAAGCAGGGGCACAAAGGTGAGGAGCTGAGTTAAAACAGTTCTGAGAATAGCAGTAACCAAATAAATGTCCTGAGAAGAGGCTGGATGTTTTCCTCATCAGCTGTATTCCTCACAATGGGGGAGAACCAGGAGAACGCCATTTCATTTCATGGGTGTTTTCCACATCAAAACAAAACCCAGATACTTTCCAGGGCTTTCATGAAATATCCATCTTTTGATTGAAAAGATAAGGGGGTTTTATTATTCTCTTCTTTCCCCCAGCCTCTGCTTCTTTCTCTCTCTTCTACTTTCAAACAAAAATTAATAATAGACTGCTGCTCTGAGAAGTCTCACAAAAGAGAAAAGGTGAATTTATTGTGTCCTCATGAAAAGCTTTAGCTAAGCCACAAGTTCCAGCAGAAATACATTTCTCTGAAAATGTTCCAATCAACTCAATGCTCTTCATCTAGGCCAAGTACAAAAGAGGGCAGCTCTGGCTGACCCTGCTCTAAGGAGGCAGCAGCAAGGGAGGAGCTTTTTCTGCAGAACCACCTTTACAATGAATGGAAGCAGGTCCAGTCAGCCAGACATGTCAGTGAAAATGAGATAAGAAGGGAGTGAGAAGAGAGCTGGGACACTGCAAAATAGCTGAGTGAACATCCAGGTCTGAGATAGTTTATATTTGTTAGAACACTTGTGCCTTTAAACATTGTGGTATAAGCTAAAATTAAAGGTAAGGCAAAGAAACTGGAACTTCCCCCTTTTTACACATTTGTATCACACTATATTTTCACATACTCATGACTATTACTTGGCTAAGGAACATGATTTGGCTATAAGCATTCTTCAGGAAAGTCACAAGAGATTTAATTTTTGAAGGCTATTTAGCACTCTTTTTTTTTTTTTTTTTTTTTTTTTTAATGACCAAAACAAGAATATATTTTTTAAAGTCTACATTGGGAGCCTAATCCTGCAAGGACTATATTTATTTAAATTATACAGTTTGACTCTAATGAAAGCAGAAAATATCCTTGAGTGAATGATTAAAAATAAATGATCTGCTAACAGCATATACAGACAGTATTATTACTGCAGCAGGAGGAACACAAATTCACAAGACTAAATGACTGCATATCCAGTATTCAAAATTCACAAAAAGTAAAAAACTTCATTAAGATTTCGTCATGAACAAATTCTAATGTATTTGCAAAATCAAGAAAATCCCAAACTTTTCATGTTTGCTCTACACAAACACAACTATTCTAAGTTGGCAAGGCCACAGACATTTCAGGAGATTATTTGCCACAGTGAGGGTTTTTTTTTTCCAATTGCCTAACAGAATGCACTTCTGGGGAGAGATTGTGAGAGGGGCATTTCCAGACCTTTCTGTGCTCCTAATGGTGCTGTGGATGCAGGACTTGACACTAACTTTTCATATCTTGGCTTTCCACCTCATCTGCTGCTACTTCTGCCTTATAATAAAGGAAATCCAAGAGGAAAGAAAAACACCCAACAAATTTCTCCGAGCCCAGGTGGATTCCCAGCATCTATTTTAAGAAACAAGGTTGACAGAAATCTCTTTGCATTTCTGGTGCTGGGGAACTCCACCCAAGGCTGCGTGTTTTTGCCTGCAGGGTGGGGGTTGAGCCAGTGAGGTAAAAGAGAGAAGAGTGGCATTTCAACAGACACATCTTGACACTATTCCTTGCAGGTACAATCTTTTGTACTTAAGGTGCTGTACATGCAACATGTCATCTCTCCTCATTTCCTCTCTGTGTACTACAGAATAGGATGCTGTGAGTGTCCTCATTTTCAATTGAGGGCTTGGCACAGGTACAAAACACTTCCATGACTCTAACTCCATGGGAGAAGAAACTGACAATACAGGACACATGCTTCCCCATGTGAAGAAGGGTAAGCATTCAGGCCACAGCTCATTGCTTTCACTGATTTTAGAAATCTAAGATCAGAATATGATGGCAGTACAGGCAATCTGAAGGCAAAGTCGTTCCTTAATTCACAAAAGATGCATAGACAAAGCCCAAAAGCATTAATTAAAAGAGTGAGGCTCTTGCCCATACCTTCTTCACTGCAAATATCTTTCTATTGCAACCCAGGTTGCCACACAAGTAGCCATAGGCAGTATAGCCAGGTAGAAACTATTCACTTGAGGGTGGGAAAGAGTATTCTGTCCACCTGAGCACAGAGCAGGAGCAGTGGAACTGACACTTACACCTGCATGTTTGGTGGGACAGAACTTCTGCTATGGTACCCAAATTGTCCCCAGCACATCTTCAACAGTTACAGCCAGTTCTGGGTAGTTGTGGTGATACCTGTGGAAATCAAAATCTTGTAGAAATGGAGAAGAGTGAAAATACTTTTTGCACTATAAATACATCTTGAAAGTAAATTAATTATTTTTCCATGGGTTGGTACTTATGGCTTTATATATGTATTCTCTATTGCTGGAGAAAACTAGATTTAAGTAGATAACAAGGAGAGGCAAAGCTGCATGATGAAGGACACCATTCTTGAGAAGAAGCAAAGCTGCTGAGGAAGCAGAAGATGGTCACTCCAAACTAGCAAAAGAGAAGGTTGGGGTTCCCAGCTATTGACAGGACAGACTCAGAAATTCTCAGTACTGAGCAGTTGAGGACTTGCTAGTGTCAGGTACCTGCATGGGAATAGCTACATGTACTTAAATATTTCATTAATTGCATATAGTGGGAGCCACATTGAACTCTCACAAGGAAAAATCACTGGGAAGCTCTTTTGGCTCTCAGTTAGACCGTGCTTCGGCAAATCATCCTTTTGTCCCAGATTTCCCTCAAAGACCATTAACTGCTATTTCTCCCATGGCTGTAATTCTTCTAATTGCCAGTAATTCCTATTTAAAGATATTGTCCATTATCCTTTTGCTGATTACAAATACAAATTCATAAAAATTACTTCTCTTTTATTCTTTTCTGTTTCTAAAAGTGGATAACATAGAGCACTGCATCATGCACAATATAGTTTTGGACTACAGCTGAATATCCTAGGCATTATTATAGTGGAAAAGGATCTGTTTAATAATAGATTGTTCAAAATATTGAGAAAAAAAAATCTGTAGATTTCTTACTGTAATGATTATAATACTGTGAGTTTGATTAGGTCATCCAGGCAAAGTCTGGAGTTCTGTCTGAAATAATACATCCATCACTAAAAACTGATTATATACAAAGTGACCTTGTGTTGATGAAATTTGCCACACAACAGCAGCTAGCTACAAAAAGACTGAGACATAATTCTGTCGTATATAAATAAAAAAAGGAATAAACCTAATAGTTGCTCTGCAAAAGCTTTTCTCTAAGCACTCCATGCACTTTGCCCCCCTGTCCTGCTGAGGACAGCCAGTGACAGAGTTGTTTGGTGAGTGCATGACAGCCAGCCTAGCTCAACCAACCAGAAATGAATTCAGCTCAAAGGTCAGGTTGGAGCGGACCACAGGCGCTATGGTCACTTGTAAAAGGTGGTGACCTTTTACAATGGAGTGGCTGAGTCCAGTTCTGGGAACAGCAGTTGACACAGACTTGGTGGGCCAGCTCCAGAGGAGGGCCACGAAAATGATCAGAGGTTTGGGACACCTCTTCTATGAATAAAGGCTGAGAGAGTTGGGAGTTTGGCTGAGATAGCTAATTCTCTTCTCAGTAACTGGTACAGTGCTGTGTTTTGGGTTTAATATGAGAATAATGTTGATAATACACTGATGTTGTAGTTGCTGCTTAGTGGTGTTTACCCTAAGTCAAGGACTTTTTGACTTTCTGTGCTCTGCCAGTGAGGAGGTGCACAAGATGCCATTGAGGGAACATGGACAGCACAGAACCAGCCAAAGAGATATTAATGAATGATGAATATCTCAGATGCTCAGTATAGAAACTAGGGAAGATGCTCAGAAGCATGTCATGCTCAGTATATGACTAGGGGGACTTGACCAGGAGGGGCAATCACTGCTGATGGGGGTGGGATGGGCATTGTTCAGCAGGTGGTGAACAATTGGATTGCGTCTCATTCTTTGGGGTTTTATTCCCCTCTCCCTCTCTTTCTTTCCTTTTAATTTTTTATTATTATTATTACTATTATTATTATTAAAATAATTAATAATACTTAATACTAATATTGTTTCTTTTTATTTGTTTCAATTATTAAATTTTCTTAACCTAGCAAGTTTATTTTTCTTTCATTGTCAGTCATTTCAAGATCACTGCTAGTCCATACTTATTTTCTATTAAAGAAAATAGAGGACATTACAGTAGTACATGAAATACAAAATACAGTTTTCAAAATCAGAATTAACAATTATTTTCACTGAAACAGATGGGCAGAAGAAATATCTACATACAGCCATGGAGTAGAAAATTATGGCTATTTCAGTAAACTAGAGTAACATAAAGGTTCTTAAAGGGGCATTAGGCACTAAGCTAAGCAAACAGAAGCAAGTTAAAGATGTCATCTGCTATGCTGAGTGATTATCTGCCTAAATCATAAGGCAAATAAAAAAATAGTGAAAATTAAAAAAAACTCAGGGAAAATAGAGAAAAGCAGTGAAAATTACTGCAGCAAACAGAAGATTAAATGAGAAATATGTAGCATGATGGTACTTTGATTGGTCCACTATTAACCATCTACTAATTACTTGTTCCAGCATAATTAAGGATAACATGACTTTTCACCTTTCCCCAATAAAATAAATAATTTTCCAGTTAATATGGGGACTCTAAACTAAACAGTCTACTGGTGCATTGTTCTTTAACTTTGAACACAGAATTTCTGAATGAAGCCTGATTTTTGTTAGCATTTCAAGCATATAGCATTTCATAATCCATGAAATAACTGAATCTAAAAAACTGGGATTCATATATTTAATATAATCAAGGTGGTTTGTCCTAAAAATTACAAGCTTTAGAGAGTGAAAACCTGTATCTGGTGAGAAGCTGGTAGGATCAGTATGGATCTGAGTTTACCTTGCTAAGTAATACATACTGACAAAAGTAAAATTTAAATTATTTGATTTGCGTCACAGTGAACTTAGACAAATTGTGGTACATGGTAGTCAGCCAAAAGGACCACAATTTAGTACAATCAAGATTTTCGTGATTTGTTACAAATTGAGACTATCCATGAATGTGCTCAGTACTCCATTGTGCTTGCTTTCAAGACAGAAAGCAATTTTTTTTATTGCTAACACTAATTCTGGGCTTCAGTGATAGAAGAAGTGGCAGTACTGTTGACAGATGAATAGGGTAGATTGTGCTCTGTATAAGCCCTTTTTGAAGGAGTAATTCAATATACCTACATGGTTTCCTAAGAAATCAGTTCTTTAGATGTATTTGGAGCACAAGTTTTGACTCTTTACAAAAATAGAGGTCTTTTCTTGATGTGTCAGTGTGCTCTGCTTTTCTCTATTACCCTTCACATTAGAGTGCTTCTGAAAAATCTCCTCTCCCCACTGAGAGAATTCAAACCTCTCTCTAATCTCTCTGACCAGGAGTATAATGCAGCCCAATACCCTTACTTCTATCAAAGTTGGGACACAGTGCAGGAAACAAGTGTAGAAGGTGGGCTACATCAGAGTGGCTTCAGAAGCATCTGAAGTTCATGAAGAAAAAGTATTTTCTCAAAAAACTTCCCAGTGAGTTCACATTTTAGGTAGTTCAAACAAAATCAAAATTGCTTTTGCCTGTTTTGTGTAGTACTTTGAGAGGAAGTTCACAGTGGTACAGGAAGGTTTGCCTGAGGCAAAGGCTGGTAAACAAATCTGTGAGTAGATGAACCAGGCTCTCACGGTGTGACCCAGTCTCTGCATCCAAGGTATGGACTCCACAATTTAATTCCAAATAGAAAGATAATTTTGGTGTCATGGCTTAGGTTGCCTGATAGGTGGCAGTTCAAATCAGTATAATGCCTGATAACACACCTGGAGGCAGGGGAGTGCTCAGCTGTTAGCATGCGCAGGCCTTGCTTTTCAATTTTCCTTGCTCTTCCTGCATCCCCAAAGACATAAGCCTATGTCTCCTCTACATTTGGCAAACAGCAGTGATCATCACCAGGATGGGTCAGAGCCAGATTTCCGCACCTCTTTTAGCAGGAAACACAAAACAAAGTTGCAGTTTGTTCACATCCCTGTAATATTGGCATCTTCAAGCATCCGAGGACAAAGTACGGCATCTGCAGTGTCACACATATTTTATCAGGACACACAGTGTCCCTCCTAGCTCAAAGCTTTGTTTCAGCTCATTCCCAGATTTCTTCTCTATGCACTTCCCTCTTGTTCCAGTGTCCCTTTTTTCCCAGTCTTCTTGGTTCCTTCCATACTGGTCCAGTTGCTTAAAATACCCTTTCAGATTAATGCCAGTTGCTTTCTCTCCTTTCATTTCCTATAAATGAGGCAGCATTTAATACCTTTCCAGTAGAAATGCCGCAATTTCAAAGAAAGGCAGAAGCCATTAGCCCCTGGCTAAGCTCTCTTCCAGGTGGAGAGCTGCTTGTTGCTTTTCAGCCTGTCCATTACTGATAAAGAGCATGAAGGGGCTCACCCTCCCTGCTCATGATGTCAGCACAAAATAGCATCTGGCAATACTGTGTGGATTTTATTGTTTGGGTTTTTTTGGTTTTTTATTGTTTGGGTTTTTTTACATTTTTTTTGGTGGGGTGGTTTTTTTTTTTTTTTTTTTGTACAGGAGAAAGCAGAGTTTGTTAGATATTTGTTTTGTAAATTCCATTTCCATTTTAATTAGAAGGCAAGTTCCTGCAAGTTTCTATCTTAATTACCATAATCTGCTTAAAGTCAGTATGATGGGTACTGCCAGGAGAAGGAGTTAGGTTACGTTTCCTTTATTGTGGGTGGAAATCTTTAAACAGATAAGTATTGGAAATAGGTCTGCAATCCCTCTTTTTGAGACATTATCCATGTACAGGAGTTACTTCCTGGCTTGTGTACCGTGGATCTATGCAGCAGGGAAGAAACAGTTTAAAATGTATCTCTGCATATATAACAATTGTCATAAGGAAGACTCATTTTTCTGTTTGTTTTGGTGAGGTTTGTTTTGTTTTGGTTTGCTTGTTTGTTTTGTTTGTTTGCTTTGTTTATGGAGAAGATCATATTAAGGATGCTTTGGTTTTCTTGGGAAATTACTTATATGGGTAGACACATATTATGGATTTCTTCACTATTGAATTTTATGCCTGTGTAACTCAATTGAGTCCAGAGCTAGAGTGAAACAGCAGTAAATCAGACTCTATTATTCTTAGTTACTTATATAGAGTCACAAGTTAAATTCACTGTGATATAACCAGGAATGTGTGTGGGAAGGTACTTTAAAAAGTCTCTTCAATGAAAGCCATCAATCTTTCTGATTGCACTAACCTCTACTCCACAGCCCACTGTGCAACCAAAGAGAGTTTCAGAGCCTGCTTTCGAAGGGCATCCTCATCTGTCTCCTCAGAGCAGGGAAGCTGCTGCTAAGTGAGTGGGAGCACTCAGTGCTCTCTCTCACCTATACTGGCTTCATTCTTTATTAACATCATACAGCTTAGCTGCAAAACTAGTCTGGAGGAAATTAATGGAACAAAACTCATGGACAAGATCAGGGAAGTGAGGGGTGATTACATTTTCTGGAATTTTTAGCCAGGTTAATTTTACCCATTCAGGCTCACTTTCTCACAGCCTTTCTATATACTAACAAGACCCCAAATCTGAGTTCACAAAGTGGTATGGCCATAATCAGAGGTTTATAACAGAAAGGACAAAAGATTCTGCCTATTGTGGCTTTATGTCTTTTCAGTTTCTGTTGACTATACCTGACAAGCCAGTTTACTTTTATATTATTGAGGAGTTACAGCTGTTACAGGGTGACCCTTTACTTCAGAATCAAATGTACTTCAGACTCCACAAGTCTTAGGCTGGGTTGCTGCTTATTGTCTGCCTGAATTTGTTTGAAATACATTTTAAAATCCATACATCTTGATGGTTATCATCTGTTTTCCCACAAGGCTGACACAAACAGGAATGGCATATGTGATGTGTTGTAAGCTCCCTGCACCCCTTCTGTGGTCAGAAAGAAGGGTCTTCCCCCCACAAGTCGTGTCTGCTGAGCCCTCAGCAGAGTGCAAGCCTTTAGGGAGTGAATTAACATCATATTCCTTAACTTGATTAGAGGCAACTGTCACTGCCAATATAGGTCAGTGTTTTAACACTTACAGACACTCAGAGCAACCTTAAGGGTTTTTTTAAGTCTCTTCAACTTTATCTCTTAAAAAAAAACTCCAAAACCAAAATGCACACATCAAAGGGTAATCTTCTAGGTTTGGGTCCTTGAATGACCGTAGACCTGATTTTTTAAAAAATTTGATTTTTGACTGGTGCTTCAAATGTATATAACCTCAGGAAAGGAACATGTAAAAGTACTTTGTTTAGTATTATTTTTGTCAGTTTTTAATAAACTTAACTCAAAATTTAATACTGAAGGTAAATTAAATCTGAAGTGCCATTAAAGAGTCTTGAACATGTGCAGAAAGGGTCACTTCACATTGCCTGTATTTCTGGCTTTAAATTGCTCCATGAATATTTTCTATGTTTTCAGTGTTAACATTTAAGAAATCAATTTATTAATTATGTGGCAATATTATCTTCACAGTCTCCTAATAAAAAAAAAGAAAACATGCTAAATTACTCTGGCTACCATTTATATAAATTTTTACTGCATTCACAGTCAGAACAATCATGGTTTATTTGGAAACCTTTTCGTTCAGTTGTATCGAAGCAGCTAATCTGAAGTCAACCATGTAGAAAACGACTGTTTAACTGAATAAAAGCTGCAAGATTTTGATTAGGATTGCTCACTGCAAAATACGAAATGTCTGAAACATTACTGGACTGGCTAAATTAAAGCAACCAGGTTTCCTTACTACCTAAACTGAAGCCAATATCCCATAATCTTTTACATGAGTTTTGTCTGATACAAACACATTTTAAAAGACAAATTTGGATTGGATTAGACAGAGTCTAGGAAACACACTTTTCTTATTTATAAACTATTTACAAATTATTTCAGACCAAATATTGCCTTCCGTCCCATAGCTTCCATAAAGGTGTAAAGCTGTCACTGACTGTTGGAGCCGAGCTAACATTTGTGAGAAATGTTCCGAGCCATGCAGAAAAGACAATTTTGGTCATTTGACACCGTAAGTTTCATCCTATCGCTGTGGTTTAGAAGTATCTGTGGATGTGTCCCAAATCTAGTGATTTATTACTTTGTTGATGAGACCTACTTATGCACTGCCTCTGACCTTGTGATGCATAAGGAGTGAGTTAGGCTCTACCATCAGGAAAAACTAAGATATGAAAGATGTTATCATATGAATTTTTATATATGAGGGAAGAAACATACACAATATACGCTCCTTTAAGAAATGTAGATAAATGAAATAGCCACAGTTTCCAGATATTTTGCAAACATGCTTGTCTCCTGCCATAACACAGTGGAACATCCAAAATAAGCATCATTCTGGTTTTGGGTGCACTCAGAGGAGAGGTCAAGCATGTACTTGGCTATGTGCCTCAGCTAAGCAGCATTCTTGATTCTTGAGCTTCTGCAGCTCCAGAAACAGGAACTGACTTCACCTCAAGCTACGATTTTCTTGGAAAACAATGTGGGTAAATTCCAGAATAAAAGAGACAGAGGAATACCTGCCAAGTGTTCAGTGTGCTCCTCCCTCCACACGATTTATCATTTGTTCTCCTTGCAGTTTAAACAACCGGCAGATTTCTACTAAGTCCCTGAATTGGCTAGAGACTGGAAAACAACAGCCACACCATCTGGGTCCAATACAAATGAGGCAGAAAGCAGAATTTTCAAAATGCCAGAGTCTCAGCCTTCCAAGTGCTCAGTCACTTGTATCTTCTCCAGTCTCACTTCAGTGAAGTTGATTTTTTTCCCGTAAAAACACTTATTTTCTACCACTGACTGATGATATTGCACTACTGAATGTTTTTCCCATAGCCATGTAGCCTGGGTGAACCTCAAGCAAAAGTGATGACAAGTCCAAACCTGTGGGACCTCAGAGAGGTCTCTGATCTACAACAGCTGGTGGAGAATTTCCTCACTGCTTCTGTGATGCGTGGAAGAGGCTAGTTTGCTCAAAACAATGATTCCCAAAAGCTCTCACTGAACTATATGCAAAGTTTGGCTAGAAACCTGTCACAGCTTCTTCCAGTGCATTGCCTCACAGATGCTGGCTGGCATGGCTTTCCCTGCTTCCAGAGCAGTCCCACAATGTGTCATGCCCTCCCATGGGAAATCACAAGTTTCTGCTGGGTTTGTGCTAAACCCCCAACTGCCACAGGGTTTGGAACCCTGATATTATCAGTGTAACAAGATATCTGGGAGGCTTACAAAAACCCAGACCAAGCTGGCTTCCCCTTCCATCTGAAGGAAGCACTAAAAGGCTGAACACCTTTGGGGTTAAGCTGGGGTTGCAAGGTCCCTCACTCGTTTGTTGTTCCTCATGGCATCAGGACTCCCAGCTCCTGACAATACCAGTAGGCTGCCCTAATTGGCCTTGGAATTCCACACAACAAGCTCAAAATTTTGATTTTACTTCTAAACATTTGATTTAAATATTAAATTAATTTTTAAAAACCAAAAACAACAACAACAAAATCCAAAACTTCAAGGTATGCTTTATTTTTCCTGAAAAGGTGGGAACTATTCAGAATTTTAGGATTCTGTGATGAACAGGATCTTCTGAATACTGACTAACACTGAATCAAATAAAAAAACTGTTCAGCCCATTCATTCCATCAGCAACATGTAGAGGAGGAAGGGGAACATCATCCCTCCCAGAGACCAGGGCTAAGGCAACAGATATCCTGGCCATCCATAGTTTCAGACCTAAAATTACAACTAAATGAAAAGGGACAAAGAGAGAGAGAACTATCCTCACGGGTAAAAAAAAATTCATTTGCTTGAGAAGAGTGACTCTCTGAGGCTTGAGAGAAACACATTGCTTTTCAGTAAGAAAACCCTAACAGTGTCCAAAAATGAATTTTTAAACACAATTCTAAATGTAATGGATTTCTTAATGCAAAGTGATGGATCTTTCTGTTGCTCTCTAAATGAACTTCTCTTGCACAGGCTTGGAGGTTTTTTTCACTAGAGATTGAATCTCTGGCAAATGTTTTGTTTCACTCTTCCCAAGGCCATATTTGTTTGCAACAAGATGAGAATTATCTTGAGAGGTAGCAACCCACAAATTTTGCACAGAGTGATCTTTAAATAGGATTCTGATGAATTCACAGAGGATTGGAATGAAACACCACAAAATATTTACCTTGAAAAGCTCTGGTTTCTTAAATCAGTTTCCCCAGAGTACATTTACAGTAGCTGTCACCAAAGATAGCTTATTGCTGATGAGCCTCAAATGAGCACTTCAAGTCCATGAAACAGAAGGTGCATAAGCAATCACATTAGTGCTATCTAACTGAGCTAAATAGCATAAGACAACTTCAATTTGCATGCTGACAAGAGCTAAATTGCAGGGTTCACCTGTAGCAAAAATAAATCATATGGTGATCATTGATTTGCTTTTCTTATACTAGCATCTATCAAGTGCACCATAAAAATTCTTGTCACCTAAAGAAAAGTATATTCCAAAGCTAAATGTCATCATTACTTCAAATTACTGTGAATTATAGCACAGAAAGCAATATTTGGTAACTTCTAGCAAAGCAGTAGCCTTTCCACAGTCCTCTACATGAAACAGTAATAGCATTTATAAAACATAATACATTTTTGCAATGTCAAAGGCATTCAAATGCTTGGAAAAAAAATCCCTGATAACAGATGGAATGTTTTTTTGACATTAATATATGCATTTTTTTTTTACACATGGCAGTGAATGAGAAAAGTGTTAGCTTAATAAATAGTGATGCTCATGGGTACTGAGTAGTTTCAATTGTCTTCTTTTCTGTCAAATATTCTGTCTTTATGATATTAATACAAATTAGAAAGTGCTGGTAGTTTCACTCTGTACCTTTCTGTGCTCTCTTCTACTATGTGTCAGGATGTTTAGCTGTATAATGTAGCACTATGGGCACAGAAGTAACATTACCTATATACATAATTTTTATGCAGCTACTCCAAGGATCTATCAAAAAATCCCAATATCCATGGCACTGAAAGCTCAGCAGTAGCACCACACCCTTCCCAGAAAGGAATAGATCTCCTTGAAAGAAATGTAAGAAATACAACTGTCTTCACGCTGAATTGACTCTCTCTTGCCACAGGCTGTGTATCACAGCTGGTTTATTTAATCTTCTGGAATGTCCTTGTCTTTTTTATTATTTTCCAAGACAAATTTCTATCTTATTGTTTCATCTTGAAATTTCAGCTTTACATAGAGTGGCTATATCTCCAACCTCACTACAGTTAGCAAGTATCAGAGAAATTATCTGTAAATCTCTAAAATTTGCCACTGGTTTCCATATAACCTTTTTCACACTTTTTGACTTGTTTTTGTTTAATCACAATACCATCTCTTTTGTACTCTTTGGCTGATCCTTATGAATAACCTGAACTTCATTATGCTAGTCTTGTAGTCACAGCCATTTCAGGCAACAATGGACTCCAGAATGCCTAGGGAGAAAAATCAGATTATATATAAGAACATCTTCGATTTCATTTTCCTAATTTGCATAAAATCATTGTTGTTTTTTGGACACATTAAAGGCTAGTATTACCGTGGGTTAATTAAAATAATTCCATGAATTTGAAGTAATTGTACTGTTACATTATTTCATGTTGCATAATCAAAGAGCTTTCTACTGAAATCACCCACTTGATTTTAATATGATGAGCCCCATGGCAAAACAGAAGCTGAAGTGCAACCTCCCACTTCGCTCCCTCTTCCAAAGGAAAATTAAAGAGAATTAAAAGTCCCTAACAAAGATTCTGGTGTGGAAAGAAGAGAGAGAATGCATCAAAATTTGCAATTCAATCATTTTTATTGCACGATTTCACATTACAGCTGACAGTTAATTCATTTATGAAGTGGTATTGGGTGTTCCTGGTTATCCATTCCAGTATCTAGGTGCAATGGAAATGGAAAACCTACCATGACAGATAAAGAAACCGAGTAGTGAGGAAGAGATGTATTTGGCAAACCTTACATAGCCATAATCAAGATGATGAACACTGAGTGCGCCAGCCAGAATCACAGCATTCATCCTAACCTTGTTAGATCATGAGTTAACTTCTTACAGTCTATTTCAATTTACCCTAAATCTACACATATGTACCCCTAGCCCACACATCATGTCTTTCAAATGCCTTGTCCGAGTAGTTTCCTCTAGAAATCTGAATACAAATGGAAGATAACAAAGGGAGGAAGTCTGTCTCAGGAAGGATCTTGAGCACTGCTTAAGAGGCCTGATAAAGAAGCATGTTCAAATTTTTCTTTGCCAGACTCACGGTATGTCAACAGATATTAGGTTAATAAAGATTCATGCAGCAAAATCAAAGGCATGCATCAAGAATTCCCTATGATGAGATATTAGAAATTATAACTTCATATCTTCGCCTTCAACAGCAGTGAAAAAAAAAAAGCAGGCAATTACCAATCCTTTTCTGTCTCCTATAACCACAGCTGAGGCCTTACATACACTGCATTAAGCTCCTTTTTAAAATTAATGAAGACTAATTAAGGAAAATAAGCCTACACAAGAAAAAAAGAAAGAAGTTTCTTTTGTAAAGACATCTCTAGTAACTATCACCAAATGCCACTCCACTGTAGAAAGCCAATAACTAACTGTAATATGAACTGATAAATATTGTCTCTTTCTAAGAAAGTGAATACAGATGAGTGAATCAAATGCTTCTTTTAATGCTTATTTTCCATAAGGTTGTTATTAATAAAAATGATATGAAACTGCTGGACAATCTGAGCTAAGTGAAATCACATCATTCAGGGACAGAAAAAAATAATTAATAAAGATTTAAAGAAACCATTACAGATCAGTTTATCTGACTATGCTACATATTATAAGGTTCAAAAACTGAAATTTGGAATGAATAGAGAGGAATTACAAAAAGAGATACAATTTTTTTTTTCCTGTGGGTATATTGAAGAAGTGGTTTTCTGATACCAGATATGGTATAAACCAAACCTCAGAAATATTCATCCAGCTGCTAGAACTTGCCACTCCAAAGAAATGCGTCAAATAATTAGTTTCTCTTCGGGAACACTGAGCCAGTGGACTGCATATTAATATATATGAATTTATATCAATATCCATTTATATATATATAATTGTCAGAAAAGTAACAATATATTAACACATATATAGATAATATGAAAATGGAGCACCTCTCCTATGAAGAAAGGCTGAGAAAGTTGGGGCTGTTCAGGCTGGAGAGGAGAAGGTTGTGTGAAGACCTCATAGCAACCTCCCAGTATCTGAAGGAGACCTACAGAGAAGCCAGAGAGGGACTCTTCATCAGGAACTATAGTGATAGGATAAGGAGTAATGGATACAAATTGAAAGAAAGGAAGTTTAGGTTAGATTTGCAGAAGAAATTTTTACTGTGAGGGTCATGAGGCACCGGAACAGGTTGCTCAGGAAGGTTGTAGATGCCCCATCCATGGCAGCATTCAAAGCCAGGTTGGATAAGGCCTTGAGTAGACTGGTCTAGGGTAGGTGTCCCTGCCCAAGGAAGTGGAATTGAAAGTAGAGGATCTTTTAGTTCCCTTCCCACCCAAACCATGCTACAATTCTATGATTAAGGCCATTTCCCCTTGTTCTATCACTCCACGCCCTTGTGAAAAATTCCTCTCCATCCATCTTTGCCCTTTTTAAAAATAGCTGTGGTGTTTCCTTTCCTCCTAGTCACTGGGGAATTTGCTTGAGAGTCACAGCTTCTCAAATATGATGAAGAATGGCTGGGTAACTACATGAGCCAATTCCCTCAGGCCCCAAAGGTGCATCTGTTTGGGACCCATGGATTTGTATATGTTGAAGCTCCTCAGGAGGTTTTGAATCCAGCAACAGTCATGCCCACAGCATGGGAGAATTAATGTCTCTCTCAGTTTTTTCAGGGCTATGTGAAGATGCTTGCTGATCATGTGTTGGAGGCAGATGGAAATTGAATATTTGGAATCAATTTTCAACAAACTCTACAATTTTAAAAATGAAAAAAAATTGTTTTCTGCTGCATAATGGCACTTAACTGGGGTAATTAGACAACTGCTTGCTACAAACTAGTTTGAATTGAGTCCACCTGTCCAACAGTTTGAATTGTGGCCAAACTGAGAAAGCCAAAGCATTTGATAGAAGTTAGCAAAGCAATTCTTGGTAAATAAAATGTCTTTTGGAACAAAAAAAATTTGTGTAATAGTCTGGAAGAAATGTACCATAAATGGATGGAGTTTGCTGATTTTTTAATATATTTTAGAGTAGGAGGATTGTGGATGGTAGTGAAGTTGCTGGGGAAAAAAAATGATGAGAGTAAATTACTGTGTTACCGAAGTCTGGCTATACAAGCAGGAATGTCTTCTACTGCTCTGTCTGCTGACCAGCCCCATCCATGACATGTGGGCACTTGGCCTGGTCTTGCAGAAGCTTAAGAATTCAAGTCTATGTAAAATTTCTATTTCATTTTTATCACAAAATGTTGTGGATAAAGTAGAAAACAATTTTTATTACCTGTCATGGTGTCCTACAGTTTTCTAAGGCTTTTTAGATTAAAGAGCAGTAAATTAGAGCAGAACATGAAGCAAGCAGAGTTAAACTTCTTTAATTTTAGTGACCACTCTGACCCTTATGCAATCACAGATTTCCCGAGTG
This sequence comes from Argya squamiceps, assembly GCA_037834095.1. Taxonomy (NCBI): domain Eukaryota; kingdom Metazoa; phylum Chordata; class Aves; order Passeriformes; family Leiothrichidae; genus Argya; species Argya squamiceps. Next base: position 30,699,820 of record JBBMKD010000053.1, on the reverse strand, counting down.
ACAGGGGATGTCTTCTCCAGAGGGGATAGATTGTCATCTCTCTAAGGCCTAGCTGTGATTTTTAAAAATCCATCGGATCCTCAGTAAATTTTCCATAAATTGAAAGATCCCACAACAGGAGAGAATACTCAGAAGAAAGAGAGATAAAAGAAAGCAAGCTTCATTTCTATCTTAAGCACCCAAAAATCTGGGTGTAAGCTCACAAGATATATTTAATGAAAAAAATTCAAGAAACTTTGGTGAAAACAGGTACCCAGATCAGATTCCTTTCCATCAGAACTGCCTATAGTATGCCACAACACCCCATTCCATCTTTCCTGACCTGAAGGACTGGAATTACATATGGAGTGCAAAGTCATCAACTAAAGGAATTTCATGGGCTTTGTAGGGGTGATCCATAGACTAGAGTAATGATATCTGTGTGTACGTATCAAAAGACAAAAAAGGTGAAGGTGTATTGGAAAGTGTGGGATCCGGCATGACATAAATTATATGGAAAAGGGGGTCAATACTGTTCTACTTTCAGAGAGGATAGAGTTAAGGTGAAAGTTGAAAGATACCTGTTTTATTAGACAAGAACAGGGAGATGATCTCGAATAATTAGTTTTAGTCCTGTCATGGACCACAGGTAGTGCTAAAGTGCACATGCACTCCCTAAATGATATCACCTACTGCCACTGTCCAAGGCATAACACTGGGCTAGATCTCTAGTCTGGTTTACTAAGTATTTCTTTTGTTCTTAAAACTGCTTAATTTTTCATTGCTGACTGCAACATGAAGTTTGGAAAAGTGCTAATGAAATCTGCCAGTAAAACACAGCTGTATGCCAACACAGAATAAGAATGGACTAACAAATAAGAAAGATCCAAGTAACCTCAACATAGGAACACAAGAAGAATCATCGAACTTATTAACACAAGGATGAAAACTCATTAAAATTTTGCTAAAGATTTTTTCTTTAAACAATATGTTTGTACTAGTAAAGAGCAAAGTAATATAAAGTCTCAAAAGGATGCAGCCATGGAAATGCAGACATTATTACAGTACAAACATCTTAAGTGGAAGTGGGAACATATTAATATCATCGTAGCTGTACTTCTCAGGAATGATTTTTGACATTCCACACACTTAAGTTCAGGAAACCCTCATCCAGACTGGACTGGTTTCAGGGAATGGGCTATTAAGGTACTCAAAGAAACATAGCTGGTTTCAAGAGAGGAGGCCAAAGTTACCCCTATACCTCAGTCAGAGAATATGATGCAGTCAGAGTGCTGTGTGGAAACACCAGCTTTAAGCTAGCAAGCTTGGGCACTGTCAACAGTCCAACAGCAAAAAATAAATAGTTCAACTTGGGCTAAACTACTGTCAAGAAAGTTTCATATACTTTTATGACTGAAACACACAGATTGTATTAGTGCATAGTGCTTACTACTTTATCTTTCTCTCTCCTTTACATCAAGGGTGAGATGAATCCAATGCCTCATTGCTGGTGTGTGCCTTTCATTATCTCCAACTGATGAATTTTCATGATCAAGATTTTGTATGCCTGTACAATAATCCATTTTCTCTTTAAAAATTTGTAAATTACATGGTACAAATTAAAATATCCAACAATTATAACTTCATTGTTCATTTAAATTCAGAGGACTAAAAGACTGCAAATTTGTACTCATTCCCATCCAGTCTGTGCATAAACCTTTTATTTTAAAAATATTCTGTTGTTCTAAAGCAAAGAAAACAGAATAATTCCTTCTTATTTCCTGCAAATTCTGATATCTCATTAGGATCCCTGCTCAGTATCTCTCCAGATACAATTATGACCTTACTGTAGTATGAGTATCATTGATCAAGAGACAGAAAACTGTCAAATCTCTCTTAATGTGGGAAAACAGCTGCAAGAAAGCATTCTTACAGAAAACAGATCTTATGAGTCTTTTTTTACATAAAAATAATATTACTTCTGGAGGAAAAATAAATTTCTTGTTCTGTACAATTAAACTCCAGCGAGAAATCCTATAATTAAAAAGATGTGGGTTTTAAGTAAAAATTCACTATCTAGTAGCTCTTTTCTGCTACAGTATCTACAAGATGAAGGGTTTTAAGATCTTTCAGATCAGCACATGACTTGCTCTGGAGAGTGGAATGGTGCAGGACACACTGCAATCTTTGGATCATATCACAGATGGAAGAGATGGATACAGGCAATAAGCCAACCTAAAATGAAAATAAATGTCAATGTGCCATCTTTAAGGGAAACCAAGTGTACATGTATATGCATGAGTATAGATATAACATTTTCCTCTTGCATATGTGTTAGTGACTCAATCACTTCCAGTGTACAACCCCTCAAAAAACCCCCCATAATCAATCAAACCACCACCAAAAAGCAAAGCAAGTTTAAAAAGTAATTCATGTGGGATTTTTTGTGAAAAGAAATGTGGTGAAGCCAGCCTGTGCTTTTAAGCTGTGATGGCTAAAGGACCATGACCTCTTGCTATGAGGAAATTAGATTTCATTTGAAGAATTTTCCAGCTGTACCATTTTGAATTCCTTTTTATGGATTATCCTTGTGAAATAAAGTCATCTGCACCATAACAGAGGAAAAGGTTCTCATTTACCTAAGCATCTTCACACTGCTAAAAGAACCTTTCCCAATTACTCTAAGATCTTTTTATTGCTGCCTTAGAGGAGTAAACAAATTTAGCTGAAACTAGATTAGTATCAGGTTTTTGTACACATGGAGAACAGAGATATATGAGGTAAACCCAGACATGTAGATTAAAGGAAAGTTAACTAAGAAAAAGCAGGAAAACGAAACCCAACATTTTTACTCTGTGATTGTTGAATGAAAAATTAAAAGATAAATGATTTTTGGTTGTTTTATTTTATTGAAAAACAAATAGGGCTATAATACATATTTATACTTCTGGTCTGAATGGAATTTGAATAAACATGTGTATTTCTGAATTTTACAGGCCTTAAAAATACACTGGAAGAAAAAAGTCATCAATTGAGCTGGGAGAGAAGAATAAGAGACTGGGATTCAGGCCTTTGGGACTCATTAGTCTCTGCTTCTGTATCAAACATCTAGGGAACAGGAAAGTATCTTTGGATAGCATTTCACAAACTAATTTGGTCTTTGAGCTGTGCATTTCACCCAGCTGAGCAAATATTTGCAGCCAACTGAGTAAGCCGTTACATTAGCTACAGTGAAATTGCTGATTTGGAGCACTTAAAGTGGGAAGGTCAATAACAACAGGAAGAATTAACATGAGGCTTGTGTAAAGTTCCACAAAATTTAGCCTCTCCTTATTGGCAGTAACTCCTGGTTAGGAGCTAGAATCTGCAAAAGCAAGTCAATTCTTGCCTTGGGTTGCTGTGACAACCTTAGCACAGCTGATGCAAACAACCTGAAATTGTATCTAAGAATACAATACAACTGTAACTCCCAATCAGTCTTAAGGGTACAGGGAAGAAAAAAGAAGAGGGGGGATTTTAGGGGATTTACTGTCTTTTTCTACTTGAATCTATCAGACTTTTGAGCAATAAAATATAGAATCTATCTTGGGTTTGGTTTATTCATTCTTTTGGTATTGCAAGCTTAAGATCTTCACTATCCTGGAAGATTTTGTCTTAAAATAAAATATTTTGAACTCGTAGACTGAACTGGTAAACTCCACACTTGGTTCTGAATTCTCAACTTAGCTACAGCACAATTTGGATTCTTTTTATGCAAAAACAAATGCATTTGCTTCCTGAGGAAATTAAAGCTTGTCATGGAAAAGAAGTGAAGCAGAGAAGAAAAAAGCTAGTCCAAATTCAAGCGAGTTATTTGTGCAGATCAAGAAAAGGGGAAATACTCCTGAGGCATCCTTGTTCCACAGTTTACAGCCAGCCATCATTGCCTTCAGAAAAAAAATTATAAGAACTCATAGGATTAAAATTACTCCCCCGCAGTCACACAGTTTCCACATAATGCTGAAGAAACTTGAGGGTGTATATATTCGTTGTTAAAATTACTGTTCAGTACAAAAGCAAGAAGAATGAGAAGAATGGGCACTCCTAATACATATTCAATGATGGTTTTTATTGAAGGATAATTATACATAGATATTGAAGACTCCTGCAGCATATCAGACAAATTCTTAATAGAAAAACAAATTTTTAGTAATGCTAACAGTTCTGGAAAAAGATACAAGAAAAAAGCATTGGAGACAGAGTCTGTGTATCATGAAAGAGCATAAGTAGACAGAGATTGTCTTAAAAAATATTCATTAAATTGATTTTTCATAAATTACCTTTCAGAACAACATTGGTATTTGGGAAGTCTATTCTTCAGAGGATCTAAACTCACAGAATTGACTTCAAGAGTCTGGAGACCTCATGAATTGATACTTTGAATTTATTTAGCCCCCCCCCCCCTTTTTTTTTTTTTCATTTGCAGTGTTTACTTTCAATGAAGATGGATTAAAAGCAGGAGGAAACATGTTGCAAGAATAGTCTGAAATGTCCTGACCAGGTCTGTTTCCCATTTTCACAGGTCTGCCTTCCATCCCATTGCCCCTTTGCACACACCACACACAGAAATACACTTCTGACTTAAAGAACTAAACACTGAGATCATAATCAAAAGAACTGCTTTAAAAAGAATATTACTGAAGAAAAACTAATATTACACATTTGCACCAGAAACTTAAGCCTAAAATTATACTCCTCTGACTAGAGAACAGAAAAATTATGATTCATCTTGTGTCTAATAAAAGCCAGAAAATTCTGAACCAGATTCCTTACCCTTCATCATAAGGGTTCATTTCTGATGGTTTCAGTTAATAAAGGCAGAATGACAAAAACACACCAGCCCAGATATGCTTACACACTGATATTGCACAATAATGTGAAACTAGTGATGCAGACCTGGATAAATAAGGTATATTAATTAGACCTCATGAATTAGTAAGATTAGCCCTGTTTATGAGATACACCGTCACATACTTCATACAAAGTACATAGATAGTACTAGATTCATTTTGCAAACATATGATCACCAGAAATCTCTACTGAATCCCTTCAGTCTCCTTGTGGCAATTTCCCATAATAATAGGGATTTACAGATTTGCAGAAGCACTGATATGATAACAAGCTCTATTTCAATGAACTGCAGTTCTGCTCAGTTTAAAAAAAAAAAAGTTTGAAAAAAAAAATCAAAATCCAGATGTAATCTCAAGCTATATTCCAAAATTTAGAAAAAAGAGCATTTAAGGAAAATACTTTCAATTTCCAATATCACAGAAGGCAAAAGCCAAAAGCAAATTTTAAGGGGATCATTAAAAGCATTTTTAGAAGCAGTTTCATAATGAGTGCATTTCAAAGAAAGAAAAATGTATTCTTTCTTTATAAAAGCTAAATATCCATGCGCTGAATTTTTGTGGCAGAGTCACAAAGTCCATCCTGAGAGAACTATTAAAGTTATACAAATTTATTTGATCCTGAGATGTTCTGTCAGACACCTGTTGATGATCTCAACAGGGACCATGTAATTTTCTTTGTTCATCATTTTTAGAAGACTGGGTATTAAACATTTTCTTCTCCTATTTCCCCTCAAGGTTCCTGTCCTAGATGCAGATATGAGAGAGAAGAATTGGTAAGGAAGGAGCTGTGAGAGAAGCTACTCCTGTTTTAGCTCATTGTGATTTAAATATTGTCCAGGGGCTAGTGGTAAAAGCAAAGGAAGTTTCCTCCATCTCCTCCATGTGGAAGTTTCCTCCATCTTCCTCTATGTGGAAGTAATATTTATATCTCAATCATTTGCAGATAGACTATTAATATTGAGGGAGTACTGGTTTATAGAAATAGCCTGTCTTCAAAGAGCAAGTCCACTCAGGGCCATGATTCAGCAAGGTGCTCAGACAGATGCCTGGCTCAAATGCATGGGTGAGCTAATCACTTAAAACTATCAGCCGGTGGCAGCAGTTAACAGCATCACACACAGCAGCTGACTGGGGGCTGAGGCAAGGCTCTGATTACCTACAGATTGCAAATATCAGACTGTGACCACCTGCCCTGTCGCCAGCACAACAACATCAGAAAACAAAAACAGCCCAACAAACAGATAGCTTGAGTGACTTGCTCTAGGTGCCTGCTTATTCAGCCTTGTGGAAGCCTAGAAGATAAGAGGGCTAATGTGTTTGTCTCAAACAGTAGTAGCTGGAAAGCTGTGGAGATAATCAAGGGTTGTTGGTAATATTCTTTGAGAAAGAACAGGATGTGGCTGGAGAAGGGGGCCATAAGAAGGTAGGGCAGCACTTCTGTGGGACAAACATCCCTTTTTTCTGGTTCTTGGAGATAAACACAGCACAGCACAGCTTGTTGAATGCAGGAATGAGATCAAGAAACCAGTAGAGACTGTTAACCAAAGGGCTGACCCAGTAGGGAAGGATCAAGATCACCAAGGACCCCTGAAGCCCTCTGACCCATTTCCAGAAAGGTCAAAAAACCTAAACTCCACATGATAAATAGTTTCCATACAAAGTGAGAAAGTTATCTGCTGGGTAGGGAAATTAACTATAAAAATTAACTATAAAAAGTGTACCCTTACCAAGCCCAAGTGGTGCTGCCAGGACCCTGAACATCCCATCAGCTGGATCAACACTGGAGCCAGGACTGGTGATCTTCCTCTCTTTTTTTTTTTCTTCCTGTTTCAGTCTCTCTTTAATTTTCCCTCTCTTCCCTTTCACCCTACTCCTTATAATACTAGGAACTAACTTATACCAATATCCATGCCAAGTGTATAACTTACTAATAAAACTCTGTAAGTTTCTTTTGTGGACCTTTTGACTCATGTGGTTCCATCCTCACCCCATTTTCAAGGAAAGTAGTACAAAAGTATACATAATCTCTCCAGACACAAATAGTACAAAAGTATTGTTTGTAAGTAATACAAAAGATTACATAATCCGAAGGCTGCATTCAGAAAACAGGGACTGATGTTTGGGTTGAATTCACACCTCTAATGATAAGACAAGTACTGAGGATTTTAGATGAGCTATTCTGATTATTAGCAAGGTACTTACTGTTAAATATTGATGGTAGAGGCCTTCACATGCTGTTCTTCTAATGCATCTGTTAATCTTACAGCTAAAGCCTAATCAAAGATCTGAATCAAAGGCTGAATCAAACCTTCTGACCTTGATAAACTCTTTCTGGAATTCTAAATTAGTTTACATGAAACATAGATGTTTGACTGCACCTTTTTGAAGCAGTGAATCCAGATAAATCTGTCTGAACACCAATATATGTCACTCAAAAATGCATAGACCTCTCACTTACTGGATGTATGGCAGAGCTGGAGCACACTGATCTTCCAAGGGGGCTGAAAAGTAGCTGAGGATTTTCTTGGAAGAAAATACTGCTAGGTGAAAGAAGAAAACATTAACTTCAGATTATAGGAATTATTATTCGTTATTTCCATTTTTTTCTTCATATTTTTTTATTTGTTTCCTTCTTGATGTTACACTTCTAATACATTTATTTCATAAGACAAATAAGTAAATAGGCAATATGTAAAACAATTGAAATAGCAATAAATTACTGCTGAGATTTCAAGAACAGCCTATATAGATTCCAAAGGTAGTTTCAGAGCAGAAATCCTGTAGAGATATTATATTACCCATGCAGACAGCTCCTATTGTTTCACCTGAAATAGTGTTTCCTAATTTCTCTATCATTGGATCACCAATGCTTTTTAATTTCATCTGTTATTTGATACTAGGGAGCACGATGCTTGAATGAATAAAAGGAAGACAGATTCAAAAATTAAGTCCTCTAAGGGCTTTATTCATCATTCATTTATATTTAACAAAAAATATTACCCATCTAAATTATGCACACATACAAAGTTTAGATTAATGCATCTTATAAAAATAAGATGCATTTCCTTACTGCAAGCACTACAAGCATTATAAATCACAAGTAATTTTAGGCCAAGGAGTATTCCCCCTGACTCACTTGGGCTACTATGATGCAAACAGGCACAAATAGGTGTCAGACCTGCAGAGCTGGGAGATTAACATGTAATTGAGTTAGAGACGGAAGACTATTTAGGCATTAAAGATTAGGAACTGCTCAATAAAACGTTAAATGAGAAAATGCTGACCCGTCAAATATGAAATTCCTTTTATTAATGGACAAGATTTCTCAGTCTGATGCAAGGGAAGACTTTCATGTGGAGAGAAAATCACCAAAGAGAGGTTCACTTCTGAACAATCAGAGCACTTACCTGGGCCACAAGTGTTTGATGCTTGCATCTCTTCTCTGCCTGATTTAAACTAAGAAGCAATTAGCTGGACCAAGCCTTTCAGCTGAACTTGCTGGAGATTTCATACCCTCTCAAAGCTATCTACACTTATTCCTGCACACAACGTAAAATCACAAATCCTAAAATGGGTCCCAGGCCACACGTGATTACTACCGGTTCTGTTTCCATATGCTGTAATTTCCTGAGATTTGCACTACCCTCTGAGAAAATTTGAACTTACTCTCTGAGAAAGCACAGATGCCTCTTTTCTCCTTCCTGAGGGCTGTTCATGGCAGGATGTAGCTCCACAACACATTTTCTTTCAGTAGTAAAGCCATCTGAAGTGAACCCTCAGCCCTGACTGTTTTCTGGAGTTTGCCAACTCTCTTTCCTAAGCTTACTCTTTATTTTTGAGACCATGCCAAAAAACAGACCTGGGAAACAATTCCCTTAAAAATCCTCCCCAGAGAAGGGATCTCCAATTCTGAGACTGAAGCTACTCCTCAGACTCCATTAATTTCCTAGCTAAAACAAAGTCCTAGTTGTGGGAAGAATATGCATAAAGTCACATAAGAACTCCATCATCTCCTTCAAAGAGCATTTAATCAATTTAAGCTGTTTACTGCACTATGTATTGATAAATAAAAACTTTTCAGGTTTTATATTTACATAAAGAGTGGAGTTTTATATGCATGTATAGGTTTTATTTATACATCATCTCACTAAGTAGGAATTGATTTGGACCTCGAGCAGTGCCTGAATCTTGATTAATACAGTCTTTTCCTTTTTTTTAAACAGAATAGCTACCTACTCCCACAGGTGTCAGAGAGGAGTCAAAGCAATTCTGTTACAGAGAACTTAAGTCTATTAAATGGAAATCCTGGTGTTATCTATAAAAGTTCCTACTGGTCCTCTACTTTATTTCGGATAGAATTGAAGAAGTTTGCCACTTTATTATTAGTTTCTAAGTCACAATGCTGTGTACCTATATTAATTTCTGAATATTCACTATATTGTTTGGAACTTGCTTTAATTCAACAATAGTTGGTCTTCCATGAAAGCAACAGTTATATTTTCTCTCCTTGAGCATATTTTTCCCTTGTGCTTCACACGCAACAGTAACAAATCACATTAGTAATTTTCTAGAATGTTTGAGATGACAAAGAAAAATTCAAGACTTCAGCAAGTTCCAAATTTCCACCACAGCATTTTATATGGGAGCTATAAAGGCTGTCATGTGTTGCAGAGGAAATACATCAATATGCCATGTTTGAAGTCAACATGTAATTTTGTCATCATGTTCGTCCACTGTTAACCTTTTCTGAGAGCAGCAGTCACAATTACAACTTGCTTTGATATGCTGAACAAGATAAATGGTTTAGAGTTTTTTGGATTAAAAGTTATTTCCATTTTCTCCTGTCTAATTTACAACAAAATAAGTTAAATAATTTACTAATACTTGGAGAGAAATGCCTGACTTGGCACAATGGGGAAAATGATACATTGAATCAGGTTCTATTCTTAGGAAGGGAGTAAATACAGCAAATTAATTGAAGTGTTATGTTCCACTGAATATATTCTTAAATTCTTCCCTTTCAGTTGTACACTGAATGTTTTTTACTCTGAAAAAGACGTTAAATAGCCATTTTGCTTTACTCAAGTGAGCCAAGACCATCTTCCTTGTTAGTAAGACAAGACCAGAAAAGTGACAAATTTTGGGCAGCACTTCCAATAAAAATGCAAATAAACAGGGAAGATTTCTATTGTGCAACAATAGAAATCAAAGTCTAGAAAAGAAGGAAAGAATGATAGAGCTGGGGTTATTTATAAGAGCAATAAAAATCTAACTGGCTTCAAGTATATGAATATCTCGAAATAATGTACATAAAAGGCTGTTTCAAAGAGTAAAGCATTTTTTTCTCCCTATTTATCTTGCCTAGGAGAAGATGTAATGGTCTAAAATTGCAAAAGCAGACTTGCCTGAAACATTAAATAAAAAGGGATGGGTGGCAACTGAAGTAGATCAACTGAGGTGGTCATTGCACTTTTCCAGAGGTCTCTTCAGGACCAATCAACATCTGTCAAGAATGATATTGAAGTCATTGAGACTGCTGTGAGGAAAGGACCAACATGGTGTATGATATTTCAAGGTCTTCACAAATCTTAGTCTTTTAATTGCTTTACATTATCTATGTGGCAAAATCCAGAAAACTTGGATTTACCAGCAATAGAAAAGACATGGCGGTAGGACTTTACCAAAACTTGTAACTTTACAGCACATGCTGTGTGACTTATCTTAGTCCCTTTTCCAGCTGCCAGAACATTATCTTTAGTCACAGTTACTGATTTATGCCTTTTCAGGTTACAATTGCTTTTCACTTTCTGTGAAGGACAACCCAAACTCTGTTATTCTTATCAAAAGTATTTTATTTTCATCTTACACTTACACAGCTCCAGAAGTACAATTTGCAACTTATGGGTATGAGTATACCAGCTACTACTGACGCCCTTAGAAAAACATCCTTTCAGTGAGAATTCTCAAGAAATAACCTCCCACAGACAAGAACTGTCATAAAGTCAGGATTTCTGGCTTGTTTACCTTTTCCATCTCCTCACAGTTCCTAAAGGAAAAAAAAAAAAAAAACCAAAAAAAAAACAACCAAAGAACAAAACAAAATCAACAGAATAACTTTTTTTTTTTTTTAATGGATCCCAGAGTCTCAGCTACACCCACATTTTCCCCCTTCTTGTTGCCATTAGGAATAGCCTTTCATCTCACTCTGCCATATTCCATGGCTTCTCAATACCTCACTTAAACAGGGTGATGGCACTCAACCTTTGCCTAGCTTAAAAGCTGCTTAATGTGTGGTAAGCATACACTTAATATGTTTTTCAGCTTAAATTAGCTCAAAAGAATCTCTTGGTCAAATGCCCACATTGATGACTCGGGGCATGGGGAAGAGAGGCAAGAGGAGAGGAGGGAGAGTGTCCCCAGATCACACCACACTAAATCTGGTCTGTCTCCTGTAGGGATAGACTATGACCAGTGACTCAGTGCCATTGGTTTCCAGGGTGAGAGTTGAAACTATAACATAGGAAATGTAAGAGGTAGGAAACATAATGGAAAAAATCACTTCCATTATTTCTTAAAATTAAAAACTAAGTTTATTCTACTAGTTGCAGCAGCTCTCAAAAACAAACATTGTGGATGCCAAATCTAACTAAGCAGTAGTACCTCAGTCTAAGTTAGAGGCAAGGTTAACCATCTTTTTCTCATTTCTTATTTTTTCCCCTAAGGAAAGTCTTCAACAAAGAGACTGACTTGCCTTAAACTGTCATTTTCCAAATTTAAAAAAGTCACAAGGACCATTTGTCTTTCCATGACTGTGTGTATGTGTGTGTGTGTGTATATATATATATATATATTCTAGAAGTATTCCAGTATTTACATGGATGACAGTTTTAAGACAAAAGCAATGAAACTGCTTTGTCCACTTGTCAAAAAAAAATATAGGGAATGGAAAGGAACCACAGAGGGAGAAAGAGAGTTCTGATGTTAAAATAGTAAGGAAATCTTTACTTCTTTTTCAGGTTTGAATCAAGTTTTTTAAAACCCCAAAGGAACTATTAGATTTTGCAACATGTGGAGAAGCTCCCAGAAAGTTCACATTTGTGGGCCTGGAGCCAAGCAGGATGATAAAGAGACAGGAGCAGGTTAGGCTCATGTCCAACTTGCTCATGTAGCTATCATTTAATTAATAAAATGTTTAGGATTATGGGGATTATTTACATCACTGGATTAAATCAGACTAAATATGACCAAAATCTAGCCCTTTTTCTGTTGCAAGGATGGTTTGGAAAATTATTTTGGAAAACATTACAAGAAATAAACCTTTCTCAAGAGAATACTATAGTTTCCTGCAGAAATGCTACAGTTTCCTGCAGGAGCGCTCACAAAATGATAGCAGCTGTCAGGGTTTAAAACATTGCATCACACATATCCAGATTTGCTCTGAGCAGAACAAGACATGACAAGGCTACAAATAGCCAGTGGCCTTTTCACACACTGGGCTTCAACCAATGGAGGCAGTGCAGGAGTTTTCATGGAAATTACCCAGCACAAGCATAGCTTTCTGTTGCTATAGTAGATACTGAGCTTCTATTTTAGCTGCAAACAAAGGCTGGGAAAACAAATCAAGCCCTATTATAATGTTTATTCTCTGATGCAAACAGAAAAATAGCCTAATGTGTCTATACACACACATCTAGTCTGGCATATTTTGGCGTTTGTCAGGGTTTTTTTCTTTTCTGTGCATCAATCTGGGTTTTTTCCACTGACTTTCACTGCCTATAGTAAAGGTTTGGTAAACATACAGGAGTGAGTTCCCTTTTACGTTAATAGATAGTTTTCATTTTGTGATACACTGATGAGTTCTTGTAATCTAGCCAAACATTTTGGTGTTTGAAAATAGATATGCTTTTGGAAAGTTCACATTTTAAGGAAAATAAATGTTTCTTGTTTTTATCACTTGTGCTGGCTTAGGAATAATACTCCCCCAGTTCAGTTCCCCCACTGAGACTCTCCCGACCGAGGTGCTGCTCACTCGCTCCCTTACTGCTCATGTGATGGACTTGAGAATTGTAAGCACAAAAGTTAAAATCACAGCTGAGATCAGAACAATTTAGTGGAAACAGTAATTAGATAAGAAAAAAAACAAAAAACCAGTAACAACAACAGTATTAATAACAAAAGGTGTAAGACAAAGAAAGTATTTACATGGAAAGTAAAACAATACTGGAGTGTTTTGCATTCCACAATGAAAGTGTGCCCTACTCCTGCCCCTCACAAGTGACATGAGATGGTATCAAATAACATTAGGATCTGGCCATGCCCGCTTCCCAGCTACCATAAAATATTAATCCTGTCCTGGCTGAAGCCAGGACACTTCTGTGTCTCTATATTGAGTAATATTGACTGATGCAGTACCTATAGGGAAGCAGGAGTCATTATGCAGCATTTTAATGACACCTATTAGTTCCTACTGCTTTGAAGGAAAGTGTTTTAGCAGGTCTGGGACTGTGTCCAGGCTACCAAGTGTTAACACACGTTCTGAAATCACTGCATTAGCTGATGGTTTTGCTGTGTTTCGATAGTTTTGTGTGCCTTGTCACACACACCTCTACCCATAGGAAAGAAGCTAACCACAGGAATGAATAGGGAAGTTTACCATCTTTCTCTAACCCCAAGATTTAAGTTTGGTGCAGCAAATATGATAATTTTTTTCCTTAAAATGTGAACTTTCTAAAAGTGTATCCTTCAGATGCAAGGACTAGCATCTCCAAACTATTCATTTAATTTGTCCTCCCACTCTCACGGCTCCTTGCTCTGCCTGTATGATGCAGAAACAAAAGAACAGAATATATGAGAGATGATATGCACAGTACCTTCTTGGAACAAAAACATTACTCATCCCCTCTGGACTGCTTGGAGATAAAGAGGAGGAAAACAGTGCCTTTCATCCCTGTTCAGGACTCATTTGAACTCTTACCCATGGTCTGGGAGGGAAGTGAGGTAGGTTCTACAAAACCCACCATCAATATATATTAGAAGTTAAACCAAATTTCACTCCACCTCTGGAGCTGCCATTTTTATGTAGCATGCAACTCTCTGCCTTATCACATGGCAGAGATAAAGGCAGCATGATCTGTCAGCACAAATTGCACAGAGCATTTTGTTGCATTGCTTGGTGCTTGTTGCCCTAAAGTAACCCCACTGCTGAAGGCAGTAAAGGACAAAAGGCATGAGACAAAAGCTGAGTCTCTCATTTTAGCAGATAAGGTAAAGAGCAGTTCAGATGTTTCTCCCATACCAGAGCAGGTCAAATCCATCAGGCAGCTTTGGCTCAAAAACTTTTTCAGGTGGATCCAAAGATTGTCTCAATAGCCAAGTAGTCAGACCACCTCTTCAGTGTTTACAGACTGAGTATCTGCATTTGAGGACCTGGAAACCACATCTCACTTCTCTGTAGAGAGATTGGTTTACACAAAGAGAAATGGGTGCACTCAGTGTCTTCCAGAACAAGACCTGTTCTGTGCTAAAAAGTGTCCTCTTCACCAACACAGCAATGCTCCCTTTCTGGTCTGGTGGGGAGTGCAGGTAGGACACAGCACCTGATTCTTTGATACAGGGAGGTTTTGAATAGCTACACCTGACTGAAAAATGGAAAGAAAATAATTTAATTGGAAGACTTCAATCTGACTTCAGACAAAGGGCTATGAAGGATGGAGTCCTCTTCCGAGTGTGAGAGCCACTCAGTCCCTGTGCCTCAGCACTCTGGCCGCAGGCTGAACACCCTGGCTGTAGGACACAAGGGTAGACAGCGGCTGCTGATGCTTTTCTCCAGATATCTGCAGACAGCATGCTGCTAAACAGAAAACATTTTTTCCTTTTACAGTCTTTTCCTCTGGACAGAAATCCTGAAGAAGTTCAAACGTGTTGTTGGAGCCAAATCTTTCCCCTTTGTCCCCCCAGTTAGGCTGCCAGAGGGAGATAAGTACAAATATTTACTCTGCTTTTGTTTTATGCCCTGCCATCCCCTTCTGCCTGAGCAACGTTCACAGAGCAGTGTCCAATACCAAGAGCACCAGGCTTTGTCGTTTTCCCAGCAATGCTGAAATGCTTTCTGTCTGCCCAGACAAGAATAAGACCTAATATGATCCTAAATTAACAGCAGAAGCACCTGTTTCTTTCTCACTGAAGGTATCCTCAAAGGCTTTATAAACATCCTGCTTTGCACATAAAGTTGAGAATTTGTCCGTCCATAAATTTATGATTTACGTCATCAGAAGGGAGCAGATTCTGGCAGTAGAAGAAGGAAGAACAAAACAATTGTGTTCAAAGTACTTACAGCTTTGCAGCTTGTCTCTGTTCTATCACTAAAGAGCTCAAACAGTTAAGTAGAAGAACTATGTAACTAATCAAGCCCTGACACTTCCAAATAAAATCTCAGATTTTTCAGAAGTTTAAAGAGCAAAACCAAATAATATTATGCAAGATAAGAGAAAAGAAACAGGCAAGGTTCTCAGATTTTCACATGCTTAAGGGCATAAAAAATTGCAGAATACATGTAAGATCCAATAGCAAAAGAAAAAAACAACACAGTCAAAAAGCTCTGAAAAGATATTATCATACACGGCAAATAGACCATATTTTGCACTGACTTGCAATTAAAGTACCAGTTTCCTTAACTTAAGAATTTCAGATTCTCTGAAAGCATAAAAGTTTTATCAATACATTCAAATACATTTTAAAATGCTGAGGTTTAAAAAATTAGATAAAATCACATGCCTTTTTTCAGCATTTTAACTTTTGAAAAGGTATTTCAAAAGTTATTTTTACAAAAAGTCTTTAAGATTTGAATCTTCTGTAGAAATAAAGGGTAGCTCAGAAACATCAATGAGGCTAACAAATCACGGTGGGTCAGCTGACATGGACAGTAAAAGGCTTATCTATACCAGAAAATTTTTACACTTTTCCAACTTTTTTACCATCCCAAACTGGAATGCAGTGGTGGAATCCATCAAAATTTTATGACCAAATGCTTCACCTCAAAAATGTGCTTTGGATTCATCAAATTGCTTTCACTGAAACATTTTTTTTTTTTAATTTTTGGCCAGATTCAATTTTATAATAAAAGGTTCCTTCTGACAACAAACCCTTGGAATTTGAAAATTCACTAAGGAGATCTTTTTCTGTTTTGACTTTTTCTAAAATCTGTTTTCAAAAACTCTCATTTCATTATCATCATGTTATTCTGCCACTAAATTTTGCCTGGCACAAGGCTTTGGAATATACTAGGGACCTATTCTCATGGAATCTATGTTATTACACCTGGGTGAATGTCATCCTTTTTGATCCTCCCCATCTTATCTGTTAACATAGAGAATTTCTCTTGTTACATCAGTTCCCATCAAGCATTTCCAGAAGTGCACTGAAAAGTAATCTGAATAATTTCATCACACCAGAAGTGTGAACAAAGCACAATAAGGAAGTTCTCTGGGGACACTATAAATTTGTTAAAATAGCATAATGAGAAATGAAATATTACCAAAAAAAAAGATATTAAAATAAATACACTGACAATATTATCTTTATCCATCAAACTGTGAGCATGCTGGGTCAATAAAGCACTGAATAATAGCATAAGGCTCTGAATGGGAAAATAATGCAACTCAAAAGGATTTTCCAGTCTGGAGGAAACATTATTATTTTATGGTAATTCTTATAAACACATATATTTTCAGAAGCATATTCATGGACCTTGTCATCAAGCCTTTTCTGCACAGTACAAATCAGTAAATCTTGCAAAGGGCAAACCATAAGGATGAAATGTGTAACTTGGTGATGATGCAGGTATACATCTCTCCTGTAAACCCTGCTCTGAGATTTCAGGACTTATACCCTGCACAAAAATAAATTTTATGTGATATGCTCATAACAATAAAAGCATGCACCCTTCCAGCTGACACTTAGAATTATTGGTTTTGAGGAAATTTTTATATTGTTTCATTCCAGTTGTTAATGAATATCAATTACAACACCGAAAGCTGGATAAAATCAATTTACAAAAATGAGAAGCTGAGTAGCCATATGGGTTGGGTAATTCACAGCTGCCCATGATTGGAAAGTATTCCACAGCAAAAGGGTGGGGATATTCCTCCTCCCTTCACCCTGATGTCTGGAGTAGAGGCTTTCAGTTTGGCTGTCAAAAGAGCTCAGAGGGCTCAAACTGATCAACTGAGCACAGGCACAAGCAGTGGACACAACCACTTGCACCACCTCTATGTCTAAATGCTTCAGTCAGAAGCTGAACCTTAATGTTTGTAAAGCACTTCAAAGATTACGACTGACAGGAATAATCCTGCTAATTCTTTGCATCTCCACTGTGGTGCTTTAATTTGCTCTCTCCAGCTAATATTAATGAGCAGAGGTTGACTGATTTTCAGAAGGAAAGCAAACCCTTGCCCTGAGTTTGCTCCAGTCAAGGGTAAATATTCTTACCCAGACTCCTCACTGTGTTAATGATCTCCCTGAGCTCATCTCCAATATGACAAAATTCAAGATCAGAACTTTTGCAGCACATGACTTTCAGGCCTCTGTCCTTCATACAATATTCCCAGACCTCCTGTCCTCCAAGGCCCAAGACAAGACAGTGCTTCACACAGGATACCCAAAGCGTTGAGCCGTAGAGAGAGCTGTCTACCTAATCAACAGAGAAATCCTCCTGAAAAAGAAGAGGCAGGAGATCTTAAGCATCTCTGGGAATTCATAACTCAAATTGTCTTTTGAAGGTTGGCACTTACTTCCTACCTGTATATGACAAAGTGACTGATATAATTAGTTGGGCCTTCTAAAGTGTATACAAAGAGTGGTCTAAGCTTGAGGTGGAATCTGTGTAGGAGACACTATGGTGAGGAAGGCAGATTCCCCAGACTGAGGAATTCTCTAAAGACTAAGGATTCCCCTTATGCTGGGGAATCCCTTCCAGAGCCCCCAGAGGCAGGGAACTTGACTCTGCTGTGTGCAGCAGCAAACAGGAGCTTGGTACTCATCCAGAATCTGGGACCCCCTGATTTCATTCGCTTCCTGGGAAGGTCTGAGCCTGCTTTCTTGCAGGAGTGTTCCCAGTTACACAGGGAATTCTAGGACTAGAAAACATATAGTCTTCATTCTGTGATTAGATGTCTTTTTCCCTGTCCGGATTACTCAGAAGCTTTAGACACTATAAGATCATGTGTCTCTATTACCTGATAACTATTAATACAAGCCCCAAAACCTAGGTAGTTATGTGGGGAAAGTTATTACACATCTGTTTTACTGGCAACCCAACATTAGACTTTTCCTAGAAAAGTCTCTAGACTTTTCTGACCATGTATTTCATTCAAGGAAACTAGATTTTACCTCTCAGTCCATCCACTGTGATGAACTGTGAAAATGGCCCCTGCCTGTGAAAATGGCCTTGGCCAGGTCAGAGGATCAAACCTGGATCTCCTTCCTGCAGACATGCTTAGTGTACATATTTAGGAGGCAGATGTTGAAAGACTGCAATGACTGCCCTTGCACTCTGCATGGAGCTTGATCCACTAGACAGTCCTGAGAAAAGTTTTAATCTACTAGCAGAGGGAGGGCAAAAAAGGCATAATGATAATTTCTTTATGAATCCCAAACATGTTTGCTCAAAAGGTAGAAACCATGCTTTGTTTACTGCAGCACCATTAAGCGTGCACTGAACAGCAGTGTTCAGAAACTAATCAAACTCCCAGTGCAAACTGTGTTATGTGGCACAGATGGAGGCCTGAAGGGTGGCAGCTAACTCTCCCTTTCCAGGCCCATCTATGTTCCTGGTGTTTTTCACTCCAGTCTTATCTTACAAATGATAAATTTTTCTTCCTGCGACTGTTATTTTTTTTTTTTTTACTTGAATTTGGGGTTTTCTATGTTATTTCAAAATGGGAGAAGGGCTTCATTGGTCCTCAAATAACCATCCAGAGAGAGATAGTACACAATCTCCCCATCATTAGCATAGATACTTCTTGCGCCCTCTACAAACTTTAACTGTTACACTTACTATGCTTCAGAAACATTCTTGACACTGGTAAATTGTGCTGAGACTGTTTTCTGCTCTAGAGAGCCAAGAATGACAAAGTCACAGAGAAAATATTTTTGACATATAAGGGTATGTTTCAGACATTCTTCCATAGTTGTAAGTATTATCATAAGCAGCTGAAAGATTTTCTTAGATGTTCATGCTTATGAGCCTTCCATAACAGCATCGTAAGAAGAGACTTCTCAATTTCTGACTTCTGAGTTCATAATTTAGAACAGAAGATAGCAAAAGACCTTGTGAATCACTGAATGTAATACCCTATATGTATACAGTATAAGCACATAATCCCAATCTCAACAGTCAAATTAATCTGTAATATTTGATTATCAATTAGTAATTAAGATTCAGAATTATTTCTCTTATTGATCCTCAGATTTATGAAATCATCATATAATTCACATCTATTCTTCTGAGAGGTTTATGAAGCAGGTTTCTAATTTTCTAAAAGGTCACTAGTAATATATACTGTTTAATTGCAAAGAGAAAACACTGTTATTAGTTCAACAAGTCTCTTGCACGTTCCCCATTCAGTTTTACAGCAGGTAAATATGACATTCATCTCTGGCTAATTTAATTACTCAATAGAGCAAACATCTGAAACTTCTATCTTGTTTAGAGAAAGTAAAGAAACAAATGCAAGTTCAGGACAGGGCAATTATAACTGTGGTCATCAATTTGAAACAAAGATTGTGCATTTTAGACCACACCTAGGTGTAAGTCTCAGATTTTAACTCTCCATCAACTAAATAGGAATAAAAAAATTATAATGCTACTTGCCATTATGCATATACAATAAAGAATAAAACCATAAAAATTAAATTTACAAAGATCACTGTAGGGAGATTATTCTGAGAAAGGTAAAATGACTTTAAACGATAGATATATATGAAATATATCTATAATCATTGTGCTTAAGTAGGTCTTACGTCCTTTGTACAGGAGCATTCTTCATTTGTTTGCTCAGTGATGACAGTCTGATCAACAACTACATTGTCTCAAGCAAGTGCCAACAGGAAAATAGTGATGATGTTGTTACACTAAAGAAAGAAGGATGCGTTCTGCTAAAGCTGTAAGAAGTTCTCTTGTTTAAACAGAGCCACTGGATCCCCTGTGCCATGTCTCCCTGTTAAAATGGAAAAAGAACTGGCTGGAGGCTTCCACCACTTATTTAGTAGCAGAGTCATCCAGGCTGAAAAAGCCCAGTCTGCCAACTCCAAGTCCTCCACAGGACCACATCATCTGAAAATCTCAAATAGTAATGGGAAATTGCTTGTGAAATCTTTGCTTACAGTTTGCAGAGCTTCTGAGGGTAGTTCAAAAACTGCTAGTTTCTCAGGTTTCTCTGTGGCATGGGAAAGTTCCCCAAGACACTTTAATTTACATATTGAAGTCGCATGGCCACAGCTACAAGTATTTACATTTCCAGTGTAAACAAAAAGAAACAAAAAAAACAACTTAGAGAAACCATCACTTATTTTTCATTACTAGCAAACCATACAAGAATATTAAATGACTGAGACCAACAATCAAACTGAATATTCTTTTCAAATAATAATATTACAAAGGAAGTAAAAGAATAGAGCACCTCAAAAAGGAAAACCAAAACAGACAAAAAAACCCAAAAAGCCCTATCTAACAAAACAAAACCCCAACCAACAAACCAAAAAAACAGGAAAGAAAGAGAAACTGCTATGGTGTCAGTGTGTCTTTGCCTCGGCCAGCCTTGGCACCACGGCAAAAGGGGCACGGCTCGGTAGCTGAATGAACCTTGCCCATCCTATGGGTTCTGGTTTGCCCACAGGAGAGAAGCAACGACAGCAGGAAAGAAGGAGAGAGTCTGCTCAGGGTTCAACCACTGGCTTTATTCATCAGCTCAGGGTGTCTGCCCCAGCAAACATCCCCCACCACTCAGAGCCCCAAGCAGAAAAAGAGGCAGGGCACCTGAAAGTTACATCTTATATTTGGGGGAGGAACTTGGGGATGAGTTTAACTGAGGACAAATCAGGGATCATGTGGGCATGGCTCTGCAGGTAAATGACACATATTACAACAAATCAATAACTTAGGAGGGGAGACAGCCAGAGTCTTGTCCAATCACTCGATTCCTCACTGGAACATTCTAGACTTTTGGGAGAGGCTTCAAAGTGATAGACAAGACCCAGGGACTGTATAACTTATGATTGACACATAACGAGAGTTGGGGTAAAACCAAGAAGTGTTAAACATGGGTGACATGGGACAAACCATTACAACTTATAAAAAACAATATAAAATAAGCAACAAATACATACATAAAGCTGATAAAACCAAAAACACACCACTACAAGAAACTATTTACAGAAACTAAAAGAAAAGTTTTCCCATTACAGTGACCTTTGCACAGACCATCCACATCAGTATGGCCAACTAAAACTAGTCCTGAATTAAAGACCAATTGGTATTTTCTTCAGGACTTTTGAAGAAGAAAATGTAACTATAACTTCCTTGTATTTGTGTTGTTTTCTGGGACTTTCGACTTATCCATGTATTCTCCTTACTTGGAATCACGGGGGAAAAAAAACAAAGGGTGGAGTGCCTGCCTCGACGCTGCACTGGAGCAGGTGACATGACCCAGAGAACACTGGTTTGGACACACAAACAAAGGGAGGTGCAGCAGTGGCTGCCCATGGATGAGGGTGTCAAGGTTTGCCAGTGAGGGTCACTCCACAGGTGCAGGGTAACCTTTCTTCCCTCAAGCAGAATTGACATGTTGGTCATTTGCCCCAGTGCTTTAGTGATTTACAGATGTTTAGATGTTTTCCTGCAAGAAGCTGACTTGTTAGAGTTGCTCCCAACAGATCATGAAGAAAACTTCTAGCCAGGGGAAATCCTCAGTTTCTGAAGTGCAGATTTTTGTCCTTCTCTTTTCTGCCAGTCTCTACTTCTAACAAACAAGTAGGAAGAGTGAAAGGAGGAGTATCTCACAGAGGAATGCACATGCAGAACTGTCAGTAGGATGCTTTTGCACAGAACCCCAATAGCTATTAAATATTTCCAGTAAATTTCCTCTCTAGATGGTTATTCATTTTCTGACAGGTTCAGCACTGAATAAAGTGACTTGAAGACAGACATAAAATAAAAAATTACATTTGGCAAAAAAAGCAAGTCCTTAAAAAGTTAGGCCAGGAAAAAACCCATTATTACTTCATGCATTTTTGTTTGTTTAATTGACCAAGCAATATTAAAAATATAGAATACAGCAGGGAAAAAAAAGAGTGTGGAATTGGAACAAAATTATAAATACATGACTTTATGTAATATAAATATTTTATAGGAAAATTGTTGGTAGCCATCTGGGATTTATACACACAAACTCAGTGTTTATTAACATTTCATCCTCACTTAGATTTATATGACAAAAGGTATTTTTTCTGTAGTCAAGATTTGTTTATTGGTCCAATAGCAAAAATATTTTTTGTCTGCTAAAGGATCTACTAAGACTTGTTAATCACAGACTTTAGAATAAATTCTGCATTGGCCTTTCCATAGCTGTGTAAGGATATGAAAACAGACATTGCACACACTTAAAGTCCTAAAGTCAGAAACCTCACTGATTTGTATAAAAATGGTTATTTGCATCAAGGAATTTCCTCATTAAAGATGGCTTTGTTCTTCCCTCATTTTTCATCTAATGCTATGGGTAGGCTGCCATAGAGTAAAGAAAAAAGCAGCTTACAAACCTATCTCTGAACACTGTTAGCATTAGACTGACAGAATTTTTTCCTAGACTCCTGAGCTATTCTGATCCTGCCTGAATCACTTGCTAGCAACTGCTATTACTTATGTTTGTGTCTAAGAATAACTTAATGGCCAAAAAAAAGAATAGCACATATTTTTGTATTATATATAAAAGTGCCCTAAAGTTTAGAGTGGCAAAATGACTGATGAAATGTGAGCCACCAGCTCTGCACCAAAGGAAGCAAATGGTTCTGTTTAAAGAGCAGCACCACAGCTGGTCTCTGCTGACTGCACACAGCATTGCACAAGTGAGGAGCCTCAGAAGAAATGTCAAGCACCAGAGAGCTCCAGACAGGATTAACACACACTAAGATCCAATAAAATCATTATGATAACCCAGCCCAATCCCTGAAACAACAGACCATATCATGAAAAAACCCCATAACTGCTCCTAGTTCAAGGTATGGTGGACAAGGAACTAAGTTAAGCCAGAGTTTTAAACAACTGTCCTCCTCTGAGGCGTTCCAGCACAAAGGTTCTGTACTTCTTTGTCTCTACCAGCAAAGCAGGTGAGGACATAGCTTATTAGTTATCAGACCAGTCTGAGTGAGCATTTAATAACCCACTTGTCTGCAAGGATAGTTTAAAATTAAAAATACTTTTGCTTCTTCCAGTTTCTGTTTTGCCCTCACTAAACATTGGTTTGGAAACTGCCATAAATGAGACAAAAAATTGCTCATGGAGCAACAAAAAAATGGAGTTGTGGAACTTTGGTGAAACTGAGGAACTCAACTGGGAAGGCTATGGGAAGATTGAAAGGACTTGGACAAAGTTATTATTGCAAGATTGGGTAAAGGAAAATAATTAAATGGAAGGACCCTGGGCACATGGTTGAGGACAGGTATGTCCAGGCTGGAGAGATCTTGTACTGAAGAGGCTGAGGAGAAAGGACAGAGGGAGACAGAGGCACCTTCTCTCTGTACTGCCCATCTGCAACAAGCATTTGTGCTTGGAGGAGATGAAGCATGCTTAGGATTTCAGCCATGCTCCCTCCACTCTCCTTTCCCACTTGGTGCCAGGACAATGGCAGCTGTGAGCTATGAGCTGTGGATGTGTTTGCTGTATTAGTTTGCCAGACTGAACACAAAACTCAGTCAGGGAGCAGACAACCTCCAGAAGGGGAAACGTTAATGGGAGGTGTTTGTGGAAAGACCACATAGCCTTCTTCTGAGCCTGAGCTGGAAAAAACCTGTAATTTATTCTTCTCCTCCCAGCACAAGTGCATCTGTCCATACAAATTCAGATTTGCTTTATCTTAACTTTCTTTGTTTCTGTTTAATTAAGTTTCTTCGCACCTAACAGAATAGTATATAAAAAAATTCCAATCCACATAAAACAAAACAAACCCAAGTACCATTTTAAGCAAAGCATTATATCCAAGACATTAACCCCAAAATGAAAGGCAGGCAAATGCCTTTTCCTTAAAAATGGCAGTTCAAAGCTTTCAGCTGGACTACCTCTGCCATTTGATAAGTAAATTCAGATTACCAAAGAAAGACATGCAAAAATATTTTCTCTGTGCTCTTGTATGATGTTTATTTCTGAAATAAGTTTACAAACTGCCTGTCAAATTCACAATTTATACAAAAGGAAGAGTCACATGGTGATTACTGCCCTTAAACACGGACTTGCCTGAATTTAATGACTCAGTCCCACACAGATCTTTAGCTATCTTTATTTTTTGAAGGTGTTTGAATAAAGATGCTGTTGCTATCATTCTGCTGCTGACTATTGTTATTACTTATAATATCAGGCATGAACAGTGGCTTTCAAGCTCCTTAAATGTGAAATTAGGTTTAGCAGTCTGACTATGTTTCCTGCTTGGGAAGGAGTACCAATGATCCCCATCTCCTACAACTACAGTAAGTTTCTTGCAGAGAGAAGATGGTGTAGGCAGGCAGTGCCATTGCTGCTCCTCCATGAAAGCTGCGCTGCTCCTGCAAGGGCGGTAAGCTCTTGCCTGAGATAATTATTTTCCTTCCACTTCATTCTCAACAGCTGCTCTGCTTGAGTCTTTGTCTCCATGCCTTTCTAATTGCTTTTATTTCTGCTTTTCCTCCAGTAGTTCTCTGCATAAAAAACCATAAAAACCTTATTTCTTCCAATTAAGAACCTAAGTAAAATTCCTAGCATGAAAAATAAGCTATTTTTTAAAAAAAGAAAAAAATTAACAAAACCAGAAGTGTTCCTCTGTTAGAAGGAATACTAAACTCAGCCTAGTTCTTTCACACTCATGACATGAATCATTCTGCTCCCATGCCAATACTTGACAATTTCACACTGAGATAAAACAAAAATAAATATGCAATACAGTATAAGGAATCAACAAATGGTAAACAAAATCTTTTAATTTGCAACATGCATGCCATAGAGTCTATAATAATTAAAAAGCTCTTAAAAATTCAAAAAAAAAGCATTAAAAGTATTTCAAGATAATGCTAATGTATATATAGCACAAACCCACAAGAATGAGCCATTTATAGCATCAGTGAGTAACAAATGAACTGTATAATGAAATAATTATTTCATTTAAAATTATCTAGTAAAGAAAGATCTACACTTACAAATTACATATTTGGGGATTTGGAGGAAACTCACAAATTGCTCACTCACTCTGAAAGAGCTGCATGTTTCAGAGTTAGCTAAGAAGAGAAGATGACCTCTCTCATGAAGGCTCAGGAGTCAGGCAGTAGGAGATAAACAAACCGGGGAACAAGGCAATGTACTAAACCAATCCCAAACAGCAAAATCAGCTGCATTTAGAGTACTATCTAGGCTCCTTTAGACCCAGTAAGAATATACTCCAATAATACTTCCCATGAGAGTCCACTCAAATGACATGCAGAAGTATTTTTGTCAGCCTGGACAGGATCATTCTCACCTGGCTTTGACTGTCTCGAAGTGCCTTATGACCATTTCTGTGTGTTGTATGGGTTCTGTGTCTGAGACACATCTTGAGGATATTGAATCCCATCCAAAAAGAACTTCAGGAGGGGGTTCTTGCTTTCTATTCACTATAGAGGTAAATTAGACAATGCTGATTAAGATGACAATTAGGCAAGGTTTTCAGCAAGAGAAATCCAAATACTAAGCCCTTCACCATAAGGGTGGTCACATAGTAGAATAGATGCCCAGAACTGCTGAGCGATCTCCATCCTTGGAGACATCCAAAAACAATTGAACAAAGCTCTGGACAACTTAATAAAACTTTGGAGTTTTAATTGCTTTGTGCAGAGAGGCTCCAGAGATCCCTTCCAGGCTGAATTATCCTGTGATTGCATGAATTCTTTCTACAGAACAGTTATATTATCTATCCACCCACAGATCCACGTGCTTTCATGATATTTCCTCTGTAGGCCATGCTGTATCATTCCTCCACACATCAAACTCTCAGAAAGCTGAGAGAAGTCTGGACATGGACTGGGACATGACAAGGTTCAACTGCCCTCCCCACAATGCACATTTTTTCAGTCATAATTTTTCACCATGACATATCTCTATTTGGA
Organism: Argya squamiceps; assembly: GCA_037834095.1. Classification (NCBI taxonomy): domain Eukaryota; kingdom Metazoa; phylum Chordata; class Aves; order Passeriformes; family Leiothrichidae; genus Argya; species Argya squamiceps. Next base: position 30,673,577 of record JBBMKD010000053.1, on the reverse strand, counting down.
TCAGAATAATGGAAGTATAATGAATATTTTTAGCTACAGATAGTCTCTATCTAAAAAATATCTATTGGATATAAAATTCTGAAGAGTTTTTGACAACTGAAAACATATTAGCTGCATGTTTACTGTGCAAAACAGTTGTAGGGTTCAGAAACCAATAACTGATACATTTAAAAAAAGTTATTTTCAAACATATTTATTTGCTTACTTTGACAGATGAGTAGAAATAGGAACTCTATGGATGCATTTCTGCCCAAAATTTTTTGAACCGTATGTGCTACTTAGAACATCCTTAAAAAACTCACTTGTATCTGTATAGACAGTCCTACATAATTTCTACAAGCAAATAAATACAATAAATGTTGAAGAATGAAGTTGATTGGAGAATAAGACTTGTGTATTTCTAGTATTTCATGACAATCAGGTTTAATTAGCTCCAGTTATGGTTCTGTTATGTAAGTTGTAATGTTTGTTCAAGAATCCTCTTTACAGGACTGATAAATGTTGTCCAGCAAAGACCAGACTAAGAAAAGCATGGTTCCAGAGTCAAACTAGCTTGACACTGTGGCAAATTTTATGGGAGCAGACAGCAGATTTACATGATTTGCCATGACCTTCAAGAGGTTCTCTTCCATCCCATTTGTTGCTGCTTGACTACTTAAAGCACTTGGATTGTCCAAGGTGGTTCACTAGAGATGGTTATTAAAAGCAGTTCCAGTTCCCAAACCAACTGCTAAAAACTACTGTATGCAGCTCAGCTCTTGCTCTGTCTCCCTGTAGCCATGTCTTTAATCAGGAGCAGTCCCTTCATTTTCTCCCCATGCTCCCATAACCAGGGCTTAACTGTGGCCTTGCTCCACAGCTCAGTATCAACCATCTGCATCCATTGTAAGGGACTGAAGGAGGCCCCTAGGTACAATTACTCTTAGAACTTAGAAGTGTTAAAACATTATTATGGAAACTTCTCCAGTCCATATGTTCAAGTGACACCTTTATATACCATTTCCAAGCACAGCAACTAAAACACAAAGTTTAAATTAGACAACAGAACTTAAATTAAAAATTGACTAAACATTAGACTATTGTAGTTCAAGTGTAGGAGCAGAGTAATATTTCACTGTGTTTATGGGTAATTGTAAAACTTCTAATAACTGATATTGAGCTTGAAAGATGATTCAATTACATTCTGGATCTTAGTAGAATTAAACTCCATGTGACATATTAAATAGGCTAGGTAGAATTCCTGTAAGCATAAAATTAATGTTGTGAATATACTTGCATTTGATCAGCCAAAATGCAATATCTCAAATATAAACTATGTTTACTAGGCTTATGATCACTTATGATGCTGAGCTACTGAGTCTGGCATAGCAGTTCTAATCAAATCTGGTACTGACAATATAATACATAAGAAAGAGATGAATGAATCAGAATTATTTCACATCAGAAGTGCAGAAATTACTTCTAGACAAATGGACTGAGATTAGTTCCATGCCAAGTCCCCAACCATCTTTTTTTTCTGGCAGTCCTTTTCCTGCCATGTGGAGAGAAGACCATCCACCGAATAATGATATCACAGGCATCTGCTTACATGATGGATTTGCACTATGTTTGGGCTCTCCATATATTCTAACACAAAACTGCATAAATGTCCAGAGGATGATGGGCAACATTTTGCAATGGTGGGTATGTGGAATTGCACAAGAAAGCTAGACTGCCTTTGTGTGTTGCTGATATCCATGTTTATATCCATGTGGTGTCAGTCGAGAAAATATTTGAGGCTCACTACTCATTGCATTTTAGCACTAATAATAATAACTTATTAAATCCACACTGTCCTTGCACATAGTTCTAAAGGTCAGCATTAAGTCTGAAGTGAATATCCCACCTAGTAATGGGGCATTTCAACTCTAGACACAGATTGTGATACACAAGGAACTAATTTAGACCTGTCCTGTCATCTGTACTTGCTAAATACTTCTCAGAGCACAGCTGTGCTACCAGCTGCTTAAAGAATAGGGCAGTCCCAAAGTTCATGTGCAGCCATGGTTTGTCAGAAAAAAAACAGGGAAACACAAAAAAATCCTCTAAAGTTGAGTTTCATCTTTTTCTGAAGACACATATAAATTCTGAATAGGTCTGCATATGCAGAAGATCTCCAGAACATAAAACATAGAAAATGAGCAAAGAAATTAGGTCCAGTGTTTAAAGTGGTAAACCTCCCAAGTTAAAAGCATTTTCTCTTAGACAATGCTCCCAATTTCTTCGCAAAAAGAAATTCTGCTGTTCTGCTGTGTGATGTGGTCAGGCCAGAGTCTTCCGTCTAAAGAGACTCTAGATCCTAAATCTCATTTCTGGAACACACAACATTTTATTTACCTTCAGCCAAACAGAGGAAATCTTAGTCAAAGAGATCAGATACCATGGCGATCCAAATTAATAGTACCAGGCTTTCATAACATCAAACTTTCATACAGAAGGATGTCAAATCTTTTAGACAGATAATTTACTCATCAGACATGAAGAGTCTAGTGAATTAAAGTATGTAGAAGTTCACGTTGAAGGTACTGAACTGCTTTGATTTTAATAAATGAAAAGATACACTGTGATCAAAAAACACACTCCCTCTTTTTTTTAACTTTCAAAATTTACTTTCAGATTAGTGATTTTTTAAAAAGGCTATGCTTAAACCCATTTTTCTCCAAAGTAAATAAACACTTTTATTTACTAACTCTTTTATTTAAGCCAGTTTTATTTAACTGTTTTATTTAAGCCAAATTAAAAAACCTTCTTTTCTTCCAGGAATAAATAAAAATATTTTAGCCATTCACCTTGCTCTAAAGTATAAAATACAGTTTTGAAACAAACAATTTGGAAAACGCTGGGATGAAGACAAAAAGGTGCTCTGCAAGAGACAAAACAGCCCCAGGCAAATCAGCAAGGAGAACCTGAACAAGATGGAGAGGAAATGCATGGCATTGAAATTTCTTCCAGAGAGCCTCTGCCTGTGAGGCTCCTACAAAGGCCAGCTGTTATTAAAAACTGTTTTGCTTGGCAGAACTAGAAAAACACCACATGTGTTCTTCAAGGATGGGGTTGGTCCCAGCTGGATCCTAAAACTGCCTTTTGCAGAGGCTACCACTATCAGTAGCAAATGATAAACCACCTGCTTTGGGTTTTTTTTGATTGAACAATGCAGGGTATTGGTTTGGTTGGTTTGGTTTGTATTGAGTCGGTTTTGTTTCACTTTTTTTTTCTTTTTCGTTTTTTTGGGTGGTTTTTTTTTCTTTTTTTCTTTGTTTTTTGGGATTTTTTTTGTTTGTTTGTTTGATGAGCATGAAGCTCTTCATAGATTACCAGCTCCAGGTTTGGATTTAAATTCCCCCCCCTCTCCACCAGGTTAGCACTTACCTTACATATGTTTGTTTTTCTGGAGTGGCCACAGGGACAGAATCACACAGGGACAGAGTCACAGTAATGGAATCCTGTGATCAACAGGGAGGCAGGGGTGAAGCTGTGTTACTCCTCTCCCACTATGCAACTATTCCCATCCCTGCTGACAAAAATAGGGTAGTTGATCTTTCTTTTGATCAATACATTTCTCTTTTATTTCCTCATGTACTTGACCAGCACATTTTTCATTCAAAAGCAATGACAAAGTTTCAGTGGACTTTTCCATCACGAGACTCAGAAGCTGACTCTACTAATTCATTCAAATGAACTTCAGACTGGCAATTATTTCAATTAGACCATTTTGCAGATAAAATCAGGAAGAGCTCTTACTTGATTAAGACCAGCACTCCCCAAGCCAGGCCACAGAATTTCATTTTTATTCCTGTACTGGCCCCAGACTTTTGCACTGAAGACACATCTGAAGAGCAGCTCAGTATTTAATGTTTTTCATTGGATTTTATTTTAAAGGAAAAGCAGAGTGATATATGTTTTTATCCACAGCAATAAATGCAAAGTCTCAGAGATGTTTTTGTGGGTTGGAGTTTATAAATGCAAAGCTGGTCTCTGTGAAACCAACATTTTGCCCCAAGAGATCAGTCTTGGTGGAATTCCAGTAGGTGAAAAACTGAAGGAGAAAACTTATTAAAGGACAATAGAAACATTTTTTAATTTTGAAAAACTGTGTTTAATTCTATATTTTTATTTTCTATTGTATTTTCTCACAGAGTGGTGGGAGGTTATACCCTATACATTACACATAGTATTTTACAATGCATTCCCAGTTAATGCATAGTTTTCCAGGACTACTACACCTTTGGCTGACAAGATGTTGTGATGGTCAGTGTTGACCACATGTTTTGGCAGTAAGTATATGCAGTACATAATTATCTATTCCTTTATGCCAGATACTGGGTCCCCTTCATGCCCTTCACCACAGTATCTTTGTCCTTTGGGTCACACCACTGACATTGACATCAGCTTGCCCAGGAACAAGAGGGTTCGGCTCAGAGACTTTATGACCACTGGAAAGAAAGAACATACCCAAGCTGGACAGCAGGCTGCACCACAAGCACTGCTGAAACCCACAGCTGAGCAATACCTTCTTCCTGGCTCTGTGGAGAGGACATGGGACAAGGCTGGGACACCCCCAGTGCCAGTCTTTCAATGGGTGAAGGACAGAAGCATTGTTCTCTTTCTCCTCCAGCTCCTGACACCAGAAGTTCCATGCCTCAGAGTTGAGTTGAAGAGAAGAATGTAACTGCACCACCAAAGATCACATTGCAGTGTGTACAAAACATGATTGGAGATGCTAGGGTAAAAAGTACTAATCACTCAAGCCTGAGGCAAGCACTTGTCTCAGAAAGTTCAGCACAAGCAGCAAAAGTTTGGAAAGCAATACCAAGTAAGGTTCTCTTCACAGTGGGCAGCTAATATCTCCAGTTTCCAAGGTCAATCCCAGTACATGCATAACATTTTCTTCTGCCTTCTTAAGTATTTCTTTAATTATAAGAACTGAAAGCCTCCTGATTCTTGCATCACAGGAAAGTATAATTGAGCATACTTGAGGATTCCCTGTGCATCCTGCCATTCAGTAATTTTAATAGCAACATTTCACTGCAAATCAAGATCTAAGATTGGGGTAGTTAGACCCATTCTCACACCCTGCATGGATTTTCCACTGTTATCCACAATCAACAGTGCACTCCAATAGGCAGAGAGTCGGTAATTAGTCCTATGATTAGCACTTTCCTTAACCTGCTATTGTGTAGCATTCCAGTGATTTGCAGTAGTTTCAGTAGTGGAAGAAATCTGGGAAATATCTGGTAATTCTCTTACATATGCCTGAATTTTATTTTAAAATGTATATAAAAATGTTATATACAAGTAAACATGAAAAATTTTTATATGCACAAAAAATGCTGTTCTCCATTATTTCCTTGTATTTTAACTTCCCACCTAAGGACTCTCAACTCAGGCCTTCTAAGTATTCAGAGAGTTAAGTTTTCAAGTGTTGAAATACTGATGACAGGGATCCCCATCTTCCCTGCTGAAGGATGAAGGTATCAGAGGAATTGATCTTCCCCTCTCTCTTTCTTTCCTCTCTTTTTCTCCTCATGTGTCTACATGAGGGGGAAAAAAACCTACAAACAAACACAAACAAACAAGAGACAGAAGAAATATTATAAGATTTTCTTTCAAGTCACTTAAATGAACAGTGGGACTAACAGAGCATTCACTGAAGCCATAAACCTTCAGCTGCTTTAAGAGGAGAACCTTTCAGAACCTGGCCCTAATCACCCGTGTGAGATGTGACAAGCTTGGGTCCTTGCCCCTTTAGCAATACTCAATGCTCCCAAAGGAAACCACAAAGGCAGTCCATCATACAGCCATCAGAGGAGCCAGTCTCAGCCTTGTCTAATTTTATGTCAGGGAAACTGCGTCACAATGCTCCAGAGGGGACAACATGTTCCTTGCATTTTCCTAGAATAGGGCAGATCATAAATTATTTCGGGGCATATTTTCCCTTGGGTAAATGCACTCTCCAGCAATGTTCAATATACTTGAGGGTATGCTGCTGTAGCTTGGCAAAATGAGTAGGAACATCAACTCACTCTCCCATTATTTTATGTAAAACAGCTCTGTATTTGCAATTGCCAGGATAAGTGACAGGACAGTACCCGACTGGGACAAGTGAACACTGCTGAGATTAATCAAGTGTTCCTATGACAAGAAGCATTCTGGAGTACATGCCAGGTTTAAAACAGAAATGCTTTGTGTCTTATTTGTTTGTTACCATACAATACATGGTTTCCCTCCACTCCTCTTTCTGATTTTGACAAGTGGACACTTTGAAGAATGAAAGATCAAAAGGCCTACTGCTTCTACCACAAGTACATTGAGTGTTTATAATGTCAGTTTTAATTCTACAGTGAACAGTAGCAAAATTGATGAAAAACACTTTTGATTTGTGTCTGAATAGAGGGAAAAAACTCCAGTATTGTAGTTTTTAAGCTATGCTTCAGAAAAACTAAGAGAAGAAATCCTTTTGATACTGATAACTTGAGGAAAAAAAGTACTAAAAGGCTTCCAAAAGACCAGTGTTGGTCAAATTATTACTTCCATGATAACACACAGACATGATTTATATTTTAGACTGCATATCCTGAAAAATTATACACAGTAATAACAGCAAGTTGAAAATGCTGCACTGCTTATGACCAGCTAAAACTCTGACCAAGGATTCAAAAAAGTACAAACCATGTTAATACAGAAAAAAAAGGCTTACTTCAAAACCATAAATTCCATTGTAAATAGCTGGAAAAGAGAGTATTTAAGTTCTAGCTAGCTAAATAGTTGAAACTGTGCCCAAGGTTGACTTTCCTCACAAATTGTTTTGATTGAAATAATGCCTACTGGTTGAGACAGACTCAAGAGCCAAACTTGGCAGAGACCACGCGCAAGTTTTTGAATTCCCAATAATTAGCTTATTTGTGAGGCTTTTTCTCTTTAAAATACCAAACAGCAGGAAGAGGTTAGGAGGTTAAAACGCTGAGAGTATGACTGCCCAGTGAATCACCCTGATTTTTCATACCCATGTACAAAAGGTCTGGGCCGAGTTTAGATCAGTATCAGAACTTCAGCACCAGGTGCCATATGCCCTTCACATACTTCTGCAACCCTAAATTATGTAGGAAACTATCTAGGGAAAGGTTTGAAGTGAGAAAAAGGAAAGGGAGCCATAATGCAGAGGCTACTACCAAGAATATCCTAACAAGAATGCCAGTAGGATCTCAAGTGCTGCACCAAAGCTCTTCAAAACCAGATCAGCCCATTCAGGCACCACAATAACAAAATCACTGAGACATGTGAAATGGCATGTCAGTCCATACAGTCTTAATGTGTTATATTCCTTTTAGTCACTCGACTCCATGCTGTAGCCTAGGCCATCATAAAAGTATCATTGAAATCCTGAGATTTTTTTCCTATCCTGTGGGGAAAAAAATAATGCTCTTTATTTTTCCCTCTTAAAAGTATGCATTTGATTCATTCTAAGAGATGACAATCTGAGACTTTGTCAGCAGTTTTCTTAGACTTAATTTCTGTAATAAAACAGAAGTTCTAGTAAATTTAATCTCAATAATTTTCTTCAGAAACAGAGGTTTGGTTTGTCAGGGGAGCACATAAGGAGTATGAGGCTCTTCGGCAAGGGATACCTCTCATATTTTGAAGCTATAGTCAGCCATATTTTAGTCCCAAAGGATTGTAGGCAATTTAGTTTTCTTTCTGCAGTTTAGCACAGAATGAAACCCATTAAAAATCTGATGAAAGCCTCTATTTAGTTACCATCTCAAATTTATTAAAAGTTTGGGTTCAAAGGTTCACATGACTGAGGATTTGCTGCATTTTTTCTAGCCATCTCTAGGTTGCATTAATTTTAAGAATAATTAGCAAATTACTGGAAGCTCAGCATGTGTACAAAAGAAGATGGGAGTTTATTCTCCAGAATCTTTAGAAGTAACTAATTCATTCTTGAGTCAGATCCAAACAGATTATTCTGTAAGAAGTATTTTATTGTGGATGTTTATAATTTGCAGTGTGACAGTGCTTAAAAGTTCCAGTCAAGGACTAAGTTTTATATATGTCATTGGAAGGCAGCCCTTGCCCTAAGGATCTAGACATCTCATTTAAAAAGCCTAGTAATAAAATCATGCCCATGCACTTTCGACCAATTTTAAAAAATAAATCAGTTCATTAAGATGTGAAAGATTACCCACATTTCTTATTCTTTTACTGGAAAGCACAATGTCTCCTACATGTCAGAAATAATTCATGGCATTGTATAACCTAAATAAGGTCCTGCCTTTTCCCCATTAAATTAAATTAGTTTTTTTCCCCTAAATGTAGGTTTTTTAACCCTAAATGTAGGGGTTTTTTCCCAGACAGCAGAAGCAGGAGCTTTGTGAGTTTTAATTAGCTTAAATTGTCCAGTTGTCATATTAAACAGACAGTAGATCCTCTAGATACCTACAGTGTCATTAAGTAACATTTGTGTTTAACAGAGTGTTAGGCCAGATACTTTCTACTGCTAGTCATTGCATTTCTTGCAGTTGTAGCTTTAGAGAAATTAGACTGCATTTTGTGAAGTACTGCATTTTGCTGACAATTGTAAGTAATTTTCTACCCATCAGCAAAAAAATTCAGAGAATGCACTGTCAAGCTAATGTGACATATCTGTGTGGACACAGAGGCCTTGTCCACGTTCATCTATTTCTCATCATACCCAAACTTGAATACATTCTACAGGTCCTCCTTTTAGAGCCAGTAGCATCAGAAATGCATATCTTCAAGTGCATGCCTAGTCAGATATCATAAAGATGTGTGGGAAATAACAGAATGGCCTCAATTATGAATTATGAAAAACTCTATCACAATGTAGCTCTTGGGACCAGCTCAACCACATTCCGCAGTATAAAATGCAGTTTCGTCAGTTTACTGTCTCTAGTTCAGGTGCATAACATTAGATAAAACTAAAAAGCAGGGGAAAAAAAATCCTGATATTCTTCCTTTTTAGTTATTATAAAAGGAAAGAACTGGTTGAAAACACAATTTCTACTATTTAAAAATCTTCTGTATCTTTCCAGATTTAGTGCAAAGAAGCAGCCAACACAATGAACAGCAATTATTGTCAAACGCATCAAACAAGTAATTTAGGATGGATACGGTAAGTGTCTCACAAGATAGTCTAGTAAAAAATCTGATGTAGAGTGGATTTAAATGTACAGGAAAAGGTGAAATTTAAAAATGGGGAAAAAAAGGGGGGGGGATGGGGATATGTTGAGAGAGGTAAGGTGGAGATGATAATTGCTGTAATAAGGAAAGAGTGACTATGCATCCTTTAGAGGTAACAGTAGAAAAGAAGAGTTAAAGGAAAAATGAGAAAATGAATATCACATTGCCTTCAAATATAATATTTCAAATCAGTATAAAAAGAGGCCTCCTTCCAGTAAAAAAGTTAATCACAGGATTAAGTACCACTACTTTTTCTATTCCTATTGCTGTCAATGGCAGATTAGCCATTGCCTTCTCAAGCTGTGACTTTTTGTGATCCACTGTGCCAGTTCAGAAAGCCTAAGCTACAGAGTACATCATCATAGGAGAACACTGACATTTACTTCTGTCTTTTAAATGTTCTGCTACGTACAGCTCACGGCTCTGCCCTGATGCTACCAAGCAAATCCATTTATATGCAAGTCTTACTGCATTTACACAATTTCTTAATTTCTGGTGAATCCTGAGCCTTCACAAGGGCCTTAATAGCATTTATGTCCTTACTTGCTTGCCTTGTCCAGCATTTTTTCCCTTCTCCGCTACCATACACAAGAGATATTTTGATGTCATATTTCCATGTATACCTGCTCTGTAGAGTGGGTATGATTATCTTTCAAAGAAGTATGGTGTGATTTGAGAGACCATTTGATAAACTGGTAGGTGATTGACTGACTAAAATGCCAGAGGGACACAGCTGACTACCCTGTTTTAGGCTAAACTTTAGGGCAGCTCCAAAAAACTCATGACTGAGCAAACTGCCTCATTTTCCTCCAGAACGTTCTTCTTGTGAAGTAGAATACCCTTGTTGAATCCATCTCTTCCATAGCTTATGCTACAGAGGCACACTTTCAATATTCCTGGAGCACACAAAGTCAGTGGCCTAAGCTCAGCTGGAGCACAGCTCCTCTCTCAACTAAGTTGCCTATGAATGTGTTGATGTCAGTAACAGATTCTGCTGAAAGTTCCCACAAAACAATAATCTTCTCAGACACACTGGGCAGAAGCTTTTACCACATAGTAAAAATGGATGCACTCACACTTACTGCTGCTACAGAACAGGTTTTCACCCTAAAATAAATAATGTTGCCCAGATACAGTGAAAGACCTAACTGTTTAAAATGTATTACTGCCTCAATAAATAAACAAAAAAAGTCCTTTATATGACAAGACTGACACAATACTATTTTGCTTCTAGGTATGCCTGGTCTCTCAGCATATGAAGCAGCTCCAACAGTTCTTGCAATAAACAGATGTTTGCAAGAGAGAAAGATCCATGAGAAAAGATTGTTAATAGATTTTGGATTTTGTTTCTGACTGTTGCAGTTCCTGTACATGATCAAAGACCAACAAGTTGACAAGATAGTTCTGACTTTAAAGGGACATCAGTTCTTTCTCCCTTCTAAGTTTATTGTATGTCTAAGTCAATTTTAGAATGATTATCCTGTTTAAATTTCTTTCTATCTGTTATACACTCACATAAATATTTAGTTTAAACAAGCATCTTCAAAGTGTCTCCTGGCAATCAGCAACAGGCCCTTCCCATACAAATACAGCTGGATGTTTTGAAATCGAGCATGATGAACTGTGAAAATACAAACCAAAAAATGTTAACTGCACATTCTCACAAAGCTGCATTTTTGAGGTAGTATTTCTATCCTCTGAAATATGAACTGTTTATGCTGTAATGACTCCAGCAAAATGTGTGCTTCTTGGTGGGTGGCTGAATATTCTCCAGTGACGATTACAAGAGATCTTGATATTCAGCCTGCTAGAAAAGAAGAACTCTGAAGTGTGAGAGGGTAAAAGGATGAAAGGTAAAAGCAATTGTGCTATTTTAGCTGTCTCCAAGGCTCCACTGGGGCTCACTGTGAACTGTGGTGTCCATGACGAGTTCAGTCACTGGTGCCAGGGCATTGATTCATCCTGCCCATAAGCAGGTACTCACATCTGGTCAGATGGATTTCTTGGTGAATACCAGTTGACTACATGTGGTCAGTGTTGCATAGATGCACATCATGAATCTCCTCAGAAACACATTGGCACTTTTATAATTGATTTAAGGTGAACCAGAATCAGCAATTTTCAAGAAAAAGTAATTGCTACTACGGAAACTTACTTAACTGCTTCTTAGAAAAGAGCATGTGTAAAAGGACATTAAATAATTAAAAATCAGAGCATGGTTATTAGCTCAGTAAAATTATTTTACACTTACTGCATCAATAGTAGAAATAATTACTTTTAAGCTTTGAGATACACCAAACACAAACATTTCCTTTTCCACATTAAACCACAAGAAGTTATCATTCCTCATTCTTTGGCTTTTTTAAACTATATAAAATAAATTTATGAGGAAATAGTGATTGGACATAATTTTTTACCTCAACAAAGTTTATTAAATTTCTTTGATAATTGCAGAGTACAATGATGCATAAAAAATGTCATGATTAAGCAGACTGACCTAGGACAAGTTACAAAACAGAGGTTTTAGCTAGAGAAACATATGTATTATACATCTGACAAGCTTCTGTCTCTACAGATGAGTACTCGTTTGCAAAGCCACAGTAAAATGATGTCTTAGTATGCAAACTGAATAAGAAAAAAACCACTGTATTTAGAAAAAAAGTTGTTTACTACATAATTTCAGCCATCATAATTTCATAGAACAACAGCAAATTAAAAATATAACAAAATGAAAGTATTTTTACTCTTTGGATGCTATTAGCATCATTAGTGGATAAGTAACAGAAGCATAATCAAGTCATTGCACTGAAATTTGTATTTACAAACGAGACACCGTTTTGTGGCCGTTCCAAAACTTTCCTTCTCATTAGGAAGGTGCTGCAAGTTGCATTTGACCCCTCACTGGGCAGCAGCTGGGGCAACTCTGAACAGGTCTATCAATCACCAGTAATTTTAAAATGTTGCATGGCCATAACTGCGGTATTTGTTGGTTTAACTCATGGCTGTTTTCCATGATCCCAGGAGGCTGCTCCTACCAATGCTTCCCATGCTGGATAGGAGGAGGAGGAGATCCACAGCATTTGCTTTCTAGAAATGTCATCCCCAAACACTGGAGCCACACACATCTTAATTTTGTGTCTCAGCATTAAGCCAATTCTCCAGCTCTTTTGTGCCCCAAGAGGAATTCCCAGTGACATCAAGGCTACATCAAAGCAGAAAACTGTCTTGATTTTCTCTGTCTATCTTACTGCTATGAAGCTCTCTACAAAAGAATTCAATGGATCGTGTGTGGAAGGTTGAGAAAATCACAAAAATCTGAACCTAGTAAATGGAAGTCGAAACTATTTACATTTATTATATTATAAAGGAGCAAAAGCTATCTTTCCCAACTGGAATCTGCCAGATATTTGAGTAATGGAATGTCTACTTAAATAACTGTTATTTTGATAATATATGTTGATATTAAAAGACATCCAAAATAATGAATTTATATAAAGTTGCTAATGCCAACCATTAGATGATGTTAAGGTGATTGTAGCAAATGTAAGAGATGATTGTCCAAATGTGTCCAATACTGATATTCATGATTTAATACCTACAACTAGTTTAATAAATTTTTTTTTTCAAATAATTATAAGCTTTTTTATTGTCTAGTTCTAGCCTTCCTTAACTGCAATCAGGAAAAGATCTGAGTATGTATCTGGTTTTCAGATACATACAGGTTTTCAGAGTATGTATCTGGTTTTCAGGTTTTGGTTGTTTTTTGTTTGGTTTTTTTTAAAATTTTATTTTTTAATAATTCAGCTGAGATGGCTTGAAATTAGATTTAACTAAAATTACATTGAAGTGGCACAACAATCACAAAACAGTATTAATAAAAGAGTTATGCTTGTTGATTTTCCTTTTATAAATCAGTCAAAGAGCGTATTGAAATTAGGAGCAATTGAAAGTACCTGTGGCATAAAAATTGTCTCTGATGACTTTAAATGGGGACCATAAACTTACTCCATTAGTATAGACTAAAGGATGGTGCAATGGGGATTAAAACAGGGAACCAAAAAAGGTGACATCTGAAGAAATATATTGTCTGTGGACCCCCTTCTCTACAGAGCATGAAAAACATGGTCATCAGTTCCTCTAAAAGAAAATTAATTCCACCTCATTCAAAATTACATTACATGTTTAGAAGGAAATCAAATATTGACTAAATTCACTTACAGCAAGTCACAACTTCTCCCTTTCTTTAATAATTTCAGCAGCAGGAAGACATGCTGTCCTTTGTCCTCAGCCATTGGAGTGTCAGTCACATTTTTCTTGTCTTTATCACAGCATTTTGGATTTAGCCTCTAAATGCACATTTTTTATGTCTTTTTCATTTTCTTGTTGCTTTCTTTTTAAAGTGTCTTGTAAATGCTTTCTGCATTTAGCATTTAGCAATGTGAAGTAGTTGTCATAAAAGTGCAACTTATTACTGGGTGGTTGACTTAGGGTGTTTCCTCACTATTTCAGTGCAACAAATTGCCAAACCAGTCCTGTTGGGATGAACAATTCTCCCTGACTCCCTGCGGTTTGTCACAGTGAAGCTAGACTGTACTGAGAAAGTACTGACAGATTTTTAACTTCTGTCTATGCAATTAAATGAATGGAAACAAAGTGAAAGAACACCACAGGAACCACTGTTCTCTCCCAGGAGCATCCCACAGCATGTCCTGGTGGCCCACAGAGCACAACTGAGGAGCTGAGGGAAGAAAGGTGGTTTTGTAATGAGCCTGCTTTGCTTGCAAGTGAGATGTGCACCTCAAAGCACATTTTGCTGCCATATATTTTATGTCCTCTACAAAAGTCATACAGACTTCCCTTCAATTAAAATTTCAGCGCTGAATAATACTTGTGAAATCACCACAATCCCTAAGTTTTTCACATTCTACCAACCCACAAAGTCACTTCATAGCATTTTAGGAATAACATCCAGGACATGTAAAGAGGAATCATAACTAATTTTTCTCAAATCAGGATACTAAACTGAGAAACTACAATAATAGCATTATAAAGACAATAGTAGCATTAATATTTATTGAAATATTATTACACATAGCAGTACTAAAACTGTTATTTTAACATGTCTATTAAATTTTCTTTCTTATTTAAAAACTATCTTTTAGACTATACAATTTCATAATCTGATTAACTTCTTTATGGAAATTAAAAATTAAGTTGGTTGCATTGCTCTTTAATACACATTGAAGAATTTTGAACACTAAATCAATTCAGGTTTGAATACGTTACGCACTTTTCTGATTATGGACATAAACAGGATGGAAATTATGTGACCTATTATGTAGGAGAGATAAAAGGAGTAGTTAGGCGGAAAGTACAGGCAGGAATTGTCTGTGTCTCAGATATGGGGTTACTCACCACTCTGAATAGGTGTACATTTGTTTAGACACTATTTTCTGAAGAGCAGCCAAAGCTGCTTTTTTTGCTAAAGAAATCACCCTTAAATTTAGAACAATTCTGGAGAACATTGAGCAATCTGATGCTTTATGAGATCTGGTTTTTCACTTACAGATAAATGGCATACACATTTGAAATTCATGCCCTCTTTACTACACTTTTCCTTAAATGCAAGTTGGTAATTTATCTGTGTTCTCAGGTAACATCCAGAAATAACTGGAATATTAGAAGAACCACTGATAAGGTGAAGCTCTATAATAAAATTTTCTGTAAGTCACACACACAAAGGTCATTGAATTATTTTTAAAAGGCAAAAAGATAATCCAATAAATATGCATAGAAAAATGTTTTCTTTGGCTATCAGAAGCTAGTGAAAATATTTTATTTCTTTTTACTTTTTCTTGAAAAATTAAAACAGATTATCTTAATTTCTTTTGTTCCTAAATAGTACAGTATATTTAGTGTGGGTATTTTTATTTTATTTTCGTTCTTGAAATATCAGTCATTGTTCCATATGTATCATTACAGGCATTAACATAATGTGGATAATGCCGTAATGCAGTATCAAGTTGGAAAATTAAATGGATTTGACATGAGTGCACAATCCAAATCTCACTAAAGGAAATGTACAGATCACACTGAACATTGAATCAGACACATGGTGAATAAGCTAAAGCACACTAATTTCATTCATTACTATGCAAACCACTTTTTCTTGTACGTATCTATATGTACAACTTTATGACTTCCAAAATATAGATAAATGGTTATAGCTTTATCATTATTATTTTTAGCAACATATGTTGCTAAATATTGCATGAAATCAAATTATTCATGCTATTCAAGTAAGCATTATGAAACCATCCACTTTTAGGAAGAACTACTTTCTAATTATAAAAATCAACAAATACAAAAACATTAAAATAGGCTACCCGTAATTGTTCACTTTTAAACACAGTAAAATTAGACTGTTCTACTTTCTTTCATTCAAAGTTGTTTTCCCAGCTGTGCCCTTAACTGTTTATGTCATATTTATTTCAGTAGAATGATTAATTTTTTAGGAAATAGTACAACAAACAGTCCAGGCTTAAAGATCTCCCCAGGGCTTCTGTTTAAAAAAATCAGAAAGTTAGAACTATAGGACCCATGAGCATACCAAAATGGTCTGAGTGTGATGCCCCTGATATAGGGATTGTGAAGTTTAAATTGAGTAAGTTTATAAAACATCAGATATATACACGTGTGACAGAAATGTATCTGTCATAGCCCTTTAACAGACAGATTCTAACAGGATCTGAAAACTGAGGTAAGCTAAATTCAGTTTTAGAGTACAGGCATTCTTAATATTAAGAATAATTTTTAATGAAACAAAATTATTTTGTTTGAATATTTTATATTCTTTTATTTTAGGGCAACAAGATTAAAAAATTTACTATTTTAGAAGAAAAATGCAGGGATCATGAACATCTTTTAGTCTCTATTTTTATTATTTTATTTTTAGCATGACAGAAAAAATTTAATTTCAGCTGCCTAAAACGTTCAGTGTATTTTAAGTCTAGCTGCATTTCTTAGGCTCCCTTTACTGTTATCATCATCTTCAGAAAGAGGTTCATTTTCCCTCTTGTGAAGAAAACTCGTTGTTACTTCCAAAGAAAGTTGCTGTGTAATCCTTGGCTGTAATATCAACAGCCAACATTCTGCAACCTGCAACCTCCTGCAAAAAAAAGTCAAGTAGTATACATCTGTCAAAGCCAAGTTAAACCTTTCCTAGGTATTTGGCCATTCTGATTTTAGTCATCCACTCAGACTGTGGTTCCCTCTCCTATCTTAATCACCAACTGCATTCAGAAGTTGTGGCATCAAATGACTGCAAGGAGGAGTTGGGAACATTGGCCATTCCACAGGCTCGGTGCTGTTAGTGGACATCATGCCACCACTGTTGTTTGGGAATGTGGACCCTGGAGTATAAATTATTCCTGTCTGAAAACACAGGCTTCCTGATCTTGCTCTTTCAGTTCAGAACAATACAACTGTAGAAGGCAGCAAGATTTTCCACAGTATTAGAAACAGTAGTACACATTGAAGAATACTGTAATTGTCTTTTTTTTTTATTTTAGTTTCTTCTTTGAGGTGCGACCTGTCATATCTTGAGTTCTAATAAAAGTGGCAAGAATCTTAATATTATCCAGTCAAAGCCAACTATGAACTCCTCAGGAAAAATAACCTATTAAAAATGCCAAAGCAAATAAAAAGTCTGGCACTTTCCAACATACAGTATTCACAGATAACTTTATTTATCCAAATCAACTTTTTATTCCCGAAGCCTTTAGGATGAAATACTACTCCAGGAAGGCTTGTGACTGTGAGAAGTTGAAAGATGAAGATGTTCGTAACGTCACAGACAATGAAACCTCTGATCAGCATGAGCAACAATATATATAACAGAGAAAAGCAACGAGCTGCAGAAAACAGCATGAGGCAGCTTTTCAGATACTTTTATGATCTCCAAAAGGACAGTTTAGCATGATAGAAGTTCACTGAATGGCAGAGGTACAATATCTCCAAAGTAATAAGACATCAAAATTATTTCTCTGTTTTCATTTAAAACAGAAAAATTAAATTAAGTGGACAAAAATTGTCTGTGACTGTATCAAAATAATTCAGTCAGTAAGTCTTTCCTCAGGGCTTCAGAAGAGATGAAATAATTGTCATTTAATCTATGTTAAGTGTGCACAACGCTGCACAGAAGTTGGAAGAAAGATGACACTTCCAGCTAGTTTTCTAATTAATGTTTAACAGAGAGTAGGAAATTTCACTGTATAAGACAGACAAAACATCTTGAATGGACAGTCTTATTGTTTAGAAATTCCTGTTCCTAAATAGAAATCATCTGGAGCTCTTTCACTCTGGGAAGTCAAGGCAGAGCTGTAGTTAAGTGTAAATCCAAACCTTACCACTGATGTCCTTAGCCAAATGTTCCAAAGTGCTAAAATCCACAAATAGCCAAGTCCACCCTATTTCCAGCCAAAGGACAATGTAGGTTTGTTTTATTCATCTGTTGGGAAGACAAACTTTTAGGTGAAAGATCTGCCTTTTATAAAAGGACTTCTACATGGGAAGTGATAGGGAGTCATTCTTACACTGTCAGTTGATACCCTTACCAAATGGTCATGTGCTATTTTCCCCAAGGTGACAAGCTCTCACAACAAATATTGTCTTCCTCAGTGGGAACCAGACAGCAAAACATACAAACATACTGTGGTCACTTAAAATAAAATTTAAAAAGGGAACACATGTAAGTTCAGAAAGGATGGATAGGTTCTTGCTACTTTATGAGAAATCTCATTTATTATAAAAATATTTTTAAGAATATTAAGAGTTTGTTTAAAGAATATTATTCAAGCTTGCTTATTTCTCTATCTGTTCAATTATAGAACAGGCCATAAGTATTTACAGACAGAGACACTGAAAACAACCAGCTCCTGGCAGACAAGATATGACTGAACATACTGCATGAAGAATGGCAATATTAATCTTCACTGCTTAATACAGCAACCCAAAAAGGCCATCTGTTTGTCATTTGCAAATGTTTCATAAAACCTACTGAAGCATGTGGATGGCTTGTTGGGACTCTGATAAGAGACCAGAAAAAAAGAGCCACATGTATTAATTATATTCATTTCTAATTGCTTATCCTTTAGGAAATAAACAATACTGTTTCTGCTGAACATGAAACAAAAATGTTTAAAAATGCAGATGGGTGTATGGCCACAATCAGTTGCTTACAGAACAGTGTAGAAATTCGAGCTTCACATGTGAATCCCTTATCCAATTATTTGTTCTCCCTGTTCATGGTTTATATTAATTAAACAAAAAAAAACCCCAACACATAAAAAAACTCACCAACAGGAAAACAAACAAACCATCAAACAGAAAACAGGAAAAAAAAAACCAGAAAAAATCTTTCTTGGTATGAATATCATGAATACTTCATTATTGATAAAAGACAGAACAGGCAGAGAGCTTTACAAAAAATAATGTTTTACTCAGCAAGGCCAGCCTGATTCTTCCAGCCTGACTCATCATTTGGGCTTGATGAGGAGCAGCAGATCAAAACACACAATAGGGGTTCACTGTGATAAGTAATGAAAAAGGAAGTACTCAGAATGAAAAACTAAATCAAGCCAATGGGAGGACCAGTATTCATGAGTCACATTAGCTCTTTGCTCC
Organism: Argya squamiceps; assembly: GCA_037834095.1. NCBI lineage: Eukaryota > Metazoa > Chordata > Aves > Passeriformes > Leiothrichidae > Argya > Argya squamiceps. The sequence goes on along the minus strand of JBBMKD010000053.1, from coordinate 30,654,653 downwards.
CCACAGTTGTTTGCTGAACAGATTTCAGGTCTGCATAAATAGAAGGAGAAACTATATAAAGACACTTGCACTCCTAATCCAAAACGTATTATTTTTCTCTTGAACTCTGAGTCTTTGTCATTTCTTTTATACTTATTCTATTATTCTACTTTACTGGCAACTAGCTCCCTTTCAGTGAACAAGGCTGGGTAATTAGCAGTACTGTCAAATTTATGTCTACCAGGGGCTTTAATTACCATAGAGGAGGCCTAGTCTTTTTAGTGGGCAACCAGGTTTGTGACACATTGTTGTGATCCAAGTTTTCTAATACTTCATTTTCAGGTTCTAATTATAGAAAGAAAAGTGCTCCTAAACTTGATACCTCAACTGATTTCTGTTGCATTGATTTCTGCTTCTTTTTAACAGTATCACAGTACCTCTCTAGTTGAATACATGTGGTCAAAACATTGCCTAACCAGTCTTTTTACCTGATTTCTGAAAGGATGAGTCTACCTACATCAGATAGCTTCTTCCAAGGCCAGACAGATCTTCAGCCAACTAGTTGTGATAAAATATCTAGAAGTCATACCAGAGATGATTACAGCTTCCCCTTTCTCTCCCACATTATTCAGCACCACTTGTGCCTGACAACCCCATTCACAGCATGTCTGGCTCGAACCCCAAAGCAGACATATTTTCTCAATTAATTGATGACTGTCCACAATATGTTTTCCACAGTTTTGATCTCATCTCTGATTAACAGAAGGGAGTTTGATTAGTTTTTGATCCAGACGAGCATGGTTTAGTCTGTTACATTTTCAAACAGGATCCATTATTAAAAACAGTCTTGCAGAATATTATCTGTGTGGAAGATTATATTTCACAGTGCTGGCAAAAGGCTTAGACATTGCCTGGCAATTACATTTCTGCAGCACTCTCAGATAGATGTAAACTATTTTAAAGGTGATTAAGAGTATGTATATGTGATTACATTAAAGGGCTTCACCTGTTCCTGCTGATCACATGATCAGTGATCCTTAAACGAATATGTGCATGTTCTTAGTTGATTAATTGGAAAGGTAAAGTACATGATTTTGTAAGTTCCACTATGTCAGATACCTTTTAAAATTGGTATGAAGTACCCAAAACTACTTTCGGTCTTTCCCATGTACAAATACCCAAAACCCCCACAGCAACCCACTTGCTTCTAAGTTATTACCCACAGCACATTGGCTAATTCCTTTCCAGCTCAATTTGAATATTTCCAACCCCTAAGCTCATCACAGACACCATGTGCAATTCTTTTGGATAATTCCCAGAAACAGATTAAAAGACATGGCCCAATCTAGGATTAAGCCAGGCTGTTGAAATACAGTTTAAAGGGATTTCAGACTGTAAACCCCCATGACTGAGCTGTCATAATTCTGGACAACAAGTAGGCAAAAGATCTCATACCACACAGAATTTGATGGCTACTGATGTTCTGTTAACAGAGGGTTGCCTCTCTTGACAATTTTAAAGCTTTTTAATGTATAAAGGTTTCTGGAAAATCATCTGTGAGATGAAATTATCTATTTTTCCACCTGATTCATTCCCCCTGGCATTTTCCTAAACAAATAAAAATGTGGTTTAGAGACCTGCAGGTCATAATACGATAAACTGCAGAAAGTTTCAAGGAAAAATAATGTCCTCTTGATCAAAACCAAGCTTCTAATAAAGATGCTCTAATCACAGCATCTTTATTAGAAGCTGAGACAGTATACATGCAATACAGTTTGTCTAAAGCGTTGCAAGATGAGCAGTGTTGAAATGTATGCTATTTCTACTTTCAGCTCATTGAAGTCTTCCATTGCTATTATTGGAATTGAGAAAAAGATCTATTTTATTGCCCCTGCACTAGACAAGGAAGCCTGAATATTCATTACAAAGCAATTTTTTGTAATACATGACAGACATTGCCTAACAACTATTCAAATTCTAAAACAAATTAAAGTCTACACGACTATGTTTTCAGAGTCTACATCAATGTCGATGCTGCGTTATTGTGAAATTAAGGCAAGATTTTAGTTCTACTTAAGATTTAAGTTCTAGTTTAGTAAATATTAAACTTTACCATTTCTGCTCCTAACCATGCCTCTGTTAAGTAACCAAAAAACAAACAAACAAACAAAAAAAGGTATCAGGTGATAAACCTTGACTAAATTTTTCCAAGAAAAATTAGAACACTAGGAAATCTGTTTTTTGGTCAGAGACAGTATTTTAGCTAAGCATCTCATTCAATCTGAATAACTTTTCCAAATCTTTTAACTTGCATGTTTTTTCACCCTTGATAATATTTTCTGTTGCAAATGAGATGGAATTCTGTCAGTATTCTCCTCCTGTTTTCCTAAAGCCTGGGGCACTGAAGTCTTTTAAGAGACCCATTGTCTTTCTATTCCTCTAGAAAGGAACAAGTATTTTCTGCTGATGCAAAGACACTTTCAACAAAAGCATTATTTTACCTATGATCAATATCATATTAAAACGTTTTGCTGACAAGAAATTTAGCTGATTTTCCCACCTCAGTTTAGTATTAGAAAGATGCGTGAAGCAAGCTTCAGCTTGAAGATGGGAAAATCTTCATTTTTAGCTCCTACTTTTCCCTAGGGGCCCCTAGCTGGAATGACTTTCATTTTCTGCTCATCTCCATATTCTCCCTCAAGAATGGCTTTACAACCCTCGTTGCCAGCTTTTTCATATTACATCTGACTTCCCATGTCCTCCCTTCATTCCCATGCCCATTCTTCATTCCCAGGCTCATAGCTCTGACTCCAGTCCAAATCGTTCACTCCAGGTCAGAGTGGATCTGCTGGTCATGCTTCTTTTGATGCAGCCCAGAAAACATTTGGCTTTCTGGGCACATTACCGGGTCACGTTGAGCTTCTTGTCCACAGACACTCACAAGTCCTTCTCCCCCGGGCTGCTTTCAATCCGTTCTCCTCACAGCCTGTTCCTGGGATTGCCCCAGCTGAGGTGCAGGATCCTCCCTACGGTGTGTGCAAAGGGGAGAGAGACTGGGGCAGAGGACACCCTGCCATAAACACTGTAAAATGGAGAACTTCCTACATATGGTTAAAGGAACTCCTATAGGTTGCTTTGCAGAAGCTTCCCTCTCTGGAAGGAAACAAATATAAACATTTTTTCAGAAAGAGTTAATGGAAAGTTTTTAATACTTTCATTCTCTTTGTATGGAGCTACTGTAATTCATGCTACAATCAGAACGTAGCTTCAGGCAACAGCCAGCTGCTAATTTCTCTGGTAGGTAATCTATTAGCTGCAAATAGCACTTCTATCACAAATTGAGTGGAATTTCCAATGTAGCGCTGATAATTATCAATGACAAACATGTTGAGCCACAGAGTCCTACTTTATGTTCAGTCAAGCATCTCTGATGCAGCAACAAATTCATTCTCCCCAGTGGTTCATGAACTGTATACTGAATAATAAATAACACAAAAGAATGCCAAGGTCTCTACTCAGGAAAATTTTTACAGAGATGCTGCAGATTCTGTGGTGGCAAAGAGTCAAGCTGTGTACACATGCAGTTGGGTTTTCTTGCACTACCTTTGAAGTACTCTTTTGTGCAATTCCATTTTCAAGAGCCCTGCCTTGTACCTTTTACATACAGTTGAACATGTACTCAGTCCAAAAGAAGTCTTTCATGATGTGTTTCTCCTGATTCAGCCAACAACACAACCTGTCTGTCTCTTAAAGTTGATGTTCTGTTGATTATCTGGGGTCCAGGTTAGCTCGAGACCTAAAGGAATTGGCCATTCAGAGAACGCGGTCCAACCAGTATGATTGC
>JBBMKD010000053.1:30635739-30650730 GCA_037834095.1 Argya squamiceps | reverse complement strand
TAGCTGCGCCACAGGCTTCAAGGCCTTACAGGCTTCAAGGCCTTACTCAGGCCTTGTTGAAGGCCTCAGCTCGGGTATTTCAAGGCCTAGGTATACATCATGTCCACCTTCCCTGAGGAATTCTGTAACAGTCTCTGAGTTTTAGAGCTGTAGATATTTTGGTCTGAATTCACTTTACCAAATACTTGCATGTTCAAAGAGATGTGACCACATAATGCTGAAGACTGGTTCCTGTCTCCTAGCATGTTTTAGCTTTACTTCTGGGCTGAGGTTGTCTGCATAAGCTATAAGGGATAGGACTGAGAACAAGGATGAGTTTCCCTCTAACTTCTTTCTCCATCGGCAGGAGCTGATGAGGCACAGGTCCACATTCTAGAGCATGTATTCCTTGCTTCAGGTTCCACTTCAAGGCTCAGAGAATTAATTTTTCAAAAATTCAAGGCAATCTCACAGTCTAATTTTACTCTGTACATGTATATCTTATTTTTGGGGGACTCTGGTCCTTGTTTAATTCCCCAGTACTTCAGTTTAGCTCACTTACACAGCGGCCTTTGGAAGCAGCACACTTTTATTCATCTGGGTTAGTGTGCTGATGGTTTGGGAACCTAATCCAGTTTACAAAGGACAAGCACTAGATCCAGCTGTGGGAAGGCAGCAGAGACGTACAGCAGGGTAGGTGAGGAAGCAGGGACATGACCATCTCTGTAAAAGCAGCTAATGGGGTGATAGGTGATAGATTCCTTACCTTAAGGTGTTTCTCATTTTCCTCTAGCAACTTTCACCTCTTTTGGAAATAAGGGAGAAGCTATAATAAAGCCTCCTTCCCCAGAATATTTTAGCTTAGTGTAAAAGCAACACAGGAAGACATGTTTGGGTTTGGGTTTTTTTTTAAAATCTTGGTGGGGTTTTTGTTTGGTTTTTTGCTTTGGGTGGGTTTTTTTAATTTGTGTTGGGGCTTGGTTTTTTGGTTTTGTTTTTTTTTTTCAGAAGAGATGGTTCATCTTGCTGTCTGCCTTTAATACATTATTTTGTGCACACCTACCTAAGACACAACTGATCTTCTGCAGATCACAAATATTCCTTAATAATAATACACCTTTGAAAGCAATGATTAGGAAACAGTGTTGACAAAGGTGAATTAATTGAATGATGTTCATTCTTCTTCTGAAGTACATTCATGGCTTTCCTCTCAGTTGTTACTGTTAAATATAGTAATTGACTAATTGACATTTAATAATAGTCACAAATCCCTGTGTTAATAAGTATATTATAAAGATTATTAATTGTTACTTGGAACATACTTGCTGGCAATTCTCTATCAATGTAATATGTATTATTTATAGTAGCAGTTTTCAAATGGCAGGTCAAGAAAGTACATGCCATTATTCCAGATACAAAGTCCTAAATTAAATCCCTAAAAACAGAAGATTAAAACAGTGCTATGCCCCTAACTACTACCGATCAGTCATACCAACCGTAACAAATAATAGTCATTGAAGTACTACAAGTCTATAGAAATTTTAAAGAAACATGGAATATATCGGATAATTGTTTAGAACAGAAAGTGATTAAAATTTGAACCTTTTTTTTTTCAGGACATTGTCTTTTTGCCCATGAATCAGATTATTTGGTTGACAAATGGAAAGTCAAGAAAGCAATAAATATTGTCTTCTTCTTTCAGCTCAGAAATAAAAATGAGATGGAGAGGATCTATTAAGTCTAAATTTTTGAAAGACTTGGTCTTCTGCAGATTCAGTTCAACTATTAAGTCTGTCAGAATTTCTTCCATGCAGCAGAGGATTATGAGCACCTGATATTTTTATTGCTTTTGTTAAAGAAGTGAAATAAGGTTTCTAACTCAATAGAAAGGAATCTGGTTTTTGCCTAGGTGGGCCCTAGTTTCCAATCAAATGCAGCTTGCCACAACTTCCAATACACAAATTGATTACTAAGTAATGAAGAAATACATAGTTTACATTTTTCCATATCAAAAACACTTAATAAACAATTACAAATAATTGTAATACTGTAGGAGTTGCTCACCTAAAAAACATTTTGTCCTTTGTAACTCAAGATGAATCTTCAAGGGTCAAGGCTAAATTTACTTGAAAGTCACAATACAAATGAGTTACATTGGGAATGCCATTATACCTAATTAAACTGTAAATATGTGAAAAACTTTTTAAAAATATACAATTTAAGTTTTTTATGATTATTTTAAATCACGATGTATGGTCAGTGAATTAAATCACTTAGATTAAATTTTATTAACAGGCAGAGGGCAGACAAAGGCTGAAGTGAGTATTGTGATAACTGAGAACTTATCACTAGACCAGATATGAAAATGAAACAAGCAGACTTTTCTCTGAGAATCCAAATATTGAACTGCCATTGTGTTAATGTATAGATGGGATCTATACATTATCTTTGAATAATAAAATCAAAATTTCAAACATGTAAAATAGTTAAGAAACTGTGGTTTCATTTCCAGTTGCAGTGCTATGACTAAAACAGTATAAAGAATCAAATTCACTCTTCTTTTATTTATGGATTAGTTAAAATGTGCCCTACAATCTTTGTGATTTCAGTCAGTAGGTTACCAAAAGCTACAGTTTGTTGGAGATTAAATTAGTGACTTCGACCATAGCCTTTTTCTAATTACACAAATACTGTAAGCAGTAAAGCCCTGGATTACACTTCTTCCTAAAAGTAAGCAATTTGCTGTTCTAATTCTGGCTGGCACTAAGCTTGAATCAAATTATATGCATGTTAGACATATCCAGGATAAACACACAATTTCACAATCAGAAGAACCTCTTGCAATTGCATGCTCTGCTCTTTTTCAGACTTTGTCTCAGGAATCTTTATTACTCTTAAGCAAAGCTAGATCAATTTTGAATTAATCATAAAACAGAAATAACTTTTTTGTTTATTACATGCAGAAGGACTTTTTGTTCCTACTCAAACATACTCAGCCTTGAAGCAATTTCCTAAGCAGAGATGGCTTACTGAGTGCTGGCATGATGTAGCTGAAAAGCATTATAATGGACTTTGACAAGGATTTTTGTCAAGGTCATGCTAAATTCTTAGCACCTTGGCAGGTCTTCATGTTCCATGCCTATCTGTAAAATACATATGTCAAAGGCATAACCGAAGCCAAAGACTCAAAAAGAAACCATACCAAATCAAAGTGAAAAAAGCAGTGGTTGCTGTAGGTAGCATGAGCAAATATTGAAACAAACTGTCATGGAAAATGGTGGGGATCACATTTTTGCTATTCATAATTGTGTCTGAATACATTGCTGGAGAACACACATTAAAAATAATTGTAATTGGCAAGGTACCCATGTGGATCTCTCTATCTGCTTGCATAGACAACAGAAAAAGGCATTGCAGCTCCTTCTTTCTTTGAAGTGTATGGAGTAAAGAAATAGTTAAGAATTGAGAGTCACAGAAATAATCCTGCTCCTGGTGGTTCTGCCCCTCTTAAGTCAAATGATTTTCATTTACGTCACCATATTTCATCAGGCATTATGCGTCTGCCTGTGTTCTTGGAAATTTAGTACTGATTGATTATAATTTTGCTGTTAACAAATATTAGTTTTAAATCTGGGAAATTAACATTTGGTTAGTAGACATTTAAAAGGAAATTGAGTCTTTCAGAAACAGTGTTTACCTTGAATTAAAGAGGAGGCCTGTTGTTTTCATTTCAGTGCAAACCTCATTTAATTTAGTTAAATACTCATTTCACTCCAGAACAGAGACACCACAGCAAAACCTACTCAGGAAGGAGATGATATTAGGGTTTTTTCCATAATCAGGCTTCATTTTCTAAAGTCTTCAACCCTTAATAGATGCAAAATTAATTCGATCCCTTTATTAACCTTCAAGGAAAGAGCTGGCTACTCTTTCCATGAAGAAACCATGTGTTCATGGCTCTAAAACCCCTTTAGAAGTTATAGGTCCTACATCAAAATAGAAGCAACTGCTAGACAAATCTCTGTGAAAAATGGCATGGGAAAAGGCAATAAACACATAAATATCCAGTTTTTCCATTTACCTGTTGTTATTTAGAATGTCTGCTGTTATCCATCTGTGTTGCTGAAACATTTAATCTGTGAAATTAAAATAGTCATATGTAGTGGTTTGAAAGCAAAATGAATGAGAAGCTCCAAGTCAGAAATACAATTTAATAAGAAGAAAAAAAGGTAAAATAAAATAAATGCTATAATACAAAAGACCACTGACAGAATCAGAATACAACCTGAGTGGGATGATGGAAGCAGTGATCTTGTAGAAAGGTCTGGTAGCTTTGATCCTCTGGGAATCCAGTGGGTAAGGACCACCCCTATACTGTCCCAAATCTCAGATTATATCCAGGTGAGAATGCTTGGCTCCTCCCCCTGGGCAGAGCATCTCACAAAGGGATGATGAGTCATACAGGGGGTCCTTGATGGCTCATTAAAGAGAGAACTCCCAGAGGGAGTTATCTATGACTCATGCAGTAGGACATTAACAGAAGACCCATCAACAGAAGACCCATTAACAGAAGACCCATTAACAGAAGAGGGAGGGGGAACCTGGAAGAACAGTGCTTCAGCAATTGGTTTCAACAGTTCATGAAGATGGTGATAGAATACTTTGTGCATATCTTATACTACAACTCAGGACATCACAGGACCCACCTTCACAAATATTTTGCAAATCTGTGCATAAACATTGATAAATGAGCTGAGCAACATCACTATGATACTCAACTGTTCAACATTCAAATGACCAAATGCAGAGCAATGCAAATCCAACCACATTTAAGAAAAATTGAAAGATCAATTCTTTTCTCATCCTTTCATCTCAAAATGGTGGAAGAGATCCAAAACTACACTGAAAGGTCCCAAGTAGTCTGGCACAAATCACCATAAAAGCACTTTGTTCTCTAAATGACCACAAGAAAGTTTGTCACAAAAACATTTCCTTTGCAGCACTTTCTTTATGACTGGACTATGAAGAGTTGAGGCCATTTCTCCATTCAAGAGTGTTCAAGTTTTTCACTTCATCTTTCGACACCCTTTTTCCATTCTGCAGGAGTAGTTGTCCCTGAGAGTGTATTTACCTTGAAAAATTACCTGTTGCCCACAGGGACAGTAGATCCTTCTGCCTGATTTGAACCTTGCAGGACTCCAAAGGGATTTTCCTGGCTTTGCATGAGTCTTCTGAGGGTTGGCTGGAGAACTATCAGATCTATAAGAAAACTACTTCAAAAATGAAAACATACAGTCTAATGCTACAACAATTATTTCATCACCAGAAATTATTTATCAGTCACTCAGTCATACATGGTTTTTGCTACTGAACAAAAAGGATTTTTAGGTTTTAAGTATTGGTGCAGCATATAAATATCATTGTGATTTAAGTGTATTAGAGAAACAATCAAGAGCACACAGCATACTAATCAGCTTGGAATGAGTGCACTGGTCCCAGGTCAAACAAAAACTCACTAAAAGCGTAACTGTGTGTCCACAGAAGTCCAGCAAAGGTTCAAATCAGATTTCAGAGTTCAGAAGAATGTGAGCCTGTATTTAACAATAATGGATAGCTTACTATAAAGCATCACTGTGCCTTAAATTTGACAGATCACTTTTAAGTTTAAAAGTATCAAGTTCCTTCAACAAAGGATTTTTTGAGGCTTTTAATCTTATGGATCTTGCTGTGCTGCATTTCCCCTTGTGGTGGTAGCTCCAGCTTCTTGTCCTGGGAGGAACTCCTTTTGCCTGTCAGGTGTCACCCATGTCCCCCACAACCCCTGAGTATCCAGCCCCTCCAAGCCCAGGGCTGGGGCTGGCTCCCAGCTGTGCTGTGCTGAGTTGCTGAGCAGCATTCACCGGGTGTCTGGCCAGCAACAGCCCAAACAGAGCAGGCAATTTGCAGGTTTTCTCCCAGGGAAGGTTTCCTTACTCAGCTGCAATAGGAACTATATTTAAGTAACCTAATAACAAAAGGTCTGTTCATCTGAGAAAATGTTATTAACATTGAACAGTAGAGCAAAGCTTTGTTCTCATGGAAGAGAGATACAGATAAATAGGCAGAATGATTGAATAGCCTTTATTGCCTTGGAAAACCTGCAGAAAGATTCTGTGTTAATGAAACCTACATAAGGAACTATGTATTCAGCACCTTACACTTTCAAAGAGAAGCCGAGCAACATGGATTTTTTTTTCCTGACTTCTTTTTGTCCATTTGTAGATGAATGGGGAAATAGGCAAAAATCACAAATGAAAACCAAGGCTGCTATTCCCTACAACAGCTGACTGTGCTGCCAATCCCACATGCCAGATGCTATACTGCCATAACCAAATCTGGTGCTAACATAGATACTGTCCATTCTTGTAAATTGAAATTATTTTTGGATGCAAGACATATGCACTTTTTTTTTAATCTAGAAAGCTTAGACATACAAGTTAAAACAAGTCATTACTGTTAATCAAAATATTGTTCTAGATTTTCAAACACTCTTTATTACTTTGTATACCAGGGATATGGACAAAACTTGCTGTTTCTCTTTTTTTTTTTTCTTCTTTCCTTTTTTCAATGCTTAAAAAATCTTACCTAGCTTGCTGTATTATATGATATGCTTGGGTGGGTGGGTCAGGATAAATTGTAAAGTTTATTTCCTTGAGAATCTTGAGTTCTGCCAAGTTAAATTTTCAGGCTGAGTGGGGTGTCCATTAGGAGCAGGTGGTGGCTCATGCAAAGATAGGCTTAGCTGAAGAAAAGCTTAGTTGCCAGTAAGATGTCCTTCCCATTAGGTTAGAAACAGGTAAACCAGGGAAAAGGACAGAAGACGGAGGAAAATGTACATTTCTGGATGCAGCAAAAATGAGGGAAATACAGCAGAGATCTCTGTAACTGCAGACAGATGCTGCAGGCTACCTGTATACCTCATTTTATACATGTCTCACAGAAAATCACTGTCAGAAAGCTCACAAAAAGCTGCCATCCAGTGCCAATATTTACACTGAAATCAACAATTTTACCCAATGTTACTAGGCAGCGTTGAGTGATTCAGAGGTTTTCCACTCAGGAGACAGCTTGTCAGTCACATCTGCCTGAGAAAGAGGCTCAAAGTTTTCTCAGCTAGGACAAGCTGAAGTGGGACATGGGAAAGGGTTGCTCAGAGAGGCTGGAACTGAGAAACCTGATCTGACTTCACAGCTGGATCCACTCTTAGCAGGGAGTTTGGACCAGATGATCTCCAACAGCTCCCTCCCATCTAAAACTCTTATAGGATTACCTGATTTTTTGATAAAACTTGGGTTTTAGTAGAGTTTCTGATTGACACTAGTTGATCACACAATGTCAACCAGAAATAAGATTGCCTGTGTTTACCTTAGTTAATAACTTTTATCTGTGCAGTTACTATTGCCTACTATTTTTTCCATTACCATTTCTCTCTCATACCCACCTCTAAGCACTCCTCTTCCCTACTGTCACACAAGGAACTTGCTTTTCCCAGCTGTTTTCTCCCCAGGAGTGATCCTCAAGAAAAAAAAACCAAAAATAACCAAAAAAGGACTCCCAGTTTAGATGTCAGATTCAAGACCAAAGAACAGTTTTTTCCCCCCTTCCTTCATCCTACACTAGGTCATTTGCAGTGCCAGGCAGGATCTTTAAAGTATATTGTGTATTAATGTGCAAAACATAATTATTCAAAGATTTACAAAGTGACTACTTCCTCACAAATTCCTGCAAAATGAGGTGCTAGGGAAAAATTCATCATGAATACTAACACAGGCAATACTGGTTGTTCATTTTTCCTTTTTTCCCTAGACATATTTCAGAACATTTCAGAAATGTCTGAATGCCTGACACTTCCTAATCAAGCACCAAGGCAGATAGATAGTGTGGGATATTTTTGCTCCAACTGTGAAATACTTACAATGTTATAAGTCACCAAAACCTGAAACCAACAATGGGAACTACTCAGTTATCTCAACAAAATAAGGTGTCACCAGCCCTTCCAAAATTAATCTCTTGGTCATTTCTTAAAAATTGATATTACAAAATAACAAACTAGAGCATAAACTTACATGACAACATACCTGCTCTTTAATTTCAAGTACCTATTAGCCATGTACTGTCAGTCCAAATTAAACCCAAAATCAAGTCTGGCTAAAATAAAATTTTGTTATGTCTTCATCTAAATAAAAGCTTCCAATGGAAATGGCATGTCTCAAAAGCAGTGGCTTGGCTCAGATGATGTTAGCTGTTACGTGAGTTTTGCAAAATATACCAAACAATTTTTTGTCTAACATATGAACTTCTATTTCCTTCAAAAACAACTATATGAACTATTTCTCCACAGTCATGGCAGGGCTCAGAAAAATGTGAGAGAAGCAGATGACTGCTTGATCTCACCACCAGAGGTGAATAGACAAGGTTGGAAAATAGGACGAGTACTGAGTACCTCCCTAATAATATCATATATCTTCCCAGTTTCCCAGCCAAAAGATATGTAGTAATACAAAGACTAGATAATCTTGCAGCAACTAAGGGCATTAATTAAAAAAAGGAATAAAGAGCATAGACGACCTGATACCTCAGTAAACTTATTCATGCATAGTGTCTGAGAACATGCTTTGATGTTTGGCTAGATGTAAGCCACGAGTCCTGCAGGTTGGTAGCTCCCGTGGGGGTGCTTACTGGCTAAAGCAGTTCCCCAGACCCACCCAAACAGTTCGTGGGTCCTCCAAATCTGCTGGCTGAGCATGGTTAAGGCTGGAAGAACAGAGCGGGCTCAGGCTTGGGTTGGAAAGGTGTTTTATTCAGTGCAGCTCCATGTGCCAGGAGAGCACTTGCCAGAACATGTGCCAGAACAGTGATTTGGGCCCCTGTGCTCTCCTCTTACCAGGTCACAGCCTGGTTGGAGCACACTCTGGACCAATGGGGGAAGGTAAGGGGTGGGGTCCAGGACAGGGGGATACCAGGTGTGATATGGGGTACAGGGGTGGGGGTATTTTGGAAGGAGCAAACCAAGTACAGACAAATAAACAAAATACTGATACAAATTTAAAAACCTCAATCATGCACCGCAACAGAGTCCCATCACAAACCCATAAACAACAAAAAAATAAGTTTCTTAACCATGTGGGAACAAACTGTTCAAGTTGAAATAGGTAGCAATGGCCAAAGATGAACAAAACAAAGTTGTTCTAATATTAAAAAAAGTCCTGACTCCCAAAACTTAGTTCAACAAGTTAAGAAAATTAACCTTTGTACTTCAATTACCAAACAATGACAACAAAAACAAAAACAAAGGAACTAGTTCTTAAACCAGACTCAGATTTTTACTTGGATCTTAATCTTACCATTGTCTCCACTTACACTGACCTTTGCAAGATCCTACTGGACACAAGCATGAACACAGAAGTCAGTTCTAGGAAAGCCAGAGAGAAATTTATTAATGGATTTATGTGAGCCAATAAAAACCATAGAAGGTGCACAAATCGTTATCTCTTTGAAGTTTCTTTCAATGCATATGATTATTATTATTGCATTGATGCCAAAAAAACAGGGAGCTATATTTAAACTCCAAAGAGTTTAAATATTTGGAGTTCAAAATGCTAATCATATTTACATAGAAAGGGAAGGAACCCTCATAATAACATACATACGAATTTTATTGACTTATTTGTGTTCATTAACAGCAGATGTTCTCTGTAGCCAAAAAAAACCCTCAGGAACTTACTGGAAGAGAAAAGCAGACACGGTTGGTTAAAGCAAGGCAGTTATTTTACCCCATCATGTGCTGTTTTTCAAGCTTCTAGCAGTCAGATGGCTGATGGAAAATAAGCACAGTCATTTGTGAGGGCACAGGGAGTTATCAAGTAATAAAGGCTTTGTCTGATAAAAACTGATTGGTTCTTGTGGCAAAAGAGCAAAATTCCCTCCAAAGGTTAGAATGGATTTTTTTTCCACTGCTTGGAGTATAGGCTTCCCATTTAAAATATTTTACTTACTAATACAAATAAATCTTTGGGGTTTTTTCTATATCCTCAAATAGAATAGTTCATACTGTAATAAACTTACAGAAAATTAGCTGACAGCAGATCTGACATTTTGACATGTACTTTATAAATCTCTTCCTTCTTGTTGCTTACTGACAAGAATGCTAGAGATGAGTATGTCCTGGGGAACAAAAAAAAAAAACCAAACAAAAAAAACCACCACCAACAAAAAAAGAAGTAATTTGGATGCCATGATGATCTTAGTCTCAGATTTTGTATTTTAAATTTCTGGTAGATCTGAAAAGTCTTATTAATAAAAATATAGCCCAAGAGAGGAAAAAGTAAGATCAGTTCAGGGAACGGATAAGGGGAAGATTTTACCTGAATAAATAATAAATGGAGGGATATCCTTTCTCTCCTGCATATTTAAAGCTTTTTGAATGGAGCAGGTCAAAAGACTCTAAAGTTTACCAGAATTATGCAATTTTAACAATTTTAACAGAAATTTTAACAATTTTTTAACAGAATTATGCAATTTTAATGTTCAGTCTCTTATCAATTAAGCCAAATCAATTATAAGTGGCTTTTAAGTGAAAGCACCTGCTGAAATCAATGATATCATATGTACATAACCATTAACAAAGCTGACTGCAGTCCCCCACTCTTAAAGGCACTAATGGCAGAGCCAATGTACAGCATCTCCCACTTTTCCTTCTTCAGAGACTGGGCACTGCAATCCCATCTCAGCTGTTTTCTTTCTAATATGGTTTCTCAAGGAAATGAGGCTTGTGCAGACAGACTGTCTGTCGCTGTAGTGTCTGTCTCCCCAGGGACTTCAAGTTTCAGCCAAACTTACAGAGAAACAGAAGTCTCAGACATAATGTTAGACCAACAAGTTTCATAAAAATAATCACTGGGTAAAGGAGAAGTAACAAGCAAATGCTGTGACTGTGGGAAGAAGAACCAAGCAAGCGAACGTGAGCTTTTTAGCTTTACTGGAGACTCCATCTGGACAGGATACCCAGCAGATGCTCTATTCATTTGAAAATCTTCAATAGGAGTTTGTAATCAAGTGCAAATGCAAAGATTAAAAAAAAAACTTTTCTTGTTTCAGGATTTGAAATAAATAATTGCTTTTTTCAGAGCACTGAAATGAGAATAGAAATAAACAGGGAGAAAGAAAGGGTAAGTTTTTACCATATGCTCTCTCATGCTCCCAAATATTTCTGCTTTACTTAATGTTTCTGGAGGTGGTGACTAAAGCAATGGATTGTGGAAGCTTCTTATTCCAGCATAATGGCCTTTTTTTCTACAAATAAAAAGATGCTTCTCTCCTTCATTTGTTGGGTAATCATTTTTCAGAATACTCTTTTCCTCCACTTTAAAATCAGTCTCAAGTTCTAGACATGTCAATTTGTTTTCAACATTTGAAGTTCAGAGTATAAGCTGTCTTGAAATATTTTCTGACTATTCTGAATGTATTACTTTTTCTCAGCTCTCCATTTTTCAAAACCCAGGTGCTCACATGCTATCAGCCATCCAGGTGTTTTGGAAAGGAATCCCTATTAGAAAAGACCACAACCTCAACTGAGTACACTGACAAGAATATATATTATGTTCTTGAACTTACTCTTAATAAAAACGTATTAATTTATATACAGGCATTAACCACTATTTTGAAACTGGGATATGATCAAAGCCATATTGAGGTCTCATAACTTTTGTCAGATCATGTGCCTCAAAACATAGCCAAATTTAAAAAAAAAAAGGTTTTTAAATTAGTATTTCCCTTCTTATAAATATCAGGGTTTAAAGGGGACTCTCTGGCACCCCTTACTATGAACTTAGCCTAAAACAGATGCTGATTCTGACTTCTACCTCTGCACAAGACACAAGCAAGACTGAGACAGCAGGACAGGGAATTCCAGTTTCTGCAAACACAAGTTTACTTCAGAGCAAACTGCATTGAACAACACTGCAACAATTTCTGTCTTGAAACTGAAAAAAGAGAAAGGTTCTCTGCAAAATCTGAAGTGGGTCAGAAGCATGCTCCATGTGAGGGGTTGCTCCACATTCCCAAAGACATTGCAAACAAGAAGGCAGTACATGGTCATTATGGAGATGCATATGGAGATACATCATGGAGTTGCTGCAGTGGACTGTGCTGGTTTATGTTTGTAACAAAAAGAATAAGCAGCATAATGAACATGAGTCTGCATACAAAAAAAATTCTTCCCTTACAGTCACCCTTGCTGCTTTCAAGTTGCATGGTTATGAATAATGGACAATGTGTCCTTTTATTTCCAGATGATATATTGCCTAAAGAAATAAGCGCAGAAGCTCCCTTCATGTCCAGGATCTTAGTGACAGTTCTGAACAGATTTTTCCTCATATCCCTTTTTTTTTCCAAAAGTAATTAATATTAAAGGATAGTTGGGCTCACCCCTGTTACTACTGAAGCAAAGCCAGAGCAGTTTTAGCTTGGATTACTATGGATCATAAAAGTCTTTGCAAAGTAAGTATTGTTCACCAAAGTAATATGCTATTTTATTCCTTTCCTTCTCAGCTTTCCCATGTTATTGGTCATCCACTTGTTAAAAGGACACAGGCTGGGTGAAAGGCATCGTAATTGTTAGGAGATTTGGTTTCTTCTTTTATAAAATGTAAAAATAAAACATTGGTTCTACATCTCATAAAAACTATTTTTGTTGATTTGCAGCTGTAACTTGTTGTCATAAGGAGTTACAGATCTTTAACTCCCTTTTGAAAGAATTTATGTCAGAAACTTGCCTGTCCTTTTCAGACAAGTAGCTACACCTCCACACACCCCCTGAGCAAACTCACAGCATTGCTGTACTAGATCTGGTGACTTCGTGTCAGCCTGGAGAATCCTGTGGCACTGTGATCTGAGGTTCCACACAGTGATCTCAGAATGGAGGCCCACAGCTCACACCTCGTGGAGAAGGAGACGCAGAGGAAGGCTGTACTGATCTTCTAGATGGGCTTTTTAATTGCTTTTGATCTTTTTCTTCTTTTTTTTTCTATGCAATGCACCACCTCCTGTGCTTTCTCCCTCTCTATAAATCCAGGCACACTCACTTGACAGATCATGTCTAAGACTGGCCATTCATGATCTGCCATATTCAGCATGTGGGGTCTTGGAATGAGACAGAAAATGTGCAGAAAAGAACCATGAAAAGTATGAGGGGGAGCAGGACGTAGGAGCCAATTAAATGAGTCACACGCTCAATATAATAAACTTCAAGAACCTTCTCAATCTCCTAGCAGTGCTGCATATCCACAAAAATGGGTTTGAACTATAACTCCTGATAAATACAGCCACTCTAGTGCTGTATCCATGAACAATTAAAGCCGGAGGGAGATTGTCCATCTTCCTTTACCTTATGACTGATATTGCAAATCTGGAGTATTCACAAATACTTTATATATTGCTGCAGGATAGTATCCATGTTTCATTAGAAAATCCACTTGCATGTTCTCTCTTTAGACAATATTTTTTACAGTTACGGTAGGACATCACTACATTCCATTATAATGCAAAATGAATCTGGTGTTCTGAAAAGATTTCCTGCTTTTTTTGGATATATGAGAGAGACATAGTGTTCCAAGAAATCAGTAATGCCTGAGGGCATCCAAAATCATCTTTTAAAGTCCATTACCCAGGCTTATTTGCATGAAGAACTGCATTTTAAAGGTTAAGTTACCTGTTATCATAGAAAAGCTACTACACTGCTTTAAAATAGACTGCTCAAGGCCATAACAAATTACTTTCCCAAATGTCCTTACTTTTAAAGGCTCAATTCAGTGAACCAATAACTTACTGTTAATTTGTAACATTTTCTCAAGTCCTGCCTACGGAATAGAAAACGAAAATAAATTATCCTCCGGTGCTTAACAATGCCTTCCTTGCATATAAATATGCTCTGAAGATGTGAATACTGCTTAGCAAGGTCTTTGGGTGTTTTTGAGATCTGCAAATTCAAAGAGTTACAGACCCTAAAAATCCAAAAGGCACACAAAGCCACTGACACCTCCATTTTTCCAAACTTTGATTTCAAGAGCAGATCTATCTGAAAATAAGAAATTGTCTCAGAATGTTCATTTATTTCTCATTCAATGTATGAAACACACCTTTGGATGGAGAATGTCTCCGTTTAAGCTATTTAAGTGTTTTAGAAATTATCTACAACATAAACTGCATGTTCAGTATGTTATACACAAACTTGATGGTGCCAGCACACAGCAAGTAAAGTAAATCAATTTGATAAACAGAGATATTTAAGGTGTATCTGATGATATTTTTCCTATCTTTGGTCTTATGAAATCCTTGAGAAAACAAAGCCATCAGGGAGGACTGCAAGTAACAGCAAATCTGCAAAACCAAGGAACTGATATTTTAAGTACTAAAGAGGCATTTAACGTCAAAAGGAGCAGAAGTCAGGGCTATATCAACAAATAAAAGAAGTATAAAAATTTTTTTCTGAAATATACACACTCCTAATGAGAAGCTCAGCTTAACATTGGCCATTCTTACTCCCTTTTCAACACAACTTACCAGCTGATGGCAATTCTGAGGATAGAATGAGTAAAGATGTCACTGGTGGGACAGGTGGTGTCTTCACACATCCCCTTTAGATCTGCAGAGCTATGAAAATGAAAACAGGGAGCAACAGCACATGTCTGAGTGACAGGAAGAAAAGTCAGTTCTGAATGCCCAAGTATGAAGAGCAAGGAACCACTTGTCCAGGTATGGAGTGAGTACAATCTTCTCACATTCTCACACTGGTCTAAAGACTCATTTTCTTTGTCCTTAGTTTAATAAATAGCATTCATTCCATGTGGGAGTAGAAAAGGAGCTTTTCAGCAGGGGAAAAAAAAAAGAAGAAGAAAAGAAGAAAAGAAAAGAAAAGAAAAGAAAAGAAAAGAAAAGAAAAGAAAAGAAAAGAAAAGAGAAGAGAAGAGAAGAGAA
>JBBMKD010000053.1:30586674-30630410 GCA_037834095.1 Argya squamiceps | reverse complement strand
AGCGCTGCCTGCGTCCGCGGGGGAGCGCAGCGGAGCCGCTGCCGCGCTCCCGGCGTCCCGCAACTTCCCCCGGAGCCCGGCGGAGCGCAGCATGCGGGGCAGGGGCTGGAGGCGGCGGCGGGGCCGGCATCGCGCTCCCCGGACATGAAGCGGCCATCGGAAGCTCCAGGTAACGCTGCCCGGCGGAGTGGCGGAGCAGACATCCCCCGGTGGCCGGGGTATGACGGGGGGCAGGGTTCGGAGGGGCAGCAGTCGGGGCTGAAAAGGGCCGCCGGAGGCAAGCGCAGCCCGGCAGCGGGCGGGGGAGAGCCGGTCCCTGCCTCCACCACGGAACGGCGGCAGTGGCCGCGCCTGCCCGGGGAAGTCGGTCAGAGACCCCTCGGAATCCTTGTGGGTGCCCCCGGTCCGACACCGGTTTAGCCTGCTCGGTCGCCGGGCTCGCCGAAACTTTGCCCTCCGCCGACTCCCGGTAGGAATCTGGGGCTGCAGCGGACAGTCCCCGCCGTGAGACTGGCAGGAGACCCCCCCAAATTGTATGTAAGGGGGTTGCTGCGAAGTTTAGCCCTCAGATAAATTTTTGGAGGCGGCGAGGATCCTTCGCTGGGCAACTAAACTTTCATAAGATCTGATATTGCTTGGAGACTGGTTACTGATACTGTCATAGGCACTGCCACTTATCATTTCATTTTTTCTTAATTATTTGCTGATCTCCTTAGCAACTGAAGTAATTTGCAAGGTTGAAGCTTGGTTGCAGCTTGATTTACAAAGTAACATGGCAAAAGGGATGAATTTGTTGTTTCACTGATGCATATTTCCCTTGTACTCTCTCAGAGGGATGAGAGCTGCAGAGATGTTGACTTCACGTAGCTGGTCCTGCTGTAAAGAGACTGTTGATTAGTCCAGCTGAGGCTCTGTTGCACATCACCCACTTGCTCTTCTGTGTCTCGGTTTTCTTTAAGACAAGCGAGTTACTGTGTTTTAAGAAAAAAATCTCTCTTCAAGGAAATTCAATCTTCAGTGAGGGATTAGTGGGAGATGATAGTTTTATCTGGCTAAGGTCACTAGGACAAATTAATCTCTAATTCAGCATGGTTGAGAGAGCACTCCATTTGCCTTGCTGATCTCAGGATCAGCTTGCTGCAAATATGATGTAAAGCCATTTTTTCATCACTGTTAGGTCCTGCACCAAGCACAGTTTATCCCAGTTCAGGGATTTAGTCCAGTGGATCAAGACATCTCCCAGATGTAGCTCACTAACAGTTTTTGCTGTCCAATCCATCATGTCACAAAATCTCGTGGATTACGATGTTTGGGTAATCTGTATCTGGTGAGTCAGAGAAGCTGAGCACAGCTGTCAGGAAGATTTAATGCAGAGTGCCTTTTCCATTCAGGAGTGATAAAGGCAGAGTAGAGCCTGGAGACTGGGGGAACGTGGCTGCTCTGTGAATATTTCCTCTGGCAGCGTCATACACACAAGGAATGCGAGTTTATGCAGACCTTTAAAAATGTAACTTTTGCATACTAACTTTTTGTATACTAATTGCATAGGTTGCCATTAGTCTGTATGTAATTAATGGCTGCATCATGTACTTGAATAGGATTTGTAAGGTTGGGACTAAAAGCATGAATAATTATACTTGTATAATATTGTTGTTATAATTTAATAATACCTCATTCTAAAAATCACTTTTGCTTCTGAGTTCCTGAGGAACCTTTGTCAAATGTCATGCTAGAAAAAAAAATAGGGCTATGAGAAAACTAACACCTGAGCCATCATTTTTGTATTTCATGTTATAATTGACTAGCACAGCCCTAATTCATCTGATACATGGACTGGTATAGGGGGAGAGCACCTGTGTGGACATTGGAAGTCAGTGAGAGGTGCAGAGATGTATTAATGTCTTGTGGGCTGGTGAGACTTGGGCGAGACTCAAGACGAGACAGTCACAAGAGATGTGGTGCAAGGGAAGGAGGTAGGGGATGTAGAAATGGTGTGAACCTTCTGGAGGATGAGCAGAGATCTTTAATGTTTTAGAGTGCTTGATCTCTGTAGGGGCTGAACGCTGTTCCTGCAAGGCAGGAAGCAGGTATTCCTGCAAAGCAGGCAGCAAGGTTGTGTGCAAATACTTACATTTTCACTGTGCAGAAAGTACCAGCCAGATGTGGGACTATTTGCATCACCAATGTACAGGAAAATGCTTTACAGTAGGAATGACATCTAACAATATGATGTTTTTAACAGTGCAAAGACTAACAGTACTGCTTGCAAAATCATTCAGGTGAATTTTGATCTCCAGTCCAATTCACTGCTTCAAACAATAAATGTGCTACATAGAGATTTTTTAGCAAAGTCTCAAATGAGCTGTGAGAGGTAGTTTGGAGTACAGGTTCTGTTGGACTAACAGCAATAAGCCTGAAGGTACTTACAGAGGATGAGAAAACTGGTGTAGATATTATTCATGTCATATTAGTGGGAGAGAGCCTAGAGAAAGGAGTGTTTAGGATATTAGTTGATCTTCAAGTGCAAACTGATGGCGTGACTGTATGTTGCCTGACAGTCCCCTTTTCCATGAGCAGGTCTAGGTTCTCTTTACTTTTAAAAACAAAAGAAAAAAACAAACAAGCTCCTCAGAAATAACCAAAAAACAACAAACATACACATTAAAAACTTCAAAACCAAGAACCAAATCCTTATCTTCTCTAGAATGTGATTGGTTGTAGTCAATTTTGCTGTAGTCAATTTCTGACCACAGAGGATTTTCCCTATGCTAGCATATCCCTAGGATATGTCTCGTCTTTCTTCTTGAACAGTTAAGAAGCATGTGCACCATTACTGTTCAGATGAATCATCTCAGGGAGTAATGTGTTTTTGGCACTGAACTTAAAATATTGCACTTTAACATCACAAAGAAATTATTTCTTTGAACAGAATTCAAAAACAAAACTCCTAACCATGCCCTTCACTTTACTATAAATCAGAAAAGGTATCTACCCAGCTCATTCAGAAATAATGGTGAAGTACTTGGCCAAAGTTTGTTGGCACATGTTAGCTGATAGTATTGAATAGCAATATGTCTCTTAAGAAAAATATGCAAGATTGAAATTTGTGAAGTAAGACTTCTCTAAGACCTGAAGTAGTGTTACTGGGATGAAACAAAATGCCAGGTTTTTTAGCATAGGGCTAATTGTAGGCTTTGTTCTTCTTGCCACTTAAGGCATTATAACCCAGAAATGTTTATGCAAACATTTCGAGTAAGTTCAAATGATCACATACCCGATAAATATTTGTGTTGAACAGGCTTGACTTTGCAGAACATCTTGGGTAATTTGTGCAGAAGATGTGGGGAACACAGGTTGAAGAGCAAGTTGCAGCTCAACAGTCCTACTCTCCAAAAGAGCAAAGAACTTGTTGGGAAGGTAGGCACTACACTGTGAAGTGGGCATTGAAAGGAAGGCTTCTGCTCATCAGAGTACTTACTCTCTAAATACTCTTGGGTGTCCTGTGGTATGTTTAGGATGTCTGTCATTTGGATTTGCCCTGCCAGAAAAGGCAGAGAAGTTTTCATTTTGCAACTCCAGTGAGCTTTGAAAATGGACAATCGAGTTTTCAGCCCTTGTGAACTGTTTTTGCTCCTTAGAACTAGAAGGTACTATGCTGATATACACCAGTGACTGATGTCTGCCCATGTGATTTGGTTGCAGACTAGCTTGGAGTTTCTGATGAGCTCATTGTAGGCATGGACAGAAGCATGCAATGTTATCTAGTGTATTAAACTTGGTAACCCTTACAAACCTGAGCATTGAACTAGTATGTCCCATTTGGAATATCTCCAGGATCACAGCTATATTCAGCATGGGAGATGAGTTTAAGTGCCATTCACTTGTTCCAAGTCAATTACATTAAAAATTAGGCTGCATAGCTGGCAGAATCAGGCATTCACATGGTTAATGGGAAAGACAACCTTAGCAACAACTGTTCATCTCCTGTTTTGTGGATGCTTTATAATCCAGTCTTCAGGTGCGTGGTTTTATGGTAATGTAGTTTTTAGATGCCTTGCTTCATACAGTAGACTAACTAAATGAGCAATTACTAAATACCTTTTTCATCTGTCAGTGTGTTTTCATTGTGCCTTATGTCTGTGTGCCATACAAATTCACACTGTGGTACAGAATTATGTTTTGATGGCAGTTTCTGTAATGCTTCATAGGTTTCACCCTCTAGAATAACTTGCATCTGTTAATTGTTGCTATAGACTACCTAACTAGCAAAAACAACTAAGTAAGGAGCTTAGAACTGGTTGAAAAATGCTCCTCTGGATTGCTAACTTTTTGAAAACCTCATGCAGTTAGCAGCTTCAGGAG
Source organism: Argya squamiceps (assembly GCA_037834095.1). Lineage (NCBI taxonomy): Eukaryota > Metazoa > Chordata > Aves > Passeriformes > Leiothrichidae > Argya > Argya squamiceps. Next base: position 30,626,048 of record JBBMKD010000053.1, on the reverse strand, counting down.
AATTTAAAAGCCTAGAAGAATTTATGAATCCTGATATTAAACTTTAATTCAAACCAATCAATTTATTTTTACAATATTTCTGTAGCTAAAGTCATGTTAGTATATCCCTTGTATAAACAAGGGATCCCTGTGCAATCAGAAGGGATCCCTGTGCCAGACAGAGTCACAGCATTTTGACTCTCATCTCAGCACTTCCTCAGAATAGTCCTTCCCAAATTTAGCGTGCAGAGGTTCCATATTTTTATAACTGCGAAACTGGTGGCTGTAATATGTTCATTATTTTGTAATGGTTACCAGTTCATGTAGTTTGTGTGATCTCACAGAAATTCTATGGCAAAGGCTAAGAGAGCTGCAGCTCTCAGAGATAAGGATTTATCAAGCTCTTGATGTAAACACCCATTCTTTTCCCTGTCCTTCCTCAGAACCTATGAACAGTGTCAAGAAAGGTTTTGGGGGGGAAATTGAGCAATCATGTTACCTGGGACTGTATACAAAATCTAAAATGGAAAGAAAAATGTAATTCTGGCACTACTTTTGAACATTTGACTTGGCAGTCTTGCAACTCTCCTAATGTTTGATTATTTTTTTGAAGGCAAACAAAGCCAGTGTATATATAAGTTCTTGTGAAAGGTGAAATGTCCCATTCTCCAATCTGTGCCTTCATATTTCTTCTTTTAATGGGTCATTAGAAGGTTCAGCCCTTTAGTTTCATAGCACATCTTCTACCACTCAACTTAAGTGTAGATTTGTCAGCAGAAGACAGCAGCCTGCCAGATTGGCAGAGGGTTACAGAAGAGGGAAATAAAGAACTGAGGAGGAGTGAAAATTTTTGCTTTTGGACTATATTAATTAATTGCATCAGTAATTTTAGGTTCTTAAGTAGCAGATGTAAATTCTCTAGAGAGGTGTGCTCCAAGGTTTACCTCCTGAAACTCTTGTTTTTCTTCTGCTTAGTCCTCTTCTTTCCCTTTACACCCTCCTCATCTGCTTTTCCATTCTCATATGCCTTAACTGACTTCTGCATCCTCAGACTACCTCCTCCTCAGTTTCTTTAGTAACAGTGATGATGCTCCATTAGCATGCACCTCCCCTGGTTTTGCACTTCCTTCCCTATATGTGTCTCTTACCCTTCTCTTTCTCCCCTTTTTTAACTATCCCGCTGCCCTCCACCATTTAGGTCTTGATTTTAATTTTTTTGCCCTCAAGCCTCGTCTTTTCTTCATCCATCTTGCATCATTAGAGAATACAATTTCTTCTTTTATTCTCCTTTCCATCTGAGGCTGCTTCTTTCTCCTCGTCCCACTGTCCACAGTCTCCTGGCCATAGCCACTATCAGTGGCGCAGAGCAGAGGTTTGTCCTGCTCAGATGCTGCCCCAGCTGGTGGGTGAGATTGGAGAAATGAGTTTAGATAATAATGTGGGGGTTGGATACCTCATCTGAACTCTGAAGGGGTGATGGTAATCAGTGCAGGTGAACTCACCTGTGAATTTACTGGCAAACTCTAAGCAGATACCAGGGAGAGCAAGAATGAACAGAAATGTTTATTCCTCTGCTATGTATGTGTACATTTTCTCAGAAAATGGTAAAAAGCATATCTCATAGCACAGAATCACCACTGTGCCAAATCTTGCATCCCTGTTTCAAACAATACTGCCTCTAAAATATTCTCCAAAAAGAATATGGTTGGGGTTTTTCCTATCTACATACAAGCAAATTTTTTTTTTCCTTTACTAAGTTTTGAGAAAAAGCTGACTCATTCTTACTGAATGTTCCCAAAACTTGTGCCTGAGGTAAGCACTAGACACAGATTTCTTCCTCATTGCTTATATTGGCAAAGGTAGAAGAAGCAGAATACGAAGTACTGTTATTTATTGAACAACTTTAATAACTTTTGAAATAGGCCGTTGCTACCTGAACTATAAGTTATTGAATTTACAAAAAAAAAAAAAAAGAAAGGAAAGCAATTAAGCAGTTCATATGACATTTAAAGCTAGAAAGGCTGAGAAAATTCTTTGCTTGAAAACGTGTGACATTTTCTGATTGTAAAGAAAAGCATGTTGTAACTGCTTCCCACTAGACAAGAAAAAAAAAACATTTAAGGATCAGGCTTTTTCTTTCCTTTTTCTTTCTACTGGGAACTCTATCTGTGTTGGTTAGGAAACAGGTAGGGGATACCATTGCCAAGTCATGCTCCAGAGGATCATTTCCAGGTTTTTTTAATGAACTGTCAGAAATTGCATTGCTTTGTCCAAGACTGAAGAATTGTTGCATTCTTTTTGAAGACAAAATACTGTATCTACAGTATATAATTGACACATGAATGCAAAATTTCATGTTTACATGAAACTAACATTAAGTTTATGTCACCTTAGAACTAGATTTCACCGGTAATTGTATGAAATCCTAAGGATTAATTAATTCCCCGTATTTTTTAAAAGGCATAGGAAATCATGCAGAGTGTGAATGGTAAATGTTAACATGCTGTACCTCTGTATCTTTCTTTTGACAGCAACGAGTGCAAAGCTAGCTGCACAATTAATCTGTGGCAAGGAGCACTGGGAGACAGCTAAAAGACAGTGACAATGCCTTTAAACTGGCAGACACTTCCTACTCGACTTGGAGTTTGTAAAGTGAACTGCAAAGGACTCACATGCCTCTTGCTCTTCACCGTGAGTGTGTGTGGCAGTGCCCCGGGGATGTGTCCAGCAGCCTGCATCTGTGCCAGTGATATCGTAAGCTGCACAAATAAGAACCTCACTCGAGTGCCAGGAAATCTTTATAAATGTATGAAAAGGCTGGATCTGAGTTACAACAGAATTGGGATTTTGGAGCCTGAATGGGTCCCAGTGCTGTCTGAGAAACTGAACACTTTAATAGTCAATCATAATAGCATTAGCAGCATTAGCACTGGAAGCTTTTCCACAATTCCGAATCTGAAGTATCTGGACTTGTCATCCAACAGCCTGAAAACACTGGGCAGCCCTGTGTTTCAGGAGCTAAAGGCACTGGAGGTTCTCCTGCTGTACAACAATCAAATAACACAGATTGAGTCTTTAGCCTTTGGAGGATTGTACAAATTACAGAAACTGTACCTAAGCTACAACTTGGTCTCTCATTTCCCACTGGACTTATATGTTGGAAAACATAAACTGACAGACCTTGTGTTGCTGGACATCTCCTTTAATCACATCCAGACGATGCCTATTCAGCGCCTGAGTTCAGTGCCAGCCAAACAACTTAGTGGAATTTATCTTCATGGCAACCCATTCCATTGTGACTGTGTCCTGTACTCCATGCTAATCTTCTGGTATCAAAGGCATTTCAGCTCCGTAGTGGACTTCAAAAATGAGTACAGCTGTTTGTTGCAGTCAGAGCCAAGAGGTCATAATAAACTGCCTTTACTGCACGACAACTTTATGAATTGCTCTGAAAGTACCGTCAACAGCTCTTTCCAAGCCTTTGGGTTTATTCATGATGCCCAGGTTGGTGACAGGCTGATTGTACACTGTGACAGCAGAATCAGCGGGACGGGCACACAGTTTGTTTGGGTCAGTCCAGACAATAGATTACTGGAGCCAGACAGGGAGACCGATAACTTCAAGGTGTTTCCTAATGGCAGCCTGGAGATAACAGATGCCCAGCTAGAGAACTCAGGGCTGTATTCCTGCATTGCAATAAATAAGAAAAGACTATTAAATGAAACCATAGAGGTCAGAATAAATGTTAGCAATTTCACAGTGAACAAGTCCCACGCTCATGAGGCATTTAATACAGCTTTTACCACCCTTGCTGCCTGTGTGGCCAGTATTATTTTAGTGCTGCTGTATCTCTATCTGACCCCCTGCCCGTGTCAATGTAAGGCAAAAAAGAAGAAGAGGAAGCTGAACCAAAGCAGTGCGCACCCATCCATACTGAATTCCGCACTGCCGCAGGAGCTGCCAGCCGACGAGAAGAAGGCCAGCACTGGTAAACGGGTGGTGTTCCTGGAACCTGTGCACGAACCAAAACAGAGTCAGAATGGGAAAGTAAAACTGTTTCCTAATGACAGTGTCATTACAGAGAGTATCTTGAAAACTACTCGAACAAAATCTGACTCCGACTCTGTCAACTCTGTGTTCTCAGATACACCTTTCATGCCGCCAGCTTAGTTTGCTGCCTGTGTTTGTATCGTGCAGTTCCATTTCTGAATACCTCCTTTGCCTGTAGCAAACCATCAGGACAAACAAATAAAACGAGATAAAATGTTTTAAAAAAAGGTATGTTTTGTCAGTCCTTGAACTGCGTCTCCTCTCTTTACAGGCTGTGCAGCAGCGATACCTCGCTCAGGAAAAGCAAACAGCTTGTCATTATTGTGAGTGTTTTTTAATGCAAGCTTAGCCTTGGTTTTTCTCTCTGGTCCATACACAGCAATTTCTCGTGTATGTTTAGAGACACTTTCAGTGCATACAGCTGACTCTGCAGAGGCAGGGGCTGACCCCTATGCAAGACCCAGTGATGCTGATAACTCAGCTCTTCTGAAGTGTGCACAGAAGCAGCTTATGGCTAGGGAGAAAAATGTCCAGACTTTCTGTAATTCTTTTCACAGACTCATAAAATCTTTACGTAAAATCACTACGGGAAAAAAGTCATGATTTTTCTAGGACTGCTTGGCATAAAAGGATTGAATTTGCCACCAGAATGCCTAGCAGCACTGGGTGAATGTTTGCGGCCTTCAGCTCATAATGTATTTGCAAATAATTGCTTGAAAACATTAAATGGGGACATTGTAATAATTTTATTCAAAATGTAGTCATGAGATTACTTATGAAATGTGCTTGTATTTGTTTATAAAGGGTTCACATAATGAAAACAGGTAAAAGTTAATATTATACCTTTGCAGTTGCCTCAGTCAAAAAATGAAAATTGTCAGGCATGAGGATTTGCACAAATCAACAGTAACTAATTAAGCTGTGATAACTGGATTGATTATAACCAGTTGTCTTAATTCCACTGCTCACTGTATGCTTGGCATCACATGTGGTACACAAATCTGCCACTATCACCAGGGCTCTTGCTTCATCTTAGGGGTGAGTGACTTCTCTTTAAAGATAATTATGAAATTGGGGAAATATTTTAATTAGTTTTTTCAGTGGCACATGGTGTCCACAGCCTTATTAAATTTACTTCCTAGATTTTTTTCTTAAAAGAGGGAATGCAGTATTAGGGCAAACTCATGAAAATATAGAAGACTTGACATGCTCTAAATTCAGAAAACACAGATTTTACCTAGACTTGGCCATTGTCTTGTACATACTGTGTTCTTTGTTGCATGTATCACAAAGTTTATGAGTCTGGTAAAACTGACCTGGACTGGTTATGCAATATAGGTTGCATGAAGCATTCTGTTCTATTCACTGTTTCTTTTTCTGTTATATGTGCCTTCCTGTTTCCTTTTTCCTGTTTCCTTTTTCCTTAAATTAAACTTGCTTACCTTGGGGCTGGGCTGGACTTTTCCAATCTTCCTCACAATGATAAGTAGCAACTTCAAAGGAGTTTCTCAAGTAATTACAGCTTACCAAAGACAAGTAAATGGAGCATGTCTGTATCATTCTATTTTGGGGAAATACACTGAAAGGGTAAAGGATAAACTAAATCAGAATCAAAGGGCTACACGGTATGGCAACTATAATTTATTTTCAAGAAGATTAGTGTAACAGCCACTTGCCATTTTTTGTGATTTATTTTGAGAGGTGTATCAACATGCTAGAGCTTATATCTGGCTGAGCCAAAGCTATTGATTTGCTATGGAGAAATCCTGATGCTAATTGTTTGAAGACAAGCTATCTGACAAACAGATTAGCTCAGGAAACAGTGTCTCTGTATTGTGTACAAAGTATGTGGAATTATAAAAAAAGCTGAAGATATTAACTCAGATATTCCAGGAAATGGAAAATGGAAATTATTTTTCTAAGTAGAGGATAATAAATATTGAGGAGAGGAAGATGACCAGAAGTTTGGGTCTTTCATTTTTACATTTATCTGTGTAAATTTAAAAACAGCTTCTGCTTTCAAGCAGGTTTGTGTCCTTTCATAAAGCTCTTTCCATCTTTCATCTGTGTATACGCAGTAACTCAAAATCTATATTTTTACATATAAAGTATGATGGAAAAACAGTGACTGTCTTTGTTAAAATCAAGTTGAGTCATCTGACACTATGGCAAAGGTTTGACATTGTCTCCTTCTCAAAGACTTTTTTTTATATATATATTTTACTAAGCTCCATGATTTCCTATTATTTCACATGTATGGTTGATGAGTGGGTGGATGTCCTCTGTGGTGTGCAAGGAGATGATGGGTGACCAAAGGGCTGAAATGGTGGTGGGGTAGAGTGGGAAGCAGAGCAAAAAATACTCTGCAGACAGTTGTACAGATCAGTTACAGCTCTGGGCAGATGTTATGCTCTGTTGTCATACATCAGATTGATTGACCCAGATTTCAGTGTTTACACAAGAGCGCGGATGGTCCAAATTGGGCAGAAAAAGAAAACAGGCAGTATGGCTGGGAGGCAGACACACTCCTCCTTAGCAGCCACAGCTGAGCAGGTACACTCCACTGCTCTTTCCAGCACAGGGCACTGGGAGTATCGTGTGTGGAACTCACTGACTGTGTTAAATCTGTATGGTAGTCCTAAACAAAAAAGGCAGAGATCCTTCAGCCTTGCCTCCACAGGGCTGCTGCACTGCAGCAAAAGCATGGGGATTTGTGGGATCAGAGTAATCCTGACAGATGACTGGAGAAGATGAGCATTGATCTAAACAGCAGATATTCACTGTGACTCTTAACTGTCTGTGTTTTACTAACTCCTTCAAAGTGCTCACAGTTGAAACCATGAGTATGGACAAGGTGGTAAAATCAAAGCTTTTGAAAGGGGTGGCTTTTTTGCTGCTTCTTACATATTATAGCCTCATGAGTTCAGTAGGTTTAATGAATTTTAATGAAGATTTTTAATCATTAATGAATATTTATCTCTACCACCAGCACCATAATCCACAGCCCCAGTCCCCTGTTGTCTTGGAAGGCTGTGGAAAGCCACTGCAGCTCATCAGTTCCTCTCCTTCCACAGCAGTGTGAGCCCCATCAGGGCTGTGAGCAGGGAGCCAGTGCTGCCGTCTGGCTCCATGGCCTTGCAGCACCCGGGTTATCACAGGGGCAGAAGGGGCGGCCCAGATGCCACACCTGCAGCTCTGCTGTGGTCTACTCTCCTAGAAAGGCTTTGTTGACAGGCCTGTCCTACAACTCTGTCTTCCCCATTAGCCTGTGTCCTGAATTTCCCACTGATGTTTCTGGGAACTGCAAAAAAGCTGAATGATACTTTTAATGATGCAGACAGAGCACAGTTCTGTGAGGTGTTGGGTGCTCTGGCACCAGGCCAGATGTGCTCTTCAAATGGATTTGCAGTAAGGTAGAGACACCAAGCTACTGGCAAGTCTGTGACTAGGCATGGTGTTGCTGCCTCTGCAAGATGCTTGGAGTGAGATATTCCCCACTGTGCTCTGATGACCCCAGGTGCTTTTGCTCTCTCTTGTCTTCTTTCCAGTGCCTGAGACCATGCCATAGGCAGAGCTCTAAGCTTTAGTTTAGCACCGTCTTTCCTGTGGGGGCTCCTTTGAGTATACATCCTCCACTGCTTCTATTGGTGGTAAGCAGCTTTTCTCCTACTCAAGGGCCTATTGCATTGGTTCCAGCTGTCTCATGGATCAAAAATAAGGGTAATGTCTGCAGGCAGCTCTGGGGAATTATGTCCTTGCCTCTCTGTCTGTTTCCAGTACCACATATGCCTGCAAGCATCAGCTTTTGTGGAGTGTGTTGGAAACAGTCATGTTAAGCCAGCATGAAACCTATCAGGTCTGTCTGGAGTGCAACAACAGCAGCTGCACAACCACATTGTCCCTGTGTTCTCTACCTGTAGTGGCAGGAGACAGGTAAAGGTGCTTGCTGGTCATCTTTTCTGACCTTGATAAGATTCAGTGTCTGACTCAGATCACCTCACTAACAATGGACACATTCAATATCTGACTACCCCTCAAATACACTGAGCAGCTGCCATATGTGCTGGAAGCTGAGGGTGAACCAAAGTGCTTTCCTGGCAGCTGCCTTTAATCTGCAGTTGGTTACATAAGCCAATACTATGTGCTTTTAGCCCAGTAATATACCTCCTGCTTGCTAGGCAAGTGGTGCTCCAGGTTAGTAATGTGTCTGTCTCCTTAGCAGCACTTCAAAAAGTCAGATTTCTAAGGACTGCTAGTTCATGAGTATCAAAGAACAGACTATATAGCTCATTCTGAGCAGCCAAAACCCTAGGGCAAAATTGTGATTAAACCAAAAACTTTAATTTAGGATTGCACAAAATTATTTCTTCCCTCTAGAGTAAATCAACCTCCTTTGGAGTGCTTTTGTACCTTGTCTACAGCCTATTCCTATGCACCTCTCATGTCTCTGAACTGGATGAAAATAAACCAGCCTTTATGGGCCAAATCATACTGTTGTGGTCATCTCTAAAGTAATGCAGCAGGGACAGTCCCGTGTGACTGCAGCCACTGGCCATCCCACCCAGCACACCCTCCTGTTCTCATCCTCAAGGCCAAGTCGTCACCATTTGGCTGTGGCAGGTGCAGGGACCTTTTCCAGCCTCTTCCTTCGTAGTTTTCGTCTTAAGGACTGACTATCGGAAGATGATTTCTGGATGAACTGCAAAGTTGCTGTAAGGGATTATTTGAATTGAATTAAAACAACTACTTCCAAGTGCCTTTTAAATCATGAGAGCTGCATTGGTAAGTAGCAGCTTAGGATACACATTCAATTTACAGATTTAGGAATTTAGATTTTTCTTTCTTTTTGCTCTTTCTGATAAACAGTACTTGAATCATTAAATATATAGAAAAAAAGAAAATGCATATTTAAGGATTTTTTCCTCTATTACTCTTTTTTTCATTTGTCCAGTAGGGCTCAGATATGAATAAAAGCAGAAAATTGAGGTTAAAGAGGATAAAGGCAAGAAATAATTTGAACCAAAGTTCACTTGATATTTTAAAAGAAGGCTAATATCTTAGCTTTTGTCTTGAGTAGGTACATGTTAAAAAAAACCAAAAAAACCCCAAAAAACCCCAAGCATTTATTACCTAAATACAGTATTTCATGGATATTTTGGAACTTCTGTATGGTAACAGAGTTCTGACAGTAATAAAGCTATGAAAGTGATCCATACAAAAATCTAAGAGTATTATTAAAGTTGTTTCTGAGCAAGGAGTATCCCAAATTTGCTGAAGAGATCATGTCATAGATAAAAGGACCATACCTCTCTTCCTTACTTAAAACAAATTTCTAACATTAACAGTAAAGAAATTGAGAAAGTATTTTTCTTGTGAATTACTGGTTTATGTTCTGATTTTGTTAGGAGGATTCTTTTCCTTGTATGAATCTATTTTCCTTTCCTTTGCAGAATAACGTAATTAACTGGAATAATACTTTCTCATTTAGTTCTCCTAATGAAGTCTACATTTAGTAGGGAAGGCAAGGAGGGTCAAGAATTATATAATCATTTTGACATCACCGAGATGGCAGGAAAAGTTAGTTGTGGATTTAAGTATTCTTTGATCAAACATGAGACTATTCAGGCATAAACCTGTGGGTTGTTTTAATTTTACTGATATTTTCTGTCTCATTTGAATAATTCAAAAATGGCATATTTTAGGTTTTTAAAAGGAGAAAGACTATTCCTGAAACTTCTTGCATCAACCTAAGTAAATTGATACAGAAACCATCAGTGATGTGAAACAACTCTGTTAGCATAGAGTGACTCTGGTATATAGGGAGGCTGTCCAGTGTATGTGAATAGTTGTCATGACAGCCAGGGTTCAACTGTATTTCCTAGGCAAGCTAGAGCCAAATTGCATTATACAGACCTTTCCTAGACAATCAGGAAGATGTTTTTCTTCAGTGAAATTAGCTTTACAAATTCAATTGCAATTCCCATTTAGGCCATACTACAGATCCCATTTTGAACTCAGTGCTTTTATTTGCACTTTTGAGCTATGCATGGAACATAATAGGCTGCCACAGCATATGTTCCTATATATATTCCCATATATAGGGACATCAGGAGAGGGAAAGAGCAGTTAAGGGGGAGTTGTTTGCTTGAGAGCTGCATAATGTGGTACACTGCCAATTTCTCTCCTCAAGGGTGAGTGGTCCTAAATTCAAAATGCTCATCAAATCCAAGCAAATTTTAGACATCCTCTCCAGAGGGGGGTGGACACTCCAATATGTGAGAGCCTCAGCAAGTGCTGCCTTTGCACAAGACAAAATGTCCTTTCACAGAAACAAAAGGATTTCTAGCCCTTTCCCTGGTAGCTGAGGTGATGTCGGCAATAATAGACCACAAAATAAATTAGCTCTGATAACCACTGCTGTTGCCTGGAGCAGCTCAATTAGCCTTTTGCCTTTGGAGCAAAAGGGTTTATAGTACTAGATAGAGCCTCAGACCAGGCTACATCTGACTTTTGTCCTCTTTGCTCTTTTTACTTGGCACCAGAATCAGAGAGCCATTAGATTTGTTATTTATGGTTTTTTTTTTTTTTTTATGTGAATACTCATGCAGAACAAACAATCTTGAGCCTTTTTTCAGGCAGTCCACCATTGCCTGTAAAAACATTGGTGGAAGAGAAAAAAAGTTTTTCACCACTCACATGTAAGTCTAGCCTGGATCCTGTTGAAGGAGATGTTTTGCAAAAGAGCAGAGGGTATATACTTGCTTCTCTGACCTTTGTTTTGCTAAACAAAAATTAATATATTTGAGCTATTGCCTGAAATAATTTCAAATCTTATTTTTAAAACTACTTTCATGAATGCAAGTGAATGACATTTGTTGTTGCAACTCTATCAGTTGATTTCTGATTTGGAGATGAAAGAATTATGTTTTCTCTTTTCTCCTTCCCTATTTGTCCATAAAAAGATAATGCAACTATTTTTCAACACACATGTATCCCCTCACCTTTTTATTTTCAAGCATGGATAATCAGCCCAAATAATTTTAACAAAATGTTCATGTTGCAGTTGAATGGTCTCTGTGATCCATATTTTCTGTAGAGATAAGCCAATTTGTTGATTATGCTGTCCTGTTTAGACATGCTGTTATTATTGTTGCCACATTTGTGGCATATAATTTTTCTAAAATTTCCTTACCATTACAGATTAAAAAAAACCACAGCAGAATGTCAGAAATCGCTGCATTTACTGAAAACAGTAATTTTTGTCCTTTAACGCTGTAACGTTTTGTCTTTTAGCAGTCCCACCTAGTAGTTCACACAGAATGCAGTCAGAAGGCTTTCAACAGCACCTGCTTCATATCAGTTGTGAAAACAGGCTTCTTCCCTTCACGTAGCAAGGAAAACATTTACATTATAAGAGTGTCGAAGATACATTCTCATCACTTATTTACCAAGAATTTTATTATAGGGCTGTCAGTGTGCCTCTTGGCATTATGATTTCATATTAAAGAAAGCTAATTCTCATTGGTGCTTAGTGTGGAAAATTGCTGTTGCAAAGTGCTGTTTACTGGACTGCTTGTGAGGAATTCCCAACTCAGTCATGTGCCTGTCACCTCATCTAAGTGCCTGGGAGTGATAAGAATGCATATGTCCAGCTCTCCAGCACAGCCAGACCCTGCTCCTTTTATATTCATCAGGGAGATACTGTTGGAAAGCATGCCAGAAGAATCAATGTGCTGTGTACTTGGCACATTCATGGTGGTTGATAATTGCTTCATAATAAAGAAAAGTGATAGAAGGAAGTTTTAAAATTCTCATCATTATGGTGCATAAAAATGTTATAAAGCTATTCTGTCATTACTGTGTCATTTTCATATTCTTCAAAAAAACCCATAAATCTCTCCTTATCTATATAAACAATAGTGTTCAATTAGGCCTATAGAAGATACCATGGGCACTGGTAATAACTCAGAGTTTTGGGGACGCTTCCTGAAGCTCTCCTACAGATTCTGCTCAGCAAGGCATAACATGCAAAATTTATGCTCATCTGCTACAAGGGATTGAGGACTACAGTAGCTTTCATTATCTGTGTGGGTATGTCACCTGCTGTGTTATGCAGGGTGCATTTCACCGTGATGACATGTGTACGGGCACCCCTTTTTCTTATTGAAACTGTTCAAAGGCAGGGTGAAGACTAGACCTCAGAGGAGTGCTGTTTTCTTGCTGCCCAGAAGCAATGAGCTTCTTTTGTGGAGAGCACAGGCTGCAATTTGTTAAAAATAGAATCATTGCAGTGGGAAAATTTTGCCAGAAGAAGGATGCTGCTACTTCCCTTTGAGTAAAGGTGGGAAAATAATGTACAGAAGTGAAAGTCAAAACTGAAAAACAAAAGCAGTACCTGAACCTTCATAGGGGCTCAGGATTTTGAAAATATATTAAATTTCCATACTGCCTTAGTAATTTCCTCCTGCATAGAGAACTGTTGTCTCAATAATGCAGGTGCAGATCATTCATCCCAGAAATAACAAGACCTTGCACATGGATAGAAAAGTACTTTCTGGTTATCTTTAATTGTCATCACAAGTTCAGGCCACGTTGCTCCCAGTAGGTAGACTGTGTTAATATTAATCCATGATTTCCCTAAGAGGCAGTGGATAACTGAACTGGTTTTTAAGAGTGGCAGAGGATTAGTGACCTGGAAATTTCTGTAAGTTTCTGTGGTTTTGAGTAGATTCCCTTACTGTCTCCAAGCCATCACTTGTAAGACACTGAAATACTGTCATTGAAGTAGGACTGTTTAGGATTTTTTTGTTTCCTCTGCAGAAAATGAACTAACTTAATTGTGCCCTAAAGACAAAATGTAACATTTTCTTCTTTAGTAATGTATTTGCAACAGGGTATGTGTATTGCTGTCAGCTTTGCCAATTAATATTTCACCCTTGTAGTGGGAGGAGAAGAACTGACACAGTAAGAGGCAAAAATGCATGTGTATCTCTGGAGACTAAATATAAAAGATGATGGTTGCTCTGTATTGTTCTGTTTCCTGAACAGCCAGTATAGGAGATTATGTTCTCATGGAGGGCAGAAGAAACACGGCTCTTCTAGACCAACTGCATCCTGTCAACAAAATATACAGATACCACATTTCAGGTATTCCAATACACTCATATAGAGCAAAGTAGGATTAGCCTTATCTTTCTGGTAAGGAATGCTTTTTTTTCCCAGAGCATATGAGAGGAGTTTGACCAGGCTTTTAGGACTTTAAAAAGGAGTTTAATGTATGTCTAGGAAGCTGTAAGCTACTATTCCTGATTACTGATAACCACTGTGGAATACTGTGTTAATGGTATTTTGGTAATGTCTACTTTAAAATCTGACTCTGAGCATCTTTGGGGAATAGTTCATCAGTAGCTGCAAAACATTTTGATTTCTGGGGACAGGAAGCATTATAGTAGCCTGTAGCATATTGAGATCTTTCCACACCTTGGATTCTTTTCAAATGTTATGAAGGATAGTAAGTATATGTTGTACTTTAAGGAGAAAATCCATTTATTAGTAGGTATTTATTAATATACTATGTCTGTGTTTTCAAAGAGATCATGACATTCTTCCTCTGACTATTGGATTTTAATGCAAGAACTCCCATACACACCCATTATCAACCACCATGAATGTGCCAAGTACACAGCACATAGATTCTGCTGCCATCTGCTTAGCTTGAAGAGAGATCTTTTCCTCCAGAAGACCATTTAGAGCTTCAGAAAACCTTTCTCTCTGCGCTTGACCACACAGGAAAATAAATGGGAGACTAATGTCCTCTAGCATACATTAGCCTGCAGGAATGTTGCCATAATGGACCATTTGAGTCTAGCTCTGAAACCTTTCAAAAGGCCATGCTCATACTTGTGTCAAGTGCTTTTCTGTGATATTCTCTCTGAAAGGCTTTCCAAAAACTGGAAGCCAAAGCCAGTCCTTGAAGCTGTGTGCTGTAGTAGCCAGAAAGGAATCTTACTGATCAGTGAAGGTTGGATATCAGCTGACCTTTCCAGGCTGACAGAGAAATGCTGATTTTGGCTGTAAGGATTTGAAGCCTCTTATTGCTGAGAAAAAGTTGTCATCACTGACTGCTCCATGGAGTAACGCTGGCGTATTCCTGACATTAATCTGCTGACACAACTGGAGTTTAGGCTTTGCTTTCTGCCAGCTGTACTTCCTTCTTTGAATAACAGCAGCATCTGGAAGTTTTTTTTGAGGTTTCTTTACATTTTGCTTTTATTTAGTTTCTACATGAATTCATGAATATAAGCCAGACATAACTACACTGTCCCTATGCAACATCTTTTGCCTTTATTTCCCTCTCTCCCTGCCTCATGGGCCTTGCTCATGACCATGATGAAGATGTGGTGTGCACATATCAAGAAGTCCAAGAAGGCTTTTTACCGCTGAGGACTCCCTGCAAAGGTGAATAATATTCAGGTATGATCTGGCAATATAAGACACATTATTCAATATATGACAGAATACCAAATTGACTTTTGATATTCAAAACAGGTTTTCTTGAATATTTCAAAAATCCTCTGAGATTGTCAGTAATCTTTACATGAACAATATATATAAATATACTGTGTCTGTGAGCAATTTTAAGTTTCGCAACTGAAGCATAAAGGCACTTCAGTTTTCTATCATTGTTTCCAATTTAAGAATCTCAGTAACAAAACCCTCTAATTTAGTCACCCACAAACCAGCAATCACTACGTCAGTGAGGTTGTTAAAGCTGGAAGAGAAGTGAGCTAAATTTTACAAGAAAGCACAATGAGAGAAGCCTAGAGATCAGTAAAAAGAAGTGTAGCTTGAGTTTCTGAAATAACATAATCTGAGAGAGAAAGCACATCAGGAATGGAAGGAGCTACATCAAACATACAATGATAAACTTACAGGAGATAAGTTAAAATATTAGCAGCAAAGTGCATTAGGACTGCATCAAGACCTTCCTGAGAACCTAAAATCAAGAGTCATACAAAAGATAGAAATAGGGAACATAATTATGTATGAGTTTAATAGGAATGGAGGAAGTTCAGAGGGTAAGGTGTTAACATGAATTTGGAACATAAAGGTAGCAAAATTATGCAAGGTAAAATAGTAAAGGTTCATAACCTAACAGGCAATTCACAGAGTCCTGAAGTGTTCACTGTCTTCACACAAAAAGATTAATTTCTGATCAGATACTTAAGTACATTAAATTTAATGTGAAAATAGGAGCATGACTAGAATAGTGATAAATTAAGTTAAAAAAATGTCTGGATAAGTTAAGTGTAATTGAACCCATCAAGTCCTGATGACATTCAACTTCACTCCTTTAAAAAATACGAAAAAAATCTCTGAAATGTGCTGCTACCTTTGAAAACTCGCAGAAGATGGGCAGATCCCATGCAAGAAAAACAACTACAATACCTACCTTTAAAAAAATCCAACCACAAACAGGGAGTTATAGATTATTCAATGCAACACCAGTTCCTGGAATTATTCTGGAATAGGTAGTTAGGTAACCGATCTGTAAGTGCCTGAAGCATATTAAAATGGTAAAATAACATTTCACAAGAATGAATTGTATTGGCCCTGCTCACTGCTGACAAGGTGACTGGCCTTGACTGAATAAGGAGAGTCTTTTGGCCAAAGGACAATGAAACAGTGGGGGAGACTATTGACTGATGCTGCTGCAGCTTTTTCTTTTCTTCTTATGCTCGATGATTTTTAAAAACAAGTTAGGCACAAAATTTCTGTGTGTGTTATAGGCATCTTTGGTCTTTCTTCAGTGTAGAGTATTGTACTAGAAGAGCTGCAAGATCTTTTCCAGGCCTGTAGTATTACATAGGCAGTGTTTGTTTAGGGCGCCTTTGCCTCATGACTTGCATTACATGTTTTCTGCCCTGAATGCAAGCTACTGAAGATTGTCTGGGATTACATATAAACTCTTTTATTCAAATTGATCTGAAATTTAAATTGGTCATGTGTGCTTCATTTTCCTTTGGAAACTTTAGCAGAAAGCAAGCAGTCTTTTTCCCCACAAGTTTGTTTTGATTTTGCTCCTTAAGTTTATACAAATAGTACTTCTGAAATCTGCTTTTTCTCAACGGTACCTCTGAAATAAATTTCATACACAGGATGACTGATTAATTTGTTGAGGGGAAAACCGTGGTCACTCTGTTGCAGAAGTGAATGCAATTTTTTCCTGAAACTGCCTTGCACTAGACACAACCATGTTGGGAAAATCTTATCCCATGCTACTGCTTTCAAAGCAGCTCCACAAACAGTATCATTTGGGTACAGTTTTCAAATATTTCCAGGTCACTGGACCACAATATTGCCTTAGTAAATGCTGATCATTCAAGATGAGTCTTTCTCTCTTTCACAGTTTCTATCAGTACAGGCAGGTTTAACTTGGCCTTGGAGTTACAGAGATACATTCTTGGGAGCCTGAAGGCTAAAGTTTGCTTTGCAGTAAACGCAGTCCAGCATGAAAGAGAGACACAGTCAGTGGGACTGCAGGCAGGATTTTCTATGATTCTGCAAGATGAAACTGTACAGTCTGAGTTGGACTTTGGAAAATGAGAGAGGTCTGTTTCCCCTCCAAATGTCAGCTTGTCACTGAAGAGTGCCCCAAAATGGAAATAAATAACTACTCCCCACTCCCCTGAATTTGTGAGACTAGTTTTGAAAGACAATGTTGTCTTTTCAAAGGTAGGCTTGCCTTCACTGTGTATTATATATCTCATTTGACTGTCTGTTATTTAGTGGTGTAACAGGTAGGTGATATTTCAGGCAGTAAAATACTTCGTTCCAAAATGGTAGGCAATCCTTACAGACTTCTGGTAGCATCCTCTGAAAGGAAACATTAATCTGCTGAGTGAGCAAGGCAGAGTCACTCCACTAGAGCATCTCCTACTACTTTTGCTGCCTGGTCTTTTTTATGATACAACCTCTTTAGGAAAAAAATGGAAGATACTAAAAAATCATAAGTATTCAGATCTATTAAAAGTATGTTTTTCTGATTATATCTTAACCAGAATCAGAGTCTGAACAAGCTTGTGATGTTAAACACATCGTAAAAAACTGTTGCTTTATTAAAAGAATGAGATTTTATTAAAAATTAATTGGCATATTTCTTTTTAAAGTGGGAGCTGTTAAAGAATACAAGGTATATGTTAGCCTCATACAGATTTAGGCTTGATTGTGTTCTTTTAGATGGTTGCATCAGAGCATCAGAATAAACTATTGCACTTAATAAAATTGCAGTGAACTAGATTGAGAGCAAAATTAGGGCCCTTAATATAGTCAATAGCCTCTTGAGATCCCAACAGCAAAGCAACAGCAAGATGGAACTTTGCACAACTAGTAACATCCTTCTTAATTTTTAGTTCAAGTATGAAATCTGACTGAGGAATTTTGGATTTCCCACTTTTTTTTTTTTTTTTATTAAACTGCAGTATTCTGGACACATTCAGCCATCTGAAACATGAAAGTTGCCTCCTAAATAATTTATTTGATGTACTTGTTGGAATAAAAATAGATAAATAAGTTTTAACATTGTTGAGCTGAACAATTTCTTTTTATGTAACATGATGTTTCCCATCCTTTAAGTTATGGACACTTGGCACATGGGAGACTCTGAGATACCTTTGCAGGGAGCTGTTTGAGAGAACTGCAGATGATAATGTCAGCTCTGGAGAGCATAAAATGGTGCCAACTAAGTGAACAGTACTTTGGTCTAGTACTTTTCTCTTTTGACTCATACTGGAACTAACTCTGTATTTTAAGTAAGGTATGAGCCTGTATACTGAGAGAGTCCTGAATCTTGAGATTATCTGTGTGTCTTCAGGCAAAACTATTGAGTTCATCTATGCCTTGGGACAGATAAAATGAGACTCTGCCTCAGTGTTTTCTGTGTGTGGCCTCTGCTGTGTATCTTCTTACCCCAGGTGTTAAAACAGAGATCTGAAATAGCTGCTTCTTGGTGTCAGGTAGATGTCTGGGAGGTTGGCTCTACATAAATGTTCAATTTTCTGTACATTTTGTAAAGATTTTTTTTTTTAAATAATCAGTTTTAACAGTTTCTTTTGAGAATATAATGTTATTGCAGGAAAGGGCAACAGTTTCCTCAGGTTAAATATGATGCCAGTCTTGGATTCCATTTTCATCAGTAAAGTCAAATCAATTCACTTCAGATCATTTAGGTTCAGATCATTCAGCCCTTCATAAATAATCCTAATTGCAGCTTTCCAGTACCATCAAAGGGACCCTGTGAGAAGGATGGAGAGAGACCTTTCACAAGAGCATGGAGTTACAGGACAAGGGGGAATGGCTTCAAACTGAGAGTAGGTTCGGATTAGATATTAGGGAGAAATACTTTACTGTGAGGGTGGTGAGGCACCAGAACAGGTTGTTCAGAGAAGCTGTGGATGCCTCATCCCTGGAAGTGTTCAAGGCCAGGCTGGGTGGGGCTTTGAGCAGCCTGGTCTAGTAAAAGGTGCTACTGCCTATGATAGGGGGCGTGGAACTAGATAATCTTTAAGGCCTCTTCTAAGTCAGGCCATTTAATGATTTTGTGATTATATGATAATCCATGCTCCTGAGGCTGAAAGTCACCTATATTTATGCATATTGGATGCATCTTTCAGACAGATAGCTCATACTGTGAGAGATGTTTTGCTTCACTGAGCAGCATTTCACAAAATATTCCAACTGCCTCTTGTATTTTGTGGATGCAATTTCCATTCTATTATCTTTTCTCCTACACATTATTCTAAAAGAGTTACACAAGAAGAGAAATCTCATCACAATGAAAAAACTACTTGTGATCAATGTATTGTGTGCACTGATTAAGTTCCCTGTGGAGTCCACAACTCCATGTCATTTCTCTGAACACTAGATTTTGCCTGTATGTCTCTGATGTAGCCAAGATGTGTAAAAAATAATGTAAGCTGACAGCTTGTTATTAGTTACACATCTGAAGAGTCTCAAGTTGATAGGCTCTTCCTCCCCAAGTCAATTGTGACTGAGGCTTGTTAATTGACTCAAATCTTCCTGGTGTGTGTACTAGCATACTAAGGGGGAAGTATGCTAGTGGCTAGAGTGAGGGCTTTTGAGTCATATCATGCCAAAACAATTTTCATTAAAGCCACCTGCTATCATCATATTTCCTCAAGCCCAAATCCTTATATAACCAGAAATGTATTTCAGAGCCAGTCCCAACTCTCTGCTCTGTTCAGCGGCTGACAGAGCTTTTGCTGTGAGCTGGGAGATGTGATGGCTGGCTTCCTGTGCAAGAAACAGAGCAGCCCACAGCTCTTGCATGCCCAGAAGGAGATGGGGCACATCACTCCCCCACCAGCTATCAAGGGGTCACAGAGAAGGGGCTTGGAGAAGGGAGAGAGAAATAGGCTGGGGGAAAGAGGTAGGAGTGTGCAAAGGAATGAAAACAAGAAAGGTAGAGAAGGCATTGCTCAGGTGTGAGCTAAGCCATCTCCAGGGCACAGGAAACTCCAGGGATGCTGGCTGAGGTTCTTGAAAGTCTGTTGGAGCTTAGGTGTTGTTTTGCTGCACCAGCTCCAAAAGGAGCCAGCCTTGTGTTGTTTGGATGCACTATGCAAGAATTTATATAGTTGTTATAATCTACTTTGATTTCAGATCATTTTACTGTGGTAATTCGAAAATGTATAACACTATATTGTTGGAAATACATATTTCATGCTACATTTAAGCATACAGGAAATTGAAATGAAAATAAATAAAACCAAAAATCTGTAATTCTGCACAGCCAGCATAAAACGTTTTGGTATGATCATGGCAATTTTATTGTTGCAGTTTTTTCCTGTTGCAATTTATTTACCTCTTGATACATTCCTGGTAAAGATCTGCTCTTTGGAGTATTTCCAAAAGAAAAATATTCTCTAGGAAAACCTTCAGTCACCTTTATTAAAAAGTTAGCCTCTGGTAACCACCATCAAACCATTATGGCTAAAATAAAGCACATTCTCAGAGGAGTAAATCTGAAGCTGTGAAGGATATGGAATAAAATTAAATGCTTAATGATTATGATTTCATCTCTAACTCCTCAGGGAGAAAAAAAGCTCAGCAAAAGATCCACATGTGGGAAGAAGTAGAGGGAAGGTAAATAAATAAACCAGAAGAAAAAATGTAGGCCAATTATTTTGTAGAAAGCAAGTCTTTTAATTACCATATTGAATTACGCGAATATTTTTCTTTATTATAACCAGAAGACTTTAGTAAATAAATTAAAAACAGGACATAAAGAGAAAACATTCCTAGGAGCGCTTGTATAGTATGGAACAGAAATGGGAGCAGGTGCCTGCAGTCTTCGTACACAACTTCAAATGTAACACAGTTTCGTTTTGAGAATTGATGTAGCCAGTATATTTCTATGGGAATGCTTGTATCTGTGACACTGGAGTACTTGAGACCTCCTTAAAAATATATGGGGTTAAAATATTCCAATCTTTTCCTCTCACCATGGGCTAATGTTATATTCCATTCCAGAAAACAAAAATCCCTGGCAATACCTGGTATTTTGAGCTCAAGCAACAGCAGTTGGCAAGTAACTTCTGGCCTGGAGCTGAAGAGCCACAAGGTTACATCTGTGTACATAGTCATTCTCCAACATTATCCATGCATCTTTACTTTGACAATCCAGGATAAAATACAACAAATCATCTCTGTATCTTCTCTTTAAAAGTGCCTGATATTTTTTTAATATTCTGAGGACATCTGAGAAATGGAGCACTTTTTCTGTATATCCTTTGTCTTATTTTTTCTCTTGCAGACAAACTTTCAGTAAATTATACACTCAGTCCATGAAGATGCAGACTGACTGAGATTTCAGAACGGGCTGAGTTACAAGTGTGTAAACCTAGAGTGACAGCTGCACAGTCAGTGATGTTCCTTTAGATTCAGGCTGGTTCAGCTGAGATCAGATTCCAGCCAAAGTGACATTTATGTGCCCAGAAAATGTAGGTCTCCTTCCAAAGACCTGCCACTGCACATATGAGGAATGTGTGAGCGTGAGGCAGAATTCCTGCAAGATTCCTCTGCATCACAGATTATCAGGCACTCAAACAGTTAATTTATGACTACTTTCTGTGGCTACACTGTGATTCCATAAGTGGAGAACATATGGTTTACAAAATACTCTCTCCTCGGAGCCACATCTCTGTGATTTCTGCTAAGGTCAAATTTTACAGATTAAATATTACCCTTCTACAGACTATCTGCCTTATGTGTCTTGAGATCTGGAAATTAAAAATAAATTATTTTATCTTAGTCTCTCAAAACATTTATCCTTTCAAAGAATGTAGGCCATGTGCACAGGATGGAGAACCATGTTTTGAAATGTGGTTATTTAGAAAGGATTTGAGGTTCATGGGAGAAAATCAATCATACTGAAGCATGAGTGACTGGGCATTGTCCAAAGCACTGTGCTGTCATAATCCTTACAATTTCAAGTGGGAATCCCAAGCAGGAGCAGGACATTATGTTCCTTTGAGCCAAGAGTGTCCACTTCTGGTGTCCAGTCATTGAGAGGAATGTTAAGAAATTCAGAAGAATTCAATTGAGAATAACATAACAGACAAGAAGCGAATGGAAGGAAGGGGAAAAGATCATTTAAGAAAACCTTTAAAGGCTGTTTCCAGCAGCTTAGTATGCTTAATTTAGTAAAACCAAGGTTAGGAATGTCATGAGCACATCTCAGAGAAGAATTTATTCTACCTGATCTTAGCTGATCTAGTGTCACCTAGTGTAAGTCACCGCTTCCAGGCCTCCGGTGTAACTGAAGGAAAGTGTCATCACCCCAGGATGCTTTTCCTCCAGCAGAAAACAAATGTCCCAAACGACCTGGATAAATCATTATCTGTCTCCATGGACTACAAGGGGAAAGTAAATGATTTATTTAGACTAGATACCTGATACTGAGACAAGTGAATTAAAAAGAGATAAATCCTCACATACACTGCATGGGAGCAAAGCTATGCAATAGCTTACTGGAGCAGGCCAGGGGTTAATGAGATCTATCTGCTAAAACTTGAAGGTGGACTAAATCAAGCTATAAATAAAGCAAAGGGCTTTTAAAACACTTGAAAATTTACTAGATTTACTAGAAAATGCAGCAGATCCTTCATGACTCATCATTTTAAACACAAGATTTGTTGGTTTTTTCCTCAAAAAGGTTTAGCTCAAGAAATTAATTTCACAGAAGTGTCACATTAGTTTAGTAGTGAGAGTCAACTGCCCTAAGTTAGAGATCTAAACATATGTAATTTACAGCTCAAATTAGCACCTCAGGCTGAGGTGCTTTCCTTAAAAAAATAAGCACCTTCAGAGGGTACTGAATCCTAAAAACAGGGCAGAGAAATTGTTTACCTGAGGCATCTGTTTCTTTTCACTGTTTAGGTGTGTGCTGGGCAATTCACATTGCTTTGGGACATCAACCTTGCATCTAGGTGAGATGATTTTTATGCTGGATGGTTTCTCCCTGGTCTGACAGCTCATGAAACTCTGACCAAATTGACAGGCAGTGCTTTCACATCCAGTCATAGTTTATACATATTTCTCCTCCCTCATGCAGATCTTGTCATAAAACACCACAGAATTACCTCAATTTCCCCTATGCATATAATTTTCTTTCAGTTCTTTTATATTTATATGTTGACTATTAAAATACAGTTATGTTCAGTTACATGACCATGCGGGAACAGAAATATTTTATTCATTGATTTGATTCCAATGCCCATTATAAGCTCAATTTTTTAATGGAAAACAGAAAAAACTAAGCTATTCCCAGTTTTCTACTCTAAAAGTCTAGTAAATCAGGATAAGCAGGACATTTTTACTAAAGCATTCTGAGCTGCAGGAGTTCATTTGAAGAATTATCAGGCCTCTGTCATAATAGCGTAAGGACAAAATAATAATTATACATTCCCAGTCCACCATTAGAAAAGTATTTGTTCCACTTCTCTCCTGAATAATTTGAGAAAGACATGGGGAAAGAATGTTCTTCCTATCCTAGCTCTTGTCCTCTGCTGTTCAGCTCTTTGTTTAGAGGGAATATAAAATGCCATGGCATGCTTATATCTCACCCTAATGCATTCAGACAAAATTTCCCTCTCCACTCTCCATGTATGTTTCACAGACATTTTTAGAGGCACAAAACAACCTCAAAATGCCATCTTGTACAAAAAACCAAAAAAGGCACTGGTTGCAGATATTTCTTCTGACTCTTGGCTGATAAAAATATTACTCTTTCCAAAGTCTCCAAACTGCCATTCATCTTCAGTAATTGCAAAAGTGGTTTCAGAGTTCTCCTTGCAGGCTTTCAGTTCATACATCGAATCAGTTGCAAAGGTGATGGTGAAAAACTGCAAACTATCCCCCAGGATCAGCACCACTCTGTCTTTCCTGCAGAGATCCTCTGAGAGAAGGACTGCTTTTTTCAGAGAGAAGCAGCACAGTCTGTGCAGAAGAACCACATTTATCCCTCTGCTAAAGTGCTTTATGCATCTGCAGTGCTGGGACCAGATTTGCCTCTGCTTGCCAATATTTCAAAAGAAAAGCTTTGGCTTTTCCAGATTAGTGGTGAAATATGTTTCAACAAATCAGCCAGACAAGAAGATCAGATACGCTTCCATCTGAACTGAGCCTAGACATATACCTTAGAAAAACCTCCCTTCACAAAAACTTCTGCACAAATTTTAACAGCTATCCACCACTGAGACAAGAAACCCCAACTATGGGAAGAGCATGGTCAAATGTACCCTGAGAAAATCAGTGATAAACATCACAAATTTGTGAGCAGATCAACACATGAGTTGAGGGAACCATGTCTTCAGGGCCATAGGATGCTTGTACTCTGTGGAACAACTTGCAGCAACAAGACCACGTAAATTGACTCTGCTGGCCCTATTTCTTCATGGGCGCACTGGCAAGTTACCAAATGAAGAGGCTGAGCAATAGAGAAGAACAGCAGCATACCTACAGTGAAATTCAGCTGAAAACTCCAGCCATCTCTGTAGCTGATGTCTACATCTGAACAGATCATCTAGATTCCCTTGATAGCTGGTGAACAGAAGCATTTGTCTGATATGAGTTACATGCCCTACATGGCTCTTGTGACTACGAAGCCCATCCCTTTGACTAGCTCAGGCATAGACTCCTGTGAAACCTATCCCAGAGGAATTGTCTGACAGTGCAAAGCCGCCGGGGCACAAAATTACCTGTGATAGAAGCATTAGGCCCATCTTCTATTGCGTGCACAACTGTGACTGAAACACGCTATGTGGCCTCTTCACAATTAAAGAGGAGGTTTAATCCTGCTCAACAGATGCACCTCCCTGATTTGAGGCTTGTTCACAGAATCAGACTTTGGCAGTGACCTTTTATGGGGGTACATTCAGTCACAATCATGCAGGGCTAGAGGGAAATGCTTACAATAAAAACCCAGATGTTCATCACAAAATATGGTTTCATCAACCACAACATATTACAAAAATATACAAAGTCTTTAAATTGCAGAAAAGCTTATGTATCTCAGAGCCACTGAAGGAAAGTTCTCATGGTAGAGAATATTCCAAACTGTATAAATTGTGAAGCCTCCACAGTTACCTAAACTTGACATTTCTGCTTGTTTTCTTTGTGTTCTTTTTGCACAAAGCAGGCAGCTGACAAAAATGTCAGTTCCTTCCAGTTGCTGTGTGAGTCTGGGGAAATACATGCATGTGGAACTGGTTTACTGTTCTTCAAGTTACAGCAACAACGTTATATTTGTGTGTGTGTGTGTGTGTGTGAAAGTAAATTAATCCATCAAGAGCAAGACCAGAAGGGGACAAACATTTAAGAAGCACAAAATCCCATGATTGGGTTATCTTAAAGCCAAATATATCTAAAACAATTCTCCAGAAGAACAGAAGCAAATGAGGAGGAATAAATATAAATAATGTTATTGACTCAAGAACTCTTATCCATGAGTAATATGAAACTTGCTCTTAAACAAGTACTATAAAATTTTTGGTGCCTTTCTTCCAAGGAAAGTAACTGTCAGAAAACAATTTCATGTTTTTAAGTGAAACTCACACATAAGGCAAATTTTTTTCACCTTAATGGACCAATAAACTTGGGTTTAATTGACTTCTACTCTTTATCCTAGCTTCAAATAATAGAAGGCTCACTGCCCTGGAAACTATTGATAATGGGCACATTACTATGGCATGTACTATAGCTCTGGCTCACCTTTCCACAACATGTCATAAATGCAGTACCTACTAGCACTGGATTTGTCAGGGAATTACAATAGGCAATTCTAATGATGTGAGTGAGCAGGATGAAGTGAACAGCAACTGTCATTCTGCTACTGTGAGTAGTCACAAGTCTCATCCACTTGCAGGGGTGATCTTGGGCTGTGTGGTGTTTTAGGAGCAGCACTCCCTGGCTCAGTGCCCCCTTGCAAGGAGACTCTCCCAAATCCGATGCTGATTGCTTGCTTCCCTCCCTACTCCAGTGGGAGACACAAAAGGCAAAGATTATGGGCTGAGATAAGAACAATTTACTGGAAACAGCAATGAGATAAGAAAATGAACAGTAACAACAACAATATAAGAGCAACAGTGTACAGAGGGCGATTTACAAGCAGAATGCTCACCACACTGAGGCAATGAATAATGGTAGCTGGGCCCTACATCCACCACATTTTCCCATGACTGGAAGTGGTGCCCCTTCCTCTCAGAAGTGTGAAAGTTGTTTCCCCCATCCCAGACATGAGGTAAGATTGAGTGGGGTAACACAAAGTATTTGCCATGCCTACATGGCTCCAAACTACCCTCTCACAGTCTACTTGGAAAATTAACCCTGTCTTTGGCTGGAACTAGGACAGCCTGCAATCCATTCTTAGAAACACATAGTTCCTAGAACCCAGCTTCTGCATACTCAGCAGCAGAAATGTGGAAAATTCTGCAGGGTTCAACATTACCTGCAAGACCACCATTCTCAATGGACCATAGTTGCATAGGAGGATGGAGGGCCCAGAAACCCTACTGAAGAAAGCCAGCGCACCTTCCTTTTTGAGATACTGCAGATCCTCTGATTTCAGAAGAAACACTCCTAGTTGCTGGAGGGAAGTAGTCAGGCCTTCTTTCCTCATCTGTGGCTCTGGAGGAAACAGCAGATGCATCTCCAGGACCCTCAAAGACTGGCAAAGCAGCATCTGGGAGAACAGACCATGGCATGCTGAGCTGCCCAGCAGCTTCCTCTTGTGCATTCCAGGACACTCTCTTAACAGTGGTTGGGGTTGCCATCTGGATGGACACAAATCGGGATTTTAGAATGGTCACAAGTTAACATTTAGAGGAAACACTGACTTCCACGCTGTGTTTATTCTGGGGATACAGTTACTTTATTTCCAAGCTGTTTCTTCTTCTCACACTTTTCATGGCCCCTACAGAAATGTTTTTTGGATCTGCAATACTGTTAGTAGACAGGGTGCTCCCACTCATTGTACTTGTGCCATCATTTTTTTCTAGCACAGATAGAAAGTCAGCAATGTCACAGGATTTGCATACAGCTTACTCTTCAAGCTTAGCCTTTAATAGAATTACAAAATGACTGACATGCAAGAACTGCTTAGAGAGAACAAGAAAATATAGCCACCAAATTCACAGGTCACTCACTGCAATTTGATAGAGGCCAAAAATCACAGTGCAGTGCCAAGTTCACGTGATTCACATCTAATTCAATGACACCTCTTACACACAGGCAAGTTACAATCACACCACAAGAACTTCCTGCCATTTCTGTCTTTTTCTCTCAATAGACTCCAACATCTGTTTGATATCCCAGCTACACAGCATTTAAATAGCTTTTAAATAGCCTTCCCATTCTCAAAGCAAAGATTTTCAGCCTTCCCATGCCTTAAACTAAAGTAATTGAATTGTCACCTTTCTCATAGTCTCAGCACATCCTGTTTGTCCAGCTACAAAGACAGCAAGGAACACCATGAGCTCATTAATTCTCTTTCCAGCTCTCAACCAAAAGAACAGCCACTGAGCAGAAGTAACCAGCAATGTACCTTCTTGATGCACAGAGCTGATTTGGTGCTGGTGAGATGTTGTTTCCTAGGAGCTGAGCAACCCTGCTGGTACACCAGAATTTTCTAAGTGTTATTTTTTAGTAGCTCCCAAATAACTCCTATCACAAATATTCACTCAATCAAGTGGTTAAATTCTGAAACAAAAATGTGAGTATTTTTCTATGTAGTACTAGAGTTAATGCTGAGAGAAGGTTTTTAAACAAGTATTTCTAACTTCATTGCAGCGAGCAATGTCTGCCACTGTTATGGCCACTAATATGTTTTGACTACCATGCCTCATTTGCCGCAACCTTAAGTTCAGAACTGAAATACAAAGCAGGAAAATAGCAAATATTTGAATGACTTCTTGAGTTTTACTTCAGCATTTTCATGTTTCCTCCAGTCACTTCTAGATGACTATTCCTCACTTCCAAATGAAAGCTCATATCTTTTCATTGATGCTGACTTCTTCTTTTCACATTAAATGTATTTCAGCTACAACTCTGTCAATTTAGACACCAAGGACAGATCTATATAACCTAATCTCCACACATCTCAACCCTGTATCCTCCTGACCAGACAAGAAGGGCAAACAACCATCTCTGCTCAGAGGGACAGTATAGACTTTGTGAATGTGGGAGACTGTAAACAGGTAAGTTAATCAAACACTTCTGCTGACTCTTCAGGAATGATTTCTTCATTATTTAATATCATCTCAATGATTTGAATGTCATTACTGTTAGCCATGGCTGTTAATAACTTGCTGTTGCAAGTCATTATCTGCTTTGCTACAGTACCAAGAAAAAGATTTGCCTCATCTAAATTATATGTTCATCACACAGTCCAAGCTAATCAGTTAGGATTTTCCATAACCAGTGACGTATATCTAAAATACATATCTTAGTATCTTTGAAAAACTTGCTCTGTGATGGTGTCTGTTTCTCTCCCCTAATATGAAAGACATTAAATGACTGTCTTTGATAGCCTAGTTCTCCTGTGTATTCCTAATTTAGCATTGACAGACAGAGTTAGGCAAGACGTATTCCATATTAAATTGCCTTTTAGTCTTACATTCAGTGACCTATTATAATTAGCATATGTAATATAAGTTCTTCCTGATTTCTTTCTAAAACTATTTATTTTAAACCATGCATTGCTTGGTTAATTCATACATCAGAATTGGTCTTTCAGAGCTGTGCCATTTTACTGAAACAATGGAAATGAAGAACAGTGTGTAAGGCAGATTCTGTGATTCTAAGACAGATAAAGCCAAAATGTGCATTAACCAATTTTGCACAGGAAAGCCAAGTGAAAATACAGGGTAAACACCTATCCAGCAAAATTATTCCAAAGGTGACCTCCATGAGCCAAACTCCCCATTCTCCCTCATTCGGCTCCTCTCACCAATCACATGGCTTCAAAATACAATTATGTAGAGAAATGTTTTCACAGTGTATTTATTTCCAGAGTCCTTTTATTACAATGATTTGTTTTCTCTTATTTAGTGCTTCCAGTTTCATCACTGAGTAGGACACAGAGTGTTTGTAGCTGTGGAGTTAGCAAAGACCCGTGCTAGATCCATCTTGTATTAACCTGTCAACATAAAAGGAAGGAAGAGCACCCCAAACCAGCGCAGCCCCAGTCTGCCCAATTCCAGGCAGCTATGGGGAGAAGATCAACAGCAAATGAAGCAAAAAACAAATGACTTGTGGACACAGCACATTTAACAGAAATTTTGCATTGCTCCATAGTTCTATCCAGGACAACTTTACATCTAACTTGGCTCAAACTGGATGTGAATGCAATAGTTTTTAAAATATCATCAATGCATTAGTTGAAGGGACATAGTAAAAACAGACTAAGACTCTTCTAGGTCTAGAGGATATGGGGTGATTAGGTTCTGTGTTCTTTACCCCCCATTATAAATATACAATTCCTGTTGCAAATAGCAAAGTTAAACACGCTCTTTGCAAACTCTGCAGCAGCTGGACCATGGAAAGGTCAACCATGTGTGCAGTGGGTCTTACTGAAAGGTCATAAGAGATGCAAATAACAATGACCTTTAGCATAGTCCACACCATTTCTCCCTTTGGAAAATGCACACTAAATCTCTGTGGCCGAACCTCTCCCCATCCTCCCTGCCTGCAGAGAGAGTAGGATGAAGGGTCTGCACTTTGCTAGTGGCTCTCTCTAAGGGCAGTGCTCCAAGAGGTGGCCCCTGCCAGTACAGGCAGAGAAGAGGCAGAGAGCCCAGCTGGGCCACACTGGGTCCACAAGTACACTACAGATGTAGCCAGTCTATCTTTCTTAACACTTTTCTGTGTTAAAGTATTTCTTCAATAGTTTTTTTATTCCAAGTGTGTATACTACCTACATTCACCAAGGCTCTGAAATACAAAAATTTTCTTACATATATGGAAAGATAGGGTGCTTACACTTACTGTACTTTACCTCATGCTCTGCAGTTAATCATACCTTAAAATCTAACATGAATTTAAGAATAGAAATTATAAACTCATAGGTACCTACTTCAGGATTGAGACTCAACTCATTGATGGCCATTGATCATATTTTTCAAACATGAGGAAATAGCCGTAACATTGCACATTAACCTATAAATAACAAAGTGATAAAGTCAAAATAAATTAAAAATATTTTCCAAATAATATTGTAATCAGTGGGTTCCAGGAAATTTCACTTTGCTGTTAAGAAAATATCATACCTTTAAAAGTCCAGTTCTGCACCTTTTAAAGACTTCATTTCTTATTCCATGCATTTCTTAATCTATTGCTTTGCTCCACAGAGGTCTGCCAGGCCAAGTCGAACCAGCTTTTAGAAATGCCGATGCTCAGTGGAGCAAAGCAGAGACCACCCATTCAAACTCCACTGCTGGTGGGAATGGGTTAGGGGTTAAATTCTATGTGCATAATTGTGAACTGATTTCCATTTTAAGGTAGACAGAATTAAATAAAATATCTAGGTACATACTGTAAAATAGTGTATGTATAAAATAAGGTAGAATGGTCGCATTGAATCACAGGAACTTATAGAAATAGGACTCACCTCCTAATTAAAGAACATCACCAATAAAAAAAGAAGGCAAAGAAAAACATTTGTATAAAACTTGTCTAAATGCCACCAAACAACAGTGTAAAAAAGACAAATATAACATTTTGCTGAAGAGAATATTTTCCAAATTAGCTGTTGATTTAATTCCTTATGGCATGGTGCTTGAGAGGTTAGAAGAGAAGGGAAAGTCTTTTATTCTCTGAGGATTATTTCCAGCATCCTCTAAACCTGGAGGCTGAGCAGAAGGCAGCTGAATTGGAGGTGGTCTTTTGCCCTTCCGTCCCAGCAATCCCTCAGGTTGCTGCCCCAGCACCTTCAGCTGCAGGCACAGCACTAATGGTGAGCACCAGGTGTGGATCTCAGCTGTGGCTCTCACTTGAGTTCTATCCCACTGCCAACTGGTGGCAGAAGAGTAATTTGTTCTTATGGCCCACACTCAAACTACAAACACACAGCTACCACACATGGCACATGGATCAGCTGGACATGGATTCTAATTTCACTGCACTAGAGGGAAAGAAATCTATGTTCTCTCTATGAACTCTTCTCAGCAGCAGAGAGAGCCACCCCCCATGCAATCACTGCTAGACAATTTTTTTTATTGAGTAAGCATCTCAGAGATAAACAACTTTGCTATTAGTGCAGTGCAATGAAAATAAAATCCACAGCAGATGGTTGCCAGTGAGTCTTGTTCAGACACTTCAGATAAAAAAGGAATGGCAGAGATACACAAGTGTAAAGCAGAAATTGGTGAAAATTAACAATGTTATGAATTTGCCACTGTCTTACAGATTTCTTTAACCAAGGAAAACTCAAGATAATTGCAGATTTGTCCCTTTCTGTTTCCTCCACTCTAAAAATTTTATTTAAGTCTATTTTACATACAAAATATACTTTTTAATTCAGTAAAAGCTTTGAATATAGAAGTTGAGAAACATGAAATTAAAGTATAACATAATATGCCTCCTGCACAAGAAAGGAAATACTAAAGTTTTTAAATATTATTCTTAGAGCTTATTGTAGAGTTGTAGAGTTATTGTAAGAGATAACTATTGTCATCTTAAACACTAGCGATGAGTTTTAGAGTCATGTTGTTTAGACATATATTTTAAGCAAGAGACCTGAAATTGGAGCAAAATGGAAAAATAACTATTTTTGTAAGCATCTCACAAAAAGACAGACTAGTTTCATTGAAGATTAGTGTCTTTTATTGATTTATTTTATATTTAATTGAAAGCAAATCCACTTACCTCTGTTACAAGGACTTCATGAAAGACAAGAATATATGATTTAATATTCGTGTGTGTCCCTATGCACATTTAAGTGCCAAGTTTATTTCAGTGTTTTACTATCAGCTGTGTCAATGTTTCCACAAGTAGTGGTCAGCACAGCCAAAAGCTGCCTGTGATAGAAAATGTGAGGAGTCCCAGGCTAACAGCATACTGTGAATCAACACATTCTCTTTTATCAGCTTTAAAATGGATTTTTTTCAATTTCACAGTAAGTTGCTTTGTTCTTCTACTATGGAGATGAATAGAAGTGCTATTTTTGTACCACATTATGTAATTTTGTCAAATATCTTCATTAAACTAGATCAGTTCTACTCTTTTCAGAATCTACCTTCATTTTGAGTTTTAATTGCATCTGTCAAATAAATTTGTAGATATTGATCAAAGATCTCTTAGAGCATCTTTTCTTGTAACTCCACCTTCCAACACTGAGGAAAGAAAAAGCACATGACAAGATCTAGGAGTACTGCTTCTTCATTTCCCTCTTCATCACCCCCTCTAGCTTTGTGGTGGGGAAGTCACGTCAAAATACCCCAGTTACTCCACTGACTTATATTTTTTATGAGAACACAACAAGATTTGGAGAGACCTTCCATGCACCATGGCCTGACATCTGTGCAGTGTCATCCCCTGTGGGAATGCTATCAGCCTTAGGCAGTGAACATCATAACCTACCTCTAGCTCCAGACCCCTGCCCACCAGGGAAAGGGATGGGGTGAGATGAGGATTATAGCAAAAAAAAAAAATGGCAGAAATTTGTGACAAATAATATGATCATAGCCAATGACAAAAAAGTGAATGATAAAATAATGAAGGAATGAGAATGCAAGGCAGATAATTAAACATGCAAAAAAGTACAAGATCCATATTGTGAAAAGTAAAAAAATATTTACAGAGAACAGGTTTTTTTCTCACAAAGCCACAAAGGACTGCATTCTTACCATAACTATTTCATTAAAATTTATTCAGGTAATATAAATGCCCAGACCAACTTCAAACTACATACTATGCCGTGCAGCTACCACTTTTTTTTGAGGACTCGAGTTGGAGAACACCAGAGCAGAGTCAATGCCACTGAAACAGGGTCTCTGCTGGTTGAGTTTCTACTCCAGCCAAATAAAGAGCAGGAGTGCCTGCAACTCCCCACTACACCAAGAGGTACAAGTTTAATTCTCCAAACCAGAATAATGCTCTAAATGGAAGAAAACTGATGGGAAAAAATGCATATCTTTCAGGAAGTTTTTTCATTAAATTGGTTTTTTTTCCATGAAATTTGTGTGTAGTTTTCCCTCCTAATGCTATCCCAAATCCTGTAAAAGCTGGAGAAGATGACTGACTGTCCTTCCTTTTCACTGATGTTTTCCTCATATCAGGGCATTCTCTTTTTTTTTTTTTTTTTTTTTTTTTTCCCCCCTACCAGAACAAGTGAAACAAACTAAGCCAAAACTTCAAGGTAAACTTTTTCACCACCTTGTCAGGGAAACATCAAACCACTTATCAAACCACTTCTCTTTTGCCCTTAAAGAAAATAGGACTGCTTATGCTGCAGCTCCGTCAGTGAATCATTACTATTTCACCTTTGATTATGTTACCTTCAAAATAAGTGCAGCTGTTTTTCTGCCAAATGCTTGAATACTGGCAGGGATTTATGATGAAATTTTCTGTGCCTTTTCTCCTTCTCAATTGTTTGTCTAAGTGTAGCATCTTTTAGTCTTCGTGACGATATTAAGTGCTACCATCTAATATGATCAGCTAAGAAAATAGTCTATTTTACTTTTTAACTCACTTGCAACCAAAAAATGTACTATTTCCTGGCCAGACTAAAAACTGAAACATTTTGAAAATATTGCAAACTCAAGGAGTAGAATTATCTGTAGCTGAACAGGATTTTTTTATTATTATATTATTATATTACAGAAATATCATAAGTCAATGTGCATTCAGTGCTGTCCATTTAAAACAATGTAGTGATTTTATGAAATCAAAGGACAGCAAATAATTTCAGTTTGGAAAGTGAAGCATTTTACTTTGAAAAATGTTAAAATTAACCATTGTGACAAATGGTTTTGATTATTGTTTCAAATCTACAATATAAAAAAGCTCACAGAATATCTCAGTATCTTTTTACTTTCACTTTTTTTTTCCCAAGCCATTTTTCTACACTTTTCCCTCAAAATATGCCCAGTAGTTCTGTTTCTATATTCTTATTCATACAAGTCCTTATTCCTTCAGACATACTCATTGCTGATCTCTTTTACCCTCTGGGTATTGAGGGAAACAGAGAGTAGATATGAATGCCTAATAAAAAAGCATGGGCTTATCAAAAAAAGCAATTAAATCTGTTTTCTAACCTTCACCCAGCTCTGTTTTTTGTAAAAAATTATAAAGCAAATCAAAGTTAAGCTGATGATAGTCCCAAATATGGCTTTATCAACTACTGCAAGAGAGGTGATCATAGTTTGAAAAGTCCATGGTTTGTGACAGAAGATTTCTGGGCATTTTCTGTTCTAGGATAAATATTTTTCCCCAATGTCTCATTTATCAAACTGCTGAAAAATGATATTATTCTCTTTTTCTCAAGTTATAAATGTATTACAACTGACATTCTACCAAAGAGAACTTTAAACCCATACATCTTAAATACAGCTCAAACCCCTAACCTTTCTCAAATCCCTTTCACTCTGTTGAGCTATCAAGTCTATTTGTCTTTTTCATTCGTAGATGATCTTGCACCTGTGTTGTCAGGGCTCATAACAGTGTGTCAAAGCAGACAATAAGAAGTTCTACTTAAAACTTAGTCTGTGTGCCAGGTGCTGGTGCTGCTGTCCTACCCACAAACATCCACAGGGGCAGCCCAGGTGCTCGGTATCATGAGAAATGCAGACGTTGCAAACTGCCTTAGAGGCCTTGTCAATTCCTAGAAAAAGCATTACCCAGTGAGGCTGGGAAGAACACTGTAGCTTCCACAGAAAGGACTTGGAAGGTGATTTCAAAGGCCACAGCAAAGTACAATCAAGAACATCTGAAACAAATCTGTAAAAACAAATGCCTGCATTAGAACATTTTATTTTCTAATTCTACATGTTGCTACAACAGTGATATCTTATTAAAATCAATGGAGTTTGACAAAAGAATTAGAATACAACATTTTGAGCAAAATAGTTCATACTTCAGTAATGTGTGGGAGAGATTGAAAGCATCAGTATATTTCTGAACATATAAATGTGCACTCTACTTTTAGCAGACTACACTTTGCATTTAAATTATTTTATCCACTTCAGTACTTTGGACCTGATTCCTCTTTTATCTGTTTTTATTCAGTGAGTTCACTTGAATAAAAATACAGATTAGGTGGCACTGAAAAGTATTGTGAATTTCTATTCATTTTTTAGAATTTTATTGTCAGAATGTACCTTATATTATTTCTCAAGGTATTTTCAAAGTGAAATGAGTGAGAAAAAAAAAATTTTGCACAGACTTTTATAAGAGCAGACACTTGTTCCTTGTTATTCCCCATTGC
Source organism: Argya squamiceps (assembly GCA_037834095.1). Lineage (NCBI taxonomy): Eukaryota > Metazoa > Chordata > Aves > Passeriformes > Leiothrichidae > Argya > Argya squamiceps. Next base: position 30,591,019 of record JBBMKD010000053.1, on the reverse strand, counting down.
AGCAACTTTTTTTGTGATTGCAAAACCTTACCAGTTTCTTGGTTTATTGTTTGTAGCCCTATTATGTTTATAGAAGCTGCAGATTTCATTAACTCCACGTACAAGACTTATCTCTTCTTATTTTTAAATTGTCTCTGGGCAAATAGTGCTGTTCCTGGGGGAAGTTGAATTGTTTGTATTGAATTTAGTGCATCTATAACTCCTTCAGCTTTGTACTGTAGCAAATACAGAAGTAAAATCCATCTTTCAAGGCCTTTACTGCCAGACTAGGCTAGGAGGAGAGGGCATGATGTGGAGTAATTTTTTCCCCACTCTCTTACCTATTTTAACTTCTATTTATCCATTTGCTTTCTACTACTTTCTTCAGGCAGATCGTGATGGTTGAAGGCAAAGGTTTATACCTGGTGTCCTGAGGTAGCAAAGAAAATACATGAAGGGCTTGCTCCTGCAGTTTTGTTTGCACCAGGGGAGTTGGGAGCATTACAGTGCTCTGTGAACTTGGCTAAATGCACTCATGCATTTCAGCTATGCTTCAGGTGCCGATGGTGCCCCCAGGGATGAGAGCTCTCCTGAGCTTTAGGAAAGCAGCTGAGTACCTGGAGCAGGAGGCAGCTCTCCCAGTGCTCCCAGTTTAACTAAGGGAGAGAGAAAAGCTTCTCCACACAGGAAGCTGTCAAAAAATCTCAGTTGTAAACTTGCAGTGAGCTGCTGTCCCAAAGCTCAGGCACTGCCTGACAAGGCAGGGAGCCCAGTGACACCAGGGACTAGATGCCCCATGTCCATCTTCCCTCGTGAGGAACACGGGTTTCACTTAGGTACACACGGATTGACCTAAACGCTGCTTTTTGTCTTGATAAAAAAGCCTCTAAGTGCATTTGCAAGATCATTTTCTTCAGTACATGCCACACATCACATCAGGGGCTGTTTTCAAGGGTCAGCCTGAGAGTGCTTGGTAATTTATTTGGTAGCATTGGACTAAGCAAATAACCTGCAGGTGTGTGCCACTCTGAATACAAAGTACCCAGTGACTTTTTCCTGTGTCTTTAGTGAGAAAAGGTGAACATAATTGAAGTGTTTGTTCAGCATGGAGAAAAAAAGGCTGAGGAGGGAATGGCAGCAATCTTTAAAACTTGGCTCAACGATCAGTGTAGCAAAAAGACATTAATGGGAATCTAGGGCCATTAGTTCCTGAAGTTTCACTTATATATCAAGGAACTCTTTCCAATAGTAAGGATCACTAATGACTGGAAACATTGCCAGTATTGATTTAGGTACATTTAACTCCGCCTAGGGACAAAGAGACAGACCACACAGCCTCTGAAGATCCTATTTTACTATTAATTCATTTAGACTGGGCATTATGGCTTTTATGTACAGGCCTTCAGTCTGGATGGATGCTTTGTCCATTCAGGTCTTTGGCTCTATTTCACTGTGGAAATGAAGAAATCTCTTTCTCAGTCTGTAAATCAACACAAAGCCTTTTTCAGAAGCTCATGCCTGCATATAAACTAAGTAGCACTAAGGCTGCTCAGCCACAGCCTGTCCTGGCTCTTGTCAAACTGCAGAAACAGTGGAAGAAGCACAGAAGACCTAAGGCTTGAGATGGTCTAGTGCAACCCCCCGCTTAAATAGGATCATCCTGAGAAAGCTGTCCAGGATCATGTTCAGAGGGATTTGGAATATCACAGATTCACAGAATCAATTAGGCTGGAAGAGACCTGAGATCTGGGAGACCTCTGGAGAACAGGGCAACCCCCAGCTGGCTACACCCTCTTTTCAGGGAGTTGTAGAGAGTGACAAGGTCACCCCTGAGCCTCCTCTTCTCCAGGCTAATAACAAACGGATGCTCCACAACCTCTCTGCACAACCTGTGCAAGAGTTCCACCACCCTTCCTGTAGAAAGTTGTTTTCCTGTATTCTGAGGGAGTCCCCTGTATTTCAGTTTGTGTCCACTGTCTCTGATCCTGTCACTGAGAACCTCTGAGATTACCCAGGATCCCTCTTCCTTACTTTTGTTCAACAGATATTTGTATGTATTGATGAGATCCCTCTGGAGCCATTTTATCTTTAGGCTTAACAATCTCAGCTCTCTCAGACACTCCTCCTCTGTCAGATGCTCCCACTCCTTCATGGTCCTTTGCTTGATTTGATTTCTGTACATGCCTGTGTCTCTTTTACTTGAGAACCCAGCCCTGGGCCCTGTACTCCAGGTGTTTCACTAGTGTTAGAGATAGTGACAATGAGAGAAATAATAAAAAGAAATATAAAGTGGATATGAAATTGAAGGAGAGAGTAATTTGTATGAGATTGTCATGATTGCCCTGCTGACTGCATGGGATCAGTCAATAAGATTTAGCTGTGATGACATCATATTTCTAAAGTAACCTTTTGTCAACAGGATATGTTATTATTCATTAGCCTGAAGTAGGGTGAAATAAATTCTATTTCAGAAAATTTTCTTTTTTCTGAGAATGCTAGTCTTTTTTTTTTTAATTAAATGAACTTCCTTTTTTCCCAAAACTTCCCAGCAACATTATTAAAAACAAAAACAACACAAAAGACAACCACTGTTTGAAATTAATTCTTGCTCCTCATTCAATATTGAATAAACCATACAATCAGCCACTTAACTGCAGTATCATGCTCAGAGATATTTTATACTGCATAAAATACCTCACTACAAGAACACCTTCCTCTCCCCTATTCCATTAAAACACTAGATGTTCACAGAACTTAAGCATTAGGCATTTTTAAACCACTTACAATTGAAATGACAATAAATGATGAGAGCTGATTGCAAAAGAATACAGAACAGTTCCTAATGAACAGGAAGAGGATCCAGAAAGCATATAAAGCAAGTCCTTTAGACAATCCCTTTTTTTAAATTAGACAGGAATGTTTCATTTTCCTGCAAAGATAAAACATTCTTCATTCTGTCAGCTCAAAATATGAGCTATAAAAATAATTTATATTCTGCCATCCTATCTGGCTGTGTCCCAAAACACAAGAGTTTTAAGAAGAAAGGTACTTGGAACTAACACATGTTTGTTATGGACATCCCTCAAGACCCAAAATGTGCTTATGAAAGGAATTAAAATACTATAAAGAATTTTATAATTCCATTTATGGCCTGTAAAATAAAATAAAAAAATAAAATTTGAATTACTGCAAATTCAAGCCACTCCTTAATAGAAAGATTTATTATTTTGAGAATAGAACATTCACTCATAACGCAAGTGAAACATCTGCAGTAGGAGACCAAAAAAGAAAGCAGAAAGTGTGTTAATCTACACCCTGAAGAATGATCTGTATTTTAAATGATTTACCAGAGCCCTCTTTCGCCATCCCTCCTCACATGCCATGTCCCAAGTGAGGCCGCTGTGCAAAGCACACTCTTCTCTCCCAGAGACATGCTGGCAGGTGGGATTGAGAAAGGCCCCAACAGACAACCCATGAAGGTGCTCAGGACACAGAAGTGTGTTACCCTTGAGCCAAAGACCTTTGGTCAGGCTTTCCTCAAGCAGCAGCTTGTCTACACCTGTTCACATAGCATCTCCAGAGTCCCAGGCTGGGAAAGGGACCTCTTCTGGAATAACTGAACCCTTCCTGGTCATTCCTTGGGAATTTCAGTGTCTCTCAAGACCATATATGTGTTGAAAGCTGCCTGCAGTGTAAGTTTTTCTCTCCTCAAGTGCCACATATACATCACAGAGACTGTACTTGGTAATTTAGCAAAAACAAATGCAAGATTCACATGATGACATTGACAGTACAGGTGGGATTCATCTTGTCAAAATATAGATATATGTAATATACAACCCATGAAGTCATCTAGACTTCTTTTGTAATTAAGGGAGAGAAGTGAGTACTTCTGAGACATGACCTGCATAATATATTTTAGTCATCTATCTTTAGATTTAGTGAACAATTTTTCTACAATTCACTAGTCTAGCAGACATACATTTGTCTCAAATGCTACTTCTTATGCAAATGTCTAATTCATTTCTGGAAAGGCAAAATTATCTCTAAAGAAAAACACACAGTTTTTGCCTCATTTGTATCCATTGGCAGCCCTCGAAAAAACAGGGCAGTGTAGGCACAGTGCATTAAATGGATAACAGAGGTCACTCCAAACTATTAGTCTGGGATGGAAGGGCCACTGATATGATGCAGATCATTTAAATACCAGTAAAGCCAGCCCACACTGCGGTATGCTTCCTTATATGTCACAGGCTATTGCGGATTGCCTTCCTGGGAGCAGCTTACCAGCTTGCTGCTTACTCCAGGCCGCAATACCAGTTTGTGGGTTACCCAGTCCTGCTAGCTAGAAGCGTGGTGAAGCGTT
>JBBMKD010000053.1:30537233-30577444 GCA_037834095.1 Argya squamiceps | reverse complement strand
TTTTTTCTTTTTCTTATTAAATTGTATTTCTGACTTGGAGCCTCTCGTTTGTTTTGCTTTCAAACCATTACATATTGTAATTTTCATACAATTTTTTTATCAGGTGGAAAACAACACAAACAGAATTTACAAAGGCCAGACTTGTTGCTTTTCAGCTTCCATCTGTCATGACTGTCTTATGATTTTGAAATAAAAGCATTTTACAAACAGTACAGTAGGCCATTATTAACAGTTCAATGCAAAAATTAAACATGATTAGTCGAATTTCTAAGGAAACCTCAGATTCTTCCTCTCCATTGGTTTGAAATTAAGACAAATACAAGACAGCAGGATGAAGTCAATCCACAGTGAAGGACTATTCACACATTTTCTGAGTTTGATAAGGGGGTATCCAGTCACATACCATCAGCTCGCTGCTGTATCTAAGCTCAGGTAAATACCTTGCCAAACGAAGTTTTCAGAGAAGAAGTGGAAGGACAGAATTCCACATCCCAGCTCCTGAAGGAAAAAAAAAGAATACTGTTGTCTCATTCTCATTTTAATAAAGAACTCAATGACTTCCTCAAATATCATCATATGTAAGTTTCTACATATTTGTTGTAGGAGGATGCTGATATACTGATTATTGGGTGAGATATTTATGCAGTAACAAGAGTGGTTTGCTACCACTTCTTGCTCTCACCAGCTGTTCTATCTGTGCCTTGTCAGGGTCTTACCAAAGGGTTCTAACTCAGCTGTCTTACTAGCACTGTCTTTTGTAAGTTACTTCTTCAGTGTCAAAAGAAAAGACTATATTTTCCATCCATAACCATGTTACTTCTATACCTTTCAGGAAGAAGTCATCCCTGTGTTGATTTTTTTTCTTTGCTATACAATATTTTATGCGGTGTACTTGTCCTGCTTTTTTCCACACAGGGAATTCCCAGTATACCAGAAATTATCTGGACTCCAAAATGACAAAGGGAGCTTATCACAGCTACTTTTCTGTTAGTGCAAGGTCTGTGAGCCAGTGCTATCAGCTCTGCAATTAAATGTACTATAGTTAGTCAAAATTGTATCTACTGTGTCTATATCATTATTAAAAAAAATTAACTTTCAGCAATATTTATGAAAGATTATTGCCCCTTTCAAAAGCACACTAAAACTATTGAGGCAACCATTTTCACATCGAAACCTGCAGAATAAATGAACTGGCAGTATGAACTCAGTCTGCTATAGAACTGAAATTTTTCTCATCAAGTTAGCATGTTTCTTTTCCAAAATGGCTCTTCCAGCTTGTGTCTTTCCCATCCTGCTCCTTTGGCAAGTATATGATAGAAGTAGTAATATAAAACAGTTCACAGGTATTTAGCATCTCTTTGCATTCACAGTCTCTGTTGTACTACTTTGGAAGGCAGTCTTCTGTTCCAGCTACTGATGCAGACTGAGTGAGAAAATTAAGTTCTACAGCTGATGGAAATGGTTGTTTGCTCTTTTTTGGTACAAAGAAATAAAATAAGTGTTTCTCCCCAGATTTCTTTTCCCTGCAGTTTTGCATCTGAGACTTCTCAAAGCCAAATTTTCCCAAAGTGAGTTTTTTTACTGTCTTGTCATCAGCTCCTTCTTTATTTAAATAAGAAATTAATGGCTTATCAAAATTGCTTGAAGTCTTTAGGGGCCTGTGTGGCTGAATATGCTGCCAGAACAGCTATTGAAACTCTGAGGAGGTTAGATTAACTGATGACAAAGATTTCAGACAGTGATTGTCTGACTACACTGGCGCTCTGGTCTCCATGCAACCATAGCTTGTTGCTTCCCAAAAAGCAGTAAATAGTACCCAAGTGATTACTAATATAGCAATAGTCTATGCACCTATCAGATAGAAAGGAATAAAGGATGTGGGAGTTATTATAGAAGGGAAAAAAAATCTGTGCTGTACTTTGGGTAGAACGAAACAAAACCTAAACATGTTGTGCAAGTTTCCCCTATGCTCTGACATGTTTTTTCACCGCTTTCTCAACTCCTATAGCTGCTGGCTGGTTATGCCAGACTTCCTCCTGAGATATTTTAACTCTCCTCAGAGTGGCCAATTGAATCCCTTGGCTGGGATGAGCTTCCCATCCCACAGCAGCCCAGTGAGGAAGTGGTGAGCTTTCCCTCAGCAGCAGTCACAAATTATGTGGGGAAGTGGTATTTTTCCTTTGCAATGCTGCCTCCAGCAATCTGCATGAGTGCATTAAAGGACAAGTGCCATGACACTGGCAGCACATCTGTGCTGCCCGAAGAGGCTTGTGAAACCATGAGAACCAGAAAATTTTGTGGAACAGACTGAACAAACATCTTTTGAGAGCTCTGGAGGTTACACTGATCCTCTCTTGAGTGGGTGGTCACCGAAGACCCATTGTTATACAGACAATGCTCTCTCAAGTGTCATTCGCATTCCACTGTTTGAGATTCCCTGATAATGTAAATAAATAGAGTCAAAAGAGACCAGGATAACACTGAAACCAATAAAGCCTAAGGTGTTAAACAGCAACTGGATCCATAGAGCCGTTCTCCTGTGGAATCAAAACCACTCTCCAACCCTGAGCCAGCCTCTGCTCCTGGGGGACAAAGTGCAAGGTCTAGGAATTAAGGATCATGGGTATGAACTGTCTTCTACTGCTGTAGCCCCTTGGTTCCCTCACTGTCATTGTCAGCGTCACTGCCACTGTCACTGCCACTGTCACAGTCACAGTCACTGTCACTGTCACACTGTGCTCTGTGTTACAGCTGTGGCCCCTCAGTTCCCTCCCTGTCACTGTCGCTGTCACACCAAGCTTTGTCTACTGATGCCCTTTTTGTGCTTACCTAGCTAATAGCTTACCTCAGCTAATAGATTGCTAAATCATCTTCTGTTTTTGTTCTGAGGGCATCCTTCTGCTGAAATGATGAAATAGGATGTAAAATTGGCTTTATGCTGTACCACTAGATGGCAAACTGACAGTGTGATAGACTCCAGACTGCCTGTCACAGACATCTCTGATTAGGCATATTGCAAAAAGCGCGGGCCATCTGTATGCAAATCAACAGAGGCTAGATGATACAGAACAAAGAATACTTCAACTTCCATGTTATCAATGATGTTTTAACTCTGGACAACGTGGATCTTATTGGAATCATTAAAGATTTCCAGGGCAAAAAGTCCACATGGCCTTTCCTTTCCCTTTTTATCTCCCAAAGCTGGCACTATGCACAGCTGAGTGTCAGACAACAATGTAGTGGCTTCATCTGGAAATAAATCTGGAACAAGACTATCACAAAATCCTAGGAGAGGGGCTGTTCCACCAGCCTGAGACCTGTGGAAGTGCTTCAGGAGTGCAGTCAGACTCTTTCCATTGTATACATTTTGTAGAAGCACTAAGATCTTCTAGCAGTCAGCACTTAATCAGAGTAAAATTTCATTATTTATATAACATTATGAATGTACAAACATTTATTTCAAATCTAACAGACCCAGGAGCAGCTGCAAGGAAAGAAACATTATTTAACATTTCACTTCCTCTTTACCATACACAAGCCAGCACTTAAGATCAAAGCTGCTGGAGAATCATATAAATTGGCCTTTTGATCTCTTTAAAGAATTTTTTACAATAAATCCAGGAAGATGTCTTCTTTGTACCTCTGGTCATGGAACTGGAGGGGCAGTTGCCCCATTTGCCTTTGGGATGAGGGACAGATATGGGAACAAGCACAACAGGATTTGCAGGTTTCTGCCATTGAAATTGCTGGTGCTGCTCTATCTGCCTTCCTACAAAGGTGTACAGGGGCAGAGCAAATTTAGAAAAGCACATTAAAGAGAGGGGAAAGACACCAAAAAGTCTTCCAAGAGCTCCCAGTCTTTTTTCCAATGCTGAAATGAAGTCACCTAAGGATGTAATTGCTAACATTTGTTTTTCCAGCTCAGCAAATCTCTTAAGTTACAGAATAAGCATTGAAAACGCAAAATACTCTGTAATGCCACTAACATATATGGAAAATTAATAAGAGAGGAGGTGCCCACTCAAGCCAAAATGCAACCACGTAATGACTCCAGGACCAAATGGAAGTGTATGCTGGGAAAGATGCAAGTCACTTGACTTGCTTGGGCATATTTAGTCCCTTGCACTTGTTTTATGTAAGAGGATGATTATGAATCAGGTATTTCCTTGGGACACAAGTGAGGATCTGCAAACTATGGACAAAGTTTTGCTTTCCTGTGCAGCAGAGAGTCAAAACCCAGAGAGCACTCCTCTAGTCATAGCTCCCAGTCTTTTTTTTCCATAACCATCAGATCCAAACACTTCCTGAGCTCTCTCAGGGCCATAGCTATGAACAAATCCTTTTTGGGTTCTTGCCTGATGCTAGTTGACAGAAACAGCAGTTAATCCCCAATTTTTATTCTAATTACAAACTCCTGCACTAATCTCAGTGCCCATGTGTCTCAGCATCTGTCCAGGCTTTTGTACAGTGCTGTTTTCAGGGACTAATTTCCTTCATTTTAGCTGTCATCAAACAGACAGGGAATCAAGACCTCCTTCTGCAGGACAGGGTTTGTCTCAGGCTAGAATCCTACCTCCAGTGTTCACAAGTTTCCCTATGGCTCTTTTCATAATAACAAATTAAAATATGCTGTATTATCATTGTTGTTGATGGAATTATTTTTAGTTTTGGAAATACTTATTTTTTTTTTCATTTTATTCACATCTGGAAAATCTAGGGAAAAGAAATAGATATGTACATAACTTTATTTTTTGATCTGTAGCAGTATTTGGAGTGCAAGAAAACTGCTTAGAAGTCACAGCACTTGCTTGTAATGCATTTTTTATGCTTAGCCTGTCTATTTAGGTCTTAAATCATTGAGACTACGCCTCACACTGTAGAATAAATGTTTTCATCACGTCCTCTATTGTGTAGCATAAGTACCAAAAGTCTTGAATTCACCAGGTGCCAAAGGCTGTTCTGGGCAGCTCCCTCTGCCTATTTTCCCTAAGCTAGAGCTCTGGAAGGGGAAGGCTCTGAGGACTGGGAGGAACATGGGATATGGCACATGGGACAATGGTCAGAGTCTGGAGAAACAGCACCACAGTTCACCTCTGCCTCCAGCCAGCAGAAGCAGTTGTTCCAATAATCTTTGCCCTCTCCACTTTGCACTTGTTCTCAGCCCTCTGTTTTGCTCCTGTCCCTTTCTTTTCAGTAACAGAAGCACCTTAGGCTCTGCCAGGCTCCTGTTCATCACCTCTAAGGCAGTAAAAATCACTGCTTAATGCATTTTTGAGAGGGCACTGGAGCTGGCTCAAGCTGTCACATACACACAAATAGCAGACTGCATTAACTGAGCTTCAGCTGCAATTCTGAAAGCAATGTGATTATAACAGCTTTAAAAGACAGGACAGTCCGTAATTAGCAGAGGGCTTTTCCTGGTAATTATAGTAACCTTTAGTTGAATGTTACTCAACCCATCACAGTGTTATTTTTATGGTCCCCTACCAAAGTATGCCTCTGTAGGATTGTGAACCTGCCTCGGTCAATGGAAAATTCCACACCCTTGCATATATCCCAAGGGCCGTGCTTCGGTGGAGTGCCACCCTGTGCTGTGCCTGTAGCATTTTACAAACAATGACCTCGCTGGCTGGAGGGAATCCAGCTCTGATAGTAGCTTTTTCAGCCATTCTTTCCTTGTGCAATGAATGAAGAATGAAAAATGCAGCTATTCACAGAAGCAGCTTTATCTGATAGCAATGACCTGGGTACTAATGTAGCAGTTTGTCACACGATATGTTCTGTATATTGTTATTTCCCATAGTGTTTTTTTGCCTCCGAGTTTTCCAAGTACAGAACTGCATAAAGTCTTCAACAGAACTCTGGACATTCAGAGAAAACAGGAGCCATGTCTATAACAGAAAACAACTAAGCTGGATAAATATGCAAACATTCCTCATAAAAATCCAATTAAGAGATTAGCTGCACAAATACACAAAAGTTCATGAGAGGTGGTCTGGCACTACAGATTCTTCCTTTGCTCATTTCATCTGATTAAGTTCATTCCATGTAACTGTAGTCCACAGTGCAGTAAAATACTGCTGCAACTGAGCTTAGTCCGGTACTAGTTAAAATTTCATGAGTGCATTTATGAAAAGAGAATGTTGCTATCTCAGAACAAGCTGAATGATCACAGTATGAGAAAAGTTATTTTTATTAGAAATAAAATTAGAAAATATAAACTTTTGTAAATTTTTGTCTGGTTTTCTTCCAGAATTACTAAAATTATAATCTTGATGCAGACCTCTGAGAGAAAGGAATATCAACTGAAATAGTCCTGTAAGCTGCTGAGAACAGAAACAATCCTTGGTGATTCAGATGACCAAGCTTTGAGGACATTCTCTGTTTTATCTAGGCCTCAGATAAATGGGCATATGTCTTCCTTTCCCCCAGCCTACTTTTGTGTTCAGACCAAAATATTTTCAGGGCAGCAAGTTATTTAGTTGTAGACCTTTGAGTTGGGCTCTTGGCATAACTTCTATGTGCAAGCAAAATCCTGTGATAGCTGTGTCAAAATGAAAAGGGGGACTCTCCATAATGTTCATACCAGCATCATTCTGTGGCTGTTTTATCTTTGTTTTATAAAAGCACACATTTTGGAAGTCTCCCATTCTAGGTGTACAATATGCTCCTTCTTGAAGTCCAGGTGGCCCATTCCTGGCACCCAGAGCTGAATGTAGAGGTTCAAATGCTGACAGAGGATGGAAAGATGGGCAGTTGCACACCAAATTGGGGATTCCTCTGAAAACTAGGATACAGGGACTGTGCAAATTGATGCACCTGGTCATGTACCTGCTTCATTTCTCAGAACAACCAAAGGACTTTCGGCACCCAGCCACTTAGTTCATGAATAAAAATACCACTTTCATTAATGGATTCCAGTAGTGATAGTACTCCTTCTTTACTAATTTTTGTTTCTCTGCTGGTTTGTTTTTTGGCATTCCATCTACCTTTTCTTCAACTGAATGGATACTTTAGTTAAATGTCCTTCTTTATTAATATTCTTTATCTATTTTTTAACCTGTAATTTGAAGGCTTCCTGTATGCCTCCAAAGTTAATTATAAATAATTCTTATTTTCTCCATTCAATGCTTAGCATCTTTCAAAGTGACAGAAATATGGCAATCAAAGGTGTAGTAGCATGTAGATAGATACAGCACTTTAATTTCTCACAAATACTTTCTCATAAGAAACAATTTGAATCCACAGCACTCAGATTAAAATCTGGAATTTCCAAAGTAGATGGAAATAAATCTGGGGTGACACTAATTACCTATTTAATGTTCTTCCAGAATTTGGTAGAGAAGTTTATATTTATTTTCTATCTTTATATGAAAATGACAAACCTTCATCCAAAGCAACAGCACAGAAAGCCGCCAGAAGACAAGATGTTTGCAGGGTTTCTATGAAATTCTACAGGATATACACTGTTAGATCAGCAACAATTGCAAGGCTGGAGACATGGTGTTGTGACATCTCTCATATCCCATCTCTACAAAAGTTTTATTGTGACTCTAGAGGGCATCAGACTTCATGGTTTATATATAACACCATGCAGGAAAAACAGCACAGCTAGAAAAGGGCATCCATGGGATAAATTTGGGCCTGACAGAGCAAAAGGAAATTATTTCACATAGATTTGGCTGATAGCAATAAATCTTCACATAGGGTCCACACAAGGTCTCTTGTCTTTCCCTTCATCTTTTTTAGAAGTAGGAAAATATTATGTTCTAACCTCTAATTCCCCTAATACTCCTGGAGTAAATGGAATTCTAACACAAATGCCTATCTTTATTTTGTTCTCAAATTTGTTTTTCTTTTAACTGCAAAATAGCATGGAAGGTATCCCAGAGCACCTCAGTTTCACCTGTTTTTTTAAATGCAAAAAAACATTTTACTCAGTTTATCAGTCAGGAAATTTACATCAAGATCATAAAATAAATGTCATTATTCCACTTAACAGTCACAGGGATATGAACTTCATCTCCAATGCTATGTTTTACTTCTGGTTAAAAAGATTAAAACCTTTTTTCTATAGGTACTAGTTGTTCATGACATGTCAGGGAGCACTAAAATTTTACAGCGTTCTTTTAAATCCAGTATCACTACTGCTTCTGGTTAATTTTCAAAACCTAGTCACCATGTGTTATGACTACAAAGGACACAGTAAAAGTACTCCTTTAAGTTTTTCCAAATCTTCTAAGAGGTTAGCATTAGGAGGTAAATTAACTTGTATAGGGATTGAAACAGAGAATATAACTGATAAAGCAGCCTGGTATCTTAGGCCTGATCAAGCAGAAACCATAGGAGAGACAGACACAGATAAAGGCTCCCTGGGGTACAAGTGGCCAAGAAACAGGTTGTGGAACTCTGTAACGATTACCAAGTAACTGATGTCATAAAGAATGTATAAGCAATGAGAATTGTTACAAAAATAGAACCTTATGTAAGTTCCATACAAAAAAACCCCTATATAAACACCTTGTAAGCTCAATAAATTTGGCTTCTGATCAGAACTTGGAATGTCCCCATCTCTCAATCACTGATAATCTTGTAGTCCCAGAATATTGATCATGGGAAATCTTACTACTTATGGAAAGAAACATTATTTCATTGTCAGTAGATTTTTAAACACAGATATCCTCTATAGGTATATGGAGGATATCATACAACCATCTTATACTTGTGGTGGCTCGCTGACTTTTTGTTTGGTGCTACTTTGCCCGTGTAAAAACACTCGTGACCCTTTAAACAAGAGTATACTCAGACAGCTCTTTGTCATATCCTTGTTCTCTTCCAAAGTCTCAGCTCTCAGCCTGGACTTACAGCACATTTCAGTTTCAGCATCAAGGCAGCCCAGCTGCCTCCTGCAGCACAGGTGAGCCATACCAGACCTGTCTGTGTCTGCTCTCAACAGTGTTGCTGCAGTCTCATATGTAGCAGGGCTTCCAACGAGAATTTCATATGGAAAACACATGTATCAAAAACTATCTGCAAAAAGCAAAACTTCAGTGATTTATTTTTCTACCCCCAGGATGTTTCTAACTTAGCATTATTATTATCTTTGATGTCTACTTAAAAATAAAGATTCAATTTTGGTGTGCATAGTTAGGTATTTAATATTAGTCTCTTTTTCAATGGCTAAATTTTTAGCAAAGGCAAGAGTTATTACTGAAAAGGCTAGTGAAAAAATATTGTTAATTTTTAATTTATATTTTTGAAGATTTTTTCACAGTTCTAAGAAAGAAAGAAAAATATTTTTAATAGAATAAAATCATAGTTATGGTGATTTTCATAAAAGAAACAATGGAAATCCAGAAATCATATTAAAAATCTGAGTAGGGATCAAGTTCAAAGGTCTTTAGATACCACTGACTAAGAAATTAGTTGAAACAGTAATTTCCATGCCTCATACTGAAACTTATTTACTTCAAAGCCCTTGCTCAAAAATACCAAAGTTCTCACAGTTTTGTCCACTTTTGCTCCCAATCACATTTTTATGTGTGTGGTCATATTTGATACACCATATGGCAGATAGTGCACAACTTCTGGTGGACAACAGGAGTAGGAGGCAGTCATTGGGACCTCAGAGGCAGCAGAGCAAGGAACATGGCCACGGGAAGAAGTGCTGTGGAGACCCACTGCTGGAAACACTTGGCACAGCAGCCAAGTTGTAGGTGCCCACACAAGCACGTGTTAAATAGAACCTTATCTCTCCACTGTACTGCAAACAAATTTTTTCCCTTGTATCTGTATTTTTATCTCCACACTAGGACTCATTCAGCTTTTACAAAGAAAATCCTTGGATAGGATTCAGGTTCAAGCTTCTCTTTTTTTTTTTTTCCCCTACAAACAAAGCCTTTGCAGAAGTGTGCAGGCATTACACAAGACTCCTTCTTTTTTTAAATTTTCACTGAAGTCAAATCTCTTTGTACTGTATAATTAGGTGGCATCTGCACTTCAGACAGACTATGAGAGTGTAACTCTCTAGCACCCAAAAGTGAGAACAGGATGCTACCATCACCTTTGGGGACTCAGACCATGATTATACCCTAGGTCTTGAATGCATATGCCAGCTGAAGTAGATTAATAGCTTTAGATAAATAAACAACGTTGGCATATACCTGCTGAGTAAGGAGTACGGTCCAAAGTTAAACATGGTACACAGAGATTAACCATTTCTAGTTTGGATAATCCAAAGTTTCGATGCTTTAATTGCCCACCACTAAATGTAGAGTGTGAAACTGAGTTCAGTCCATCATGTGTCATTGCATTCCTGGTTTGGGCGTTGGTACAGAATGACACGTAGCATCTGCATTAAGTTAGATCTTGCTGCATTTTCTCATTTAAGATTGAATCTCTCAGAAACCTGAGCATAAGAAACAGTACAAAAAGGCCTAGATGCATCAATATAACAGTGATATGCTCCAGGAATAGGCCCTTTCTCTGACCATGCAGCCACTGCTACATGTTATTATGACAGCAACAGCAAAGGAAAATGTCAGAAGAACCTCAAAACTACCTCTGTGTCCCCATTCTCAGCATGTGCTATTAACCTGATAATCAATGTACCAGTAAACTTTATCTCTCAGCAAATAAAGTTTTTGAAGCATTACAGGGGGTGGGGTGGTGGTGGTTCAGATAGAAAACCATATATGCTGTGTCTTGCTATCACATAAAAGACCGCAGTCTGCTGCTTTTTTTTTTTTTTATCAAACAGGTTTTTAAATGGCTTTGCACAAGCACAAACTACAGAACATTCGCATGTTTCTGAGAATATTCTTGTTCTTTTCCAACTCACTTGATAATTAAGTGCCATAGGAATGTCTCAGAAGTATTGAAGTTCAAAAGCCATGGAAAGATTAAAAAGGGCAACAGTTACTTTAACCAAGTTTTCACTTCCTGTAAATTCCTTTACTATAATTTTTCACAATTTAAATTAAAATAGATTCAAGATTTTTATTTTAAAAAATATCAATTCCTTTATTGTAAAAAGTACCTCATTCAGCTCTTCCAGCTAGGTGATAGGCTATGTTTTCAAGTATTTGTTAAATTAAAGCCACAAGGACCAGATGTATATACAGAAAATATCATCTTACCTTTAGTAAAAGACAAATTTCCCAGAAAATTATCCAGTCATGAAGGTAACAATAAAGGTGGAATACCCCACTTCCTGTGGCAGATCTCTCCCAATAGTGCATAACAATATAAATGTGTCTCTGTCATTAAAGGTTCTTATTGGATACAGGGAACAATTTTTCTCTACCAGATCAGAATTGGAGCAAGTTCCCTAGGAAAGCTGTGCTTTCCATCCATTCAGGTTTTTAAGACCTGGCTGGATAAAACCCTGAGCAACCTGGTGTGAGATCAGAGGTGATGCTACTTTCAGTAGGAGGTTGGACTGGTAACTTCTGAGCACCCTTCCATTCTGAGTCATCCTGTGATCTTATGACACTATAATCCCAACATTAATTTCCCTGTCTCCAGTTTACAGGCACTGGCCTTAATTAGGCCTTTGTCATCTACTAGGCTTATCTCTGCTGAATTACATCTCACTGGAGTGCTCATGCCCTGGCCACCAAGGATTTTCTCACTTCTGGCTCTGCAGCAGATCTCCAGGCTCCCAAGCTGCCTGTTGGTGAACCTTGGAAAAGCTCTTCTCACCTGCATCACAAAACAGACCAGAGCCACAGACCTTCTTCACTGCCTGCCAGGCAGACTAGCACAAATAAATTTTTCTAAAAAAGCACACCACAATTTCCAGGCTGCCCTATGCCCAGCTTCAGCAACTAATTGCAAAAAATATTTGATGATATTGCTTAATTATTAAAGAAGTTCAGATATCAAAGCTAATTCAAATGCATAATTAAAAATAAGGGATTCTTCAAGACGTGATAGACAATCATGCTAATACATGACTTGCTTTCATATTACAATAGAAATGGTAAGTTTTGAAATTAAGATGGTAGACATATGTATCACATGGAATGAAGTAATATATATTTCAGATCATTTTCTTAAAAACTGCAACAGAATTCAAAATAAGGGATTTCCTTCACTTAAGAAGCTAGAAAAAATCTTAGTAGAAAAAGTGGGAAAACTATGAAAAAAGTTAATATATTCTTTTTTATCTGTAACAGACATTCTTTAATGTTTTGGAGACAGCAATTAGGCTAATTGCATAAGATCTAGTGTTTAATAAGATTTTTAAGAAGCTAGGAAGTCTGGAAAGAGATAAATAAGTCTAGACAAAATATCTCTGTTTTATGTGGTTATCCTTGCCACCTACTAAGGATATGACCTGCAATGACCAATTTCTGTAATGATTTCAGCATGATACAGCGCATCATTTGAATGAAAGAACTCAATTGTTTGAACTTTGGGCTGTATAATAGTCCCTTTCATAGTGCAAGTGTATTTAATGCATTGAAATTAGTTTGAAGAGAGAAATCGTCCCTGTTCCCATTTTTTTTCCAATTCATTTTAGACCTGGAGATTCTCCTATGGTATTCAGGAAACCCCACTTAGAAAATGGGAAAAAAAAATCTAATCACATTTAAAATACATCCCGTAGTTAATGCATTGCATTACTTTGATAACTACAGTGTTAACATCTGCATTTCCTGCTGAGATTTTGATAGAGCATTCCATGGAGCTATTACAATCCACAGATTTTCAGTGTAAAGTTTTACATTTCAATCATGGAGCTGCTGTATAGCACCCAGGATGAGCTCAACAGTGGTGTAGAAAGAGGAAGTTGATATATCTTTGCCAGAAGATATGGATCAAAATCTGATCAGGAAACATTCTAGGTTAAGTAAATATGAAAGAGAATTTATTTGTCTACTCTTTCCCATTCCATTTCAGTGGTGTGATCCATCATTTCAAAAGAAGTATCATCATTACTTTGGAAATCTTCTCACACCTCCATGGGATTTTAGGCTCAAGAGCACAGTCCCAGTTAACAACACAGTGTTTACCTGGCTAGATCTTCTAAAAAGTCATGTGAATCTCCTAGGTCAGAGTGACAAATCTTCCTGTTCTTCACTTGTAACTTTACCATATGGACTGGAAATAGACTTGAGGGAGAAGGGCTGGAATAAGGCTATGGTATGGGGACAAAGTTCTGCTTTTAGTTTTTCATCATCTCTTTAAAAGCTTTGCAGGATACAGCAGACAAACAGGATTTCATACAGAAAATGCTGATTCAAACCACACAGAAAATATACCCCTTTTTGTTACCATAGGTACACTTGGAGAGCATTTTGCTTCCTGTAGTGTTACAATACCACTGACACCACAATGCAAAGAGCAAAAGACAGCAGAAGAGAGAGTAGGTACTGTGGGCATGCCATCCAGACACCAAGCCCTACCGCCCCAGCCCCCTAAAATCCCCAAACAACCCCAGCACCAATAGTTTGTTCCTAAATGGTAAACTTAAAAGATCACTATTAAAAACAGGAAAATAATCTTAGATATGTAGTGAATCAGAGCATATTTTATAGTTGAAATCAACCATATGCTGATTCCTAATAAGTTGAACTTAAATATATAAAATATGTAATGAAATATAAACCACAAAAAGTTCATTAAAATAGGAACAAGAATGGTATGTCTCATTTCTCCTCCTTTTTTCTGATTGGCAATTTAAGCATTTCTTCATTTTCTAGAATTAAATGCTGCAATACCTTGAATTTTTTTTTCTGATTTTCTCCTGGGACATGAATAAGGCTTTTCTATTGCTTGACTTGCTTATCAAAGAGTTTTTTCACTGTGGCAGTTTAAAATCTTACTTCTTCATTCTATCTTATCTTGTAGAGCCTATCTGTACTTGGCACTGGTGAGGCAGCACTTCAAATACTGTGTTCAGTTTTGGACCCCTCACTACTGGAAGGACATTGAGGTGCTGGAGTGTGTCCACAGAAGGAAAATGGTGAAGGGTTTGGAGCACAAGTCTTATGAGGAGATGCTGAAGGAATTGGGTTAAACAGTCTGGCTAAAAATGAGTCTCAGGGGAAACCTTACCACTCTCTACAGCTACCTGACAGGAGGATGTAGCAAGGGGGGGTGTCTGTCTGTCTGTCTCTTCTACCAAGTAATAAGTAATAGACAAGAGGAAATGGACTCAAGTTGCACTAGGGGAGGTTTAGATTGGGTGTTAGCAAAAATTTCTCCACCAAAATGGTTGTGAAACATTGGAACAGTCTGCCCAGGGAAGTGCTGGAATCACCATCCCAGGAAGTATTTAAAACATATGTATATGTGGCATTTTACAACCTGATTTTGTGGTGGACAGGTATTAACAGTTTGACTCAATGATTTTAAAAGTCTTTTCCATCCTAAACAATTCAGTGATTCTGCTGTCAGGTACAAGAGAAATGGCTATGACATCAATCTTAACAAACAAAAGAGAAAAGAATCTTACCTGGATCATATGGAGTCTCACTACAGGGTTCAAGTCTTACAATTTTTTAATATGCATATTAGCTGCTGATCTGGAACAGGCTCCCTTTTGTTCAGACAATTGCTTCCTCTGAAAATCTGGACAAAGCTCCACAGTCACAGTCACAAAAACCACCAGAACCCAAACCCCAGCTTTGGCCTCCCCTGCCTCACACCACTACCACAAAGGGACAAAATTTACAGGTTGCAGAGAACCAAAACCATAAGCTCAACAAAAATCCAGAAACACAGCAAAATAATGTCCCATTTCAGCATCAGTTACAACACCATGCCATGGACAATGTTTTCTAGTTCAGGCTTCCAGGGCTCTGAGTAAGAATCCAGGAACTGAAAACTCACCCATAATGACGAAGACTTTGAGAGAAATTTTCTGTATGACAATTTTTGAACTATGCTAAATGACATTAAGGAGGATTCACATTACTAGAAAAGTAGGAAATATGTTCTCAAAAATCACTGCATTTCTTTTTTACACAAATTCTGTAGCTCTACACCTGGGGAAATCAAAGCTGTGCACAGTAAAAGAATAAAATATTTTGAACTTGAAACTCAAATAGAGATTTTGTGGGGAAAAAATTAATATTGCACAAATCAGGGATAAAATACTATTCAAGGGGTTGTGCCCAATATAAAAGGACTGGTTAATGCTAATAATAAGACATTTAGGCTATGAGGAAGTTAAGACAGCAGAGATCACAGTTTTTATAACTTAAAACAAGGTAGCAGGGTAGCACCAATGATGAACAAGCTTAGTTAGAATGTAGTTCCTAGTGATTCTGGGTGCTCTGGCATTGTGATGTACAGTGTAAGGGCCATGTGTACTAAACTCTTGTGTGGTCCTCAGTCTTACATTCCTCCAAATTGGGAACCACGTAGAGGACTAGGCAGGGCCAAGATGGTCTAAGATGGTCTCTTCTAATGGATTCAGGAGTGCCTGAAGAAATATAGCAGAGCAGCAGCTCTTTGTGAGAAGCTGCAGCCATTTCCTGACCAAAATATTTTGTGATGATGATGCCAGTAAAACCAAGGATACAGCAAGTCAGGCTATTCGGGGTACAGGATATACCTGTGTAATCTTATATCTCATGTCTTTCCAACAAAGAGTGCAGAAACACTTTTCTTGCCCAACTGCATGAATTAAATTCTACCTCCTTGCATTTAAGTTATATCAATACTCTGAAACCAGTGTTGCTTCTGAGTCATTTCACACCCCAGTTGGGTCAAATGAGAGTAGAAAAGCAGGGATAGACTGACTCATTACTTAGATTTGAGGAATACCTGCATTAAAGTGACAGAAAACATGCTTAACCATGATGACTGTTATTTACTCTCCTCACTCTCACCAATCATGTGAGGAGGAATGAAATCCAAATGCTAATTTTCAGCTCATGAGAGTAATTTTATTTTTTACAATATTCAGAGCAGATTTATTTTCTACTTGTCTCTGACACATCAGTGCAAAAAAAAAAGGTGTTTGGAAGAGAAGGGGAGGAACACCAGATGAAAATAGTCGATGGAAAGGGTTCTTCTTCTTCAAATTTAAAATGGAAAAGCAATTTTCATGACTAAATTGCCTATATCTATTTATGCATAGGTCAAAAATAATGAAAAGTGAAGTGAACTTCAACCGTATTTTCTTTCTCAATTCTGCTCTTGAAAACCCTAACAGAAAAAAGCCTTCTTGTTTTGACCACACTAACTCAGCCACAGTTTCTTTCAACAGATTTTTTTCATCCTTCCACACCCCCCATTTTCACAACTCAGAGCTTAAACTTTGAAACCTTTATTCACACTGAATGACCTTAAGTAATCACACCTATTTCAAGTGAGCCTTCAAGAAGGAAGCTCTGTGTCAACTAAGGTTTCTAAAACTGGCCATGCATGAAAAATTCTTGTGTGAAACCAAGTCATTAGGCCGTATCTCATCATGTACCAACAAGACTGTGAATTCATTTCTGTTTCCCAGATGTTTTCTGTGGAAAAGTTGTGGGTGAGTTGTGTCATACTCACCCTTTAAACATTATTGCAGAGCTCCATCTCAAAATTAAGTCCACAGATACAAAGCAAGGTGTCACTTATTTTCAGGATGGATGTTGAAGATGCTAAAGACTATGTCTAAAAAGCACAGAATTAGGGAAAACATTTTTATATTGTTGGTCAAATTTTTTAAAAAATCAGAGTATGAAACATAAGAAAGGGTCACATTCACTACCCAGAAAGGACCCTTGGCATTTCAAATACAAGAAAGCAACTGTCTGTGGATGTTTAGCAGGTACACTGTAAGTTTCTTCTTGGACTGAAAGAACTGGAAAAGTTAGGTGTTAGTAATATACTTTTACTTATATTTCAGTATCAAGTGCATTTTGGTCATGTGGGCTATATTTATACTTGGAGCTAAGGTTGAACTTATAGCTATCCCAAGCCTACAGCCACAAGCCTTCTCTGTTTTAATCCCAGGACTTTTGCACAAACACACATGTATCTTAATGCTAAAATTTCTACTCGACTCCCAAGAACAAAGTGCACTTCTACCATTCAATGTTTTTAAGGGATATCTTGAATTTACTGATGGAGTGCCTGATCTTAGCAGAGAAATTCATCCAAAGTCTTTCACATTGTCCACTTTCACTTTTCCCAACCATCATTAGAAAGAAAATTCATTGTTATTCACATTTGCCGGTAAAAAGAATTTTCAATATTTGGCCAAATTTATGTAAAACTTCATTCCTTGTACTAAACTAGTTTTGGGAGTGTTTTCTGTTTCCAATTATAAAGCTTCTTCATTCCTTGTACACTTAATCAATTTCTTAATTATGCTCAGATTATTTGTTCAGATAGGGAAATTTTTAAAGTGTTCAGTTAGAATCTATGATTTTAAAAGTGCCCTACACTTTTAGTTCTCATTACCTTTTTTCTCTAAGCTGATCAGAAGAAAAAGTAAAGAGTTTTCACAGGTGGTACCAAACAGATTGTTAAAAGTGATGCCTGCTTGACCTCAGTGTTGCACTTTTGCCCTATAAAACTGTAGGAATCATGGGCAATAACCCAGACTGCTGAAAAATTCTGTTATCACACAAAAACAAAAAGCTGGAGAGTCACGGTATTGCAGCACCATGATGTTCACAGGTCTGTATTGGTACTCTGAAGCAAAATTTTCAGCAACATGATTCAACGTAAATAATTCTTTGGCAGAATATTCTGGCTAAATTTGTTTGATGCTCATCCATGTCAGCTGACAGAAAGAAAACATTTCAACCAGTGGGTGAAATACTAGAACAAATATTTACATGCTCTCAAAAACAGTACATAAAATCTCTTACACAACAGGTAAATCCTGGAAGTTTTACTGAGATGCAAGAGTAAAAGCCAAATGACTGCATATGGTTCAACAGCTGCTTCCTTTGACCTGCCAAAATCCCTCCTGTTACCATGCTAAAGGAAACCTAGTATTTGTAATTTTAATGAATGAAGAAACTAAAATTGTTGGATTATCAGAACTAAAACTACAAAATGTTTGGCACTTTTTAGACATATTTATAGATTTTATAGTGTCTATTTCTGAAGAGGTCAAACATGAATGACACCTCCAAAGAAAAAGGCTCCAGATTGCCTAAGTACTGTTGGGAAGGCTAAAGTTGGAAAGCAACACTGATGTCACAGGTCTCATTCAGAGAAGAGGACAAAGAAAATTCATAGCACTATCATGACGGGAAAGAGAGAAAGAAGTCACAGACTGAGTCAGAAAATCCCTGCGAAAATTGTCTTAGCTTTGTGTTCTGTAACTTATGCTCAACTCCTCACTTCCTATCAATATGCGTGTTCTGCTGTACATTCTTCATTTATCATCTTTATTAATAAATTCTGTTCTAAAGTAATCATTAACTAGTGTTCAGTCATGTTCTCATGACATCTTGAATTAATCTCTTGCTAATTTATCCTTCCTTGCAATTGCCATGACTTAGAAAACTTGATTACTTACTTCTTGTAAATATTTTCTTCAAAATTAGAAATTTGTCTCAGTGCAAATGTGAAGTGTGAAATGTAATATGACAATATGTTCCATCCTACCTTAAGTAACCATGAGAGGCAGCTAATTTGGTTTCTTAATTTAGAATGATTTATAAAAGTGGATATCTTTTATCTGGAAACTGTCACAACTGTGCAGATTAGGCTGGCAATGCTGCATTATCAGGAGCACCAATCTTTCAACTAAGGCAAAAACAAACTGCAGATTTAGACTTGATTAAGAACTAGCTAAAAAATCACTAATATTTTTGAAAACTTTGAAATGAGGCAAATTAAAAACTCAGAACTTTTTCAATAATTTCTATTCAATTTAGGAATTATTTATGAAAAACATATAGCAAAAGACGTTATAAGTGTATAGAAAGTTTTCTTTCCAAAATTCAACTTATTCCTTTCAGGTACCTTATTTCTACCTTCAGGGATCTTTTGATACACTCTAACACAAAAGAAACTAAAATTTTGTTTTAAAAGCAGAATAAAGAGGAAACAATAACAAATTCAGATTAATTTTCTGCTATCAGAACTTTTGAGATTCCCTAACTCCAGAGGAGAAATTACATCTCAGAAAAATATGCTTTTTAAAGGGACAGTAACAACAAATAGAAGCACAAAAATTTTTTTGCAGTACTAAATAATTATTTCAGAGAATTAAATAATTCATTTCTTCCTCATAGTGGCCTGTTGGAAGGCAAAGTCAGTAGGTCTTCTTCCAAGACTAAATTGTCATTTACAGAGCAAAACTTGATAGTTAAACTGTATATTAGAAAACACCTCTCCAAAGAAAAATATCAAGTTTTTCAGCATTCCACTGAGAGCCCTTAAACAGGTAAGTTCACGAACTTATGGGGCCAGGAGGAAAAAAAAGGTGAGAACCTAGATACACCAAAGACTTATCATAAGCAAACATAAGCCAACCTTCTGTTTCTCTAATCAGTGTGGAACAGTCATAAAGCAAATGCAAAACAACTCAATGATAATAGCTATTGTTTTATAATGGCATGTTGGGCAACATATCTCATTTGGATAAAATCAGTGATTTTTGACCTCTGCTGTCAGCCTGACTTCCTTCCCTTTCTCCCCATCTGCCAGATGACCTGTTCCACAAGAGCATTAATCTTACCTACAGTAAAATAATACATCAGTTTGAATTTAGGGATGAAAAGTTCATTTAATATTATTGTACAGTTTATAATGATTTCCATGTTGAAGTGTTTCAAAGTCTGAGTTAATATGAAGGTTATATCTATTTTCAGGAAAAAGAAAGTATCCATACTGTTCAAAGTTATTTTCTTAGGAAGTTCTTCTGAAGTGGTTGAAGTGCATGCAGTCCTTTATTAAGCTTTGCCTCAACATCTGATGGCCTTGACACTCTTGCATTAA
Organism: Argya squamiceps; assembly: GCA_037834095.1. Taxonomy (NCBI): domain Eukaryota; kingdom Metazoa; phylum Chordata; class Aves; order Passeriformes; family Leiothrichidae; genus Argya; species Argya squamiceps. The sequence goes on along the minus strand of JBBMKD010000053.1, from coordinate 30,557,536 downwards.
TCATTTTACATACAGAATTTGAACAATATTTCTTATTCACTCTTTCTTAGGTCAGGTTTCTTAAACACTATAGTCTCCTCCTTGTCTAAAAAGGGCTTTGGAATAGGAACAACTATACTCTTTTACTCCCTGGCCTACCACACATAAACTCATATAAGAAAATCTTCAAATCTAAGAGTCCTAGTAACAACACCCTTCTCTGCAATATTCTCACATGTATTTCTTAATTTGCAAAATTCATTGTCTACTGTCAGTGAGACAGTAAACATTAGACACAAAGACATAGTTTCAAACTCAAGCTTGGGAACTCTCGGCTTTTCTCGACATCTTTGTCACTTTTGTCTCTGAGCAGATTCCTAGGAACAGCAGGTTGTGATTGACATTTTACTAGCTGTCTTTCATAATAAAATTTCACTGGGGACCCAGGAGAAATTATGGTTACCAGTAGGAACTAATAAAAGGCAGAACATAAGCCACTAGCTTCAGCTGGGGAAACTGCAAAAATACAAATTTCATTCTGACGTGATTGCCAATAAGAGATTAGTTTTCTTATAGCACTGTCTAGAAATAGTGTAAGGCTTCCTTCTGTCATGTATTTAAATTGAAGTGCAAAAACTCACACACACAGTGGGAGAACTTCCCTCCTAAGGCAATTGGCACACATTAACATCAATGAGGTTTTGCACAGCTAAGACAACAGAGAGGACCTGGCAGGCTGTCCTAGTAAATGTTTAATACCTGTTGCATGGATGAGGTACCCACTGCTCAGGGGGCTGTGGCTTCCACAGTTTTTATAATTTTATTGTTCTGATTTCAAATCGTGTCCAATTCCTGCTTTAATAAACATTCACAAAAATTAATACGGAGGGCTAAATTATAACCTCCAGGATTTTCAGGATCCAAAGTGGATCCCTGATCCAAAACAAAATTTTACCCTACTTAAGGGTGAGAAACAATTTTTACCCTGCTTGAGGAGTCATCTGCCTTGTTGACATTAATCTTTCATCTCCTTTACAGGAGGTTAAGCAAAGCTTTCCTTCATTTCACTTTATTTTATTATGTCTTTGCTTGTTGTATGTTTTGTAACAAAACAAAGAAATTGCAACAGCCACAGCATTTAAGGAATCTTTTCAGAACTTCAAAATTTCTGTAATGTATTGATTTTTATGAATGACTGTCCTCACAAAATCTTGCTCAAGATTCTTAATGACTCAGAAAGAAAAAAACTAGACAAGGTGATTTTTTGGAAATATTTAAAATCCACTGCACTTTGTAAGAATCTTGCAGAAGCAGTCCAGTGACACAGTTCTGTGAATATTTCTTGTGATTAAACTGCGTTTTTCCCTGCCCACCATATTTTGTGTTTATTATAATTATTTTTGAAAATCTCTACCTAAAATATAAGAATTATTGCTGAAAATTTTTACACTAAGTATTGCATATCCCTTAAGTCATGCTGAAGGTATTCTCAATGCTCAATTTCCTGAGCAATCATAAGGAAAATTTTATTATGTTTGTTTATTATGTGATCAACAGTGCCTGGTTGTTTCAGATGATACTGCAGAACAAAAGCCTTTAAAGAAAAGGAAAAAAAAGCTCTGCTCCCTCCTCCTTCACCACTTTCTTTACCTCCTTTGCTCTAGAAGGTAATGAAACTCCACAAATATCAAGTCTCTAAAAGCTTCTTAACATATTCTACATTTTTTTCTCAGTGATTAATTTCTTAAAGATAAGAGCACACTGAAAATGTTGGCACTGTCCAAAATCGTTAGTGTGGTAATTTGGCCTGGCCCAGCTACAAAAAACATTTATAGGTAGAAGAGAAGTGAAAAAGTGAGGAAGGCCAAGTGCAGCTGCACCAGCAGCAGCAGCCCAGGCACTCTAGTAGGAGAGACAGGGTGCAGGAGGTGGGGAAGAGCCTCTGTGTTGAATCCACACAGTGCCAGGAGGCTGCAGGCAGCAGGAAAAATGGGGCCCTGCTATGCTGTGTGGGAATGCCGTGGCAGAAGGCAGCAGGAGAAACTGTGTCTCCCACAAGAGAATAAAGCATTTATGTTTGTAAAGTTCAAACAGAAACTGAAACCACAGTTTGAGCATGTTCCAAGATGAAAGAGCCAAATTTACCATTTGGAGAGGGGGACTAAGTCCCAACAATAAAATCATCAGACTCTAAACAAACAACGTCTGGACTTCAAAAATGTCTTACTTGGCTTCCAAAGAAAATAAAATAGACCCAAGGCAAAAAAAAAAAAAAAAAAAAAAAAAAAAAAAAAAAAAAAAAAAAATTAAAAGGGGAAAAAATCTCAGTCTTAAAATCACAATCCACAAGAGCAGGTGTTCTTCAATAAACCCTGCAAGTCAAGACAAAGAGATGTTGGAAGGTGATGCAAGAATTTGAATGAATTATCAGCTTTGTAAGAGATTGCAGATAGCATTTCATCATGAAGGACATGGAAAGGAAGATGGAAACAATAGGAATGCTAACATCTTCCTAAGATTGTAACCCCACAAACAAGAGCTGAAAGCAGAAATAGCAGAAGAACATGTCAATACAGTGAAAGCAAATGACCATGTATTTACACAACATGTCTAAGGCAGTGTAGCACAAGGACTCTAATTGGCTTAGAATGGATCTGAAGTTCTTGTTTTCATTGAAGGCAAGAGCTGGAGAAGAAGAAGAAGGGGCTATCCAAACTAAGAAAGAGTTTATAATGTCTTGCATAAGGCAGCAAAACACTCACTAGAATAGATCTGGAAAAGGTGTTTTTTGTCTCTAAGAAGTTATGCCTTGCCTCGAAGCTACAAAACAAGGTGCAGAGATATCTGTCTTGGGATATCACAGAATGGAGAAAAAGATAAGGGAGACTTATAATGTCTCTAGGTGAACTGACTTCCGAAGACACCCCTTCCCCTCAACAAATAAAAAAAAGAGGACACTGAGTACACTGCTTCATAGCTAAGGTATCTGCCTTAGGTAGCCCAAAAATCTGAATGCCTGCAGTATCTTCCCCCATCTTCCATGGATATCCAGGCTAATTAGATGGCATGGCAAAGGCAGCTCCATCATCATTTTAAAAGAAAGTATATACAACTTCATGGAGCATTAAGCCCATTCTTAATGATTTCTTCTGCTGCATTTTGAGAGCCACAGCAGGACTGAGCATGTCATAAACAGAGGCAGAGGGGTACCTACTTTCTAGTTCCTGATTGAGCTGAGATTTGACTTAGATTTCAAATTGTTCAGACCATTCAGGAAAATGATTCAGAAATGTAAAAGGTATTATTCTAGGCTGTCCAGACAAAATGTAAGATGCTCTTGGAAATTACTCACCCTGAGAAGTCAGGGAGAAACTGAGCATCCTCATTACACGCTTTGGACAAAACCACCTAAATTCTGCTTAGTCAATTACTGGAATTATGCCTGATCAAATATACTAAAACAAAACATATTCAGGTTTCAACTAGACAGAAGTGCCAGGACAGATGATAAACGTCAATGGATTATCCACGCCTGATAAGTCAGCATGGGTCTGATAGCTGGGTCAAAAAAGTAATAGATCATACTTGTTTTCATTCAGTACTTCCCTTGGGAGACACTGTCTGCATCTCAAAAAGCAACTGCAGTTTGTGGAAATTCCTAAACCCTGTATCTATTTCCCTGATGTTAGGACCTATGAGAAACCAAGCTCTGGAAAATGGTGACTTTCCCAACTTCAATTTGATATGAGGTAAGAAGAAAGCTGGAAAGTGCACCCAGACCAAAGGTCTGCAAAGATCTCCCATACACAGCTGTTTTGACATAATCACTGTTTTTGTCTCAGACCATGGTCTGAGTTGGTTCAGCTTCAGGTGTTTCACCTGAACCACAAGATTTCTCTGTATTTATATTTTAAACAGCTCAATGTGCTAAAGTTTACATAGATGGCATTTTGATCTTTGTATTTATACAACAAAAAGCATGACAGATGGCTCAGAACAACTTGGGGAAAAGCCCAGCCTGATGGGTGAATGCTAAATCAACAGGGCAAGAAGTTAAGTTTAGACAAATGAAAGAGAGGAAGAAAAGTTCATATAGAAAGTTATGCAAAGAGAGGTTACTTGTCTCAGGAGCACTGGAAATAAAAAGTTTCCTTGAAATGGCAATCACCCCAGGAAAACATATCTAATTAGGCTTCCTTGGTCAACAGCCTACAAGCACTTCAGACCAAAAAAGAGCAGGGGATGAAAGTGATGGCCAAATGCCTGAGACACTTTACAGACATTAGCAAGAGCTGAGCATCACTGCACTCACACAGAAAAGAAGGGCCTGCTTGTGTATTTATTATGGGAAGTGTAGTCACGAGGCAGGCTCAGGATGAAAATAATTAGTCATAGATCTTTTAGGCTGAAGCTGGCTCATGTCCTGCTGGTCCAGAACTTGAGCACACTGTGTTGGTATCATCCTGCAGTACAGCACTTGGGCATCAAAGGCAATGGCAGCATTTCTTTTCAGGCAGAACAGACCTCAAGTGTAGAACATTATGACATTAGTAAAATTCTATACTCATTTTAAACATGGACTGTAGATGTCACTGTGCCATAGGAAGATGTGCATTAGCAGTAATTATCCAGTGCAGTAATATTAGGACAGCAGTTTATACAATCTATCCATCTGAATTTCCAGACTGAATTTTCCTGGCTACACTGGAGAAGGGGTCTCTCTGTTCCTGCTGTGGAAAGCAGGCCACTGCCCAGCTGAGACTGCAAAAGCAGGGAAGCCAGCAGGGATGGATGCTGACTCAGACATGCTGTGGGGGCTGGGAGACCAGCCTCCCCTTCGGCAGCTGGTTAGGGATGCTGCTGTGTAATATCTGAAGCTCTTGAATAAACCAGGTTACTGATGGGTGCTTAATGAGCAGATATACTATAAACGCTATACTATTCTGTGTGCTTCAAGGAATTTAGTGTCCAAGCAGTCTGATTTCTCCTGACTCAGACACCAAAAAGACCAGGATCTGGAGCACAGGCACATTTAGTGTAAACCTCCTCTGCAGTCTGATTGATATGTGATTGCAACACAAGCAGATGTTTTTTCAACCATTTTGGTGCCAGTAGCAATGATCCTCCTAGCCAGTCTTGGGGTGTGGAAGTCCCGCAAGATATCCATTCTGGCCTGGAGTTTATAATCCAGGATTTAAAGTGCCTGCAAGCACAGCAGAATAAGAGGTGTCCCAGGCCTGTCTCCAGGTCCTGCAATCACAGCCTTTCCAAGGAGACAGTCCTGGTGACTTATTAGTAGAGACCTTTAGATACTAAGCAGCAGCATCCCTAAATAGCTGCATACTGTTCTGATTTAGGACACTGGACAGGCCTGACCAGAAAGCCAGCATGTTCAGCAGCATTCTTGCTACTAGCAGAGGCTGTCTGTCTGTAGCAAGGACTATTAGTTTTACCCCCCTACACAGTCTTCCCAAAGTTCCCCATAACAGTTTATTGTCTTGACTGAAAGGCACTTCCCTGGCAATATTAGCATCTAGACACACTATTGCCATGGGTAGCTTATCCAACTAACCAGTGGAAATCATCCTGGTGGAACAAGGCTGCCAAATATACAATGAGAAATATGGGGCACTGTAGCTCAGGGTTACAAGCCAGCATCCAGATTTGGGATTTCAGGGATAGGGAACATAAAAACCCTCCAAGTCAGCAACACCGTGATCCCCACGTGATATAGCTCTAATGTTACTAGCTGCTGTGGGACAATTTGTGGTGTCTTAAAACCTGTACTCACCACTGACACATGGCATTGCTATATTGTTGTCCTGGATATTCAGATGAATATAGGAAAATATTTGAAAAAGGATAGGATGGAGCAATTGCTGTTAATCCTGGACCTGTTTTCCACTGGAAACTGACTTAACTGTCTGCTGAACTCTTGTCAGAGCACAGTGTAATGAGACACGGACACTGGCAGTCCAATTCTTTTCTTGTGTTAATTTAGAAAAACATATCTTCATTTGCTTTTGTACCAGTGTGACAAGACAATGAGATTTAGGGGCCCATACTGTCTTCTACTTACCTAACTCTTGGTTATGCTGCCAGTCCAACAGCAGAAGCCCAAAACTCAGAAGAAAACACAACACAGGCTGACTAAACACAGTCTGCCAACCTGCTGCCCCTCAGCCTGGTTCAAACCAACATTATACCTATGCCAGGGTACTGTGCCATTCCTGTGGCTGCTGTTTAGATGTAGTTCTAGTGCAATCTAAAGGTGTTATAACATTAGTGTCAACCTCCTTTTATGTTCATTGGAGTTGGAGCTAAGAAGTGAGATGTGTAGACATTTGTAGCACAGATTTTGTCCAGAATGTGGATGGAAAGGGTAAAAATAGGACATTTCTATGGAAATTGAGCCTTCACAATATTTTTCAGGTAATTCTACACATAGTTCTCCATCTCTTTATAACGACACTGCACTGACTGGCAGTAATCTTGGATCATTCATTAACCACACTTTTCTGTCCTGCTATTGACCTACTGGATTGTAACTGCACCAGAGCATGTGTGGTCTCCAGAGGGGTCCCCCTGTGAGGAAAAAAATCAGAGCAGTGCATCCCATTCATCTTCATTGTAATTGTGAGCAGAAGACTGTGCAAAGTCACACAGAATAAATTTGTTTCCAGTGACTCATGGCTGCCTCTGGGAACTCTGGGCAAATGCAGCTGCTGAGCAAACTTTTAAGCTGCTTGGTTGCAGGTTGATCATAAATACTATCAGAGAGCCAAGGGATGCAGAGCTTTTATGAGGAGTTCATATACAATATGTTTAGTAGCCCAAGGGGGAGATTTTTACCCAGTGATTTTCTCTGCACATCTGTTCACTTACCTCCTTTTTTTGCATCCCTACTGTTGTTGCTAAGTCCTATTTCTCCTGAAAACAAAGAAATAAGGGAATCTGAGCAATGCCACAGAACCAGGTCACTCTTTGATGCTATGGGAGGAAGTGAATCAAAACTATGTTTGCCTCTTTGTTTGATTGCCTAGTTGAACCTGTAAGAATCACAGGCAGAGCAATTGTTGAACCCAGATTCATCAGGGCCTTGAAATCAGATTCAGGACTACACTGAAAACTTCTTATATTAGTTAGGGCTATTGTCTGTTTTTTGAACCCTCACTGGTGTCAGACACTACTCCACTCTTCTGGAACAGAATATTTAACCATGGGGTCACACCTCTAATGCAATGTTTGCAGCTGTACCATTGGTTAGACATATGCCACGAAACACCAGTGTAGACCAAAACACACAGGCATGTCAAGAGGGAAAACCCCTGACAATGTCATTTTTTGTTTCTTGCATTATTACAGATGCCATTCACTTTCTTTAATTTTTACTAAATCATTGTGAAACATGACGTGTATGAAACATCACAGAATCATAGAATCATTAAGGTTGGAAAAGACCTCCAAGATCATCAAGCACCACCACCTTTGAGCAAGCACCACTATGTCAACTACACCATACACTAAGTGCCATACCCAGTTTCTTGAACATTTACAGGGATGGTTACTCCATCACTTCCCAGGGCAGCCCATTCCAACCCAAACAATTTTATGATTCTATGAAACTGTTCTATGAATGTCTAAATTACTTTACATTGACATTCTTTTTTGCTTGTATTTTGAATAGCAACATAAATCTCTTTAAATAATTTCATATTTATTAGAAATAACCAGGAGAAATCTACTTCTATATTTATAAACACTGATTAATTTCTCTGTACGTACATATACCTTCACAAATCCTTCAACTTCCTTGAAGCAGCACATAAGTACAGTTGTTTGCCAAAGGGTGTCACCTTCACCTTTATCATACATAAAGGATTTATCAGTGACAGAAGAGCCCCTTATTCTTCCAAAGCTGAGGCAGGAAGAGCTATTCTTCAGGACTTTGTCACTGCAGTCATATTTTCTGTGTAAGGGCTTAGTACAGGTTTAGAGATATTGAAGTCTGCTTTCCATTGTCTTCTACTAACCCACTCCGGATATTCTCAAATCCCAGCTATGCTTTTCCAGAGCAAGGTGATGTGGTCTCTGCAGCTCTTCGTAGCACAAAAAGGTATGAGACATCACTTTTTGAAGGATAGGGGTCTCTCTTTTCTGGACAAATGAGAAAAGAAGCCAATGACCAAATTTTTGAATGGTGCTAACAAAAGTCAGTTCCCAAAGACATTTCATTAAAATCCCTTTGAAAGTGTGACATGGACTAAGATTTCTCTTCATCAAATCCTGTTTGGCATTCCCTGGAAGCATATACATTATATCTCTGGCAATTATGTCTTCTATGACATCCGCATTTGGAAAGAATAAAGTTATCATGTGAGAGAAAGATCAAAGACTTAAAATTCTATCCACTCAGAATGAGCCTTTATCTAGTCTGGTATCAGAGATGTCAGCTTAAGTGTTAATTAAAAACAAAGCAATTACACACTGCTTCACAACACCTTTCATTCTAGTAGTTACAGATGTGGGAACATGCTTAGCTGGAGTTTACATTTGTACCAGGTATTCAACAGGCACTGGTGAGCATTTATGTCATGAATTTGTCATTGTTAAGTAATTTTTATTTATGGTCTCTGTAGCTTCCTATTGGAGTGAGTTCCACAGTTTAACTATATTTCCCTCATGTGAAAAAATAGTCACCCATAACATTAATATAGAAACTCACCATCCACAGTAAAAGGAAAATAAAACTTCTTAAAAGAGAAGCATAATCTTATGCTGCAATAAGATTGATAATATTTCTTCTTTTTCATAATGCAAATAACTCTCAGTGGTTTATAATGTCAAAAATTGGAAAATAATGCCATGAGGGTATAATTTCTACTGAGTAGTTCTCTTTTATTTTTGATTCATCATGCTGGTGTGTTTGTACCTTTTGAGCTGGAAAATAGCCATTGCAAGAGGTGTCCAGAGGGGCTTGGAGTCAACTCACCATCAGCTGTGGGCAGGCAATAGCCAAGCAGGGAAAAAACCTGCTCCAAAGACCCCGGAGGGCCATCACCCACTTCAGCCCCAGCACCAAATTGAGGTTGCTGAATTCATTCTCCAAATGCAGCACCATGCAAAAAGCACCTGACTTGTGCACATATCTGGCTTGGATCTGGAAATTATTTGGTTGGTTTAGGTGCAACAAACTAATAAACATCCTGCAGAAGCTCAGCTAAATGCCATTTCTCCAGCCCATGGATTTATCAATGATCTTTCACCAGCTCCTTATCTTTCTGCTCCAGGGGCTGATGTGCTTCACAGGAATGTTCTGGGTGGGAACAACGCAGCCCCTGGAGGGCATGATCCCAGTCATGTAATTACCAATGCCCAGGGCTACTTGTGGCAGAAAACCCTACTGCCTATGGCATAGGACACTTCTGGGCAGTGCCCAACATACTTCATCTGGGCTGGATCCTTGAAAATACTCAAGTGTCTCCCCAGGTACACACAGGCTGGATTTAAGCATTTTCATTAACCGTGAGATTCCCATTCCTCATGCAGCAAATACTGGCTGGATATGCTCCTATCAGAAAAGTAATGCTCAAACCTCTTGATAAAAGCTGAAGACAGATATTTAAATCTTAATGCTTAGGCCTTCTGCTACTGACTTCTGGCATGGGCTTTGGCTTGTTCTGTGGATCTCAAGTGAACCATAAGGATCTGAAGGTAAATCTGAAAGATAACCATGTTTCAGAAATGGGAAAGCTGCTAAGTGGCCATTTCTGTCAATTTTTCCATTGTGCACTCAAGATTGTATAGTTTAATGTATTTCTGAGTTGTGACAGTACATTTGAAGACTGATAATATCCCTGGAATAAACAAAATACGAATTTATGGGACAAACTGATGGAACAGAAAAGCCAATTTTTAGTTCCGGAATTGAGTTGAGCACAGTCTAAGGAATTCTCTGTCTTAATCCAGACTGCAGACATAACTTTTTCTAATGTGCTGAGCCCTGTACTTTTCTGTTTTGGCAGTTTGTATGGTTTGTTGTTACTTCAAATGGTTTTTGTTAAATATTGAGAATAATGAGATGCGATTTTCTTCCCAATGGACCATGACACATAGTGGTTAAATCCGCTCAAAGGAATGTGTACATACTGCCAGCAATCCAGATGAAGTCAGTGACAAAAGTAGGGGTGAGTGGGCAAAATACATACACAAAAAAATCCATTAGCAGTTCTGCTAATTAAATTATTGTGCTCACTAGAATGAGAAGCTAGCCAAGAAGAACCAATGGTTGTTTGCCATTGTTATTTTCTAGAGTACTATTGTTAAACATTCACATGAAAAGAAAGTGATCATGACTTCAGCAACAGTCCTTGCATGAGTTCACAAACTCACTTAAAAAAAACAAGTTGATTTTTCTTTGGGGCAGTTCAAAAGAGCCAAGTGCAACGAGGATCTGGGCATGCTCCTGTATGCATCAGTCTCTGTGCACCTCTTGTAGTCCTGATACTGACAGTCTCCACAGGTAGCACAGGGCTGTGCCATACATGTAAAAAAGTTTAATCACCTGGCACAGGTCTGGAAGGTGGATCAGCACTTCATCAGGGGACTCAGCAGAGATAGGCATAAGAGTTTTGCTATGCAAACCATCTCCTGTCAGCATTATGCAGTCTGGGCACATCTTGATGTAGTGTTTAATTGATAAAAGCTTCAAAACTTGCCCTTTACATAGGTGGATATTACCACTCTTTCAGGAGTAAGGTGTAGAGACAAGAGATGGGCTTTGTTTGAGAGGAAGCAGGTGGCTGAGATAAGTTCAGAACAGAGATTCTCTGAGGGAGAGGTGCCTCTTTTCACTGGTTCTCTGAGTACAGCCCTCTGTGTGGCAGGTCAGGCTGTCCTTCCCTCACCACTTTAGCCTAATATCATTAGTTGAGTCTATTATTAAAATTGCAATGACACATCTTCAGGATTTTTGTTTTCTTTGTGTCTTTTGATAGGAGGAAAGATAATGTCAGTACCAGACACACTATTCAGCAAAGTGACTGCTACATCATAGTGATCCATGTCAGGGTATTTTGAACTACAAAGGAAATAAGTGAATGTAGATCCACTTAGGCTGTGTTTCCTCAGAATTCTTGGTCACCATCCTAGTCCATTACCATTTCACAGGACATAGCAATGATAGTTGTCCTACAAGTCTAGCCATCTGTACATAATAGAAGTTTATATTTTAAGCATTGCAGGACTGATCCAATGGAAACCACAAACCTATTTGGTTTCTCTCATAAGAAGTGCCAGACAGAAAGCAGGAATTGGGGATACCTCAATAAAAAACCAAGAAGTCTGACTTATCTTTTCCGACAAAGTATAACTTGTCTCCAGATGAGACAGAGTTTCCTCATGAGATCACTGGGAACTTGTGCTAAGTCTAGTAACAATAACATTTTTACAAAAGAGCAAGAAGGACAGGTACACAACTAGCTGCCCAGTGAAATAATAGCACTTTTTTTTCTTTTGTGATAAATGATGTCAAATCTCAAGGCTGATTTATCAATATCTTTTTCTTTTTTCTTCAGTGCAGTGATTTACTGCATCCTTTAACAAGATGAGTCCCTTAATCTTGGCTCATGTGCAGTATGTTTTAGTGTCAATGAATTTTTAGGCAAATACACCTGGAATTTTTGATTCATATGATTTTAGAAGCACTTGAGAATGCTGTCTTTGTTCAACCTGTAATGGCCATATCCCAGTTTGAAGAATGAAGTTTACTAGATTTTGAAAAGTCCACAGAAATCCTGTTACCTTCCCACAAATAATCAGTATTCTTTACATCCTTACACATGGTAACAGTATTTTTTGTGTAAACAGATTCCTGGACAAGTACAGGTAAGTACAATCATACTAACATCTTTGTTCTGAACTCAGGTCACTAGGACATTATTAGCACAACATGTTACACATTATCCCTCCCACTGTGGCCCAATCAATTCTGTGAGAAGCTGCATTGAGAATAACAGTGGTTTAACAGCAGATAATCAATTTATTTTGGAGTTTGCGCTAATTATAAAAGCTATAACTTATCTGGTATTCCAGGCTGAGCAGACAAAATAGGTTTTATCCCAGTCAGAACTAAGAGATTTCCACTTAAAATCATTTACTTTTGGTATTTCAATGTGAAAATGAATCAGCCTTCATCTGGATGACTTTGGTTGCTCATTTCCTGCATGCCATGTAGATATGAATATGTCACAGCATAAATATAGGTGTTTAACATCTTTTTTGCATGTTTATAAGACTAATTATATCTTGAGGCTGTAACATAGTCCACTGTATCTTAATTGGGGTTTTGCTTCTATTAATTAATTAATTCTGATTAAGTTTTATTAAAAAATAATTTGTAATTGAATTGGCATAATAGAAACTGAGTGTTATTAAAAAACTTGGCAAAGTGCCCATTTTGCTCTATTAGTTCTGCCAAGTGAGTTGATAATAAGATTGAACTGGATTTGAAAGATTACAGAGACTTGGCTTAGAAGGATATGAAGGTTAGTTCCATACAGTTTTTTCAGCTGCTTAAAGGGAGACAGTATTTGAATTTTTGTCTGTACTTTTGTGATGAATTCTTTCTATAATCTTCTTCTGGGGAAAAAAAAAACTGTGCCAAAATTAAAAAAAAAAAAAAATAGCTGAAGATTTTTGCTTTTCCATCAGCTTGGATGCTGAAATCAACGCACACATATTCCCAAAGTTTATTAACACAGAAGCTTGTGTGTATTAACACAGAAGCTTGTGTGTCAGGGCCTGAGGGATAACTGATCAGGTGGCCCACATGCCACGATGGTGTACTTGGACAGCTCAATTTTAAATGTCTTTTATTTTGTGTTGCAGACCATAGGTAGGGGAACATGGCAAAACTAAATCAAAGGAGTCAGTGCAAGATGACTTGTGACTTCTTTCACTGATTTCACAGAAATTGTTTCTCCCTGTTTCAAGTACAAGAGAAACTGCAGAAATTCATGAAAAGTTGAAAATAGAAGTGACTGACCACAGAAAGAAGTACCTGAAAAAAGCAGACAAGCACAACCCTGATGAAATCAGCAGCCTTCTCAGACCATCAGGCTTGTCTGTTTGATGGATGATCAAGCCCTGTTTGCAATTTCTAATGCCTATTTCAAATTTATCATTCATAAATCAAAAAAGTCTTTGCAAATTCAAATGTGTCTGCAATTTTGTTAAGGCAGATGAAAAAAATCACTTTTTGTGTTTGTTTTCAGCAACACTATTGCAAGATATTGCATGAATCCTATTAAAAATGTCTTAGTGTTATTCCATAATTGCATCTTTATGTGCATACAGTTTTTCCCTGCTCACAGGTTAAACACTTATATAATAAGCCCAAAGCAATGCATGAAAGCAAAGAACAAGAGTCCAGTACATTGAGATATACGACATGGTACTGTCTTTTTTAGTCAAAGAAACTGTGTAAAGCCATTTAGTCATGGAATTTACTGTTCAGATGTGGAACAGATTGCACAAAAAAGCTGCAGATATTCCATCCCTGGAGGTGTTCAAGGCCACACTGCGTGGAGCTCTGAGAAATCTGGTGTGGTGGAGGTACCCCGGGGAGGGGTGTTAGAACTAGATGATTTTTAAAATCTCTTCTCACCCAAATCATTTCATGGTTCTATGATATTTCCTGAGGTGAAGATTTTGTTTGTCTCCTCTAACAAAATGAGCCAGTTTTAACAAGCCTGGAAATTCATGCTTGTTTCTGGGCCTTCTGAGGGCAAGTGGATGGAAGAAGACCTCCAACAGGGGCTGGATGTTATTCCATGAAAGTTTCATGCCTTCTACAGTGTGAAAAAAACCTGATGATTCCTCTTAACAACCAAAATCCTGTTAGGACAACAAGCATTCACTGTGTCTTGAAATCAGGAGGAAGTTACTGTAGTTACTTCAAAATTCATAAATTATCTTGGGGATTAGGCTCTCTGGAAGAAACATCTCCTTCTAATGGGCCTGGCAATTCAGTAAATCTGAATGTTGAGGGTAGAAACATCAGAAGTTCTGGGAGCTGCGGGATAATTGGTCTTTGCCCCCTTTCAGGTGCTGCATAATACTCCTTCCTAATTCCCCTGCCAGAAAGATGAGCCAGGTGTGAGCAGAAAGAAGAAATATGAACTGTGGCAGCCAACAACCTGAAATGTGGAGGTGTGGAAGGGAGCCCACACAGCAGCTGTGTTTTCCCTCCAGCAGCCTGGGAGAGTCCTGGCCCTTTCTGCCAACCCCATGTCCTGGCATGACCCAGGCCAGGGCTAGCAGGCATCACACAGCCTTGTTTCCACCAAGGAAAGCAAGGCAAACTTAGCACATTAGCTCCCATTTCCCTGCCCAGCTGGCTGGACACAAAGCCAAGCAGACTGGAGGAAACAAGTATGTGTGCAGCCTTGATGTGACCTGGAATGGAGGACAGGAATCAGGCCTTCCCTTCTCCCAGCTGCAGCCAAGGGGCTGTAGACTCCCAGAGAAGAAAACATATAAGCAACGGTGCAGTTAACTTTGTAAAGCTCCTTTGCCATACCTGTCAGAGCCATCAATATTGTTTTATAACAGGTTTTCTTTTCTCCAGAAAACATATTCAGTAGCCAAGAGTTGTGGGTATGTTCTAGTTCTGCTCTTGATCCCAGTTGTCACCTCTGCATAGCCTTCCTTGAGCTTTCCTTAGATGATGGGTGTCTAAACTTCTGGATGGGACACATCACCCAGTTGCTATGGGGCAAAGTACAGAACAAGGGATAAAAACAGAGCAAAAGGTCACTGTTTTCTTTGGGCTTCTAGTGCAGAGAAGGTGCAGGGTGTACATTTCACCATTTCACTTCTGATATGTCGTGAATTAAAAAGAATGGCCACAAAAAGGTGACTTAAAAATATAGCTAATGGTCCACATTTAGGTCATGGAGACATTTTGCCATCATAACAAATCTTAAAATAGGTTGATATATCTGCTTCGCAAGATGGAGCACAGTTGCAGAAAAAGGTACAAAATATTTTATTCATAAGTCTAGCAAGACTGGGAACTCAATCCGATTGACTGTGCTGACCTACTTTTCATGAATACCTGATCTCACACAGCTGTGCTGCTTGTCTCAAAATCAGTATGAACCTCCCATTCTGTCCACTTCAGAGTAGTGAGTTAAATATGATTTTTAGCCCCAATGTTTTCTTCTTTGTGTTTTATTTGAATTCATTGCAGTGATAGAATGATTTTTCTTTGTTTTTTACTATCTGGTATTTTGGTCAGACTTGCTGGCTTAGTGCTTGCAGAATGTAAAAAAACCCCTCAGCATGAAGCATTAAAATAATGTTGCTGTCTTTCTTGGAACCTGGAATTGTACCTAGTGTAACATCACTACAAAAAATATGCAAAATACATATTCTTGTCCAATGTGTTTTAAAATCATGTCCTGTCAGTGATACACTCTTTCTGTGGTGGAATTCAATATCTCAAAGTGGAAATTTCCTATCAATGAAGTCTTTTTAGTATTAATTTATGGATATTCAAATTACTGTCACTTATTTAAAACCTCTTACAGAATGGACTTTGGTAGTCCAGAGATCTTTGTATGAAAAACAAAACTGAATTTGGCATTCCTCTCCATTTTCTTTTTTCTTCTTCTAAGTAATAGCATTTTTCTGTATTTTTACTTCTCACTGAAACATAGTGCTCTCCTTTTTTTCTCTTTTTTTAATAAAGAGCAGCATGCTACGTGTTACATGCGCTAATGAATTGGCATTTATAAAACAGAATGTATACTGTATCTAAGACAACTGCTGTGAAAATGCCTGAGTTGCTGCACTCTCTAAATAGAGCACAATTATGGCATACGGTTGGAGTGCTTTTATCTGTACTGCCACTGCTGGAAATTTAACTGTGTGTGTGACCTGAATATTTAGAGCTCAATGGAAAATTCCATAAATGCAGTGTAGCTTCAGAGCACCTAACAGCTGTTACAAATATTATACCCATTATACACCATTGCTAAATGATACATGTGAAGCCCCTCTCCCATGCTGGGTGTATTCTATCACTTCTACTTCTGCAGTATTTTAACAGGCCCTTTGAAAAAATGCAATGACTAGGTGCTAAGTAGCTAGCATAATAATTCAGTGGAAGTCTTTCCTGTCTGTATATTCATACTCCTTCCTGGCTGGGCACAGTTAATTTTCAAACCTAAAAATGCAGGAAGAAACTATATCATAGGTACGCTGCATTTACAGTGTGCTTTTGTTTGCTTAGTTTGAAATACATGCTAAAAGCCACTACTTAGCTGAGCAAACACAAAAAAAGAGGGAGCAGCTCTCCATAGTGTTAGAATGTTTCTTATTATAGTAGGATGGAGCAGACGTAGTATATCCACAGATGCTGCCTTTCACTCTTGATTACTACAGGATTACAGCAACACTGCAGAGAATTGTTGTAATAGGAACTGCAGAAACAACAAATGAGAGAATTTATGAGAGCAAAAGAGAGATTTTTAAAGCATTATGTTTAAAACAACACAGCAGTTTAACTAAGATTACACAGCCTGCAGTCTGGCTTCCTAACTTCCTACCTCCTACTTATAGTTCAGTTCTTCCTGCTTTTGTGCTGTTGCAACATATTTAAAGACTCTTTGCTGCAGGAAGGAGGAAAGTGTTACATGTGGTGCACTCAACAGCCAACCTCCTGCTGTAGCACTGCACTGGCTGCATAGCGAGACAGGGCAGGTGAGGAAGTGTTAGTTGACATCCACATAGAAATTCATGACTGCCAGACTCATCTCAGTAACACAGAGGTATCAAACTTAGTGTAGAAGTAATGTTTCAGTAAGGCAGTTTCTCTAACATAAAGCAAGGTCAGTGTATCAAGGCAAAGTAATATCTGCATGGGGAGGAGCCAGGAAGGCTGCAAATTCCAAGCACTTGCCTATCACTAAACAAGACAACGTGAATCTTCATTGTAGCAGTACATACCCATTACTACTTGCCCTAAAGGAGCAGAAACAGAACAGATTGTTCCCTTCCTCACTGCAATACTACCTCTGCACATTGCTCCTCTCCGTAACCCCTCTTTAGTATTAGTAAGAATCATCTCCTCAATCTATGGGATGGCAGAGACATGGCATGTGTGGCTCTGACAGTAAAAATGGGAGACCAGAGAAAGAGAGAACTAACCAGCTGTCTAAATCAGGGTAATGGCAATCTGCCCAACATACTAGGGTATGTCAAAGTAGAGCTAAAAATAACCCTTGCTCCACTGAAGATCTTGCAACATTCCTACAAGGAAACAGTCCTTGAGTACTCCTGATCACTGTAAACACAGTTGTTGAGACCCTTCTTGCAGGAGACCCAGCTCTGTGGATGCATTAGTTCAGTTGGTTAGAGCACGGTGGTAATAATGCCAAGGTCATGGCCACGGGCCATTCACTTAAGAGTTGGACTAAATGAATCCTTGTGGGTCCCTTCCAATGCAGAATATTCTGTGATTCTGTGATTTATGCAGACAAGACTAGCTACGAGCCCTGCAAGTCAACAATTTCAGGAATAGCTTTTTCAATCAAATCCTGTTAAACTCATGAGATTTAAAGTCCAGTTTATGTTTAAAAGAGGTGATGAGAATTATTTTATTTATTGGTTCAGAGCTTAGCACTGTGGCCACCTCACACTTCAATATACAACTGCATCAGATAACTGCACTACTGAAGCCTTCACTGTGTTCCCTGTCCCTGGCTTCCTTTGAATAATGCAGAGGAATCAGAGCAGGTTAATGTCATTGATTATCTCTGTTCTTGAAATACTTTGCATCATCTCCAGGTCTTTACCAAATCCTCTAATGGACCACAAATGTTAAATCCCATTTTGAGGGTCAGAGTCATGGCAAAGGTAGCAGTTAGAGAGCACCATATTCCACTGCCATGTGAAAATAACGTAGTCATATCCAAGAACCTTGGGAGAACCAAATCCAGCCAAAGGTGGATTTGAACTCAAAAAAATTAACTTGCAGAAAATACAAAATTTTTGAGTGTTAAATGAGAAAAATATTTGAGGACTTGACAGAGGATCTTTAATCAAAAGGATTCTGAAAAAAAAATCTGTTCTTGGTACAGCAGACTCTACCACAGGAAACACAAAATATCTCTGACTATTTAGGTATGATTTGTAATGCCCTCATGTTGTCCGTAACTTTCTCAGTTCTATGGGGTAAATTAGATAATGTCGTCAAATGTAAAGAAACTCATGGAACTTGCTGAAGCTGCGCATAATTAAAATTCAATAGAAATGCCTTAATGAAGGAACTTTCTTATAGTCATTCTCCCTTCAGGAGAGAACAGTGTGTTTGTGTACTGACAGACAGAAGCAACTACCTCCTGTACACAGGGACTGCTGCTGGTGGAGCAGGGACTGAGAGCAAGGCAAGGATCTGCTCCTTTCCCTTACCCACACACTCACACCACACCTGGAGATGACTCAGGCAAGGAGCCTGGGTGCACCGTGGTCTCACATGCCCTGAAAAACCCTCATGGCACAAGCAAGGCTGGAAACTCCATTCCCCACGTCCCACTGGGTACAAACCTCAAAGGGGCTCAGGGGCAGATGGAAACATGGTCTCAGGGGTGTGGACAGCCTGGGCCAGGGCCCAGCGTGGGCCTGGGAAGGAGACATTGTGCCCAAGCTTTGGATTAATGAAAACATCAGTGACTTCTGACAGACTTTTTGTACTCACTGGGATTTTAATTTAAAGGCCCAGATCTCTTGTAGTCCAAAACAATTAGCATCACCTGCCATGTATTTCTTTCTAATTGTAATTTCTGATGTATAGCACCTCTCATAGGACTTTAGTGACTTCTCTAAATTTCCCTAATACTTTTTTTACATAATAATAACAATTTTGAGACTGTATTTGAGACTTGTTATTTAATTCATGTGCAAAACAAAAAATATTATCAGTGTCAGGCAAGTCACTGCCTTTTTATCATATTTTATAATAAGTTAATAGCCTCCCTCTCTTGAGAAACTGAATACAAATCCTGATATTATAGCATATTAGATTGGCTTTCCTGGGATTAAAATTTTGGCTTTATCTTGAATTTGTGACCTGACTTTTTTTCAATGTTGTACCCTGTTGCTATCCTTTCTCCTGAGAGAAAGCTACTCACTTCATCCAGAGTCACTGGAAGTTAGTGAAAAATCATAGAATTATGGAATGTTTTGGGTTGCCAGGGACCTCTGAATATCATCTAGTTGAAACCTCTGCCATGGGCAGAGATCCCTTCCACTAGACTACGTTTCTGAAAGGCCCAACCAGCCTTGACTTGAACACTTCCAAGGATGGGGCACCCACAGGATCTGTAGGCAAGCAGTTCCAGTGCCTCATTACCCTCATAGCAAAGAATTCCTTCCTTATATCTAATATAAATCTATTCTCTTCTATTTTAAAACCATTAATAGGATCCCCAGAGACTACAGGAACCTTACCCTCAGCAATGACATCATTAGTTAGTATTACCCTTTGAGAAGCACTCTTTTGCCAATTCTCCCAGTTTAATTGCAAATCTTTGAAAAACTCAGATCCTGGATATGTGGGACAGGGAATGAAGCATTTTACAAGAAAAAATGTTTAGAAAAGGGAAACTACAATGGACTGAAATACCACAACACAGATAAAAAATATTTAAATGTTATTTTAAAGCGCTGCTGATTTTTAAACTAACCTGAAAATTTTGCTTCCTTCTGACTCATGATACTAATCACAGTAAACAAATCCTAAAACTGTGAATGTTTGTGTACTTAATTCTAATGCCTTGTGAAAGGAATGCAATTGACAGCTACCATGGTTGTATTTGGAGCAGTAAACAGGATCATTTTGTTTAAGTGAAGGATTTTCTTTCATTGGAGAGCAGAAACATAAAATGGTCTTTTGTTGCAATAATGTGATAAATCTGGGATTTCCACCAAACCTCCCACCCTTAAATTCTTCCTGATGCCTTTTATAATGAGAAAATCTTATTATGAATCTCTAAAACTGTTTTTGTCCCCCACAATTGTTTTGGTCGATGTTAGAAGGGAGGATGGCTAGCAGGAGCAGGAATAGTTAAGGCTCCCAGGCAATATAAAGCATATAAAGTACTGTTGATCCAGCCCGGCCCAGTGATGACTAATGGCCATGGAAGCCATATAACAACGTATATGAAAGCTGCGGGAGTGCACTTTTTAATTTTAGGTTTAATTCATAAGTTAATGTTCTTTTGTAAAATGGTTTGTTCTCTGTACCCCATTTTTGTTAC
>JBBMKD010000053.1:30384912-30537133 GCA_037834095.1 Argya squamiceps | reverse complement strand
GGTTCCCTTTCTGTGTGACACCCCCAGTTATAAGGTCTCACCCAAGAGCTAGCCGGGGTCTCCGGCACGCTGCTCTCGAGGTGAGGACCCCACGCCGGGGTTCCAATAAACTCGTTTGACCCACCCGTCCCGGAGTCCCCTCTTTTCCTTCCTCCAGCCATCGCCACGTGGGAGCAGCCCGAGCGAAAAAGAGCCCACTGAAAAGAGAGACTGTTACCTGTGCCGAGGCTAGCCGGCTTGAAAAACAGGCACGGCAACAAAAGCAGCTGATGTCTCCCGGCAGCTCTTTGTTGCAAGTCCCAGTGACATTGAGTGGTGACACCTGCCCTGGTGTCTTAGAGTGATAGGCACGTTGAAACTCCCTGAACTGGTGTTGCTGAGTCTGAACTCAGAGCAGACAAGCAGAATGAGGACACAGGGTTCTTGCACTGTAGTCATAACCCCTCCCCCCCGCAGCAGTAGCTGGCTGTACCAGCTGTGGACTAGGACCCCAGTGTTTTAGGGGGGCTCCTGTAGAAAGAGTTACAGAAACGTGGTAACAGAAATTGTAACAGAAAAGGGATCCCTGCACTAAGGACTTTCCAGGTTAAATATCCACCCTGTACATAGACAGCTTCCTTCCTTAGGTTACGTATCTTAAGCCCCTTCCTCATTAGAAGCATTACCAGTCATTTAAAAGGATAAAAATTCAGTTTCATCTTTGTTGTCTGGTCCTTATTTCATGGCTCAGAATTCCATATGGATTGTAATTGACCCATGGAGCTTTTTCCTGTACTTTTTGATTTCTATCTATGTTACCTTGTAAGAAATAGAACATGAAACAGAGTCAGCACAAAGCATACAGGCAGCAATTCCCCGTCCTGTGTTGCATGTATTTAGCAGGAATAAACAGCAGATGTCAGCACTAATCCAGAACTTGAAATCTCAGAATCACAGAATATGCATGGAATTTAATCAGATCCTGTCTTCAAAACGCATGTGATTGGATTGTGAAGGAACTCATCAAAACTTCTGCTTGGAAGCACAAATACATCTATATTTAAAGAACCTAAATAAATTTTGTGTATCACTTCTGCATGAGACCTCTTAAGGACTCTAGCTACCAAGGGACCATGTGTCTGTGGATAGTTTCTTTGCTTCAGCTGTGCCCTAGAAGACCACTAATTCCATACACCTCCCTAAAAATTGAATTGTTTTTAAAAAGTGGCTTTAAAAGAAATAGTTTGGTAAAGGGCAAACACAAAAGTTCAAGAGACACCTAAGGAGTAAGAAGTAGGCCTGAAGGTGAAGGATAGAGAACCAGAAGCCTCTTGGTGCAGCTGGCGGGTGGGGGCTGCAGTTCAGCCCTCTTTTGGGGTAGAGCAGAATGGGACCAGTGAGTGAAATGGGTGTAAGAACACAGCTTCTGCAGCCAGTTTTAGAAGACTCTCTATCTGTGAAACAAGACCTACAAACCACTGGTGATTTTCCTGGAAATAATGCATAATTTAGCTGTGCAAGTACACACAAAACATGTGCACCTGCATGCTGAACTACATGAAGACGTGGGAACAGGAGAACAGAATCCTCCCTGCCTAGTCACCACCACTTTGAGGTTAATGCATGATGGATTCCTTCTGGGGGACATGCAGCACACACTAACACATTGCTTCCCAACGCCTGGAAACTCACCTCTTGAAAAAGAAGAAAAAGGAACACTTTTAATATGTTGGAGATTTCATGGGTGTTTCTTGCCAGCATGAAGCACAGTGAATTCTTCAGGGCTTTGACCACTGTCACTAGAGATAGAAGAACCTATGTAATCCCTATGATAGAGCCCAGGATTGCTCATTCTGATATCTGCAGTGGGATCTCTCAAATCCTGCAGCAATCTGATGTCTGCAGTAAATCATCCCTGATAAGGCTGTACCTAATAGGAATCTTTCAAAAACAGGAAAAAATTCTGGTCAAAAATAGTGGCAATTTTTCTATCAGTGCTTAGAAATATGTGGGATTATTCTGTTGCGGGTTTTTTCCTAGCCTTCTGAAGCTTGTTCCATCAAAACCAAAAAATGACAGGCTTAATGGATTTATTATCTACAACTATAGCTTGATCTCCAAGGATCACATGTTCCTCAACTGACATTGAATGGGACAAGAAATAAACCCAGGATCAATTATAAAAGTAAAAATAGCTTGGCTATTTAAAACCATATTAGTTCTCGTTACAAAAGCAAATTGACAGCTGTTTACATTATGAACTTAAAAAGTTCAGATAGTTCCTCCTGAGCCAAGAGTGAAGTCTCAGTCTGAACAAGTTGGCACATTGCCCATAGCTACCTTTATTTTTCAGCAATCACCACCATGTTGCATCCAACTGCCTTCCCCGTCATTATTTGCTCCCTGAACTTCTTTGTCGTGTTATTAAAGAAAAAAAAAAAAAAAAAAGTAGGCTGTTTTTATTCACTAGCAAAACAATTTAGTTTGATTCATCTTCTCTGACCAGAAGAACATAAGAGGTCATCAATCTTAACTCCTCTGTCAGCACACATATTTCAAATCACAATTAAGTGGTGGAAAAATTATTGAGGGAGAAAGTGTATAAAACAAGACAAACAAAATTGAAGGCAGCTCTCAGAAGAGGGGAAAAGAGCTACTGCTGAGCTGCTATGCTGCCACTAGTTGATGCTCTGACAGGCTAGAAGCTTCATTTTTCATGCAATATCAGAGAAACTGCAATACCTGAGAAGGGCTGCCAGCTTTTAATGAGCTCAGCAAAAAATTAAAAAATTAAATTGATTCTCCTGTGAATTAACAATGCTTTTATCTCCATTTCTATAATAACAAAGAAATTCTCCTTTGAAATTAGTGGCATCATCTTTTCTTTGCAGGATACTCCAGTAGGGGACTACAGTCCTCTCCTGCCTTCATCTGTGAACTGCTGTCCTCAAGGTTCCTTCTCTCATCTTAAGTGGTGACTGGCTCTTTTCCAAACCAAAGCACAGAAGACTGAACTTTCTACTATTTTCAGCACTTCCTTTATGCACAACAGATGGTCTTATGCATTACCCCAAGGGATAGTATGAGCTCTGTCACACTGTGAAGATGAAGAAATTTCAGCAGCTCCACAAGTAAAGTTAAATCACACACTGTCTACCATAAATGTCCCACATCTAGACTTCTGATCTTAAAAGTATTAACAAAAACTTCAGATGTTGTGTATTACCTCTCCAGCAATGACAGCATAAGAACTGGATTAAGGTGTGTTAGCTCTATAAGTAGTTAAAATTCTCTGCTCTGAATTCCCTGCCAGTCAGAAGGAACATTGAATGGCTGATGGATGACCTTTCATTTACCTCAGTGGCAGGCAAGGTTAGCTCCAAACCAAACACAACACAACAGCCCGACCACAAAGGTGAGCTTTATGTCAGAAACTTTTGTAAATACTAACAGGCAAGTGAAAAGGGGATTGTAGCCACTGAAGAATGTCTAGGCATCTGGGAGACCTTGAGGACAACAACACAAAGGCATAGTATGTAGACAGTTCTATCATGCAGCATATCTTGGTATCTGAAGTAATTTCTTTTCCCCATCCATCAGTGTCTTTTCTATCCCAAATGGACAGGGGCTTCAGCCAGACCTTTCTCACAGAAAACCTCATCCATGCACTGAAGGAACAAACAAACTGCATTATCTGTGATGTGAGAGGGAGGAGGGGGACATTTAAACAGGGACAGAGTTGCTTATTATTTAAGTAGTGTTGGCTTTGTGTCTCATGTAATTTTAGTCCCTCCGGTCATTTTGCATGAGATCAGGCAGCAGCCAGAAGCCAGATCCTGCAGAGCACTTCCTCCTCTTGTCCCTTCCTCTGAATCCTCCCAGGGAGGAGAGGACAGATGCTTCTGGGCCACTGATGCCCACAGGGACATTCAGTTTAAGAGACTCCAAAGTCTATGAGATGCTGCTGACAGTTTCCAGTGAATGAATATAAATTAACATAAATATGCCAAACATTTCGTCCTGGTGGACTAGAACAAGAGAATCACCTAATGTAATGAATGCAGACATTTTCAGTTCACTGCTTGCTTCCTGAAACTGTTCTGAGCTACCAAAAAGTAATTGATATACAGAAGGGTACTGGGTGCTAAAGGGAGACTTCAAAAAGCAGATATTTTTATGAAGGTAGAGCTGTAATTTGTGTGCAAACAAGTGAGACAGGTTAAATTTTTTCAAGCACTTCTATAAACAAGGCCATTCATGAAATACTGAGTGAATTGGCAGTAGGTGGTTCTCTCAGGAATGCTGTCTTACATTTTCTTTAAAGGAGCTTCTGACCATTCAGTAGCTCCTTTGTGTGCCTTTATTCCTTATCTGTGATCCCATCTGTCACAAGACCTTCTATGTCCTTAAATATTACCTCTTATGTGACCACTCCAGTGTAAAGAAGATTAAATATTTATGTGTCGCATAACTATATGCCAGTGGACAGAGTGAGTATGAGAATGCAGGCATGTGTAGTTACACAAAGGCATGACTTTGTACAGAAAAAGATTCAACCTCTGTCTGCCTGCAGGGATACCACAATTTCTTGCTTATCATTTTACATCACAGAATCAGAGTTAAGTAGGTTGGAAAAAAACCTTTGAGATCATCAAATCTAACCTATGACCTAATACCAGCTTATCAACTAAACCATGGCACTGAGAGTCACATCCAGTCTTTTTATAAACACCTCCAGGGACAGTGACTCCACCACCTCCCTGGGCAGATGATTCCAGTGCCCAAAGGAGTTTATCAGAAAAGCATGTTGACAGGATTATGCCAACCATCCTTTTTGGATAAGAACACAGACATTTTTGGATTTTCAGGACATTTGACTGGTTTTAATTATCAACAGTGGAGCGTATCCTAACAGAGGATTCTTTAAGCAGCCCTCTCAGAAAAGCAGAATTTAGCTCATTCATCACTTCAGAGAGATAAAGTGCTAAAAAAATTGTATGTTCTATCTAGTAAAGACTTTTATAATTTCACACTCTTTGTCACAGTATTATCACTTCTACTTTATTTCAATAATAGATTGCTGCAAAACCATGAGCAGTTCTTAAATATTTTGCTTTTTCCTTACTAGCTGCCCACTGATTCAAAGCCTTATTTATAGAGGTACTGGCTCTTTTCATCCCAACTAACCATAGGGAAAAATTCAGAACTGTATCTGAGAGCCTCATACATATTCACTAATTTAGTTTCACATACTGGCTGTGAGAAGGCAGCTATTATTGTCCCCATTTTTGTATTTGGAGAATTAATGTGTTGAAGGACTGAAATCAGATTTACTCTAAATGCCTATTTTAATAAAAGGAGGGTGTGAATATTACAGCTCCAACTCTAAACAGTGATTTTGCAATAATTCCAAGTCAAACACTTGAGATACAGCCTCCAGGTCCCTCATGACCCTCTTATTCCTCTCCTCCTGGACTCATGAAATAGCATCATTTGCTTTAACGTCCTCCCTGCCTTCCACTCCTTTTGCTATGATTTACACCCAAATTTTGGAAGAGCCTTTGGGCAACAGGGGCTTGAGATTTGAACTGACCAAAGCTCAATAGAGAACAGGCTAAGAAGGGATCTGAACTTGAACTTCTCACTTCTCATAAAATCATTATAGCAAAAAAATAACCATCATCTCCATCAATACTTGGACTTAGCTGAATTTTAAGGCAGTTTGGTTTCATCAAGCAAGGTAAGTTCGAGAAGTTACTTCATGGAGGATTCCCATTTTTGGACCCTAAATGCTCTCAAAAAAAGGTGTAGGTGTGGAATTAGTCTAGTAGAAAATCATGGGCATAGCCAGGAAGAGGGTATTTTCAATGTACTTTCTACCCTGTGTATTTTTATGTGCTTATTATTTACTTCATTTCTTGCTGAATTCAGTCTTCTTTAATGCCTCTAATTCAGTCTTGCTCTGGAGCTGCACCTCTGCCTAACTGCTGCATATTATATAGTATACTTTTCTTTAAAAATCCTCCCCTTGTGTGTCTTCTTCTCAGAACTCTCCGTCCCACAGCTTCCACCCTGCTAGTCTGTTTTGCTCCATGTATTCATTCATACACATTCCAGGACTTCTCCCAGGCCATATTTTGTTTCTTTACGGCACAGCAAAAGATGGTCTCAGCAGATCCAGTTGTGACATTAGGACAAGTCCTTCACATCTCACAAACAGCTTGCTTTGCTTACCCAGAAATGGCAAGAGCCAGGTTGTTCCCAAGAGAAGATTCCTCTTTCACATAGGAGTGATGTGCCCTCTGTAATATTCAATCCAAAGCCACAGGTGGTGCTCTGATCTTAGACTGCAGCAGATCTTAGAGGCAGTCTACAGCAATAGTAGCAGCCTTGGATGCTTGAACACTCATGAAACATGCCAAAGAGCTGCTTTTTCACTGAGCTCTCAGCAGAGGCCTTGTGTCATCCCCCTTCCCTGTCTCTGGTGTGACCACTTCCTTGTACTGTTGCACATCAACAGCAAAACCAAAAAAAACATTGTACACTGTTGACCTTATCAGGTGTATCTCCCTCATCCCAGTTGTTGACATGTCCAAGTTTCCCATCCAACTTCTTACCAATGCATACTTCTAGTTATTATTAAAAAAATAATACTTTGCAGATGATCACTAACCTGAACAATGCCCAAGTCTAATCCAGTACACCTAAATTCTACTGAAGTTAAGATATAGGGCCAAAACTGTTGAGAAATTTAGAAGGATACCCAGCCTGGCTTGGCCAGAAACACTGCTCAACTCTGTCATCTCCTCCTTCTGCACCAACACAAGCAGTCTGTGAGCCCTTCCCATAAGCCTCTTATTTGCATGACAGCACACCATTCCTGCCTTTTTTACAACAGGTAGCCGGTGTTATTTTTCTTAACAGTGTGAAACAAAGTGGGAAGACCTATGGTAGCAGTGTTACCTCCAAATCTCTGCTACCTACTGTCCCAGCTGGGGAACACCCTGTGGCTGAGAGCACTCCCCTGCTCCTGCCCAGCACCCAGATTAGGCTGTAGTGCTGATGCTCGTGCTTATTGCCCCGTGTCTCTGACTGTGTACTGTGACTGCCCCTCACAAACGTGGAGGTGAACTCATAGGTTTCCACTCACTGCGAGTTCGCTGCCTTGGGACAGCCACAACACAACCACACTATTATAATTAGTAACACATTGACCTGCTGTTTTCTTATTCTTTTACAGAATCCATAGCCTCAGAAACGCTGTAAGATAGCTCAGCTATTGTGTTACTTCTCATATTACTTCTGATTGTTCTATTACAATTTGCCAAAATAGGCAAAACCATCCCACAGTTACTGATGCAACTGAAATCTAGTTCATGCAAATAATATTAGTACTTTAGTGCTTAGTTATAGAGGAAACCAAACATTATGAAAAAAATTAAATACCCATATAAAGAAAATAAGTGTTCAACATATCTACCTCTTCTACCTCTTTTTAACATATAATCATCACATAAGCAAGGAGGGACTATAACCAGCTATGCTCATGCTTTGCATGATTGATTATTTTAATATTTTGATGCTTGGTTGATGTTTTTAATGTTTTGATGCTTCTAATTTTTACATTCCTTTTTCTTCATTTGTGGACATTCGAGGCAGTGTGGATGTTATATGCTTTTAAAAACTACTTGAAAACAAGAATAGTGGCCCTAGAAATTCTTAGAAAGAAGGTAGCTGTGCCATGTAGAAAGGAACAGCTTTGATGTATTCAAGGAAGAGTTCCTGCTGAGCTGGCATTTTATAGTCTGTTTCTGTCCAAACAGAGCTGCTTGTGCTGATTCATTAGCAAAGTATCTGCTCTTTGCCAGAGCACACTTCTCTATGCCAATCTGCTTTTGCCAGGCACTAGCAGTTCCTCTACATGGCATGTGGATACCCTCTCCAACACAGCCATTTATAAAAGCCAGTGGCAAAGGAATACCAGCGTTGGTTTTGCCTTTAAAGCAGACTACTTAAATGTATGGAAACATTTGTTAAAGTTGCACGAAATTCCAAAGATTTTTAAGACCTGCCGTTTGCATGACAAACATGTGCTAAAACCTTTTTTCAATTAAGTAATGTGAACATGTCTACTTCGGCATCAAACATGTAGAGTGTGTTTTGGTCAGATGCAAACTGTCTTTGGGCTAAATGAACACTATTTCTATTGTGAAACTCCTGACTCCTTTTCCATTGTTTTACAACATCTCTGACTATTATCCTCCATTTTCATTTTGTTTACCAGCAGCATCAGCCCCACTCTTTACTAAAGCTTGTATTTCACTCAGGAGTTTCCACATCTTGCCTCACCTTTGGGGCCATCTTAACACAGATGAGATCTTCATATTTTGTAAAATGTTATCCTTCTATTGTAGCAGTACCCTAAAAGAGAGAAACTGAAACTCCACCTAGCAACTCTGTTTCGTAACTTCAAAATTTACATCAGGGTCCAAGTTTTCTGCCATCTGCCCTGCTGGATGCATATGGTATTTCCTTTATCTAAAAACATAGGTTATTTTCCAATTGTCTTAGTCAATGTAATTGTCAATCCAATGTCTTCAGTATTTTTAAAAAATGGTTTGTAAATATGTCTAAAAAGAAAAGGGAATCTATCATCTCTAATAATGTCACTGGTGTTACAGAAGAGTTTCAAAATACCTTGGTCTTTGAAAGACGCATCTTGCAGAAATTACAAGCAAGAGTAGGATCACCAATTGCAGTGATGAAAACCTACAGAGAGCCAACAAGCTCTCGTAGAGAGGAGAGCCCAGAGTTGCCCTGGGCAGTGTGGACGGGGAGCTGCCATCTGCAGCAAGGAACTGCCTCCCCACTGCAGTAGCTGTGCCTGAGTATGAACCTGTCCTCTTTCTAGCTGCCTTTGAGCTTTTTAAACTAACCCCTTTTGCCTAACCATTGGAGTAGCATAACGACATTTTGGAGGAAAAATACCAAGTGCTGAATATTATCTGATAGTTTAAAGTAGGAGGTGTTGGAATGGTTTTAGTATAAAAATGTGGCAGAACATCCAGGCTGACTTACACTATTTACACCAAACTCACTGCATTTTTAACATGGATTACCCAGAAGGCTTCTTTTAAACACACTGATTTCACTGTACGTCTATTTTGCATCTCTGGAAGAATAACTGTTCCTGTGTAAGCAAGCTGGATGAGACTGCATATGAGAAGGCAGAGAAGTCCATGCTCAGTGTCTTCCTAGATCAAGGAAACAAGCTATTGTGGAACAAACCAGGTCTGTCTGAAATTAATTTTCTACCTGACTTCCCAAGATTAAAGAGTTTTTCTTGGCCTAGTGTTTGTTTGCAAAATTATGTTAAATTATCCTCTTAAATGTGTGCATAAGATAGATGCATGTTTCAGTATCTGGGTGATACAGGACTACTTGACGTAGGGGCAAGGTGATGTTTAGCTAAGCATTAGAGACATGTGAGGAGCTGATGCCTGTCTCTAGATCTGTGATTTACCATAGCAAACAAGGGACCAAAAGGACACACGATTGCGTAGTTCAGCAGTTGATTATGACGGGAGCAAATTTTGAATTCCTGTTCTAACTTCCAGCACCATTCCTGCATTCTGCATTAAGCCATCATCAGTTACAGTAAAAAACAAGTCATGGGAAGAGAAGCTTGAGTCAAGGCAGGTTCTCTGTCCCCCACAGCAGTGAAATTCTTCTGTGCATCCTTGCTCTCCACCCTGCTTTCTGGGAAGCCTGTGAGTCTAACCAGCAATATGACTCCACTCAAGAAGACGAGTGAAAGACCAGTAAAAGAAAAAGCTCTGATGTTCAGCCCATGGTATCTAAAAGCCAAATATGATGACACAGAGATCCTCTACACTTGATTTTTCCTGCAAACTTATGGATAGCTGAGGTTTTCCAAAAACTGTCAATTAGTTTAGGCATTTCTAAGTAGACCTCAAGGAAAAAGCAGATATCTTTCAGGGTAATCTAAGTCTAACTCCTTCTCCCTCAACATCTATGTAGAGGGACTGCAGTATTTCAAAACTGTCTACAAATGGCAACACAATACTGTACTATTTGTTCAATTAGTTACTTAACACACATGTAGATACAAGAAAATATGTTTGGCTGTATTTCCAAGATCTTCTGGAGGCAGGTCTCAGCTTCCTCTTCACATATTTTGAACAAAATGAAAGATGTGTGGATATAATGCGTGATCAGTCTTGACAGTCTATTAGCTTGGGCCAGACAGCTCCTGCTGGACTCACAGCATGAGCAGAGCAAGGGGACAACCGCCTGAAAAATACAATTTAGACATCCACTTATATCTTTCTCTGACAGCAAAGATGTATTGATTTCATAACACAGAAATTTGAAAAATGTATAGTTCAAATAAAGAAAGAAGGATTAAACATACTTACTGATACATTATCTTCACTGCAAATTCTGCAAGTTTAAGAATATATTTGAGCCACCAAAGATTTAAGTAGCTAAAGAATGCGACACAGCTTCACCAAAAAGTAAGTGTCTTTCTGATGAATGCAAATAGAAAATTTGAAATAGCTGTTATAATTTAAAACCGCATGGAACCTGAATCTTTAGAAACGTATTTTGCACTTTCTACTTCATGACTCCAAGGTGCTGCCAAATTGCATGAGTAGATGGCAATCAAGGTAATAATAGGCATTTTCTCTTGCTCACTCCTCCGAAACACACATCACACATACTTACAGAGCAAGAGAGAAAGAGAGAGATGATTCATGGGAGAGGACTTTGAACGAAAGAATTTCTCGGCATTTGCTTTCCTATTTTATTCTCTAAGGTCCTCAATTCTTCTGAGAAACAAGTCAGCCCTGTTTTGTTCCTTGACACATCAAGAAACTTAGATTAACCTTGAACTGAATAGAAGTTAAGGATGAATAATGGAGTTTAAGAGACGATTAAAATAATATTTGTCTTTTAAACACTAACTGATTACAAAGCAGGATTGAGATGTTAAATAATTTCAAGTATTTAAATGCAAGAAAATGCATAACTCCTCACTGGCAATATGTATCTCCATTTGCTAAACCTCCTTCTTCCTCTCCATGTGGTCATCCTGATACCTACACACCTTACATGAAGGCACAGTAGTCTAGGGATAAAAGAAAACTAATGCTCATCCATGTATATGCTAATGAACATGTGGGGAAATTTTAGAAGAACCACACATTTTACATTTCCTCAGCAGAAAAGGTTTCAAACCCTCGAACCTGGCACTTTGAAGCCTGAAAATATTCATCAATTATTCAGGTACCAAAACATGTAAATTTCTCTTTTATATAAATTTGAAATAAATGGGTTTATAACATGCACTAACAATTTGGAGCAGTTAAGTCACAGTTATTCATTCCCTGAGGAACTGGGTTACTAGCTCTCCATCTTGATTTTCGTGAGGCCTTCATATTTGTATTTTTCTGGCACTTAAAAATATGCTGCCTCTGCTACCTTCTCTACTGTGAAATTGATAGCTTGCATTTTCCCACATAGTTTTCTCTCCTTCTGCAACAAGACCGTGTGGCTAAAATTTAAGATCCTCTGAAGGCCCCTTACAACCCAAACCACTCTCTGATTCTATGATTCTGCAATTCTGTGATTCGATGGTTTATTCAAAGCAACAGATATATGAAGAAATTTTTGGACATCTTTTATGTTAAAGAAAAAAAAATTGTAATTAAACAAAATTAATTTTTTTATCTGAAAACACTTTATAAGTTTTAATGCTTTAATCAGCATTAGAAATCTGCTTATATATAGTTGGAATCTCTTTGCAGTTCTTTCAATTGATCTACTTTTCTGTAATTTTAAATGTCATCAGGATGCAGTTTTTCAAGTAATCACTGATTAAAACCAGAAATCAATGGTGACAAAAATCAATACAAATTGGGTAAAAAATTTGCATATGCAGACTTAGGTTTTAGATAATTTCCTTTTCTTATGCAGCTTATAATGTAATTCTTTACTATACTGGAAATTGCAGCTTCCTTGAAATTCCTTAATCCCTTTGATGTCAGCTTGCAATACACTTTATTTTTAGTGTATATACTTAATGTCACTTTACTATATTTTCCGAGTTGATGTTATTTGTACTCTCCCATGCCTATGATCCAAGAAAGTTAAATCATGTATATGTTTATATGCTTTCCCAGATACTTTTGAACTGCAAACTAGAATCTGAACTCCACATTTAAGTTGAATGTTTATTTTTTTCCAAACTCAGTGTCTGAATCAGCTCTTTCAGCTTCAAAATCCAAAAGGTTTCTTTTATTCAATAATTAGTAATAATTATTATTTGACTATGTTTTAGGTATTTTATTTACTTCCCACTCAGGATATAAATATTTCCAAAGTGACAAGTAAAGTATGTCATCTCATATTTCACAATAAATAAAATCTGAATAAACATGGGCAAGGTAACAGTTGTTGATTAATTTAACATCTATGTCTCTGGGTTTTAAAATTCACTATCGGTCATTAATTGCAACAGAAGTTTTATGATCCCTTTGGTCAACAACTATGAATTAATGACAGCCACAAGGTAGGGCAGGTATTCAAGTTCATGAGGTCATCTCCTTTTCTTGTGAATCTGGTTGCATTTTGTTCTCTAGCAAGCCAAGGCAGATTGATTCCAATGAAGTATTGTACTAGTGTCAACTCAGATAAATCATAACTAGGAACAGTTTTAACTTATCACTAGGTAAATCCCTTTTTTCTCTACATTGTAAAGGGAGACTTCAAAATTTTAGTGCTTTCTGCATAATCACGTGGTGCAGTCTGTGGCAATTTAGCCAGACAGGATGTTCGACTTTTGTTCTATAATTTCATTCTGAGCTTATTTAACCCTTCCTTGACATTGCTGTAAAATTGTGGTCAATTTTGAAATCATGTAATTGTTGAAAATAAAAAGTTGCATTATTTTTCTTTGGAGTTTTTCTAAATAATTATCGCAGTTTTCAAGATTCAAACCCTGCTCAAACTGGACCTCAACCCATGCTTAGCTTCAGCCCATCTCATGCAGGATATTCTAACCATTCCGGATTTAAATAGTTTTGTCTGTGGGCTCAGAAACCTCCCTAAGAGCAATAGGCTACTTCTGAGAAGTGAAAACTAAAATGTCACTCAGGTGTCTATATCCAATCTTTTCTTCTCCTGTGCTTTATGCTTTGTGTTGGATTTCCAGAGCTGTCTATGACAAGAAAGAACATGGACCTTCCGGGCTATTGAAAATTGTGTTTTGGAAAAAAGAAAAAAAAAAAATCTACCAAACCAATAATGAAATTATGTTCTTTATACTCTTGCATTCATTATGGATTGCAGCTCGGGCAGAACTCATCAGTCCCAGCCTGTACTAATGTTGTTGTTGTTGTTGTTGTTATTGACTGTCCAATACTTTCCATTACCAGCCTGTGACCTGTGATTTAGGTTCCTCATAACTTTCTCCTGTTTTATTTGGGCTGGATTTTTTTCATGGCAGATAACAAGCTAAGACAAACACTTTATATGCCTATACGTAACTTCTGTGCTTCAACTCCTAATGAATGATAAATATTAAGGAAAATATATGACCTGATAAAACTTGTCAAGTTTTGAAATAAAATCTAGCAGTGGGCTTGTTGACCTGGATGAGCTACCTTCCATAGCTAGCCAAACAAAAACTTGTGGAAAAATTCTTCAAAGGAACAACAACAGAGAATACAGGAACATTATTAAATATTATGCATATTTATAAAAAGGACATGACCTAAGAATTCTCTGTCATTCTTGATTCTTATATTTGTAAATTCTTTGAGTGCTTGAACTTACAGCCTTAGAATTCTGCTAAGAAAACTTTAGTGTGTATGTTGGTGTGTGTACTTCAGTTTTAAAGAGAGGTCAGGAATATAAGGCTGCATAAACTCAAGAAATATCAGCCATAAATGGATTGCATAATAGTTACATCAGCAAAAGAAGCAAGATTTTTCTGGTCATTTAAACATCTTAGTTTCAGAGAGGCTTGTGAAACAGGTTGTGTAAAATTGTGAAACGTGTAAAACAAGATTGTCCTTCATCTTGCAAATTATTTTCCCCAGAATTTTGTATAAAACATATATCAGATAATATAGATCATGTAAAATATGATACACTGAGTCATTTTCTAGGAAACAGAACAATTGTGCTAAGTCCAGCCACTAATTAGTCCAATTAAATGCAAATACAGACAAACACTTCTAACCATGAAATCTTGAGTAGGCTCCATTTTACTTTATGAATAAATGCTTCTAGCTTGACATATTTAGAACTGCATTACTCCTAAATATATTCAAATTCAAATCCAGTTCTCACTGAGATTTTGCAATATTCTGTTTAAATTAGAGATAATAAAATTAGCTTAATAAAAGCTAGAACATGAACTATGGTGATACTACTATTGACATTTGAATGTTTCGAATAACATTTGAGTGCATATATATATATTTATATATATACATAATAAAGCATTGTAGATGGCTAGATAAGTAGCCAAGGCAGATGATAAAAGTAGACAGATCTTGTTCCTGTCTTTGGTACTAAATTCTTACCAGAGCTTTTGCAATTTATTTGCAAAGTCTGCAGAGATTTTTGGACGTTGGGACAGCAGCTTGACAGCTGAGTTTGGGGTTCTGGATGTTTTAAAATATTAGCCACCAGAAATTATTTTAGATAACCTTGTCTAATTTTCCTCTTATTAGTTTTCCATGCTCATACAGAAAGTAAGAACTTCTCCATTCTCTTCAGATTGGTATTTTTTTGGAATGTCACTATAATTCTCTTCCCTTGACTTTGTAACACCAATAACCTTGTTATTTACCTCATGGTTTTCCGTCTTCTAAAACAGGCAAACATTAGTAATTATGGTAGAGATTTTGACTTAGCTGCAGTAAACCCTGCTCCCTACACCTGGATCCACCCAGCAGCACCTTGCTCACTGGCGAGAACATCTCCCATGAACGCACCAGTACATTGCAAGCATCAAAAAATCTGCCTTAAATGGTAAGAAAACACTTCAGGCTGCAGCCCAGACCACATTGGGAGTTTGAGCCAGGCCTCTGGTAGTGTGTGAAGGGGAATTTGCTGGCTATGGACCTCTGGCTAGGGCTGCCTGAGACAATCAGGAGTCTGAGTGTTGACACAAAGGTAGGGGGTCTTCTATCCCATTAGCATGTTTAATAACATTTTATATTGCCGCTCAAGGAATTTCAAGTTCAGGACAGGTCACATTTTCTTTAATATGCTCTGAAACTAGAATAAATTAACACAGATGCTTCTTACTCTATTCTACACTAACATTAAGATCTCCTGTTTTTGAAACACAGTCATCAGTCTTTTGATATGACACTGTTTCAGAACATTTAATATGTGTAGTTCCTTTAGAAAACAATATTTCTCCATGCTTAACAAAACATTTCTGGAAAAAGAAGTCATTCTGCATTTCACCCTTCCAGCCACAGAAATCAACTGTGCTTGCTGCATGTGTGTTTTATTTTGTTTGGCTCCATTTTTCCCTTAGTTTGGAGATCAAAAAAGTGAAGCCATTCTGTAAAAATAAGGTCTGTGTGAGTTGAAAGGATAAAAAAGGGGAGAGAATGGGGAACATTTCATTCTATATGAGTTGTACCTAACAGCTTTATTAACTGTGTGCTTCAGATGTTTTGCATTAAAACTTAATATACAGAATGCTGAATGAGTGCCAAAATCAAGGGCATTGTTGGTTAAATGCTATCACTGTGCCCAAGTTCTGATTTATCCCTACATAAAATTGCTTGCCTGCAATTAAAGGTTCATTATTCTACCCTAAGACATAAGTAAACACTGATAATAAGGATTTAAATTATCATAATGGTTTGTATGAATTCTATCAATTTTTATTTCCTTAGTTTTATGCTTTTAACAGCCATTATATAGGGATATTAATATTTATCATTACTACAGGCATACATTAAATATTCTGTTTCAGTCTCATCCCAGTATCTACCTGTACTCACAAGCACCCTGACTGTCTTCCACAAGCTGCTGCACCATTTTCTCATTGCACATT
This sequence comes from Argya squamiceps, assembly GCA_037834095.1. NCBI lineage: Eukaryota > Metazoa > Chordata > Aves > Passeriformes > Leiothrichidae > Argya > Argya squamiceps. The sequence goes on along the minus strand of JBBMKD010000053.1, from coordinate 30,521,043 downwards.
TTTATTTTTTGTTCTAGATATCCATCTCTCTTACTTTTACTGCCAAGTCATGCTATTCTCTCACTTGTCCTGTGGCTAACATATATTTTTACAGGGCAAAACACAAGAGGGCAGAAAGGCAGGACTGAGGAAGGAAAGCAGGGCTGAGAGACGCCTGGAAAAAAAGGCGTGCTGATTTGCCAAGTGGAGGATTGATGATGTAGCTGCTGGAACACACTGGCTTAGAACACTGTGACAGTTTCTTATCTATTTTTTCCTGTATTACCACATATCAGTAGCCTCGTATGCTTTTCCTCTTTCAAAACATCTCCATTTTGACTCTGAGGGTGAAATATCCTGGAAAGTTTGAGGTAGAAAAGTGGTAGGTTTCTATGTAGACTCAGATTAATGAAACCATGCTTTTCTAAAAATAAACTAATTTGAAAGTGCCAAAAGACTTAAACTATTGCTATTGACTAATTTTTCTTTGACTTTTTTTATTTCGAAAGAGAGTAATAACCACAAAAGTAAAACTGTAAATACTATTTAATCAAATGAGTGAAGTGTAATAGCTATTCATCAATTAAGAAATCAAGAAGTAGAAAATACCAGAAGTTGCATAAGCTTAATTCATTTTTCTAGACATGGCTCTTGGTGATTTGGTGAAAATCAATGATGCTGCCCCCTACCCCATGTTTACTGAGCAGCCTGCACAGCTCAAGCAGAAGCCACATGGAACAGCTCTTCCCCTCCCATGGCACTCCCCGGAGCAATAGCTTGGCTTTGTCCATGGGACAGGTTAACATGTGCCAGTCTCCTACTGAGGCAATACTATATGGGATTTCATGGATATTAATATATATAAAATTTAGGGTTGATTCTATACTATAAGACTTTACCTGCTCTTTGTTAACTATTTATCATCACTGTGTGATTGTTTGTAAGGATTGTCAAACATTCATGCTCACAGGCACAATCCTTGCTAAAAATTCTCTTCAGTGTGGAGACATCAGCATTTTCTTGATGCAGTTTTCTTTATGCAATATGTAGGACTACTGATTAAAAACTCTTATATCCTCTGAATTTTTATACCCATAAAATAAAAAGCAGTAATCAAGTGTATATTGCCTGTATTCCCAAAGTGTACTTCATTCATGTGATGGGCACAGTGTTTCAATGGCTAGTTCTAGAAATATAAAGACAAGAAATGCTATGAGCAGGGTATCCATGTGCCCTTTAATCCACTGTTCTGCATATTTTCTGGTATGTCATAACATGCATTATTTAATTGTATGAGCAACACATTCGTCCTCAAGAAAAATGTACATTTGCAAGTAAAATGCAAAATATTTTTATACGGAATCCAATTAATTTCTGAAGGCAATTTGTCTGCATATTTGGGTTTGGGGTTTTTTGAAAGTTGGCCTAGCTAATTATGGTAATCCAGCAGTATTACTCTGTCTTCACTCTCATATTAAAAGCAGATTTCTGCTTTAAAAAAATTCATTTTAGTTTTCTCCTTGGGAATGTATGTGGTTTGTACTGGGTCATAGCTGGATATTTGTGAGTCTTGGGTAATTTTTCTTGTCAGTAGCCTTGAAGGGAAAAAAGGGATTAAATCAAATGATTTAACATTATCTAGGCAAGAATTAAGTAACCACGTTCATATTATTCTTATGAGAACTTCATTAACCCCAGTGAGAATATTCATCTGAATGAAATGAACAAGATTAGGCTTTCTGATTGCTAACTAGTTTGTGTGATGTCAAAACGGATGTCCATGTAGTCTGAATATTAAAAATTGAGCTAAGAATAGAATTTTGATTCAGAGGACCATTCTTCTAATTTAAGTGACTGATAACTCATAAAATCCAAAGTTTGTTTCTGATAATGTAATCTAGCAGTTCATCCAATTTAAAAAGAAATTTGTCAGTTAATGTGTGAATTTTAGCACTTTTTCCCAAGGAATGTCCTTTGGTTATATTTGTACATGCAGGGTTACAACCTCAAGGTGTGCAGTGGCAAAAGTTTCTCTATTAACCAGAGAGAGACATGATTTACAGTTGAAGCATCTGGAGCAGTAAGACCTGGGACAGAGTTACAGAAGAATCCACTAAACCCTGAAAATTCAAAACTAAACTGAGACTTTGTCCTTTATTCATCAGATATCACAAGTTCTTGCAACAGGTCTTACATAACCTGCAGCAAATGCTGTAATACATAAACAAATTGTACTGAACTAAGAGAAAAAGAGTCAATGTCTTAACTCTGAATGTCTTTGGTTTCATGAATTTGGATTTACTGCTCAAAAAGAATTCCCTTTTCAGTGGTGACTGGTAGGAAAGATTTACAGAGGGTCAGTGTTAACAGAGACATTTTCTGCCACATTTATATTTTTACCCCTTGGGCAGAAAAAATGTGAATATTTACATTTCTGTGATAATTAAAATTAGAACTCAACTACATATTTGCAGAAGTAGCCTAAAAATTACATTAAAAAAAAACCCTTAGGTTTTATTAAGCCAAACCAAGCACAAAGCAATTTCTTCTGGAAGAAATTCTGTGTAAATCTCTGGTTTGTGTGGAAGCTATTTTAATTAGATTTTGTAATTTTCTTCCTTTTCTCTTAGTCTACATGACAGTGTATACCCAGTGAACCAAAATACATTTGAGATAAAAGATAAAGTTCCACTAAAAATCTCTTTTATCAAACCCAAGGAGATAGACAGCAAAGACATTCACATTTCACACGTGATATATCTGCAGAAGGAATTGTTCATGCCAGTGCACATTCTCCATGGCTCAGTGTTTCTTCTCCTGTTAAATCTGTCCTGTTATAAAATAGAAATAATTTTTTAGCTTTGCTTCTCAGTGCTTGTCAGGCTCTCCAGAAGGGTTGTGGCATCACTGCATGATAAGCTCAGTGCTCTCAGCCCAGCTGGTGGCGTGGGGTGGCAGGGGACAGCCAGTGGAAGAGGCAGACAGTACTGGGCAGCTGACAATCCAGACGTCAGCAGGTCACCGTGAACTTTACTTGTCCCTAAGAACCAACAGTACTGTAGCTGATTATTTCTCAGAGTTGGAATCTGGGATTTTGTGGTCCACAGCCTGAAAGAGCTCCAGGGGCAGCAGTCTGTTACTCATCATTACTTTCCTTCTATTCTTTAATAAATGAGAAATAAGCCACAGAGAATTACAGGACTGAGCAGCTGAGCCTCTGTTCTTCCAGCAGTGCTAAGACTCACTGTAGACAGGGAAGGGGGCTTCATGTGTGCCTTTGGATATAATTCTGTCTTTGCCTGACTTCACCTGTTACCATCTCCTGAGAGTATTCCTCACCTGTCCTGCCTCAGTACTCCTGGTTGACAGCAAGAATAATTGCAGCTTCTGAAAAACCACTGGAGCAGTCCCTGTTGGCCCCTTTTTTGACTGCTGTCAGGCCTTGCGCCGTCTCTGCTTTGCCCGCATTTCTCTGCCCTGTGTAAACTCCTGATCTTGCAAGGAGTGAGCCCTTCTCCCATGATAGGCTTCATGGCAGCAGAGGGCTTGATCCCTGTGCTTGAGTGAAGTGGGTTCCTGACCTCTGCAGAGTCATTCATTTCCCAATGGAAGTTTCTGTGCTCTGTCCAAAAGGATTTCATATCCATCAGACTTCCACTGAGACCATTAATTTGCCAACTATGATAAGGAAGGTTGACTTCAAAAGAATTTTAGAAGCTTTTATAACTAATTGCAAAATACTGGCTGAGTGTTCACCCTGGACTTAAAAAATAATAAGGAAACTGACTTCCTAGATTTCATCTGATACCCCACAAATACAGAAGCAGAAGTGTGACTGTATATCCAAGACAGCCCAACTGTTTGCAGAGCTATGTTGGGACCTGGCTTGAAAGAAACGAGTTTGGGACCTCCACAGGACACCCCCTCCACCCAGTGCACACAACAGCCTCAGTATCAACACAAGCATAAGGGCACAAACAGCTCAAAGAAGACAGAAACACTTGAGTCCAGCACTGCTGACAGGGAAAAAGGCTGTGCAGCCACAGCCACAAACAGCTGGATTGATCTACAGTCCGAACTGGAAAAACCAAAGGGGAAAAGGTTGTACAGGAACGGCAAGCAATGAGATGTCCCACCCCAACCCTCCTATGAGCATTTGTTTCAAGGAACAGCTGTCTTCTATAAAGTTGACTTGAAAACTGGTATCTTTCTACTTCTGAGAGAATTCGTTCACTTTATCTTTTTACTGGCAAAACTACTGTTGTTTCTTTACATTCTTGCCAGCCCTGGAGAGCCACCTCAGCCCTGAGGAGGTGAAGCAGAGTCTATTTTGGCATAAAGCAGAAAGGACGCAGCTTGATTTCAGATCCCAGGGTGGATTTTCAGTGCTGGCAGTCAAGAAATCAAGGTTTTATTTGTAAATTAAAAGAGAGGTCAACAGGAAAGTCATTGGAGAAGAAAAGAAAAAAAGAACAATATGAAACCCTACCATGTCATTTATAGTCTCTTTATAGATGAGAGCATAGTTTGTGGAATGTAATTTGAGTTATAAATAATATTATTGTTTGTTTCAGCCAAAAAGCTGTAGCCCATTCAATTAAGAGAATGGATGTGTTTGTGTTGTGTTACTCTTTTCTTCATCATAAAATTTATCTGTAATGATAATCTATGGAAATTTTCTTGCAGTGGCAAAGGAAAGGATAATAAAAGAACTTGCACAGGCTTCTTCCAGTAAGAAAAATACGTGAGGATTATTTGATCTCTTTGTTCCCTTAAATCAAATAGCTGCAAACAAACAAACAAACCCTATGCCAGAAAAAAAAAAAGCCACAAAACCAAAACTGAAAAAATAAAAGCAAACCACAAAATAAAAGCCAAACAAATTTTAAAGAAAAATAAATAAGGGAAGAAATGTGAATTGGCAGATTTGATTATGGAGTTCAATGTTAAAAAAGGACTATTTGTACAAATCTGGGAGAGAGGCTTGGTAATTTTTTGTCATTTTCTAAATCCGTTCAGCTCTCAGGGTGTCCCATTCCCTTGGTGGTGTGAGGAGCAGCAGTGAGCCACATAATAACATATCAATCCTTAATGGTCACTTATTTCAACCACCAGTGATGAGGAATTACTATATGATGTCAAACATAAATGTTCACTGCAAAAGAGAAAGAAACATTCTTTTTTAAATATTTCAATTGAAAACACTATGCAAGAACACAGATTCAGCAAGTAATAAGTCATGCTGTCCAGAAATCTGAGATGGCAATAGCAAAAGACTTGTGGTATTTCTTTGAGCCATGTAATGTTGACATTTCATTTTTACATAGTTGATGATATTTCTTCCTATTAAAAAACTTGAGAAATTCAGCTTAGCTTTAAGAAAAATAAAACATTAAGCACTATGAAACAATAGTTTTAACACCAGGTTGCAATATCTGGAATACATTTGCTTCCATCAGGAGTAAGGCAGGTGGGGGAAAAGTCAAGATTAAATACATTTTTGTGAAGGAAGGATAATGAGGGGAGGGGATGTGATTTTATTTTGAATGGATGGGCTCACCCAGTGAATATCTACAACAACATGTATTGCAGGAAGTCATGAACTATTTCCACAGCTTGCAAGTGGCTGTTGTTTTGTACAGGGAAAAGGTAGGGTGTGGGAGACATACAGAGCTCCCCATAGTGGATCCAGACACCAAAGACCAAGCTGTGGTCTGTCTGGGTGCCAAAGGCCATTTTCAATAAATAAAAATAATTATCAATAGAAACTCTGTTGAATGCAGGGTCTCAAAGGCAGCTGAAGGTGATGCTAGCCACATCACACCGTTGACTGTCACTTTTTTCAGAAAATGGTACACATTGGTCATGCTTGTTTGGAGAACCATGTAGGCAGACATTTGACTCGTTTTTATGCCATTTGTGAAGGATTTTGTGATCTGGATTTAAAATAGCAAGTGCAAGTATAGTTATGTCCCTGTGACAGTTAATCACAAGGATCCCAAGCTAATATAAGAAACTCAATGCCATGGTGACTAGGCTACTTCCACCAGTTAAACTGAAGTGTGTTAACCTGGGTCATGAGAAAGAATCTAGAATTTATTGTTTTATAATAAACATATTTTGGCCATATTATTATTATAATTTCAGTCATCTGAGGACCACAACCAGCAATTCCTTGTCTCAGGAATTCAGAAACTTGTGGGTATATCTTGAATCAATCAGGCAAAAAAACAAAAAACAACCACAAACAAGCCAAAAAAACCTAGGAGGACTACAGATATAAAGAAGTCAAGGAAGAGCTCAAATGCCCTGTGACAATCTCTGCCAGCACAGATTCACAAATAACATTATCCCTAAGCTGAGCAAAGGGACAGTCAAAACTGAGCATGGTGAGCAGCTTAAAGGAAGTTTTGAATAATAACAAAGGTGGAAATTGTCATGCAACTTCTCAGGCAGGCATTTTGTGGCAGGGTTTCACCCATGCTGACTGAATCGCCCCCTCTCACCTGAGCAGCTCCATGTTTTGCATCAATAGATAGTCATGGCAAGGGAATAAAAACCAGAAATTATATATAGCTCCTTGCACGGCTTATCTGGGAGGAGGCCATCAGTCCCAGTGGAAGTACAAGTCATACAGTCCTTCCAGACCCTGGGACACTCAGCCTCAGCTCCCACCAGAATCAAGGCACTATCCCAGGGACCACAGGTTCCAGAGCCACGACAGGAGCTCCACCAAGCAGCACTTGGACCCCAGCTCATGGGAAAAGTGAGTCCTTGGCGAGCCCTTCAACCCCATCATAACCAGGGTTACCTGGGACCAGTGCATGTCCCCAGTGCACAGAAACACCAGGGACCAACCATTCAGTCATTATACATCATCCCTTACCCCAAGTATAAATATGAAAAATATTTATATTTTTCATGTGAAAAAATATAGTAAACCCATGGGAAAGTGGTGTTGAAAATAAAAATATGAGGGCATGCATTTTAACTGTAGATTATTTAACAGATTTTTTAATATCTTCAATGAACAAATTTGTTATTTTTTAAGAATAAAAATATTTCCCTCTGATAAAATGTAGGTATGTAGATTGACAATGAGGTTTTTTAGCTTAATAAAATGCTTTGAGATTTTAATTAAACCTCTGCCTCTGCTACCAAAAATATTTGAAATTTATTTAGGGTTCCTTTATTTCTGTACCACAGAGACAAAACCTTGAACAGTGATGAAAGAACGTGTGGAGACAACTTTATGTGGCAGTCCAGAATGCTTGTTGTCTTCTTTATCAGTCATCTCAGGCAATGTAAGAAAATTGGTGTTCCCTCTCTACAAGTGAAATCTGGGAAGAGACAATATGGTTGCTTAATATCAAGAAAAAACCCAAATCAATATGATCACTTAGTTCTCCTTGCAGGAGTAAATTCTGCCATGAATTGGGTAAAGTATAAGAAAGATACAGCAGCAAAACCTTAATTTCAAGATGTATAACAACCCACTGAATATCATCAGGATCTCACCTAAGACACTGCCTAAGTAGTTTGAATGTGAAAGTGAAAACACCTAAGGAAAAAATAAAAACAAACAAGCAGTAAGTTTGTAAATACAATGACAGGGGTTTTTTATGCAAAACAAGAAAAGCCAACCTGAATAAAGAAAAATTGAAGGAATATACATCAGCTGAAAAAAATCAAGATGTGGAGGGATAATGAAAAGGAAACAGTAAAGTGTCTAAAAGTGGGGGAAAAGACTGTTTAGAAGAAAACAGACAGGTGAGTTTCCTGGATTGCTAGAGAGTGTAAGGATTCACAGCAATATTTACGAGGAGCTCAGTAGTGTGTTTGTCACTATTTTTGCTATAGAGAATTGAGGAATTATCTAAACTTATATTTTGAGCCAAAAGTTGTAACACAATGAAAAGACCTTCCAGTAATACATTAATTTACAGAGCATCAAGTTATGCTGCTTTTTTGTTATACTCTATGTCAAAGTGTTTTTGAAACACAGTTTGGAATTGATAGATGTTTACCTCATATTCATGTGTATTTCTTCAGAAACATTTGCCGTATCTTAGAAGCAGCATATCTGCAATGTGATGCAGGGGTTGCTATGGTGAGTTCACATCTCTTATTTAATCCCGTACCTGAGTAAATACACACTGTAACAACCTCTGTTAAAGGTGCTATTAGTAAAGTTATGTCAGCATTTCTACAAAAAATACTTGTTTTCCTGTTATGACTTGGCCAAAAAACAATGAGGGCTAATCCTAAACCAAATCCACAAAAGCCCTTTGTACTCTTCCAGTGTATTTTTAGCACAACATCAATACCTTTCTGAAGTCTTCACTCATAAAAATCAAATTAAAAAATCAATGCATTCATATCTATTCTTTAGTAGCTAGTAATTTTGATTACAGTTATGGGATTTCTCATTTAGAAAAATCTTTAGGAAAATTTGGGTGTTAGTTTTCATTTCACTGTGTCAGTTGGTACCAGTGGTCATTCAGTCTGGCATTAATTGCAGCACTTGTTTTACAGCCCATCTGTACTGCCAGTCACATAAAGGCACTTCTGTATAAAGGAGAACCAGGTCCTTAGTTCTTGTATTAATGATTCAATTTAACTAAATGCCACCAGAAACATAACCTGTAGACCCCAGTGCATTCTTTTTGAGCAATCATTTGAGTGACTTTCCATCCTAACATTTAAGAAATGAGGGCTTAGTTGGAAGCAATTGAATATTTTTATCTTTTTGGCATCTATTTTTACTGTCTTAATCATTTGCTTTGAAAAAGACTGAGTGAGTTTCTGAGTTTGGTTTTTTTCTCCATGAGTTACCCTGTGTATGTCAGGACAATTCTTGTATACCTTTTTAGGTTTACCAGATTAAGTGTTTTCCTTTCATGGGCATTTTTAACAAACTTTTGTGGGAAATGTCTATATTTGACAAAATCTCTTACAACAGATAATAATATTTTTGAAGCAAAACTGCTACAAAAATATTTCTAAATACATATGTGTTTACTCAAACTGTAGGTTTTAAGGACCTGGGTGAAAAAGTCAAAATTTACTATAAAAAACCATATAAGTTTATCCAACTTATATAGAATAGACTTATTATCCTGAGACTTGCATGTGTGCTTTCATGTTGACCTTGTAAAGACTGTACTTTTAAGTGAAACATTTTCTTCTGTGCTTCATGTCAGCCAGTAAGAGTGGATGGTCATTTCTGAAGTGGATAAACAGTGTGGCTGAACAAACACATCTTCCTCGAAATTCAAGAACATGGTTGGATAGAGAAACTCAGGCCATAAATGTACATCATTATCTGGTAATGAGAAAGGAAGGTTAATTTTTGAGAATTTACTCCAATACTCAGAAAGAGAAAGGTGTGATAGGTTTTAGATGTTGCCCTGGCATAAATCATAGAAGCTGGGTCTTTTACACAGCTTAAATTAGGGCCCTTCATGCTAAATGGAGTCATAGATATCATTGAAATATTGTTGATAGTGTTTTGGGGAGTGACTTCAAGTTTTAAATGCTACAATATTTGGATGTTACTGCCCAACAGGTTGCTCAGTTCCTGCATAGGATAGACCTGAATGTCTACAATATCAAATACTACAGCACTAGAAGATGAGAAATGTCCTTTCAATCTTCTGCTGTAAGGCCTTCATTCCAAAGACAGGCCGATATCTAACATTGCATTATTAGGTTCAAAAGCAGCAACACTAAAAATTTTAGAAAATACTGTCCAATAACACAAACAATGGAATAATATAACATAGTGAATTTTACTTTTCTTGTGGTATAAGCCTATGAGTAGAACATGAATAAGGTACCAGCCTACCCACATTTTAAAAGAATTTTCAATAAGAAGACTAGTAATTAATCTTTCATTCTTTTATTGGGATGCTATATTTTTATTTTCCATACCAATTTTCTTCATTGTATTAATCAATATACGAAGAAATCCTTCTGAGACAATAAGTCAGCATGTTGTTTCTTTCTCTTTCTATCACTTGTGAATAAAAGAACTCGAGCGAAGGAAGACTGGAATGAATGAAATGAGTTCTATATTTAGGGATCTTTAATGAAAAATTTTCACACCCCAAAGGTGAATACTCATGTAATATCAACAGGGGAAAGCCTGGTAGCTCTGTCCGTCTCATGTATGATAAGACACAAATGAGTTTTTTAAATACATAGATCCCAGAAAACATAATCTGAGCTCTCTGGGGAAAACCGAGACAAAATGGCATGGTTCACCAGAGCAACATGTTAAGAGACCTCCCACCATCCCTTAGGCAGTCATCATGTACATATTGAAACAGTTTCCTTCTGGACATTACCTTTAGAATACATTCTAGAGGGAGAAGGACCTTTAGAAGGACCTTTAGAATTCTGGGGAGGGGAGGGGAGGGGAGGGGAGGGCAGGGGAGGGAAGGGGAGGGGAGGCGAGGCGAGGCGAGGCGAGGCGAGGAGAGATTACAAAAAATCTTGGTCCATGGTTAAAAATTTGTACCAGCATGATAGTATTTGTTGTATGTATCACTTTACTGAGTCACAATAAATTGTTTTAAAGTTATCAATACATGCTTGTTGCTTTTGCTTAGTGGTGAGTCCAGAACTTCTTAGTGACAGTCATTGGTGGCTAAGATTTCTTCATGTTACCTTCTGTATTCTTATGACAGAAAATTTCAGGTAAAGTTAGAAAGACAGATTCCAGAACTTGGAAGTTTTGGAACAGACACCCTTGGTGCATAGTTTGACATGATTTTCATCTACTACTGTGGACTATTAGTACAATAAAGCAAAAAAATCAAAACCCCAGTATGATGATTTTCTATGATTATCCACATGTGTAAAATATAGAGAAGAGAAAAATTCATCATCTTGTCAATATTTTGAATTTTATTTTCATATCATGGAAAACACAACCTTGTGTAAAATAACAGATGCTAAATCAGATCATGCTAATGAGTTCAGGGTTTGAAGGAAGAAATAAAAAATATAAGAGTTATGTAATTTAAAAAAATGTATAAAGAATGATTAAGAATATTGCATTAAGTTCAGCTATCCAATTAAAAGATGAATGTTCATGCAGCATATTAGCCAATCAAAAAATTCTATACTAACTGATTTTCATAAAATCATTATGAAACAGGGAGAAAATTGTTGTCACACTTTCCTTCTCATCAGAACTGAAAATTAGGTCTTAAAACATCTCTCACATCACTACCGCTGATGGGTCTTGAAAATAGTAGTAGTAATAGTCAGTGGTCTTGATGATTCAGTTTGGATTTCATAGCCACCAAGGACAGTTTCTCTACACATTATTAAAGCATCATTTTGCTTCAAGGCAAAGTTTTCTTCAAAGTAAATAGAAAACTTCAAAACATTGCATCAAAAGGTATAACATCTTGTTTTCCTAGAAATCTAAAAATTATCTTCATTTACAAAGTACCTGTGATTCCTAATATAGCTCATTTTTTCTTTTTTTTTTTCTTTAATATATCCAGAAATTGGATCTGAAAATTTAAAAGTAAATTTTCAGAAATTACTGTTAAAGTCATTGCAGGGGATGAGAAAAGATGGGGTAAGTTAGCCAGAAACAGAAAGTTCCACTATGAAACCAAAGATTGACATCTAAGGATCCTGTGTTCCTCAAGCTCACCACAAGTCTTGTTAATAAGCATGGGTTTACCCTTTTTCTTTTAAGGCAGATTAGTGGGAAATGATCTGATTATTGAAACTGAGAGATGCAAAATTGCTGGATGCTGCAGGAATATGGTTTTTTAGCACATTTCCTTTTTACAGTGAAAAAATTAGGGGATGACAAGGCTACTCAGATAGACCTTTGCCAGTAAAAAGACTTTAGTCTGAATAAATATCTCGGGATTCAGCTCATGTTTCTACTTTATGTTTTATTGCCTACAAACTCCAAAGCAAGTGAACACAGAGCAAACAAAAGAGGAAGTGGCTGATGGACATTTATAGTTTTGTTTGAAACAGGTGCCACAGGATTTCACACATCATAAAAGTATGACTCATCTTGTACCTTTTTGTTTCTTTTTTACTATAGAAAATATAATTCGTATTCTGAGAAAGTTTATTTTTGTGTCACTTAGTGTACCCTCAGATCAGATCTTTCTCCATGAGAGAGTGATGTTTGTCACATGCATAAATGCTGCCCACAGGAGTAGAAGGGACATTGAGCCAAGTCTTTTCTGACAATTTACATTATTGGCCAGTGGTGGAGGAGAAGATGAATGACACCACCTCAGCTCTGGTCATTCCCAGTTCCTTTGGTTTTGGAGACAGAATGGTTGCAGAAACAGTTCTAAGAGAGAAGGAGCACTTTAGAAATTTCTTCTGCCAATTAAAGTTGTTCGCTGGGTGAAGGGATTCCTATCCAGAAAATGGCAGAGGAAAGGCTAAAACAGAGTCCAGAAAGAAAGTGTAAAGCGTGACTGGCTCAGGAGGCACAAATTTTCCCCTCTAGGTGAAAGCATCAAACTTAGCGCAGAACTAGGGCATGGGAAAAATCTCTGTTATCATTGTTCCTATTCAGGATGCTCCATGAAACAGTGATAGCTAGTCCAGCTGCACACATCATAAAACCCATGTTATAAATCTCAGCTGTTTGCAGCTTAACATAAATCTGAACCCCAGTGAAAACATATTGTATAGCTTGGAAATACAGTCTCAATACAAGAAATACTTGTCTCCTCTTGCCAAAGCGGTGAAGTTAGAGTACCAGATCTTTATCAAGCCAAATACGGACAAGAAGGAGCTCTATACACAAACACTTCTGGAAATAGAAGTATATTAATTTTCAAATAGAAATATCACTGAGCGGTACACACAAGCATTGCATCTGTACAGGAAATGGACATTACCCACCTTCATAATTACATAGGACTATAGAAAGTAAATTTCTCACTTACCACATAGCAGTACTTGCAATAGCAAAACAAATTTTATCTTCTGAGTCTCCTTATTTTACTGGAATGGAGGTGGGGAAAATCCAGCTCAGTTCATCAGCATGTTTAAATAGTGTCTTTGAGAAAGGATTCAGAAGCAAATATGTACCATTGCACTGGGCAGCTGCTCTTGCGGATTTCCAGTTAAACAAACATCTATTGCAAGGTATGTCTAGTAAAGAGGTTGTTTTCTCTAGGCTTTTTCTAGGGTCATGGTCATCACCTGGGAATTGTGGTTTTCAGATTTATGAAATTACTAGTCGATATTTGTGCATATTTGCAAAATAGTATAATGAACAATAGTGGTGTATGAATATGCAGCACATGTAAGCATAACATTAATTTCCTGTGAGAATTGCTGTTTTCCAGATTTTACTTCAAACTCTACTTAACAGAGCAACAAAACTTATACCAAGTTAAACAACTTTTATCATTTCTGGTGAAAAAAAAGAAATGGAAACTAATGGTGACAAAATAAATATATAATACAACTCTGTTTTAGCAATACCTGTATATTTCATTTCTGATTATTTTCAACAAGAAATTTCAAAAAAAAATTATTTTCAACATTTCAAACAGGGCAAGAGCAGAGTAAAGAATGATGAGCCTTTGCAGGAATGGTGCCTGCTCATGGCAGTGAGTTCACAATCTTCCCTGTTACGTTCATTCAATCTGTTGAGTCAGGAAAAATCTTTACTAGGAGGATTTGACTAAAAGAAATACTAATTGTATACTGGAAGTCAAGAGCCACCTTAAGTATTTTGGGGGTTTTCGTTTAAAAAAAAAAAAGCTGATATACTAACAGATTTTTCTCATTAAGTACCATTTTAACCAGCATGGTAAATACATTTGTTTTCAACTTCAGAAAGACAAACTCTCCAGTTTAGAGACTTTTTTTCTGAATGCTTCTACAACTGCTCAGAATTACAAGGTCTCAGCTGCTGCCAAGCCTCTGTACTCACTTCTGAGTTAGTGCTCAAAGGGGAGTGAAGTGTCTGGCTTCTTGCCTCTGATTTTTAGCAGCTGTGTTTGAATTGAAAGTTTGATTGACAATTATCTCACTTTGATGGAAGCTTGATTACTTGGGCTATGAAAAGATTCTTTATGCTGTTGTGTAATAAACAGTTATTTTTTTATCACAGGTTCTTAGCATTAACTCTTACTTGTTCTTGAGCAGCCACTATTTGCAGCTTGAGCAGCTATTATTTTTTTAATTAAATCAAAAAAATTAGGTGCCTGTGCTTTAGTGTCTAGTTACTTCTTGGATTTTCTTATTTTGATGAAGTTTAACACAGGTAAAATACAAAATTAAATTTTCTCCATGAGTTCCTGTGAGCAAGAACTTTGATAAAATCTGTTAATTTAGGATTAAAGAGAGAACTAAAAGTCTGAAGTAAAGGCCCTTTGATAGCAGTGGGGGATGAGTAATGGAAAATGTTCTTGCTGTGGACTAATCAGAGTGTAATTGCTAAAGGAACCAATCTTTCATTAATTGCAAAGGCAGTAAACTCAATCACTCATAGTGTCAAAATATTGCAGTTCAGCTGAAGAATTTTATTGAACTAATTGATTTAATTGTTTTAAGTAATGCCATTATAAGAGTCATTATTAAGAAACATTATTCTCAATATAATTTTATAAAACAAAAGCTTTGTATGAGGCAAGTGATTTTCATTAAAAAAAAAAAAAAAGATGAGACAGTGGTTCTGATTTAAAAGTGCATCTTGACTAGGCTATGTTTTATTAGAAACTACCAGTACTTGATTTTGGATGTCATTATAGATAGTGTGAAGCACATTGTAAGTTAGGGATTCTTTAAGTACATTTAGCCTAGCTTAAACAGGTCTGATGGCATTTTCTGAGTCAGAAAATTTGTTTCATGTAATCTGCCTAATCCAGATATTATGGACCAGGGATGTCTGCCTTGTGCTTTTGCACACCCTCCCTCCACTCCTGTTTAGCCATGAGGAGACATTGTACAAGCACTGTAATTTTCTTGTTAGTTCCAGAATTCATTTAAACTGTAATAACCAGCCCTGGCTTACCTTCCAGTCCTCTGCCTGCTTATTGCCATTTGCATCTCTCTCTCCCATCTGCCAGATGTTCATGCAGTCACACAATGAGTGGGAGCAGGACACTCTGGGTTAAAACTAATCTCTTTTTTTTTCCCTCCCATATGTATATATGACTATTTGCAGTCACTGGGAAAGCAAAGGGAGCGAAAACACTGATTGGGTCAGTGGGAAGTTGGCACTGCCTCTTTTAGCATCAGCATTTGTTTATGTTGACTTAAGGGAGTTGTGAGACTACAGAATCAGCATCACCCCTATGAGGCTCAAACCCAGCTGGGATCTGTAGAGCAAGAAACAGGAGCCCAGATACATCAGTCACTGGTTCCCTTCCTCTCCCAACAGTGTTTGGGCTGAATGAAAAATTCATCTCATTGACACCACTTCTGATGCAATATCTCTTAAATTCAAACCCTGAGGGAGAGTGCTGCATGTAACCCTATACAAGCTGCAAGTGCAGTATCCTGCTGTATCTGTGTAATCTTTCTGTGTCTGTGACAGTGACAATAAATATTGACATCATTGCAGAGCCAAGCAAAGTGTCTGGGAGGTTTTCATGCAGCCATGAACTTTTGCGTGTGTCTAGCAACATCCCTGTGGTTATTGAGTCACAGACAAACCTGATGACGCAAGTTTTTGAGGGGGAGGCAATGTAACTTATTTAGATCCAACACCAGAAGTCAGGAGGAATCAATCACATTTCTAGATGTCCAAAGATAGATCTTGTTAGTCTTTTAGAAGTGGTACAAAATCAAGGAAATAGTGACAGTGAATGAGTTCTCATAAGATGACTGCTATTTTTGTTCAGAATGTGAGTTGACAGACTTCCCACTATCAAGTTGTGGAGTCTGTGTACTTCAGGAGTTCAAAAGGCTTTGGCCAAAATGCCTTAAAAGCCTCTTGGTCAAAGTTATGCAGAAACTCACTGCATCTGCAACGTGAAAATAGGGTTGTCATTACTGTTGCTTTATCACTGTTATTTTTAGCTATCACATATATGTCTCCTGTGGCTTTTCCTCTCAATCAAACACTATTACACCATAACAACCGTAGAGGCAGGTAGTACATGACTCTTTCTAATTCACATTTTTTGAGGAATGAATAGAGCTTAAAACTCGGAAAATCTTAGGACTGGAAGTCATGAAGGCACTTCCTCATGAAAGGCCTCTCGGGGTTAGGTGTGGTACTGAGAGGGGGAGGACACTGCTGGGTCAGATACAGGCTACCACCACATGAGGCTGCTAAACTCGGTGGATCAGTGGCTTGATCAGAGAGAGCAAAGCCTTACAGAACTTTCACAATTTGGTCAGTGCAAAAGTATGTTTTGCACAAGGTAGCAGGAGGGATATAAAAACATGACAGTGTAATAAACACGCTTCAGCTAGTATAATAAACAGAATTTGGAGCCTTCAGAACTGAGCCAGATTTCTCTTTCAAAAGAGGAAAAGTGCATAGCCAGGCATTGTCTCATATGACAAATGATAATAATGAGCAATAACAATAACATGAATCATAGTTATAAGTGATCTGGTGGTTTAAATTTCATTTACAAACTATAAAGCTTTATAGAAAGTCACTACCAAGGGTTGTGGTATACCATCAAAAGAAGTATGTGGAACTGACAGAGAAAAAGTTTTTCTAGCTATGAAGACTCAAAAGAAAAAACTGTACGAACAAGAATGTGTCACATGGAGTATGTTTTTAACCTTTTTTGCATTGCCTTTTTTCTCATGTGGTTTTTTACATCATTAAATAGCCGATAAATGGCAGACAGCTTTTCCTGAAGACTTGGCATGCTCCTCTGCTGCTTAGCCTTGAATGTACTTATCCCTGTGATGGGGATGTTTCCAAATGAAACAGAGATGTACTACACTCCCAGTTTTGCAGACTGAGGACTGTGGAGCAGAGAGTGGATTAAATTCAGTAAGGACATTGCAACACCTGATTCTGAGGTGTTGTGAGTTATTGTGAAAGGTATGTTTTGGACAGACATGCACCAGCCCAAGCACGGCCCATGCTCGAAGTCAGTCCAGCCCATGGAACCCTTAGGAGTGCAACAGAGGAGAACTGAAGCTTTGTTAGGCTGTCACATCCCACAACAGTAGGTGTTGGCTTGGTGTCTTTTGAACAAATTGGGCAGATTGAACAGTGAAGAAATCTCGACTTTACAGAGCCAGAGCTGCCCGGGTGCTGAGCTGCTTAGCCCTGCCCAGCTAGTGGCCGTGCCGGACAAGATACTATCTACCCAGGAAAAATGTCAGTGCCTAGCACATTGGCCTGTGAGCACTGGTGCCTAAGCTCTCCATGAATGTTGCCTTAGTGGCATGTTCAGTAAGGAGGAAAAGTCTGCAACAGAACTAGGAATTAAATTTTTTTCCCTGGACAAACTGTGAGAGCCCTGGGGAGTACTCTGGGAGTACAGCATATTCCTCTCACTTGCCAGAAGAGTGTAATGGGCTCACACTCTGCCTGGACAGAAATGTATTCGTTTCACCTCTCTTTCATTGATTTTAATAAATGGGAAATTTTTGTAAGGTGAGAACACCCCTATGTCTCTGAAGGCGTGCTTTTACCCTTGCATGAAGATAAACCTTTTTAAGAATGTTGTCTCATTGTGACTGCTTCTAGACAGCTGACTGCTTTCAGGGTCTGAGAAATGTTTTTAAGTGATGCAGAAAATTATATACTGTTCAGGCAGCACAAATAGAAGTACTGGTCTCCCACAAAGTCTCCTAATGAAAGAGGAATCTGATTGCTTACATTACATCTAGTTTACATTAACATCTTGTTACTTCTGTAAACAGAACTGTAGTATTGCTGGTGAAACTTGGTTATCAGTAGCTTTCTTCGCATGTTTTATAAAACTTGTGCCACTCTGCTTCCAAGGAAAACTTGTCTCTCTCTTCTCATATTCCCATTAGGTTGCTGTAGACTGCAGTAATATCCCTACTTATCCTTTTTTCTGCAGGCGAACTCCTTCAACCTTACCTTGTATGCCTTGCACTCCACCAATATCTTGTTGTACTTCTTCTTGGGGGGGCAAAACTCAAAACTGCCCGATAGAGGGGAATAATCTCTTCCACACCTTTGACCTGCTGGCTGTACTCCAGCTAATACAATCCAGGTGGTTTCATGAGAAGTCTTCCAGGCCTTCACTCTTTGACCGTGGGGTTAGGAGTCATGATGGCAAGGCCTTCCATCCCAGCCCATCATGATGGCACATACAGAGGCATTTGAGAACTGTACACTACTAAAAAAATATAGACTCCTCTGGCTCACTAAACATGAACAACAATGAATGTATATATTCCATGTGTTCCCTATTAAATTATGAACAGTGAGCTCTTCCCAGTCTGTGTGACTGGGAGTGTGTTTATGTCACAGTAGATAACTGCAGATACAAGCTGGACACGTGTGGTCATGCAATGGGACAGGCACTGGGCCCCAGTGAGGAGGGATCCATAAGCAGGATAGCCTAGCATGTAATCCTGCTGGAAACCTTCCCTTACTCACTGCTGAAGGGCCTCCACAGGGGTGGCAGAGGAGGTGGAAACCGCCCAGATGAAATTCTCTGGCAGGTTGGATCTGAGCAGGGCCAGTTCTGATGAATTGTTCAGGATTTCGCAAGTCATTGCAGCTGCTGCAAAAATTAGCCTCCTAAAATAAAAATGAAGATCAAAACATTAAACTAAGTTTAACTCCTTTTCTTTCTGGACCTGCATGTTTTCCAGATCTTAAAAGAAGAGGTTCCAAAGCCATGCCTAATATGATGCTCCTAGAGCTCCTGAGTCTCAGACACTCTCACTGCCCAAGTCACAGGTGTCAAAACAGTGGTACATTTGAGAGCCTGAATCACTTGCTCACATTTGGGCAGAACATGGCAGCTGTGAGAAACACCAGGCGCTCTGTAGTCAGCTGAAAATGCAGTTCTCTACCCTCAGCAAAAGTCAGAGTAAAAAGAGACCAGATAAATTACAATAAGACTTCTCATGTATATCAGTACAGAAAGGGATATAATAGCTCAATATTACTCAGCTATTATATTTAAAAACACATAAAATCATAGTTTTATACTCCGTAATATTCAGCAGTGCCAATCTACTACTTAGTGAATTCATCATTCCTGTGCCATGCAGCTTTGTTTTCTCAGCTTCATTCCACGCAGAGCATGGACAATATGTTCTTTCTAGCACACGTGGACATTTTTGGAGCAAACAATAGACACAGGCTTGTGGTGAAAATATTCAGGTAGCCCCTGCCTTTGCTCAGGCAATGTTTGAAGCCAGGAATAATTGCCCTGACAGTGCAAGATGTTCCCAAATGTATTCTGAAAATAATGGAGGGGGGAAATGGTATCACTGAAGTAAATTTTTTTAGCTGAAGATATAGAACAGCAGAAGGCATGGGACAAAAGTCTTGAGAATGTTTTTCCCTCTGTTCCTGACATCATTAAAATAGAAAGAAGACAAAAAATATTTATGGCAGGTTCCTCTTAAAAATAGTGCGAATAATACCTTATACCCTTCCCAAAGCCTACTCATACTGCAAGCCTTTAAGTAGCAGTCTGAAGCGTATTAAAGAAGCTAGCTAGTGACCATAAACCACTCTAGGGGCTTTGAATTATTTTCAGAGATGTGCCTCTGTCCTTCTCTTGAGATTATACAGACACTGAGGTAAATTGCTTCCATTCTTAGTCACTGCGGTGAATTGCTTTTTGTTAGGTGTTATGAACCTCCAGTTTTTCTTTTTACTTAAAATTATTGGGCAGCAATAAATACACTCTGTAGTGGCAGGAATAATTGCAACAGGGAGAGGTAGTAATGAAAAAAGGAAATATCCTGTGCTGTCTGTAGTCATACTTAGTATTATCAGCACACTAATTCAAAAAGTACAGTAGAAAAGCACTTAATATATAGTAAATTATAGTCATGACTCTGAATCTTGTGTTTGTTATTAGGAATCTGATTTCATAAAATTAATCACATGAGCTTTATTTAATATCCTTTTTTAGCTCTCCCTCTTAGTTCACTGTAGCCAATTGCAAATGCAGCTTTTCATACTTGCCATAATTATTGCCAGAGAGACTGAAATAAACTTGGGGATAAGAAGAAATTCTGTTTTGGAAAGGAAACACAGGATGTTGCAACCATTTTCAGAACATGCCAGTTATTCTTCTATACATAATTTAATACATTACCAACTGTCCTCTGTTTTGTTTTGCAAAATTTGTGAATATTAATATTTTAAAGGAGCACTCTGAGTTCTTTTGTGGGTAGTTATGTATTTACACTGTATGTGTGAAGACAAAAAGACTACTTAGGCCAAAACCTGCCCACTTTCTTCAGCAAATCTCTTCATGAAGTCAATGGACTATTGAATTCCTCAGTAAGTCCTTTTTGTGACTTGTTTCTGGCACATGGAGTGTTGTTTGCCTAATGTCTGGCCGTGTCTCACCTAATTGCATTCCTGCCATCATATTTTTGAGAGCATCTTTAATATCTTTGTGCCCGTATCTGTGGCACTAAGCAGTTTCACAGACTCATCAAAACACTGGTTGTAAGCGACCTGTGGAGAGCAGCTGGTCCAACATCCTCCACAAGGAGCAGCTGACACGAACACCAGGTCATCTCAGACATGAATTTGCCTTGTGAAGCCTCAAAAACCTTCAAGGACAGTGACTCTGCAGCCTCTGCTCCCTCACCAACCTCTTCCAAATTTGCACTACCATTGTTCCTCATGTCCAATCTGAACCTCTGTCTGAGCTTCCTGGTCCAACTGAGAAGAGTCTGCCTCTGTAATCTTTGTAACTACCCTTCAAGTAGCTGTACCTTGCTCTCATACTTCCCTTTATCTTCCCAAAGATTAAAAAAAATCCCTTTCCCAAACATTTCTGTTTTGAAAAATTTAAACGTTTCTGTCCAGCTGAAATCATGCAGAACCTTGAATTTACAGGATCTGAGTGAGAATTTGGGTTGTTTGAGGTATTTGAGGCATCACTGCCCATCTTGGCCTTAAACTTTAAAAAACTGAGAAAAAAACCTTAATCTTTAATGGGTACTTCTAAGGATAAAACATAGCAAGGGTCAAATAATACTGAAAAGATCCTTGCAAAAAGCTTTCTAACCCTTTTAAGGTGGAGTTTGGACCTGTGTATACATGGGTATGTAGGGTCAGGTGCTTTGAATGCAGCTGGTTTATTATCACCAGCATTACTTTTACTTTGTATTAGTGTAAAGCAGACAGCCACAACAAAATTACAAAATACTCTTCAGTTTGCCCTGCACACTGTCTCAATGCCAATGACAATGAATACAGAGTGAAAGCTAAACACAGAGCTACAACAAAATCTCCTTCAGCTTCAGAAGACAGTATTTGAGCAAGAAGAAAACATAGATAAATGCTCTTGTGTCAAGAGGAAAGTAGCATGAGTCAGAGGGCAGCGATTATTACAAAACAGGAAAATCTAATGAAACGTTTAACACAACCTCAAGCTCCATAAAAACAAGGCCAAGATACAGAAAAAAATGTGCTTAGTATTTTGGTAAAAACATCTCCAGCATGTTCAGTCCAATCTTATTTCATGTTGTAAAGCCTTTTTGTAAAGCTAGGCTCCAGACATAGCAATGTAAGCAGCCACAAGGGTAACACCTCAGCCCTTATCTGCATTGCCCAAGCCCAAATCCTGGAGGCTGACCACCAGCTGCATGGAGGGCAAAAGCTGGGGCAGAGGCAGGTAGCAAGACATTCTGGACTTCCCCCAGCAGTGATCCCCATGTTTAGGGGATCTCAAGTACTAAGCTCTGGACCAGCACCTCCAGTTTATACAACCAGACCAGCTCTGGTTACTCTTTGGCTCTGAGCAATGGCTGAGAGGTTTTGCTCCCTAAAGAGCATTATAGTGTTCAGAAAATGGAACCTCTTGTGTGACAAATGTGAGAAGTTGTGCCTGGGGGCCAAAGGACCACTGAGTCTTTTTTAATGGCACTACCACCTCTGCCAGCCCTAGGTTCTGCCAAAAACCTCTGCTCTGGAAACACCCTTCTAACTCTAGAAGACTCTGAAAATACACATTTATAGCTACAGAAGATTGTTCCTGCTTTCTCTGTTCAGGAAATGTGGCCTCAGTCCTCAGAGGTACTGTGCCTGGAAATTTCTCCTGTCAGCAATGGTAGGCATTATTGCAACAGGAGCTTTCTCTGTGAGACATAGGTAGGCAAAAGGCACCAGAAGAGAAAAAATATAACATCTACCAAAAATCAAAATTTTAATTGCAGTTACTCTGGCTTCCTCAGAGAAAGAGTAAACAAGGGTCTGGACTGGGCAAACACTCCCTGGTTTCAGGGTTTCGGGGTGCACCGTAGGCACTGAGGTGACTAACAGAGCTTGTAGTGTGATCCCCCAAATTACCAAAAAAGTAATTTGCTAAAAAAGTAAATTTGCTAAAAAAGTAATTTGCTAAAAAGCTACTTTATTTAGTAGCTTTCGGTGGAGAAGTAACCCAGAGTACACTTGGCCCTTTCTTTTAATGTAAGTGGAGCTTCTCTGACTGCATGACTCTGTGGCAAAGACATGTCACACAGAAAGCTAGATCCAGCCACAAGAAGCGAGGGTGGATATCACAATGTTGTGCTTTCCTTTGTTCACTGTTTCCAACATTCTAATCAAGAATTTAACCCTCTTCTTTGTCAGAAAACAAAAAGAAAATGTTTTTTTTTCTTTGAACCCTTGCATGACCTCAAGCAGTACTAGCAAATACAAAGTTTTCTTTACAAATAGTGAAATCGAACACAGCCAAGCTGAATACAAAACAGAAAGGGTCTTGAGTTAGCATCTGCCTCCCTTCAGAGTGAAGGCTGAACACTGACATTTTTACTCTGCTGGAAGTCTTCTTTTGATGAAAATTAAGCAGTGATTTTCTAGTTAGGGATAGGTAGAAAGAACTGGCAGAGTCAAAAAACCTGTGTTAAAAAATTGTGTTAGCTGGGTCTTCACTGCAGAAAAAATTGCCAACAGGTATACAAATGATTTCTGCCAGCTCCACCTGCCTGAACACCTTGCTTGGCATCTTTGAGACATCAGGTGCTGGGACAGGAGCACTGCTGAGCACCATCAACCCTAACGACTCCATCCCCCCACGTGCTGAGGAAAGATCCACCCAACTACCATGATGTGACTACAGGGAGAATTGTGCCACACTACTTAGACTCAGTGGGAATCAGAGATAGACATGGATTTTTGTGGTATTTGAAAGGAAATTACCTCTAATCTTGATGATTGTTTATTCAATCAGGTTCAAAAAAATGCATCAAGAAGTAATTTTCACAGCTGTTGCTGATTTATTAGTACATCTGTCCCCAAATCTCTCTGCTGTTTTCTTTATGGTTTGCAGTCTTATTTTCCTTTGTTTAAAGAAATGTTTTTCTCTCCCCCATTGTTACATGAAACAGCCACATGAGCAACAGTGTAACAAGGAGGCTGACCATACCCACAGCCCTGTCAAGTGCGCAAAGGCTCAAGCAGAGCATAGCTGCCTCCCCCATCTCCCCTGGCAGCTCTGCTCCCTTACTCTAGCAATGGCATAGGACAACTTGCTGCCAAACTTCTGCTGAGAACAATTTTAATACATTAAGGACACTTATCCTTGGTCATATGCCTTAGAGGGAAAGCCTGTTTCCCTCATTAGATCAACTGATGAAATGGAAAACACAGGGAGCTTTCAGACTCAAAGTCCATTCAACAAGTCTAGGCCCAAAAATTTGTTCATTTTTCAACTATGTGCTAGGTTTAAATCAAGATAGGACCTCTGGCTCCAAACCTCACACCTTATAATCTTTGGATTGCACTACTTTTGGCATCGTATGGCATGACTGGACTTACAATCAGTTGTCTTTTCATGGGAATGCAGAACTGAGGGAGACAGAGCTTATTTTTGTTTAACTATTTGTCTGAGTCTATATTGGAACTCAGATTTCTTTTCTGGAGGGGGAACTCCGAAACCAGCACACCACAGTCAGTGCTGGCAGCAAGCAAACAGAAGGCCTGGTCCCAGCAGAGCAGGGTTGGTTTCCCACAGGTTGTCACCCAGCCTGAGCTAAAGCAGTCTGAGTGCTCCACAGAAAACTCTAAGAATTAAAAATTACATCCCCTCACTTCCCCTCCTGCCTTCACAGTCAGGTCAGTCTGAGGGCTTTCATCACAAAGCCTACATGGCTGGGCGGGACAGAGGGTTAGTTGTCGGTTTTAATTATGGTAATTTTGTAATTGGATAAAATTCTACTGTAAATTCTGCAGTATTACAGGTACATCATAGCTAATTAAATACTTCTCCGCATGCCTGTATTGCCATTCATTGAATAACATTTGTCACTGGACATATATATATATCCTCAGCTGAAATTACATTAAATATTTCAACTGGGAAACTAAGGCACAGGTCAAACAGCCCTTTTGAAAGCACACTCTTCAGACCAAGTCCAGACAGGCAGTGCAAGATGTAGTTCTGTTGTTACAGAAATAAGAGCAGTGTGGGAGCAAATAGGTATTTCTCCCAGAACTTATTTTCCAGGCTCTTTATTATTGTGCTGCTGCAAGTTTAATGCATGTGCATTATTCAAAAATCTAGACTGTCAAATGAAAGTGTGATCAAGCCTGGCTGAAGCATTCTGAGGATAAACATTTTGAAATAGGGCCAAGCTCAGAGAACAAATAGCTCTGGTAACTGAGATGTTTGCCCTCAGTGTGCTCCAATAAACTGATTTACCTTTCTACTTTTTTTCCCCTTTTTTTTTTAAAGAGCTGACGCAAGTTTGTCAAAGGGAGTTGTTGGGTGTAGCAGCTGTTGATTGGTTCATCCCATACACTCCCATTTGTCTTTAAATCACTGTTCAACTGCTCTAGGTTTCATATGAGTAAACTTTTTCTTACAGGTGCAATTCCTAAAAGATATAACCTGCCTAGCAAGTGAGGAAAAGAACCTGCTCAACTCAGAGGTAGACTATTTTTCTTTATAAAATTTTATTAATGCATTTCAGACGCTGGCCACATCTTCAGAAACTGGGAATTATGAATTCAATTAATCTGTAAATATTAGTGCAATATGAAGGATGGGCTCCTTAAGATTTACTGACATGGTAATCTGTGCTGGCAAATATCTTTGATATTTCTTCAGGAATGAAATTTAGTCTTCTCTTTTGTACAGAAAATCAAAACCTAAGCAACCATAGAAGCAGCAAAAGTATTCAAAATTGCTCAGTCAATTAAGAAATTAATGATTTAAGAAATGAATGATTGCTTTCCTTTGCAGCCCTTGGCTGTCTTCTGAGAATTTTTTTCCAGGCTCTTGAGTTACTTGGCTAATATTTCTTTAAACAAATTAATTTGGGAAAGTGGGCTTTACATTTTAATAGTTTATTTTACAGCTGCAACATTTATGTCATTTTGAAACAGCAACATAGACAATAATTTTATAAAGTCACTGTGATGAAGATGAAGAATTTGGCAAAATCTGCTAAATGGATTCCATGGCAGAGATAGCAAATATTGATATTGCAAACCCCATTAAAGTGTTAGTCATATCTATGACCCGGCATTATTTGCCCAGTGGTTGTCCATTTGCATAATGTTCTAACTGCAGACTGAACAGAAATCAACAGCACTGTGAAATCAGATGCCAAAAGTTTCATAATTTTCCGATCATTGCTGAAAACCACTACTTCATAAATGGTGCAGAACAGTATCCTATACTTGAAGAGGAAAATTACTCTTATAGAGATAAATAAATACCCTCTAATGTAGTGAATTTATTTTGCAATGAGTACTTCCATTTTAATACCATACTTTAGGAAAAAATCTTTTCTGTTCAGCCAAATGCTACAAGAGGCAGCAAAAACATTACTGTATTGAAGGCAAGTTTGAGGAACACTGGAAATCAAAGAGATTTCCCTTGTATGTTTAGGCACCAAAATCATAACTCTGAAGCAGAAAGCATTAAATCCCAGGGAAGCTAAAGCGGATGTGCTATAGTTTTTCTCCTCCAATATTACAGGCTAAGCTTCTGGCAGGGCCCAGGCCTGCCCAGCCTTGGTAGCTGTGCTTTCACGCCATCCCTTCCCTGGTTCCTGGCCACCCCCCAGGAGCAGCAATCCAGCCAGAACAAACCCCTGAATGGGCTGCAATTGAGTGCCCAATGCCCAGTTATGATATTTATCTAAATATCTTGCAAGCTGAGTAAGGACTCCAGAGGTACAGGGTCACACCATGTCCCCCTCCGGTGAAGAAGTGACAGCACTGCCTCTTCTATGTTACTTGTGGGAAAAATATGCTACCAGTGCCTGTACATCTCCTGAACCTCTCAGGTTCTGCAGTGCTAGGAACCTGAAGATATGGACTGCCACCAACTAACAACTAGCTCTGCCAAGTTCTACCAAAGTTCAAAGGCACCATTAGTCATAATCACAGTTATTAGTGCTTGCAGGATTCAAATCCTGCAAGCCTGGTTTATGGGTCTCACTCTCCCCACATTTATGCCAATGGCTTTCTGCTCATGGTTTGCAAACCTCTGAAGTTCTACCAACCTCTCCCTAAAAAGTAACAACTACAACAAAGCAGCTTCTCAACTGACTTAATTTTGCCACCTCAGGCTCTGTACTTTCACCAGAAGACTTTTAGGAATTCACAGACTAAAAACAATAAAATAAAATAGAAAATCATTGCTTTATGCAGCAATTCCACAACCTCTTGAGGTGATGCCCATAAATCAGATGACTTGTGTAAATGTTTGACAGGGCAATGTCCAGATGATTCTTATGCTGTAATATGTATTTTCAGTCAATTTTTCCAAATTGTTTGCTGGGCTGCAGAGGCTTTCATCCTGAGCCTAATCTTTGTGCAGCTTAACTCCTGGCAACTTTTTTGTTTGCTTTTCCTCCATTTCCCATCTCTTTGAAGATCTGTATTTTTTGGACTGCCAGTTCTGGAAAAGACATTTCTCCAACAACAATTAGGCAGTGCACACAGGGGAGGTTTTACCCTTTACCAGAACATGGATAGGCATAGTTAGATTTGTTTGCCTGACTTTTACACCACAGATTAAAAATAAGCGTCAAGAATTGGAAAAACTCTCTTTCTCAGACAGGGCAGCATCTGCGTTTGAAGACGGTTCTGTGAATGAAATCACAGTTGTTAGGGCTCTGTTGGGGGTGGAGGGGTGAGGAGGGAGTGTTATTGGTTTTTTATCTCATGGAGTTATTCATATCCTGAGCAGGAAGAATCCCCCAAACACTGGAATGTGAGTGCCAGCAGCTCTGCCCTTATGCCTGAGTCACTCAGCCCCTCACGCACACAAACGCTCTGTGAGGCAGCAGAAAGAATTAAAGCCAGCCGCTCTCTCTGGTAGGAAATTTCCTAATGCACTGTGATATTGCTTCTCCTGTTCAGTTGTCTGGTCTGGGTGAATGCGTTTAGTAAGAAGCAAGGAATTGGACATTAATTTCTGGCCTGGAGTCAGTTTTAACCTCCACGGTTGGTATTTAAAGTTTATATTTGCATTTTAAACACATGCGCTCCAACATCTTGCCACTACAGATATGCTTGTAGATGTTCTTGAGAACAGCAACATGATCATTACCAGAGGATAACAAAGGTCTGGTCACTGAGCTGGACCTATACACCCATAAATGCAAACCCAGGAGAAAGGCTATTAAATAATTGCAGATTTAGTGTTGCAAAGAGCCAGACTTAGAAATTGTTTGTTGCTGTTTTTTCTGATATCGTTATTATGGAGTGCTGAGCTGCATTTGGATGTCATATTTATGAAAATTCTCATGAATCTGTCCAGTGTGCCTGATTGCAAGGCAGCAGGGAAATGGCCATGAAACTGTAACTCTGGCCCCTAGCGTGTGCTCTCTAATCTCTGCTCACTCCCTTCACTGATGGCCCCTCAGCTGTGGAATGGAAATATAGAATGCATCAAGGAATATCTTTGGGAAGGGAGAAGGATTGCAGAACTGCAACATTTCTTGCACAGTAGAAATGTTTTCCTCTTGAATCTGATAATAAACAAAAGAATTCACATGTGTAGCTACAGCTTAGTCTGTAGCACACAGCTGCTAAAATCCCAGAGGTGAAGTTCTCTTTGTAAATTTGTCATACAGTTTCATTTGGCCCATGCAAGAAATAAAGAGTTGAGCATTTATTCATATGATTTTTAAAAGGCAAGAATTTTTCTCATGGGCTAAAGATAATGTTATATCCATGTAATAATCCTATGTGAGACAGAGCTTCCAGTGATGGGTCAAGTAAGGATTAAAGGCCAGTCCACTTACAAACAGCAACTGGCCTATCAGAATTGCACCTCCTAATCATCAAAAAATGATCATATAGAGATGCTCACTTCTGTCAGATCCCAGTGAAGGGGACAAATCTACAAAATATTTAAACCTGTGACAACATGAATCTTACAACAAATGGGAAAGCCAGCTGTACTCCTGCTTTTATCAGAAACCATTTCTGCATCACCCTCCACTAGGAACACAAAAGCAGCAATTCAGGAAATTATTTTCTTCTGGCTTTGTATTTTTTCCAGATGCTGGATATCCGCTGTTCATCTGTTGGCCTCTGCACTCTTTACCATTTGAAGGGAGACAGGAGAACCAAGTGCTGGCATATAAAGAGACTTTTATGCTTGCCCAGAATTTTCCCAGTCTG
Source organism: Argya squamiceps (assembly GCA_037834095.1). Taxonomy (NCBI): domain Eukaryota; kingdom Metazoa; phylum Chordata; class Aves; order Passeriformes; family Leiothrichidae; genus Argya; species Argya squamiceps. The sequence continues at coordinate 30,492,308 of JBBMKD010000053.1, read as the reverse complement.
CAACAGTTTCTCCTCCTAATGCTATTACAAAGATCAAACACAAACCAAACAATTCACACTGGTTTATCTAATTTGAAGAAAACTCTAATGAGTTCTGTTGTGTTTTGTTTGCAGAACAGAGTGTTCTGGCAGTCCCTGCATGCTAGAGAGGACCTGCAAGCAGACGGCACAGTGCTGTTTACCCTGAAGAAGTGAGTGTGTGTGCTGGAAAGCGCTGACCGTTCTAATGGATCGCATGGAGCTGCAAAAAGTCAACATCGAACCTGATGACCAGAGCAACAGTGGGGAAAGCCTTGAAGACAACTACACAGAGCCGGCTGACTCAGAAAAGGCTGCAATTAGCAGGTAAGCATTTATCTGTTCTGTTAAGGCTAGAAAGCAGTAATCAACAAACAATCTTCACTAATGGCATTTGGGAAGTTTTCCCACAGCCCTGACCCTCCCTGCTCCGTGCTCTGGAGGACAGTGTGCCCAGAATAGCAAGGCAGCCGAGGTCCCCCCTTGCCTGCCACTGCCTGGACTGACATCCGCAGGCTCCCAACGCAGACTACCCCTTGGCAATTTCCAACTACTCCAGTCGGATAGTACATGTGTAAATTAATGCAGTCTCAGGGCAGTTCAGCCTGAGCACACTGAGGGAGAATGCTCCCTAGGGCACGGTATGGAGGGCAGCAGGGACAGCCCACCCTCAGACATTCCAGCAGAACCCACCATGGCACTAGCACCTCTGTGGCTGGAAAGAGGCATCTCAAAACCAGCCATCAGTCTCTATTTCTGAGCTTGCTGCACCCTCCAGCACATATCTCCAACACAGCAGTTGCAAGGCCCTTTGTCCCCCAGACATGAAGTGTGTGCTCAGCTTTACCATTCTACTGGATCTGCTTTCCAACCTCTGCCATCAAACGTAATCTGAAGATTACTGGGTCTAAAACTAAATTCCAAATCAAGCAAAGATCTATTAAGCATGCCATTGGACATGAGAACTTTACAGGAGAACAGAGCTTTTTTTATGAAGGATGTTTAAATATTCATAGCAATGTCAAAGGAAAGTTTCCACTGATGACAAAAGGTGCTGTTTAAATAAAATGTGTGTCATAAGCTTTATCTAATGTTTTCTTATTTTTCTCTGTGTTTAGTCCCTTTGCTAGTGATGATGCAGAAAGTCAGAAGTTCCTTACAAATGGATATCTGGATAAAAAGAAATTAGAAGACTACAATGAAGAATATGTAAGTTTTATTCATTTTTAATGAATGAATGAATGAATGAATAATTACAAAGTAGATCTTACTGACCTGAATTTTTTCTGAAAGTGTCAGCAAGCAAAATTATTCTGGAGCCCATCCAGCATAGTCTTGGCTTTCAAAGAATAAACATATTTTCTCACTGTTAGTGCAGCAAACCCTTCCTGTTGTCTTACAAGTAAAATTGGGTCTTTGCTTCACAAGTAATCAGAAAAATTCCTCAGATCACACTTGAACTTCAGTAACATCTCCATGTAATCTCAGCTGAGATGTGCAGGGTGGGTTTGCACCCATTTTCCTGACAGGACATTGGGCTCAGAAGGACTTTGTTGTTCCTACAGCCAGGTAGGTCTGTGCCTTACTGCATACATGCTTGTACTTCTAGTTTCCAGCACCAGTGTAAATGAATGTACATTCAGCTGCATTGCTTTAAGGAAAGGACATTATTGTTTTGGCTTTATGATGCTGAGCATTACACGGTCAACACTTCAACTCCCTAGACAACTTCACATGCAAGTGGAAGCATAGCACCAGTCCCTAGGGCATGCATGTGGGTACCTCTCTGCTCAGGATTTAATGTTACTCAGTTTTTAGTGAATTTGCTGAAATGAAAGGCATTATTTTATCAGTTGTGTTACAGATTTTATTAAGAAAAGGTCACATAAAATCGAAAATGTTATTTGTGATTGTCAACTAAAATTAAGAGCCATGTTCCCATTTTCTTTTCCACTTGGTGTCAGTGGTAACCCACTCACACACAATCCTCTCTCTCCTAGGTTTTGTCCTCTTCCACTCTTCTGCTTCCAGTCCTAGGCATGCAGCACTCCTTTCTTTCCTCCCCCAGACACATTTTTAGTTCCCCAAAGAAAAACGCACCTTCTACTTGGAGACAAATTCAGTAACCTGTTGTATTCACTTTTAAAAAAAATCTGAATATTTAAAAATCAATAATTGAGAAATCTATTTGAGAACAGCTTGTATCTCCACAGAAGCTGGCCAGCACAGCCAGTGTAACTGTGTCACCTTAGTCACCTGTCAGGAATGTAGGCCTCCTCCTGACTGAGATAATGAAAGAGTGGGAAGAGGCGAAATCTACCAGCACATCTGTCTTTGGGGTAAAGAGATTCCTTATGGTAGCAAGTGCCTCTGGGCTTGAGAACCTTGAAAAAGCTGCACCTCTAGGGATCAGGGGAGCAGTACAAGGAATACCAGCAATGGGGATAATCGGCCAGTCATGCTCAGTAAAATGCAAATGAATTGTGATTTTCTGTTCTTGCACCCAACAGCACAGTGGTAGAACTTCCTTTGGAATGTCCTCGTTCAACCTCAGCAATGCCATTATGGGCAGCGGCATCTTAGGGCTCTCCTATGCCATGGCCAACACAGGAATTATCCTTTTCATGTAAGTACATAGAAAAAGAAGCTAATAAAATATAAGCAGGGGCTGGAGCTGAAGTTTTTATGGTTAGAGAGGTGTGTTAAGCTTGGTTTGTTATCTGAAGAGTCTTGTAAGATCCTTTGTAATAAAAGCATTTCAGCTTCACCACAAGGAACCATCCACTGCTGAAAATCTTTTTATTTTTAATATTTTAGACCTCCTTTGTGTTAGGACCACGACAGTGAATTGATACCGTGCAATCAAAAAACAGAAGGAAAGAACAGCATGCTGGTCCTAAAATAACAAGAGGGATCTTGCCAGTTCAGTATGGGAATCCACCAAGTGTACTAAATCACCCATAAATATGTTTGCATCACCCCAAGTATCTAATCACTATGTAGAAATAGAAGAATAGTATTCAATATAATCTCAAATGGCAACATGCTTTGAGTGCAAAGGCATTTACAGACTTTATGTTGCTGCTTCAAGTCTGCCTGTACCCAATGTGCTCAAAGGACAGCACTGGTCTGTGACTGACAAACAGTATCTACACAGAATGGGTTTTGATAGACAGTAACAATAGCCACAGGAAGTTTTTTAATTGATGGCTAACATCTGGCTGCTTTCAATGAGACAAACAAAAAAAATTTGGGTTCATTTTTTTTAATAACTGATTTTAATTTGAGATGAACTCTTAATTTTAGCCTCCCATGATATTCGAATAAACCATGGTATTACTATGTGACAATAAGACATTTTTTGACATTACTGAAATCTAGCTTGTTTTTATAGAGCTTCATCCTGGTGGGGACTCTGTAACTATGACAGCATTTGAAATGTTACATGTAGCTTCCCATTGCTAAGAAACATCTCCTGTTTTGCCAATATATTTTTTAACTGAAAATTAATTGTAGATTCAAATGCTGTTTTGTATAAGTGCTTCATAACACCTGCACTTAGCTGGTTTAGATACAGTATTTGCAGAGCAAAAAAATGGAAGCCTGTTCTAAAACTGACATTGTATCAGGGTCAGAAAAATGTAGGATATATTTTCTCCAACTTTCTCTCAGCACTTGTACTAACTGGTACATTCATAAATGATCACTGGAAAGAACACTGTGATATGTTAAGCCTCAATAACAGGGAAAAAATATTGCCTTTATAATATCATTATTTTGAAACTGTTCATACTGACTGGTGGCTAAAAAACCTTATACGAGCCTAATGACATTAGCTCTGCTGGCAGTGCTAAAGTAGGGAGTAATGCTAAAGCAAAAACAAAGGCATCTCCCTCCACAGTTCACTTTCCTTACTATGCTATTTCCATATTTCCTGCATGAGAATAGTCTCCCTTCTGGTAGAGGAAAGAGTTTTATTTAAAAGTATAAACTTGTGTGTCAATACTGTTTCCCCCACAGCAGTTATCCACCTACTTAAAGTTCCTCTGTTTTCACAGATCATGATGTTAGTGTTAGCGGGACAGAACAATCCCATCTACTAAATGGAAATTATTGGACATGAATTCTAATTTAGATGCCGGCAGCATCATCTAAATTTTTGTAATTTACTGTAATTTGCTACTCTCATGTTGCTTCTTTCATGCTGGAAGGTGTTCTACAGGGTGAAGGCAAATAGAAGGCTCATAAAACTCAGAAGATCCCCAAAAGTCCCAATTACATCCTTCCCACAGAGGAGGTTTACAGTGGCATGGAGCCCGCACCAGAGCAGCAGTTCTGCTGACCAGCATGATTAGCAAGTGCAACCAGGAGGACTTTGGTTTACCCCACCTCATGTGTCGGGACACGGAGATCGTGTCTCTGAATAGCACCTATATGAGTACTCCTGACCAAGGAGGATGCCACCTCAGCAGGATGCACTGTCACCTCAGACATATTGCATGAACCCACAGTAGGAGACTACCCTGCCCACACAAAGGTGGTAGCACTGTCTGTCTCTCTTGAAGAAGGAAAATTCAGAGCAAATTGTGATGGCTTGGTGGTCAGCACCTGGCCCCAGGGCCTGTGTCTGCTCCTAGACTGCAACTCATTTACAAACTTGGCTGTCAGTGTCTCCTATATCTATATACCAAACCACATGATCAGTGGAGCGGAAGGTGTGGGCACAATCTCCTGTTCAGCCATGGTATAAAATGCATCCATATTTTCTATCCCTGTCATGTTATCATTGCATTCTCTTCCTCACCAGCACTTGGGCAGGCCAATGAAAAGATGGTTATGGTAATAAGATATGGTGCCCACAGTGTTGTGCCCCGAAAATGTCATACAAAGCTACATTTTTCACAAGCAGTTTACAAGAAGCAGATAGCTGAAATCACATAGGATGTACCTGTTGTGTGGAAGGAACATGGCAGTAATCAGAATCATTGAATTCAGGCACTGGTACATTCAAGCAGACTAAGAATACAAGACTAAGCTACCAGTGCTCCAAAAGCAGGTTTTCCAGTGTTGCGCCATGCTTTAACATCATGCAAGATTTCTAATATACTTAGACAGCAGGCAACTAGTCCCCATTGCACAGTGATATGGCAGTGACCAGTCAAGAGGTAGTATCGAAGTTGTCCCAGTCACAGTTTGGTTTTGGGTTTCATTTTTGCAGGGTTTTTGACAGATCTGATTAAGGAACAATTTGAAAATGAGAGGTCAGTGGGCAGGTGAGAGTCCAAAGACCAGATTCTTACACAGATATCTGTTTACTTTAGTCGGATCTTGTTAAGATATAAGATTCTGTCCTTGTGGACTAGCACAAAACTGGCACTTACTGAACTTAAACAAGCTTTCAGGGGCTTTTAGAGTGTATAAGGTACAACTGTACTCCCAAGTAAGCTACAGTTGACACTTAGCTCTGCATTTAACACTGGGAAATCAAAGAACAAACTTGCTAAAAACTATTTATATGTGGAACTTCATGAGAACAAACAAGTGCATGTTCCAATCAACTGTCTCTGGTGTCCTGCTTAGGATTCTGATTTCTGCTTTGCCTTGCAGAATTTTGCTGCTCAGTGTAGCAATATTGTCACTCTACTCGGTCCACCTTTTACTGAAGATATCAAAAGAAGGAGGTAGGAAGCTGTGATTGAAAGAGAATCTGTATTGCATGCATTTTACCTTGGAATGCAATTTATCAGGTATGTCCAAGTAGTAGCCCACATTTTTTGTTTGTTTGTTTTGCTTTTGTTTGCATTTTTTTCAGGATCATTAGTATATGAAAAACTGGGAGCAAAGGCATTTGGCTGGCCTGGGAAGTGTGGTGTTTTCATTTCAGTCACAATGCAGAATATTGGAGGTAAGAGATGAAAGTTTTCTAGCTTCCAATGTTCTTCCTACAGAACACAAGTGATTTCTTTCTCTCCTCTGTCTGGCTAAATGGCATCAGAGACAAGCCCAAATACAGCATACATTGTATTGTAAAAATTAAGGATATGAGGAACTCATCTCATTTTTTTCAGCTACCTGACACTTCATTGCATGGTGAAAGACAGTTGCCTGGGATCTCCCCATATGCAGTGAAGAGGCTTCAATGACGGCTAAAGTGGCCTGCCTGACTGTCCTCAAGGAACTGGCCATTCTCTTTGTTGAGTATGGCTCAGACTGTTCTTAGCATCTAGCTGAAGCATGTGCTTCAATTTAGAAAAGATGAGCCTGATCTAAAAGGAGAAGCACAGGGTTCTGACTTTTCCATAAAAGGCTCTTGAATAGGCTCATCGCTTTTTGGGTGAATTCTCTCCTACAAATAACAGTTGGGTAGTGTTATTGCTAAAATGTGTGTTTAAAGTAATTTTTGAATTAACTCACCCACAAAGATACTTTCTGTGAAATATCTATCAAGTAACCTCCATCAGCTCAGAACAGGAGACTTACCAATATAAACAATAGTGATAGAGTGCTCGCTCATTCAACAAGGCTTTTTTCTTTTACTATCCCGGAAGAAGCCTTTTAGGAGGCTGAAGAACACCAAGTCTGAAAGCAAAATAGAGTTTATAATTTTTTACATATTCCTTAAGGTATTTGGTGCCTAAGAGGTAATTGAAATTTAAATTTAATGTCCCATTAGTCAATTAAATTTATGCAGGTTTTTGGTGATTTCTCTACTGGACTTACTGTGTTTTGCAAATCTCCATCAATAGACCAATACTGTCCTGTTATAGCAACCTTGCTACACAGGCAGGGGTAGTACACATCTCTGTACTGCAATAGACCTTTTTGATTTTGTTCATAAAAAATGCTATTCGATGGTAATCCTTTCCTTCCTCAAGCCTGGATATCAAATTGGTTGAATTCAGAAATGAAGTGTGCTTCCCTATTAAAGAGGAATAGCTGTTCCTCTAGTTCTTGTCTAGATTGATCCATAGGTCTCCAGAGACCTCTCTGTGACAAAAGTGAAACAAATTAAAAAAGCATTGCTTCTGGCAGTACTTTTTAAATGAGATGTATAGAAGTCTTCTCTTACATCAGGAATCTTGACAACTAGTTGATTTCCTTATATAGAGAGAAGATACTGGAAGAAAGAAGTTGAAAGTAGAAAGGATAAGGTAGCTGAAGAGATCTAGAGATAGTAACTGAAGTTATTACAGAATGGGGATGGAGTGCATCCATTGGGAAAAAAACTATATATAACAAAAAAGCAAAAGGAAAAGTTAAGAGTGATTTAAGTATGCTATAAATTCAGTAGTAACTGTATTGTATTCTAATTCAGAATGCTAGATGTCATTCAGAACATGTTCATAACAATATAGAGGATTTATTTACTTACTTAGTCACACTGTTATTTGAACAAAACTCATTTCTCTACTTTAGCAAAAACTTTTCTCTTTTTTTGGAACTCCAGTTTTCTCTGAAGGTGTTTGTTTTGTTTGGGTTCTTTTCCAGCAATGTCAAGCTACCTCTTTATTATTAAATATGAACTTCCTGAAGTCATCAGAGCATTTATGAAACTTGAAGAGAATTCTGGGTAGGTGCCTTTTCCCAGCCTGAGCCTAAGATTAAAAAATTTTCACTTTCATGTCAATGATGATTGTTTTCATTTTTATTCTTCTTCTGTAGAGAATGGTACCTTAATGGGAACTACCTCGTCATACTTGTAACTGTTGTGATTATTCTTCCCCTTTCCCTTCTAAAAAGCTTAGGTAAGCTTAATGCCCTGCTTAAGCTCATTTCTTAGTCGTGTTAAGATTGTGAATTTATGTGTAACTGAACTATTTTGTTCTCTTTTGTTTTGTTTTTCTTACTGCACAGGTTATCTTGGTTATACGAGTGGGTTTTCGCTGACCTGTATGGTTTTCTTTGTCAGTGTGGTAGGTGATTGTTTGGATATTGTCTCCAGCCAAATACAGACTCTAAACCTTAAACACTTTTATATTTCATACCATGGCAATTTAATGTGGATATTAGTATAGCTCCTGCAAGTGAATCAAATCAACAACCTCTTGCTGAATGAAGTCAGAACAAAAAATCAGTTTAAAAAACACTTGAGAATAAAAAATAAAGCAGGAAAACTGCAGAGGCAGAGTAACAAATATTTGCAGAAGTGGAATTGGCAGCAATTGGTTTCTTCTCTTTCTCAGTGTCTGTTTATACTTCTTTTGGAATACCACTGATGTGTAATCTCTTATAGTGGCACTCTTCTATCAGAAGAGTATCACATTGTCTACTTTTTTGTAGGTGATCTTCAAGAAATCCCAAATACCCTGTCCTCTTCCCGCCATGGACCATGGGGTTGAAAACTGGACTGCCACCAATAGCACAGTGCCAATGCACCTGGTCACGTTATCAAATGGGTCACTTGGTTCTGGTGTGAATTTCATGATGGATAACACAGCTGGGCACTTCCCAAGCCTTGAGGAGCCAAGAGATACATCCCCAAAAAGCAGTGTAGAATACGAAGCACACAGCGACCATAGTGACAAGTGCCAGCCAAAATACTTTGTGTTCAACTCACGGGTAAGGGAGATTCTGTAGAATTTGTCTTCCACCCCTTGTACCACATCTAAACTGCTGCCTGCCAAAAGTCAGGGGTACAGCCATGACCATTCTTACTAATGGGAGCTTTATTTTACAGACTGCCTATGCAATACCCATCCTGGCATTTGCATTCGTATGCCACCCTGAGGTGCTACCAATATACAGTGAACTCAAAGAGTAAGGTTCTTAAATTTTGTCCAATACTTCCAGTTAACTACAGATAGAGATCAGTTTCTACATATTGTCCCTTGATTGCTGGTGTGTAAACACCCACATGATAATGATTTAATGCTTCCCATAGTAAGCAGATTTTGGCTTTGCTTTGATCTTGTAGTGAGATATTGGTGACAGAGATGACTGCATTGATGAATATTACTTAGTAAAGGAGGAATCTGGACAGTCCTTCAGACTATCTGAAATGAACTGGGGAACTTAGTTGCACTGAAACAGATCATTCTGGTTCCTAATAATACCTAAATGTGTTCTGTGTTTGTGTCAATTGCTGCTTACTCTTGAAGTTTCTTGGGATGCCATTGGTTTGGGTGTCTCAGACAGGCTCTTCACTTAGGCTGTTTTGCTTAATAAATATCAAAAATCAAAAACGCTTGCTTAAAACAGCATAGAGTTAATAGTTGGGAAGGGTTAATAAAAGGCACTTGTTGAGCAGCAAAAACTGCATTACAGGAGGGTGTGTTGCAAAACTGAAGGGGGCTAAGAACCATTACCTCCTATTTCCGTAGGTTTAACATCAAAAGCAATAAAAATTCTTACATTACTTGGGAAAATGCTTGCAGGTCCTATAAGATGAAGATTTTCTTTAACCAAAGGATTTATGAAGAAAGGATGTGATCTGCAAGGGGTTCTTGAACCTGCAGAACAGCCCTATGTAGATATAAGGGTATGTTCATATAGAGATGGCTGAAAACTCTTGTCTATTACTATTTACAGACCTGTCATTCTAGTCCCTCCATTTTTTTAAATCTGAAATATACCATTTGAGATTGACATTTCATAAATTATGATATACAAAATAATGTGGCACATTTTTATGTTGCCACAGAGAAAGCCCTAGAAATACAGTTTCAACTCATTTTACAAATCTGTGCTGCTCTGCACAGAGTTGTAAAGCATCAAGAGCTCTATGTAACCAATAGAGTTGCTATGAACTTACTGTCCAGTGAGGGTATGTCAGAGAGCTATGACACTTCAGACCACTTCTTGTACAAATAAAGGTTTTATAGGACTGATATTCTCTTTTTTTGTACTGCAGTCGCTCCCGAAAGCAGATGCAGAATGTCTCAAACATCTCCATCACTGGCATGCTTATCATGTATCTTCTGGCTGCCCTCTTTGGATACCTTACCTTCTATGGTAGGTCAAAACCCTGCTCTCTGCAGAATTTTCTCTCACTTTTTAATGCAGGTGAGCTGGTTCTATCACAAAGACTCAAGTATTAATGCATTTTCTGGGGGTCTTAATCCAAGTTTAAGCAACATTCATTTATAGTACACAGTGTGTGACCTTCTAAATAAACTGTGGGACTTATCCAACTGTCAGGCCACAAGTTCCTCACCTGTGAGAGACTCAGAGGCACCTACTAGGGGGACTAGTTTTGTTTCCCTTGACATTGTGAACTCAGACAAGAAGCTGCTGTAAACTTGACTCTTGGCAAAGGCCAAGAGTACTAAAAATAATCTAGTGCTCAACAGTTTTACATGACACTATTAAGTGCTATCCAATCTGTCTCTGACGCCACTAGTTCAGTTTCATCTATGCTGAAAAACAGGTGCAAATCATTCTAGTGTAAAAAAAATCTGGAAGAGCTAGACTAACAGATAGGCAAACAGTGTAGTCCCTCTATTAACACACCATTTTGTGCAAACGCCACCTCTTTTTACCTTGTTAGCTCCTCCATACAGCAGAGAAGTGAATGATACAGCACAATCTGCTCCCTATCACTAGGGCAAGAGGGCTCTGCTTGAGAGCTGGGACATCTGGGTGAAGGTCAAAAGGAACTGTTACCAGTTCAGTGAGTTGTCTCACATCACAGAAATTATTTTTACTTCAGGTTCTACATCCACTTAATGACTTTCTCAAAGTCATCTCAAAGATACTTGAGTACAAATCATCTCCTTAGAGCTGTATTACCCTCATCATCTCTGAATGATGGACTTGTATCAGTCACAGTGGGAAAATTCCTCTTTCGTGTCTATCCCATAACTTGTATCTAATGACAGCAGCTGGGCTAAAGTTAATCTTATCTCTTATCTGGCTGCAGTATAAAGATCCTTTTAAATGTGCAAGGTAGTGCTTAAGTGATTTAACTCCTTTCTGTTTCCTTTTCGTAGGAGAAGTTGAAGATGAGCTACTTCATACATACACTAAAGTGTACACGTTTGACACCCTTTTGCTGTCAGTTCGCCTGGCAGTGCTGGTGGCTGTAACCCTGACTGTGCCCCTTGTCCTTTTCCCTGTAAGTAACATAGATGAAATCAGAGCTAACCCATATATAGGGACTGAATGTGATCAGCACAGACAGATTTTAACACTAAAGAAAAGTGAGCCTGAGCTTTTTGTTTAGAGAGGTCTGTTTTTTCATATGCAGTTTGACCAGAACACAGACCTTAGGGAGTTAGGGTTGCAAAAGTCAAAAGACTGAAATAAATTGGTCTTTATAAATAAATCAGGAATGTCTTCTCTCTCTCTCTCTCTCTGAATCTTTCTGCACTATATTTATCAGAGCAGTGCTAAGTACCAAAGTCTTGGAGATATGTTGAAACTACTTATGAGATTTCCTAATAGAGACACAGGCACCTACTATAACATCCAAACTTAGGAGAGACACATGAAGCTCAGGCATGCAGGACTCTCATACTGGGCTGCCAAAGTACAAAGACAGAAGGCCCTGTGCTCACCTTACAGGTTCAAGTCTATGGTGAGGAAACTAAATGCCAGAAAAAAGAGGCATAAAAGAGCTGCATAGTCAGTTGTCTGAGCAAAGTTTGGAGCTTCTCTGTGCTCCTCACTGGGAAAAACACAATAACCACAGCAGCAGGCACAGAAGGGCACAGCTAAACAAAGGGGGGACCTACTCTTCTCAGGGATCAGTCTCCCAGTGAGCAGAACTCCAGACTCCTGAATGTATGAGAATGTGCCTCATACCTTCCCTGAGCTGCCATGCAGCAGAGGAGAAAATAACTGATCCTCATCATTTAGTTTTGGGAGGCTGGTGTGTCATTAGTACAGCATGTCCAAGCCCAGTGTCATGGTGCTGGAGGGCTCCCAGCTGCATCACACCACAGTGCTCCCATCCGAGTAACCCGGGGCTCCTGTTGCTCCGTTGTCCTGGATGCAACACAGGCTCTGCATAGGAACTGTTTCCAGGCTTGCTGACAAAGAGCCTGTGGTCACTGTTCAAAGAGCCTAAGAGAAGTGATCACTGTTCAATGTTCTCTACTAAATTAAAAAAAAAGAAATAAAAGTTCAGCTATATAGCATACAGAGTGGTCAGTCCTTTTAGCTCAGAGAGCTCCAGCACCCTATCTCAAACATGTTCAAACTAGTGGCTAAATGTTCAAATTAGTCTTTACAAATTGATCAGCCTTCATAGGGAAACAAGCTAAGGGCATTGCAAAAGCCAATCTGTCAGGTGCAGCATTTTGTGGTTTTAGATGTCTGTATAGTCATTTTTATATTTGAATAGTTAGCAGTTACATACCACAGCACTGATTGTTCCATTGAAACAACTTCTGAGATAATATCATTTGCTTGTAAACTGGAATATCAAAGAGCTTTACACATTCTATCAGGACAGCCAGCTCAGCAGATCTTATTGCTTCAAATAAGCAGCATAATCATATCAAGTATTTTTTTAATGAATCATCCCATTTGTATTTTCTTAAAGTACTCAGAGTCTTCTATTGAAAAAAAAAGAGTTATTGCATTGCCAGAAAAAAAAATTTAAATATAGATCTATATACCATTAGTCACTGTAAGACTTCACTTTGATAGCTTCTTTTTAAGGACTGTGTCACAAAAGGAATGATGCACAATAATATGCTGACAGTAAGTTCACAGGAGCGCAGGCAGAAGTTTCTTTCTGTAATAAACCTGTTTTACACCAACTAAAAACTGGACAAAATATTTTCAATCTGCCTCCCTCTTCCTAATATTGGTTAGGAAACCAGAAAAACAAGAAATACAAAACTCATGGTGTGTTTTAAGTGATGTACTACACTGAGAGAACCCCTCATATTTATTCAATTGCCAAACTCACCAGAAGCAGTTGTATGTTATTTTAAAACAACCAAACAGAAGTGCGTTTGGAGCTTTTTTGAGTGTAAAAATATTTTTGAGCAATTTCTAAATATCAAATTTTAAGTTAATTGTGGTAATTGAGCGTAACATTATCTCCAGCCACCAAATGGATTTGCTTTTCACCTTTTTTCTACTTATCATCTTTTATGTTGTAAAAGCAAAACAATATCCATGATGTATGAGAAAGTCAATGAAGCAAAAAAGGATCCTCTGCAATAGGTTTTGGACTATCATTTCCAAGTGGAATTGAAATATGCTTTTCTTTTCTCATATATATATATGTATATGTTTAATGACTAAGTAAAACAGCATCTTCCTCTATCTTTCAGAAAAGTAAATGACAGAATTTGGGGATTTTGACATTCCCAAATGACAGAGTTGTGGGATTTTCATCAAGTTCAGGAATACAGCAATTCATATTTCACACATACTCTCTTTTTTTTGTCTGCTGATTAGTACTTATAGTGGGGGAATCTTTGAGGATTTTTTTGCTGATATTAGCATCTTTCAGTTGAACAAATTTCATATCCCTGATTTTACACCCTATTTACTTGACTTTCTCCTACACTGCAAATATTTGAGTTTCTGCATTAAATTGTGAGCCCAGTTCTCAAAAACCTACATCAGAGTGAGATTACATCATGGGAATCAAAGACTGAAAACACATTTTTTCAGTCAGAATTTCTCACAGCAGAAGTAACTAATATAGATGATTTTTTTTAAGTGAAAGCAAAGATAAATTAATTGTTGTTTTACCTTCCCTGCTGTTTTTCATCTTGCAGATCCGTTCCTCTGTCAGTGCATTGCTGTTTCCCAAAAGACCATTCAGCTGGATAAGACATTTCCTGATTGCAGCAGTAATTTTGGCTTTTAATAATCTGCTTGTCATTTTTGTCCCAACTATTAAAGACATTTTTGGATTTATTGGTAGGTTTCATAAATACTTTTTGTTGACTCTGTTATCCTTTCTACAACATATTTACATTCATGGACTGAAGGTCAGTCTCTGTTCGGGTCCTATAGCAGAGTAATATAAACATAAATTGAAGTTAAAGGGGATGTAAGAATTCCCAAACAACTGACAGGCAAAGCTACAGGCTACCCAACTTTGTTGTTACTTTGCATGAGGCACAAGGAATCCAATAATCCAAATATAAAAACTGGTAAGGAATTCCCATTTTGACCAAAAGGGAATGTAATATACGTGGAGGAGAGGGAAATCACCTTTGGTTTTCAAGCACCTACAGCATGAAGAAATGTATTGACTTCCAAACTGTTGTGCTAGAAAAAGAAGAAAAGTGACACATTCCTTTTGACACTAACAATTGTCTCCCTACCACTTTTGATCGCTTTTGGTCTCTGACCAAAGAGGTCCATGAAGAGCCTCCATGCTCTGAAGTGCTTGTGGACTCAGGGATGCAGATGCCCTTGAGAAAGGCACCTCCATGGGGTTTCTGCAGCTGGTTTGCTCCTCCCTGCCTCTTATACCCAGGTCTTCATGCTAGACTCTGCTGAGCAGAGAGGAGTAGGCACTTCTTAGGCATAGATTATCCACTCTCTTTTCGATACTTGCTTGCCAGGGTCATCCCACCCTAGGAATGCCTATTCATCCTTGCTTCACCAGCTGACAATCAGATTTCTCCACCACATGCAGCCACACCACTTTGAAAAAACCTTCCCAGTAACAGGTGTCTCTTCAGTCCCCAAGCACTCAAATAAGTGTTTGGACATCCACAGCTTTCCATGAATGTTGTCTACAGAGAGATCCCTTTGTAGAGTTGGGTTCAGAATGGCAGCTGCCTTCCCACAGGCTCTCTTTTGCAGGTGCACCACTCTGCTTTTCTGTCAAATGGTGCAGCACTCAGCTCTGCTCTCTCTTCCAGGAGCCTCTTCTGCCACAATGTTGATTTTCATCCTCCCTGGTGCCTTCTACCTGAGAATTGTTAAGAAGGAACCCCTGAGGTCTCCCCAGAAAATTGGGGTAAGAAAACTGGGGGCAATTGCAAAAGGAAGCGTGGGAGGGTGTGTGATTTCCACTCTTCATTAGTACTCAGACCTTTGACTTGCAACATCTGGCACTTGTTCCTAAATGGTAGTGTCTCACTCGAAATGCAGGTTGGGCAGTGGGATTCACCTGAGGCTCCTCAAGACAAAGTGCCCTACTGCTCCTGACACTTACCTGAGTGTTTAGGATTAAACGTGTCTTAAACCACTAGAAAAAGGGACTTAATCCAATCTAAACTCCAGCTAACACCTGCATTTACATAAATAGCACCAAGACAGTCTACAAGAAGTTGTTGGTTCATGCTAGAAGACCAGCTGTGGATTAACAGGAGGATTTGAGGTCAGGAGTAAGAAGGAAGTTGTACTGCAGAGATAAATGAGTAAGAGTGACCTCTCCTCTGAGACAGATCCACACACCTATAGGATACGTATATAAATGTCTGTCATTTATGCACAGCATGTATCTATATGTCATGCTGGACTGCCACTGCAGTACCTTTCATCCTGAGCATAGAAAACTGTTTACGCATTTAACTATCACTGAGGAAATGTTCTTTGAAAATGTAATTTAAAAAGTTATTGATGAAATATATACGTGGACACATAATGTAAACAGACGAGCATGTATATATATATATATATATATATTTGTTCACAAAAGTCATGTGAGTTCAACTGATACATACTTCAAGTATAAAAGAAATTCATTATGATGAAATGATTTCTACAATGTCTTTTGTAGCTGTTATTGTAGAGAGACTGTGAATATTTTTTCATGTGTCTTTGTTCACTTTTCATATTGCTGTGTGTTGGGCACATATCAAATTTCACACCCTGCACTGAGATCACATACAATATTCATCTTTGTTTCATAAGACAGAGTGTTGTTAAGTGTGGACAGATTATGGTAAATTAATCTTCACTAAAGCAAAGGGTGACTACAAGCATCCGAATCACTTGAATATATATAGAAATACTGTCAGATAAGAGATATGGGGTTACCTGTTTGTCTAATAAGGATTAAGGAGATTAACTCTGAAATTGTTCTTAATGTCAGAAATTATGATCATTGAGTTAAAATTTGTCATTTGTTTCTTTGTTATATTTTTTATTATTGTTCACAGTACCAAAGTGTGTTGTTTTCAGATCTAGCTGTGTAAGTCCATCACTCTTGGACTGAAATTCACACAGGACTAACTTTGATTCATGTATCCCTGTAGATCATTACTTGGGCTTTAGTCACACAGAATAAGCCAAACTTAGGCTATAGGTATTACACTAATGCAGACCCAGTGGGACAATCTGTGAGCTACTGCCTGTTCAGTCATTTGCTTTATTAATTAAATTTCATTTTCCAATTGCAGGCTCTAATTTTCCTCATAGTTGGCATAATCTTCATGATTGTGAGTATGACTCTTATTGTAATGGACTGGATTTACAATCCCCCGAGTTCAAGACATCATTAACCTGTGAAGACAACCAAGTGCTTTTTATAACATAAATATTTGTATTGTGTGCTCTGAAGAACATCTAAATGGGATTGTTATTCCTAGCTAGTAACTGCAGTACTTTGAAGACAGTTTCTGGTAAGGTCACAAGAACCCAATGGAGTCTACATCATCCTTGTCAACAAGGATTGTTATTTATGCGTTAGTAACCTGAGCTTAACATTTCTGGCCAGGTGAAATGAAAAGTGCGGTGCAAACGCTTTCTTTTTTCAAAACCAAAATAACTTTGTACATAGTCCTCAAAAATAGCTTGGTGTCACCCCTTTCAAAGTCTCCCATAATGATAGCAACCACAGTTGCTAGAGCCATGGGAAGGTAATGGCCAGAGAACCAGTCAGTGCCTTGTTTCTGATCTGAAGATCATAGGAGTGGCTGCCCAGATCCAAGAGAAAGGATACAGTTTCTGGAGGGGGTCTGGATGGTGATCCCTCCCTGCCTGATAGACTGACCAGCCTATCAGAAAGACAACGGCTTTGACAAGCCAGTGGACAAAGCTGAGTGTTAGATTTGTTGCCCAGATTCGTCACCCAGCTGTTGTACAGAATAAAGCTCTCTGACCCAGATTCTCTGCTGGGGCACATGCTTGAAGAAGAGTAGAGTATTTTCATTTTGTTTTTAAAGATGCCTGTGATGGAAATATCAGTTATTTCTGTGGTAGGGTTTTTTTTGTTCTTTAATTTTTAATTGTTGTGTGAGCTTACATCACTGAACAAGTTGCATCCTCCATAAAAACTTGTCTTCCACTCTCACAGGAATTTAAGGAGACCACAAGGAGTGACAAAGCACCCTATCCAGTATTGTTCAGTACTTGTGTATTTGACAAATGTTCAGTGCAGGAAACTGTAATTTGCTATATATAAATATATGTATTTATGTACATAATTTTTTGTTTTCCTCTAGTCATAAAAATGTTACCCTGTGGTACATGATTTTTGATTTTTTTTTATGTGTCACTCTGTTTTCGTAGCCACACACTTAATATTATTTTGAAGGAAACATATTGAATCAATGGGTTTGTAAAAGGTTCATTTTTATTCAGCAGTGGTTGAAATATACTGTAGCAAGGCCTAACTGCTACCTGTTTAAAAACACATTCGTATGTTTACTACTTACGTCATAATAAATTTCAAGATGTTTTCCACTTGAGAATTTTTAATACATGTCTTAAAGTTCTGTGTTACCATTGTACACCACAAATTTGAATTACTTGCTCAACTGCTGTACGTCATCTTGTCTATGCATATGTCAACATTCAACAATATCCTGTATAGTTAAGTTATGCAAGGGTAACAGCATCACTGACAATCTCAAGTGCATCATTCTGTACAGGAAAAAAGGTTGCATTCCATGCTATATTAATGTTTAATTAACAGTCAAATCATGGGTTGGGCTGTGTTGTGGAGTACTCACTACATATGCTCTCTGCACACACCAAGGAAAACCAGCCAGAGAATTGTTGCTGGCTCCTTAGGAGAGGGGATGAGTGGGAAGGTGCCACTGTTGGGTTTATCACACTTACACAAATCCAAGCTCATGTAATTGGAGTTTTCTGACCTAGAAATCTGTTGAGTACATACCTGTGAATTCAGAAGGCTGTGAAGCACTCAAAAGCTCTCTCTGCTCCCACCTTGCCTTCTCAAAAAATTCTGGTTTTGTGTATCTCTCTGTGTATAAATTGTGTATATTTACAGATTAACTGAAAAGAAATATCAAATATGTGGAATATGTATGAATATCACTATAAAGGAATATATATATTCCATGCAAATGCTACCTTTCTGAGCAGTATTATCTGCTCACTTGAGTACTGTATCCTTAGCATTCATGAGGAAGTGTTTCTAAGTATATTAAGTCTGGCTTTGCATTTTTTTAAAGAAAACAGTGCCAATAATATTTTTCTCTATTTTAAGCAGACTAATACAAATAATGTTGCTTTATTACTGAAGAGACCTTTAACATGGACCAGAATTAATAGCAAAACACCACCATATCTCTCTTCCTGTTACGATTACTGAGAGTTGTATGTATGAAATTGTAACTGTATCTTTACTTCAGAGTAAAAACACATATTGTGACTACAGCCGAGTGTAGAGAGGAGTTCAGGTAGTCCACCTAAAACATGTAGAAGACCTCAAGAAAAATAACAGAACTATGGAACAAGAGCATAACTCACTACCTTTTTACGGCAAAAGAGACAGATGTAGAGGGGCTGTAAAATGTCAAGTTTGGTCACAGTGATATGCAGCTGCTGCACACTTTGGGAGTGAGGGCAGTATTGCTCACTATTAGCACTGCTACGAGTGCTGGATGTTGGAGTTTCTTATTCATTTTGTAATGTTAACAATAGGCTTGGTGAGGATTTTTATTATTTATTTTTATTATTTATTTTTAATCCATGAGCGTATAATAAACAAATTTTTTGAAGACTGCAGATTATTTTTCATCTGCATTAGTCTAGCAGGAGAAGAATTTTTGTTTTAAAACCAAGCAGAGTCAAGGTGGTAGCCATAACACAGGTATTGCTTAAACTTCTTTCCCTTTTAAGAGAGAAATTGATGTACCCATGTATTTGCAGATGAACAAGATGGCAGCCCCTTCATATAATAACCCTTTGGCATTCCCTGTTTTCTATCTATTCATGGAACTGCATTGATGTCATTGGGTATGGTGAATGGCTGGTGTTAAAAGTGGGGTTATCTGTGAGACATTGAATGCCTCATTCTTTGGATTAGCTGGGATACATGGTACAGCAACTAAATATAGTGTGGGAATATATGTAGTATATCACTGACTATAGTATAGGAGTGCACACCACATGGTACCACTATGTATAAATACTTCCTATCATTGCAGCTGCAGGTTTTCCCACTGTTACATACTTGTCTGATGCACACTCATAGCCCAAAATATCCTGGTCTACACACAGCTCCAGCATCAATGAGCTCATGAGAGAACAATGCCCGTGGCCAGCCAGCATTTGCAACCTGCCCACTAAGGAGGAAGGCACTGCAGCCTTAGTGCTCAACACCTATTTCACAAACATCCACCCTCATTTCCCCTTCCCTTCTAGTCAGGCAGCCTTCATTCCCTACAGCATCAGCTCTGCTCTGTCTTGATGATGCTTGAGATATAATTTTCTTGTGTCAGGAGGTTATTTTAATTAAACCAATACAGTTGTAGTAAATGAATGAGGGGAATTGAAGAAAAGTAAAAGGTACGTCTTCAAGGACAAAAAAAAATCAACAAAAATGTTAGAAATTTTAGTGGCCATAGAGGTGCATCATTAAATGGATGTGTCAAGAATGCCAGAGTGATATAGAAAAAAAAACAAAAACAGGAGTAATGAATATTTCAACTCTGGATTTAGTAAGGGGCAGAAAATGGGACATTCGTTATAAGGCAAAACCATCTTTAGTCCATAAATAATCTCCATAGATTATTGAATTGAGTCCACTGAATATTGCTATTGAATAGAGTCCATAATAAGAACCTATTCAATAGCATCTATCTTAAAGAAGGACAGCAGGCCTAGCTAAATCAGAGTAGCTGGGTCTGGTGTTCATTTTCATTAAACCATGCTGGTTCTCAATGGCTGACATAATAGCAAATAAAGCTAGTCAGCAATTACTCACTAAGAGGTCAAAGTGGTGCTATGGATGGAATATTTCTATTCATTTGACTTTAAATTTCAATGGAGGTCTTACTGCAATTGTGCAATTGCAACAAAATTCTGGCAGAGCCCCATCTGTTTTTCATTAACCTGTCTGGTGGAGTGCTGTGGGCTCCAGGGCAGCCTACAGTCCTTGGCCTCCACCTCTCCTGGCAGTGGGCAAGGCCAGCCCACTCACATCCAGCATGTACAGCCCCAGGGCTTTGGCTGAGGGTCTAGGGTGAGATCAGGGTCACAGAGCTTCCTTCTGTGGAGCTTGGCCTTGGTGCTGTAGTGGCAAGACTGTCAATATTTCCACGGCATATTGTGTTGTCTAGAACCATCCTGGGAAAAAAAAAAAAAAGGTATAGTTTTAGTTAATTAAATCATCCCTTCCTGAAAACACTTTAAATCCTGTTCTGAATCTAGGTAATAAAAAGTTTTTTTCTTAAGAGTATGTTATATATGAAGCTGAAAGGGATCTCAGGTAGCCTCCTATTCCACACCTGGATTAGATAGTGTTAGGCTAGTTTTTGAAGCCAACAACATTGCCTGCAGCTGTTCATTTCTAACATTTAATTAGGTCAAAGAAAAAAACTGGATGTGCTAGCTGGCTCACAACAATTGCAGCCTGTAAGAGATGTTGTTTCTAGCTATGCAGGACACATCACAGATACCTCCATGCCCTCTGGACAAAGAGGCAACACCGTGCTGCAGAGCTGCTGCATTCATTGGTAGAGCATTAGTACTGACAGAAGTTATGGCCTGTGGAGCCTAATCCCCTTGCCCACCAAGCTGAACCAAGTTCTAAACCCAGTGCATTGCACAATGATAAATAATTTGGAAATCAAGATGATATCCTAATTCTGCTACATAAAAAGGTAAGATGACCTTGTGCTGTCACCTTACTAACAGTAAAACAGAAGGTGTTTATCTCCCAGCAGAAGCAAAACTAAACATGAAAGGATGCTTGCTTGGCTGCAGCTCTCCAGGACACTTTGAAGTGGATGTTTCAAAGTTCCACACACTCAAATAGAAAGCGTTCAAAGCATTCATTCAGCTTTACATGTAGCACACATCGCTTCTGGCTCATTGATTTTGAGCCTTGGGAAAGTTATCCTATCCTCAGTACCAGATTGTCTACACACAAAATATTACCTGTTTATTCCCAAAAGAAGGGTCTGTACCTCTTCTCAGGGGGAAGCTTGCAGATAGCAGGAAGCAATGACTGCATGTCATCAGCATCACCCTCCTTTTCACTCTCTAACCTAGGTGGAACTTCTGTCTTTTCTGCCACAGACTGTCCAACTCTTCCCACCCTTTCTTTCCAATATGGCTGAGTTTAGCTTTTTCTCTAGTAGCTCAAGCAATTGAGCCAGTTTCCACACAGTCAGACTAACCCAACAAACTCCACATGCATGAGTTTTATATACGTGCTCGTACTAGGATTGACATTTCTCCTTTGAATCCCCACCTTTAATTTGGTTGATCCTGAGCAAAGTTGGAGAGCTTGGCACAAAACATTCCCAAACTTCCCCAGGAAGAAGCAGAGGTCTGCTGAGGCAGTCACCTTTTCATATACCTCACCTTATTTACTGTTTCCTATGGGTCACTTGATAGTCTCCCCTTGGCTTGTAATACCTCCTCACCAGTCAGGGGCACTTCAGCCTAATATATCACTAGTGGACAGAAATAGGTGCCCTACTTACATTCTCAAAGCCCTGTTTCAAGGGTTAGCAGCCACCTGTTTTCCTCCTTCAGCTACAGAGTGATATAACTTTCATCTATCTAGGACCTGCAATGAGCTGATATAAATCTTCTCATGGTGCCTGAGCTGTCTTAATTTACCCCTTTGCTCTTAATAATTCTTTTACACTCTAAAGTTCTTATAAACCTTCTGCAAAATGTCAATTAGCCCTTTTTACAATCCAGCCCCAAAGAAAAATACATATGAATTACCCCTGCTTTTACATCTGTGAGTAACTGGGCAGATACAAGCTTAGCATTATTTTTTCCCCATTATTTTGTCCAGGAAATCAGATCCCATACCCTAGGCTGTTGCATGAAATGTGGTTGTTCCTGATATGGCTCATTAGGAGTCTGCAAGACACTGAATACTCCTACTAATCTCACCTATAGCAAGCTGGACAAACATTCACACCATTCGTGGCTGAAGCAGAGCAATTAAAGGAGCTGTGCTCTTAGAAGCTATTGGGAAATCAAAGATAAGATTACTCAGAAGACAAGTTTCCCTGAAATTGTCTCCAACACCCAAGACCTCATAGTACTGTGTGAAATACATTGAACTGCATTCAGACTAACACTTTCCTGATGGGGTGACTCAGGCAAACTAGTCTGGGATGACTCATTTTCCTGCATACAGTCATGGCTAAAGCCATGAACATATATTTTGGTAAAATGGAAATATTCTACCTGGTTTCAGGTACAAAAGAAAGACAAGGACAAGTTCAGGAGTTCAGTAAAATAAAACAAAAATTTCATCAACATTGTCCTCTGGATGGGACTGAAACGGTTTCCCTCCCATAGACACTGTGCCACCAGCAGTGAAGGGATCAACCCTTAACTTCAGAAATTGGGAACATGCACTTGACACCTCAACCTGTACCTAGCCACTCTGAAGCACAACCACCACCAGGGGTGGGTTATTTACACAGCAGAGGGAAGTTTTGCTAAAACACTAAGCCAACTAAGTGCAACATCTTCAGATTCAATGTCAAATCAGAGAAAAACCTCACAGCTGTGTGCACATGTGAAAAAAGTTTTTTGTGATATTTAGCAGAGCCTGATATAATATTTTGATTGGTTATCACTGCAAACAGCATGAAGCAATTCACTAGAACTGAGAATAAGAAAAGTCTCCTACAGTCAAACTGGACTATTTCCCTGACAAAGGACATTTTTTTCGATTCCATGTTTGGTTTTTCTATTAACCATATCCCTCACTATCATTGAATAATATGAACTAAGCCAGTGTATGGGTGCTAGCAATAAACTGTAAATCCCAGGAGCAGAGGCCCTGCAAGGCTTTCTGAGCATTGCCTTCTGGCACCATGGAGCCAGGCACAGCATTTTCTGCTCTTTAATTAGCAATTAGTAATAAAAGCAATTTCTTTGCCCTGTTGAACTCAAAAAATCCCCACTTCAGAACAGAGATACAAAACCTCTCTCCTTCAGTTGGAGTGTAGAAGGTGAAGAAGTAGGGAAATATTAGCTTTTCTACAACATCTGCTGAAGTATTACCCATGTGCTTCACTTTTCTCATTCCTGAACATGGAAATACTTTTTCATGACAATTCTCATGCAAGGAGATGACCTGAAAAGCACTGATGTGCAAATGAATCCATCATCAGAATGACTGCTGCTGCTTTGGGGAGACTTGCAAGCTGTGACAGATAATACACAAGCACACATTGCTATAGCAACACTTACACAAATATATATTTGCAGAATCCCCAAGGGATTCATTCAAGTCTTCATGAAAAGTTGCAGCTTGCCAGGGAGTGAGAAGACAAATCCCACGAGATGGAGGCGGCCAACGCACCATGCATTGTACTGATTGCTGGTCACTTGGGGCTGAAACAATTGATGGGAAATAGTTTGTGAGAAATCCAACATCTGACTGAAACCCTCCAGAAATAAGGAAAACAAAAGTATTCATAAAAATACATCATCTTCCTATGACAATGCACATCAGTTAGGAAATACAAAGTTAACTGTTTGTCCTGAAGAGTTAGATAATCTCTTCTAAGGTATGCAGACTTGATGCAACATATATCTATCACTGGCTGGCAGGAAGTTGCTTCATTAAAAGCAAGTAGAAAGATTCACATGCACCCAAAGACAAGTAGCAACCAAAACAGGAAGGAACATATACTACATATTCCTGAAATAATTTCCCTTCTTCTGTTTGAAGGATCCCCATGTATTAATTTATAATGAAAAACAATTATGCACACACTAAGCGTGTGGTTTATTCATAGAGCCTGTCACCTCTGTATAAAATATCAATTACAGCATAATCTTCTGGTCTTTCTTCTGGGGTGTCACTGTTTTCTGATTTTCTTTTAAACCATGAACACAAAATGTGATATGCCAAGCATGTGACATACTAAACCAAATATGCAATATTTCTAACATGTGGGTTAAAATCACCTTATATTTACATTTACCCTGCACACACATACCTGAGTTGAGTTGAATGTGAAATACATTTGGATTCAGCTTCCATTGATCTACTGATAATATTAACATGTCCTTTGAAAGCATTCTGCTTCATTACATCCAAAATTCTTATAGATTTTAATTTCAATGAGGTAAATCTCAGTAAGAAACAAAATGTGTAAACTTGTAGTAGCAGTAGTAGTAGTAGTAGCAGTAGTAGTAGTAGGTAAAATTTTGTCCCATCTTTAAGAAAATGTTTAGCAGTTGCCCTCTGTCATATCTATCCATAGTTACATCCTTACATATGATAGGCAGAAAGAAGGAAGGCAGGGGTGAAACCCAACAGCAAAAAAAAAAATCAAGAATCCATTCCTGAGATTTATGCAATATAAGGAATTGTCTTTTGTCTTTTCTTTTACAGTGTCTGTCATTAATGAGCCTCAGCCTACAACAATGTAATTTTTAAGACCAGCTTATGTGAGTGGCTATTCTAAACAGTGTTGGACAAAGTTGCATATCGTGGAGATCACACAATTGGAGGAAGCTGTAGCCATGTGCCCAGTGTATTGTTGACACAAGGCAAGACGTCTTTGCTTACAAGACACTGATTAGATCTTTTTTTTGTGTTAAATGCCTTTCCTAATTGGCATTTCTCACTGGCATGCTTCCATACTAGACCCAGCAATAGCCTTTAGTCAAAGGAATCAGAAACAGCCAGACATTTGCCCTGACTGGTGCTTGTGGATAATTCTGCTGACACTTCTGCCTGGAGAAAGCATGCAGCCACATATCTCTGACAAGAGTTTTCAGCATTAGCAAAAACTTATAAACTGCTAGTAGTCAGACACTAAATCTTTCCAGAAGAAGGAAGAGAAGTGAACCTAGTGACAGCAGACACAGCTGCTTGCTGGCCATCAGGATCACCTGTCCCAGCACTGCACCCAGCAGTGCCCAGGCACCCTCTCCAGAGCTTGCCAGAGCAACTTGAACCCAGCAGGCAGATCGTGCTCTGAAAGCCTGGGTGAGCAATCACACGTCCCTTCCAGTGGCTTTGCCATGGGACAGCATTTCCAGCAAAGGGCAGTAATATGGCAGAAGACAAGTGTTATTTCAATGTGCTAAAGCCCTTTCTTCAGTGAACACATGCTCACCTGTCATCATATGTAGGGTCATTGAAGGCAGTTGTCCTTTAAATTCCAGGTTATGAGTAAAATTGATGCTAAAACAAAACAACTGATACCTGTTCTCTGGGTTCATCTGTCTACTGTAACCAACAAAACTGCTTCTGCTTGCACTTGATGTTCTGTATGAGGAAAGAAAATTTCTCTGACATTTCTGGCAATGTTAAATAGCTCTGCACTCAGTAACCCACAATGTGCACAAGAAAAATGTGTATTTTAGAATAATCTCTAAACTGCTGTTTCCCTATTGCTCATGCCTATGTAAAGAGCGTAACAGGTTCTTGAGTTCCTACATAGCATAACATACTAATCCTCACAACTACCACTCACAAGCTGAGGAGGATTTTCTGCCATACCCACTCCTGTCTTTTAAAACATCACCCTCAAAATGATTGAATAAGAGCTGAGAATGGAGGCAGATCATACACAGTCACTATTTGTTCTATGCTGCCATGCAGAGAGCAGTGGTGTGCTGTCTCTCCAACTCTTTGAATTGTGTTTTGAGGATACAACTATGAGCTGCTGCATGCAGAATGATTTCACATGATTCCTGAGGTATTAGGGAGTCAGCAGAAGTGGGGAAGCAGAAATTAATCTGACTTTAAAATGACAAATTTCCCACAATGGATTCTAGATGGGGAAAAAAGTGTTTCCCCCAACTACAGCTGAGGAAATGCCAGGCCGATCCATAGGTTTATATACTTTTGAACTGAGGAGAGAAGGTGCGTCTGTCTCGACTCTGTAGGGGGAAAGACAGATTTTATCTCATTGATTTCAAGAAAAATGGAAAAAGGAAGAACAACTTTAGATGGTATTTATAGGTAGGAAAAAAACATAATTGAGATGGTCCATAAGTACAAAGTTTCAGTCATTAAAATTTTAATCACTGCTGCCATGAGTAGTAAGAAAGATAACAGAGCATGAAGAAATCGTACTTAAGTGCACAAAAATGCTGTCTTTGCTTTTACTAGGAAAATAGCAGCACTGTGTTGACCAGAAAAAGAAGTTTTGCAAATAGCATTCATTGAACTGCTAAGAAACCGAGGATAAGTTCATCACATAACCTAAAATGCTGGGAGAAATTATTCAAAACCACAGCAAGATCACCTCATTTGTTCCACAGAAAAGAGGATTCACTCAGTCACCTCTGAGACTTTCCATGAGGTGGAATTCTAGGGTAAGTTTGGAGGGGATCCTAAGAGACATGCAGATGGGGCAGCAGAAGAAGGGATCCCTGAGCAGTTCAGCCCTTGATGATTACCCAGGGCACCAGGCCAGTGCTGCAGCTCATGGTGCTGGAGCTCACACTGATACCAATTCCTGCAAAGGTGAAGACACGTAAGGTACTATTATGCCGAGGAGCAGAAAGGCTCTGCAACACGATCTGTTCCATCTGCTCTCCCTCCCCCGAGAGCAATTTAATCCCCCTGCAGATAACACCTTACAAGACAGAAAGAACAAAGCTATCTCTACTCAGGCAGTGTGGCTCTATGCAATACCACATAGATCGTGTCCATATGGGCAAATTTACTTTCAACCCAGACTAAGATGGCTATGTCCATTCTGCTGCCAGCCCATGCTCTCCAAATTGTCCCTGCCTATCTTGGTCTGTAGGAGAGTTAATTAGCACAGGGGAAAATCAGCTGAGGAGTGTGTGAATAATTAGGGATGCCTGACAGAGTTTATACTCTGGTCCTAACATTTTAAGTATGGTTGAGGCACCCAAATCAGTTTTATTTAGTTTGGGCACAGCTCTGTTCCCACCAAGCCAGCTGGAAGCATCATGTCCACAGCCCCAGAGCACAGCACCAGGAGCTGGTACACTGAGCAGGCTCCATGCCTGACTCCCTCCTGCTCCAGGAGCTCAGGAGCAATGACCCTGATCCCACCTTAGCTAGTTTCCAGTACCCACGGGACAGCACACAATAGTTAGGAAGCCCTCCCTGAATGATTTCACCTGGCAGCATCATGCAGAAATTCAAGCTGACTTTTTGTGGAGCTGCCATAGGAAGCCATGGTATCTGTATGACTCAGATATTTCATCTCCACTTTCCCCTGGAAAATTAGAGCTGACAGACATAACAACAGTCAGGAAACATGCAAAAGCTTAGGCTACAGACTATCATCCAGGAAACCACTGATAATAACAGGAAAAAAAATAATTTGCACCTTTAGCTTTAGTCCTGTTAGCAGGGTTTTTGTTTGATACAGTTTCTGTGTCTTCCACATGCATATTAAATGATCTAGAGCCTGATCCTGCAGCTTTTATGCATTCATTTATTTTGAGTTCCTGCTTATGCAAGAAGGTGTGTACCTGCAAGACTAAGGTCTAAGTGATCATTTCCATCTCCTTCTTTGTATATTATTGATCTCTCTGTAGTTTTGCCTTATTTTCCCTGGCAAAGCCTTTCAAAGCCAAAGGAAATGAAACAATACTTCCCTCTACTGGGAGACCCCGGAATTCTGGAAATTAGTGTCAGGTGTTAAAATTTTCTGAGCTACTTTTTATAGGCTGACGGACAGGCCAAAGCAGTAGAGGGCGAAGAAGAAGACAGAGAAGAGGTAGCATTTGTTTTGTTCTTATCTCTGGATTAAAGCTTTGGGGAGTTCTTAGATAGCTCACTCTTTTTCCTTCAAGTTTTAGTCAATGTGTCAGGTTTATTTTAATTATCAACGCACCTCTGAAAAATCCTTGTGCTACTCAGGCAATATGCTAAGAGTTTTAAGTCTTGTTGTGCAATTTTCTGGATCTGTTGCATAGCTGTTAGTTAGATTTTCTCAGGCTGCAATTCCATGGTCTATTCTAGGTGACAGTTTTGGAAAAAAAATCAATCACCACCAATGAACATCTTTGAAGCTCCCTTTGGGGGTATGATTCAACAGCTAGCTGGGGGGAGTCTCCAGGGGACATGGAAAATTTCAGTTGTGGCTTATAGATCTTCTTGAGAAGGCTGTTCCACAGGGCTGGAAAGGGTGATTCCCACTGGAGTCATGGGAGCCCTGAGATTTCCAACTTTTTTTCAAATCTGGATCAAGTAAAGCAAGGTCAAGCACCAGCTGTCTCATTCCCGATTTCCAGGCATCATCTACTGGCAGCTGTCCATAAGCTTTTCTATAGATAGAGAGATTTCTACTGGTTGTGAGGCCTCGAGGAAATTTGATAATAGGGGAGTTCCATACCAAGTAATCCCCAGACACCTCTGTTACTAGTTTTGTCTCTGTCAGGTTGCCTCCCAGCCTCTCTCAGGGTTCTGCACAGTGCTTATGTTACCTTTCATACTTTCTGATTGTTCATAACTCACTTCTGTAATCAAATTAGGTCCACAAATGTAAGTTCATGCAACAGGCTTACCATCTACAAATCTGTCTTCATATGGAATCCAAAGTGTCCTGAATTGCTCTTTAACTGATTAAGTATTACTATCTAACACCTCTTTAGCTGATGAGGTAACAGATGAGGTATTTCAGCTGCTAATAAAAGTTGCCATTTCTGGACTGAAACACAGAACTATGAACAGCAAAACTACAGGCAGGAAAACAGCCACAAAGCCAGTTTTTCAACTGAGAACAGGAAGGTAAGGCCTCCATGGTCAGACCTTCAGACCATCTTTGGTTTGCATCCAGCTCTTATTGAAGCAAAGCTGTTACCAATTCAATGGTAGTTGCTCAAGGATGGCAGCTCTAATCCAGAATTTGCTTTTTGCCAGTCCTCTGGAATAAACACCTGCTGCTTTGGAAAAATCGCAGTGACATCCCTCAGGGGCTACAAGAGGTCAGACTGTCCTTTCCTGCCTCCTAAGACCCACTTGAATCATGAGATTAGCAAGCTGGCTAAAAAAACCACCAAAAGGTAATAACACAGCTTGATTTATGGGCTTGACATGCTCAGCTGAGGACTCTTACCCCACTTTTTGTTCAGTTAGTCAGTTCCTCTCTTTCACATGGAACCTCAGATACTGTGTTTCTTTCCTGTGTCCAGGAACATACTTGCCCTAAATCTGAAAAGGAAGGAAAATGTACTGTTGCTAAAAATGACCATACAGTCATTGCAGGCAGGTCATGAGCTCTTTACGCCAGCAGCTAAGCAGTCATGCTCAGCTAGCTCCATTTGATGAAATCAGGTTGCATGTATGAGTAACTACTTATTCAGCCTCATATTGAATTCAAAATCTGGTCATTTAAAGTCAGAATCAGAAATCAGAGCACCATAGCAGATCACAAGGCCCCAGTCACATTGTAGGAAAGGACTTTCTGTTCTTAATTATTCAGAGCAGTGGGACCTCAAGACTTGGCATCTTGCATTGTGGAGAAAAAAGGGCCTTTTTTTTTGTAGGAAAACAGCACAGCAACGTCCCAGAAACAACATAGCTGGAAAGAATAGAGCTGCGAGATTTCCTTTTAGGGCAAATCTCTCAACCATTCACTGACTTATTATTAACATTTGTACTTCTGCTATGCTAAAAAGTCCCGGCTGGCTTGGTCTCCACTAGGCTAAGTACCATGCTGATGGCTTTATGTGCAACTTGAGCCTGGAGTTCAGCCTGTAGCCCAAAGAAGTGATGTGCAGTCATACTTCACAGAGCTGAAGGGTGACCTGCTTGTCCTTTAAGACAGAAAATTGGCAGAGGAGATGTTCCTAGGTGAGG
Organism: Argya squamiceps; assembly: GCA_037834095.1. Classification (NCBI taxonomy): domain Eukaryota; kingdom Metazoa; phylum Chordata; class Aves; order Passeriformes; family Leiothrichidae; genus Argya; species Argya squamiceps. The sequence continues at coordinate 30,462,223 of JBBMKD010000053.1, read as the reverse complement.
TCTGTCCTTGCAAGTAGAGTGGTCACTACTGTCTTAAAAAGTTTTCATTCTGAAATTGAGACCAAATTTGAGCAAAATAAATGAAAGTTCCAGACTTTGCAGATGTTCACATCTGATTTTTCAGACCTGTATGCCTTGCTACTGAACACAGACGTCCATCATTCCTCATTATAAATAGACAGCAAAGAGGGGGGAAATTCCAACCAGGTTTATGAGATACACCTAAGTGTGGCAGCAACTGCTTTTAAAAGGCCTGATAATAGCCCACTGCATTTGCAGCACTGACCTCACACTGGCTTTGCTAACTGTGGGTAATAAAGTTGTAAATTCAACCATTGCAACATGTTTGACTCAATGATCTAAGAGATCTTTTCCAGCCTTAATGACTTTGTAACGTTTTGGGGATTTTTGGTGACTCTTGCCCACATGTGGAACTTGTTCAGTCACGTTCCTCAGATGGCACATACCCAGTGTGACTGGAAAAAAATGTGCATCCTCTTCATGGTACCACCTATGACTAACCTGCCTGCTTTGACTGTTTATTAGCCCTCAAAAGGCACAATCTGAGGAAATAACACCCTTCAGCCTTGCACAAAACCATCTGCAAACTAAGAGCCGTTCCCCGCTGCACTTGTATTTGGCTGGACAGATAGAGATAATTCTTTAAGGCTGGAAAGCACTGGAAACCATAGCTTACAGCAGCTGGGAATTGCTAAAATAAGCCTTTTCTTCTTTATGTACTTGAAAGCAAAGACATAGAGTCCAGGCATCACCAGGACTTGAGGTGAGGCTGCAGCACCTGAGGCTTGGTTAGCAGTGTGTGCTCCTGTGCCAAGCTTCAGCCTTACGGGTACTGCAGGGTAGCATGAAACAGTCATGGGGAGACTAATTATAGATGGCTTCATTTTGTAGTTCTGCCTCTGAGTAACTATAGCCGGTAAGTTTGCTGTAAGAGCAGGATTTTGCAGATATATACAAATGGTTGTATATAATAATGAACATACTTGCTGGTATGTTTTTAAAAGAGTTGAAGAAAGCAAGGATCAAGCAAATAGCACAATGTTTGGTCATTAAATCTTTGACATTATAAATTGACCACTTTAAGACCCATTGCCCTTTATTACCACAATCTTTTTCTAGTTTCTGGCTCCCAGACCATGAAAGATTAGCTGCTTCAGACTGGCTATTGTTGAACAGTCTTCAGACAGCAAGTAGTTAACATTTTACATGTCCTTCCTATGAGTTATTAGGCTTCACTGCACAAAGGAGCCTAAGGAGAGCTTTTGAAGATAATGCCCCATAGGTTAGCCCACTTGACTTCTGTTTGCCAAGACATAGCCTTGGAAGGAATCCCATGTCAAAGGGTCTCCATTTCCTGATGCAATACTGTGGCACAACAGTATGAAATCCCTTCTTTTATTTTCTTGTCATAGGTACCAGATACCACATTCTGACAAGGACCACAGGATGTGCCCTGATCATCCTCCACCTAAGGTCTGAATCCAAAGCCCCATCGTGGTTCTATGGGGGCAAACAAGTGATCACATCAACAGCAACAGAGCTGCCCTACTTCCGAGATCTTATTTCAAGGTGGTAGGCCATTCTGGAACACATGGCCTAGGCAGCCGCATGACATCAAATACAAAGCAGGTTTTCCAATAGGAACTTCTAAGGCATGTGCTACCCAAGCTAAATATTCAGCATAGCTCACTAAAATAGCCACTCTTCGTGTTTGACTTTTTTTCTTTCTCAGCTGCCTTAAACAGAACATTCAACCTAAATAATTGCTTATTGTCCTCAGCCTTTTTCACAGGCCCTGTTTTCTAAACCCTCTGGCATTTCTCTTTTGCACACCTTTGGTCTCCATCTGCTTTGTCTGTATTTGCTATTCCAGATATCGTTCATATGCTCCAGAATCACTTTAAAATAGCAGAATAAGTTTTATAGAGCAAGTCCAGAGAATGGGAGAATAGGTAAGCAATGCTCACTGGTCCTGCTCAGTAAGCACATTGGAAGGGCAGTGCCTCACCATGCTCCCTGCTCTGGCTTTGCGTATGGCCAACTGCTGTTTGGTTTGCACCCCATTATAGTCCCCAGATTCCCATGGATTTGCTTTGTTGCAGCATAAATGCCTGCATCATGTTTATAAACCTACATCTGATTCCACTTCACTAGACACAGAACTTCTTACTTGATGATCTTAGGGATCTTTTACAACCTTAAAGATTCTATGATTCTGTAAATCAATTAGCTGAAGTTTAATAATGACATTTCCCCAATGGATTTAACTTGGAATTCTCCTGTTCTCCTCAGTAAACGCCATCCATCTTAGATTGATTATGCCTTGCATTTCTCCACTAGCTCATGATGAAATTAATCAGTCCCTGTTAAGACAACTAGTTTATCAAAATGTTTGCTGTTCTAGGGCATGTACAGAGTCCCTCACGGGTAAAACTATGTTGGAACGAGAAATCTGGAAAAAAAAACCTAATGTGGATTATTTCAGACCCATCTTATTCTTTGTAGACTGGTCAAAGGAAAGAAAACAGATGCTGTTTTGACATATGGGACATATTTCTTTCTAGGACAACAAAAAGTTTTCAGTCATGGACAAAATATTTTGTATCTGGTGATTTTAAACCTGGATAATCTGGCTACATAAATGTGGATAAACAAAGAACGCAGATTTTTGCTGGGTCTATTACAGTTCACCAGTCTTCCTCAGTGAGAAATTAATTGGCATGCTTCTTCCTCTACTTCAGATGTGTTTCTAGAATTTTTATGTAATCTCTAAACTGTCACTGATTTTCTCCTTGTGTTCTCCTTCCTCTCTTATTTGATCCTGATACATTTTAAGTCTAAGGTTCCCTATGTACCCTCTCCTCATGTCAGCACAGACTAGAGGGTTCCCTGAATTCTTGTGGAGATAAAAAATCAAGCCCTGGGGTAAAGATTTCTAGTGCTGGAGTCTCTCCTACTGCCATAATTAAGCAGCTCCAACTGCCTGCCTCATGGCAAATAAGTAAATGGTGTCTTGATATAAGTGTCCCATAATCCAACAACAGTGCCAGGAGGAGAGCCCAGCCACCTTGTCGGCCCAGCATCCACCTTGTCTCTTCAGCACCACCACCTCTGAAAATCTAGTTCTTTCTAATGTGCTTCTTTGTCTGTACCTCTGCACTTGAAACTGATCACAACCTACCAAACGCTATTGATTGAAACATTCATTATGTTATCATATTACTTTCAATAGCACTCTACTCCAACCCAAAACAGCATTTGCCTTTGATCCTCTGTACCAGATGTTTTCACTGAGCTATCCACAATGAGATCTGATTTCCTGAGTGACTAAAAATCATTTCCAAGTCAAATTACTCTTTCCACGTGCATATGCAATATTTAATGTGATGTTGTATCACTGTGTTGGGTAGCTGAGTTTGGTCCATCTGACTAGTGAGTTACACAGTATTTTTATTAAACTAGAAAAACCACTATGTGCAAGATTAATGTCTGATTTTCTTCACTCCCTCTTCCACCAGATTACAAAGACAAATAGTTTTAAACTATCAGTCAAGACAGATCTATGTGTTATCAAGTCAGATCCTTCTGGTTTTTTAACCAGTTACAGGCCTGACCATGATCAGGCCTGACCTTTATCCCCTTGTTTACTAAATAGCCAATTGTGGGAACTTTCATTAAATCCCTATCCAGAAGTAAGCATATGCACTACATCACCTTGTCTCACTAAGAAGAAAGGTGACACCACACAAGTAGAACAGCACAAAAACTTCCCATTTCTTCCAAGGCATCAAATTCTGGTTCATCTCCTCTAGGATACAGGAAAAAAAAGAAAAAGAGGTGCTTGGAAAAATAAAACCATACAGGACTATTAAATTGTCATATATAATAACTCTTCAGAACACAAATGCAAAATTTTTAGGTTGTCTGAAGCAAAAGGTCAAATTAAAACCACAGTTCATCAGTCATAGGAGGGTGAGGGTTTTTTCATGTGAGGGCACCTCAATTCACTGAGAATCTCTCACAATGGATCCATTGGAAAGCTCTTTGACAACTTCTGAACTCTGGTCCAACAGCTAAAGTATTTGGGCGCATAAAGATAGGATCTAGACACTCCAGTCACAAAACACATTTCTTCACATCCCTGTTGAGCTTCCACCTACCCTGCAATGCACAAAGTTAGTGGGAATGAGAGCTGGCCAGAGAACAACTGCTCTGCTGTTCTATGCAAGATCATGGGGACAGCATTGCTGGCACAAGGATGAGGGTCAGGTTGAGTGGTAACAAGGAGTAGGTGGTGGAGATGCATGAGGGCATAAAGACATGCTGGAAGTCACAGACTGAAGCTGCACAAATCACATTATCTGTTATATATTTTCACTACCCAGATCAGACTGATAGGATAAAAATCTTTCTGTTAGCCTGGGTTGCCATGGAAATGAAGATTACATAATTTCTCTTTCTCTCTCCATCAGCTCTTCCTGCAGTTTTCTGGACCAATTTCTTGGCTTGTTTTAATGCAATCTAACAACACCTTGCAGTCCTCAAAAAATTAATGTTTTTAAGAGTTGCATGAAAATCAGCATCTAGACAGAGAAGAGATTCAAATCTTCACCAGAGTAAAGATTTCCAAATCAAACCTTCTGCCTCTGGCCTGTTTGGCTATTTGACAATGTCTCCAGCCAGACACAAAATGTCTTGACTCTTGCCCAGCCAGTAGTAAGGTGAAAGAGCAGGAAACTATAGAGAGGTTTAAGGAACATGCTGGGGAAAAGCAAAAATTGACAAGATTTACACAGAATATTATTTCGGCAGACACAGAGGAGCAGCCCAGTTCACTTAGCACAGAGGCAGCTGCTCCCAGCTCCCTGGGCTTCCATGTACAGCAGAAATTAGGAGCAGCTGAGCAAAATACCCCCTGTGGAGCCCTAAAGCAACCTCACTGCCATTTCTAGTGCGAGCCCTGCCTTTTCCATCCATTCCATGCATAGGTAATGCAATGAGCACCATCTGAACCAACACCAGGCTTTTAGGGACATGGGCAAAGCTGGGGCTTGCCATGCTCTGTTTGAGGGATTAGAAGTGGATATTCCTTGCAAGGGGGAAACACAAAGGGATGACATGGTGCAGAAGAGCCAGGCTGCTCACTTCTACAGCCCACGGTGACAGGGAGGTGATGGAGTGATTGCCGCCACTGGCAATGGCCAGACATGAACTCAGCATCTGTCCCAACATATCCCAAAGTGGCAGAAAGCAGCAAACCTGTATTTACACAGCTGTGGCTTGGTCCAATCAGGTGATAAGACCAGAGGTGTTTTACCATCTTAGGTAAAACCATCTGCCATCCTCAGCAGACCCTCTGCCTACCTCACCAGGGTAAAGAGTCAGGTTCTGGGTTTCTCTCAGTGGACAGCAGCTGCTGATTTCCTTCTAGATGGATCTCAAGAGCAGCCTTTAATTTTTAACTCCTTCAGGCTGTTTTTCAAAGTGGTTCCACCTTGCAAGGGAATTTCACTGAGACCAGAGGGTGAGGATGTCCTGGGTGACTTAGTAGGTTCTCAACACTCAGTAAGGCTGGGAGAAGGTCTGGGCTCCTGTATGACCTCCAAGAACTGTCCCTGCATTTTATCCAGACAATGTGGATTATTAAAGAAAAATGTATGTTGGACGTGTTCAAGCCAGTTTGTCCGATGCAAAGTGTTGTGCAAACAAAAGTAGAAATAAAATCATTTTGCAGTCTTGATTTGTCCCAACACAGTGAATAAAACCAGCCAACCAGTGCCATCTGAAAAGCCTCAGACATTTTATAGAGTCCTCTTTGCCATTCAGGGACAGAAAAAAAGAAAGCGGGGGGAGAGGGGGGCGGGGAAGGAGGAGGGAGGGAAGGGGAAGAAAAAGTCTTCTCTGCATCTGTTTAAGGAATATACTGAACAGTGCTTGATTTCACATTTGTGGGAGAATGATTATGGCCAAAGGTTTGCTATGTGGTTTTACAGAACAGAAAGATGTTCCGGGGCATTCTACAGCCACCATAAATGCTGTGTTCTGGTGTGGATAAACACTCAGTTTCTGAGAAGCTGATTCATTATTCCTCACTGGTAGTGTCATGACATATTTTTAATTGTGAACTTGTGGTGATAACAACTAAAAGTGCATCATCTTTTCCAGGAAGCTCATCTAATGCAGAGATCCATTTGATCTGATTTCTCTATCGACTTGTGCTGCATGCCAAAATAACAAGTCATGCCTTCATGTCACCACTAGAAATGAGCTTAGCCAGAGTTCATCTCCAGACAGAAAACATACCCAGAGTCTGGAGGGATTTGAAATCGCTAAATCATAGATCGGGAAATAGCTTCCAACAAGAGAAATCTGAAGAATTTGTTAGGATGGTAATAGAGGTTGGGGAAAAACAAAGAGCAAGAAATTGCAATAAAATTTTGGGGATCAATGAAAGCACTTTAAATGCAGTTCTGTTTTGATATTTTAAGTAATTAAAGGCTAATGAATGCGACAAGAAGAATTTATGCCAACATGCTAAAAACAGGAAGAAAGAGTGTGCTATTCCCAGAGACACACACGAGAGAATTTGGGCCACTGTGACAGCCCCCTGAGCATTGCTGCTGCTGCAGCACAAAACTGGCCCCCAGCCAGTGGCAGGGAAGCTGGGGGCTCCATCTCACTATCACAGCTTAGCCACTGTACCTTTCACCAAAGTGAAGCTGTAAACTCTACCTTAAGAAAGTATCTCAATCATTCATAGTGAAGAACCCTGAAAATTTTTGGACAGTTTGTTCACCTACAAGAATATCTTGAAGTATTTTACTGACAGCACTCTCCACAAGCCTTTTTTGGAGTGCCTAACTCCAAGGACAGGAGCAGATGGCAGTAACACTGTGACTTACTTGGCTAACGCGTTGCCACACATTGCATCCATGGCTTGGATGTCGTGTGCAATAGACCTCTTTTCCCCAAGATATTTACTTCAAGGCCTCATCCTCCTGACTCTCCTGGAGCCAGGCAGAATCCCCACGTCCCACTGCTCCGGTGTGTGTCGCAGGTTTGCCACTAGAGGACACTGAATCAACATGAGACCTTGCTGAGGGCTGAAATGGGGGTGCTGCTAGGAATGGGACGGGGGGGGCTCTGTGGGCAAACACCACTGCCTTCTCCCACTTATGAAAACTCTGGGAAAGCTGGAAACTGGATGGGGGTGGGTCTCAGATACATCAGTGGTGGTTTGCCACTTGAGGGCATGACTTTCTTGGAACATTTCCAACCCTTTGGGATTCTTTCATTTTGTATTTGGGGTGCATTTTTTATATCGCTGGGGAGGAAAACTGGGAAATCAATGTTATTTTGCATTGTGCAAAGCTCTATGTGTTTGTTTATGATGGGCTCTTTACTAGGGAGCCCATTCAAAAGGAATTGTGAAAGAAACCAAACAGGAAAGGGTGGAACAATAATCTCGATAAGAAGCATCACAGGCAGTACTCAAACACAATAGTCAGATTTACAGCCTGGAAGATGTGAGGGCTCTGCCCCAACCCAATGAAACTGTTGTTTTTCCAGGACTGTAAATCCGGAGATCAAAGGGTAAAGATCAAGCCTGCAGAAGATGCAGGAGAGAGGAGGCTGCAAAAGTTCTTTTAGTCTCCTGAGGCTGACATATGCATGATGTTCTGACTTGGCCTCCAAGAGAACAAAGTCTCATCCACTTACATAAGTAATTCTACACGATGAAGAAACTCTTTAATGGTAGGCAAAACCCCATAGCTGTCCATGCCTTCTCCCAGGAGGGTTTTCCTACCTCACCACAGCTGTTGGTCTGTGATGGGTATCATTCTACATGAGCGAGGAGTTGGATCCAGGGAAATTCCTAGGGGTGCCTGCCTGGAAGAGGCTGTGCCAATTGCCAGCACACCAACAAAGTGTATCCAATGCAGGGCTGGTTCCTGGTAGAGGCAGAACAGGCAGCACGCTCCCTGAGGAGAGCAGAATGGACCAGGGCCCCTTTGTCCCTGGCCTCTCTCAGGATAGCCAGTGTAGTTGCTGACGCTGAGGGAAAGTAAGTCAGGCAGGGGAGTTAACAGCTCTCTCAAGGAGCCAGGACTCTGCCATGAGAGACATTCATGTTTCTCCCTCTGCACTTCTCACAGACACCCATGCAAGGAGGATCTGCGTCTTTCCAAGGTCCCCCTCATGAAATCACCAAACTGCTATACCTTTCCCAGTAGCTCTCCCTTCCCAATGCAGGAAACTTAATTCTGCAAGGGATGGGTGCCATCAAGGGTGGCCTAAACCCAGCTCCAAGCAAAGCCTTGGCAAGGCTCCTAAGGAGAAGCCATCACCAAAATTAACTCACCATGGAAATGACACCAAGGCACCACCACCACTATCTCTGGGAAAGCAGAATAAAATTTCTCCATGAAAAGCATGGCACAGACCCTGTGCCAGTGGAAAGGGACAAGCATGTTTGCATGTAGGAGGGAACAGCCACTGCACTAGGGTGCAGCTATACTGGCAGTGCTGCCAATTGGAGAGAGGACTGGCACCTGTCACATGCCAGCATGGAAACCCATGCTAAGCTTGTGAGAGTATTCATAGCACTGTGGTGGGTACACAGTGTCTCAGAGCTGATGTTGGAAATACAGCATCCCTTATGACACTTCTCTTCATTTTTCTTCTTTGGGTGAATACATTAGGGCAGAGTCAATTTCTGTTCATCACCATTAAACACAGTATAGCAGCCTTTGCACCAAATTTTGCTACTGGCAAACATCTTCAGCTGCTAAATCCTGCAGTAGGGAACGGAAGGGCAACAGGAGCATGCAAACAGCATTGTTCTTCCCAGGCTGTTCTTCTCAGAGGCTACCCATAGTGTCTTTCATGATGGGTGAGAGTTGAGGTACAATGAGAAGTACAATGAGAACAGAAGAATGGACTGTTTTTTTTAATTGATTACAAATATTAACCTTTATTGAGTTACAGTATTTTTCATGCCACCGGACAACATGCTGTTACTCCAAAGCTGCAGGAGACGTTCCACCCAATTTCCCATTCCCAGCAGGCAGAACAAGCTCACAGAGGGGAAACAGGTCCAACTCAGAGAAGGGTTGCAAACCACCATCTCAGGAAAAATGCCAGTCAGGTTAGTAGAGGATCTTTGAAGGGAGAAGGAAGAAAGGAGGTTGACTTCACCAGTTACCTCCTAAGCCTTTGGCTTCTTTTTATAATTGTTCTATGTAGCAAATCTGGTTTCATTCTGAAACATCAAAGAAAACCATTCATAAAATTATGAGACATTCTTCCCTGTTCCTTTCATCCATACTCTTGCCAAGCTTATCCCCAGTCCATAGGCAGCCCATGACAAGCTAAAGTTGCATTTGTAAGGCACAGTCTACTTGATGAGAGAAAATAAGAATCCAGCTGTTTCAGTATCCAAATGGGTTTTAAGACAAGCAAGAGAGATTTATTTTTTCAGAGACAGAGAGAAAATATAAAAAATTAAGTACCTGGAAAACTTGCCCATGTCAAAATCTTCACAGCCACCAAGAGGCAAGAATACAGCTCTGCATCACAGCATGAGACAGGAGGGGCTGCACATCCTTGCCATGCACAGCCAAAATCAAGAGCCTGAAAGGACTCTAGATAAACCCCTATTGACATAACTCATACTGTTTTTCACCTCTCTGACCTCATCTCTTAGGATTATATCAAGATAGACTATCACTGAGTTATCCAAACTCTGCATTACTCAATTCTGTGTGGATGAAACCCCCACCTCACCTACCCCTCACCTCTGCTCTCTGGCCCTGACCTCCAGGGGAGCTCATCAAGGTGGAGTCTCTCACATATCTCCAATCCCACTCCAGAGACTCTAATGACAACATCCAGTGCTTGTTTAACTTCTGGGATTGCCAGAAAGAGCTATATTTAGGAAAAAGTCTGAAAAGTTGCCCCTTTGACTTGTGCTTTATGGAAGTTCCTGGCTCCTGTGAGTCTCCCTGTACCAAAGCTCACTATTAAGCTCTTGTTATTGCAGCTCATTTCAGTAACAGCAGTTGCCCAGCAAGCACTACATTCAAACTCCAAAAACCTTCTGGAATTCACATTAACATATAAAGGACATTTTGTTGTATCAAAACACTTCCACTTCTTTATTCTCTGATGTTATTCACATACATGAAATGGGGATAATTAGCAGCCAAAAATGTTTCACATCTTCTGAAAGGTAACAGTTGTATCAAGTGTGTCAAATGTCTTCCTAGCAGCATATGTGCACATATTTTTTAGTATGCATTTCTGTCTTATTTTTAAAAAATGGATTGAAAGTAAGACACCTGCTGGTATTCAACAGCTACCTAATTTCAATTACCACAAGCACATAATAGAAGAGCAAATACAGGCAATTTCAGATAGCTCTACCATTTGCCATCATATTCCATCTCTTGTTTAAAAGAGTACTAGCTGTTATAGACTATTTTGATGGAAAAAAAAAGTTAATTTTATGTTCTGATTTCCTTTTTTGTTGCAGAAGATAGAGATGTACAAGAATTCAAAGACTCACAAATTGAACAGTTTTACAACGCTGTAGCACAATTACAATCTCCATTCCATGCATATTCAGAAGCAACAAGCAGAAGATTTTGAGAGATATTCAGAAATATACAGTTTTGGGATGAGCTTTTGTAATCAAAACCATCAGCTTGAAATTTTGAGCATTATTCATTTACTGCTTGTCCCAGTATTCATGCTAATGAAAAGAGCTGTGAAAATTCCTGTCCCAGCTGATATATAATAAAGCTTTCAGACAGGAATATCAGCATATGGTATATGTTAAAGATAGTACAAAATACTCAAATTATTTTTTAATTAATTTTTGTGGAAGTATGTTGTGAAGAATAAACTTCAATTGTGGTGTTGGCTGCAAATAAATAATCCAACCTGTTAGGTACAAACTCCTTGCAGTGGACCACCTTTCTAACTGCGTTGCACCATCTGGAAATGCCACCGGGCTGGAGCATAATAGGCTCTTGCTGGTATTGCTTGTCATAGCTCCAAAAACAAAGAACCAGAGAGTAACTTGGAAGAGGTCAGGTTTAGGTGTTTAATACCTTCTCAAAGATTTATGTTTACAAAAGAAACATGGTGATGGTGGGATTATTATTATTATTACTACTACTACTACTACTACTACTACTACTGCCAATTCAGCTGCCAGCCATGGTTATTTTCACCCTTCTCAAATCATTTTGCATTTTTTTTCTGATAGATCAAGAACTCAAAGGTCACAGTTCTTCTGACACCCAAGGTAGCCACTTTCACCCAGAGTCAGGCTCAGATCTAGTGGTACATATTCAGAGGGTCCACAAATATATATTAACTTACAGCTGAGTTTGGGGTAGCTTTGAGAGTAAAAGACATGAGTTCAACTTATAAGAGCAGAGCATCCCTGGTCTGACATCTACAAACATCTGAGCAGACTGCACACCTCCTTATCTTGTGCTAAGCAATGAAATGCAATGTAATATGGTACAGGCTGTGTACATGCAGAATCCTGCTTTTACAGTCTCTTTCTTTGTTAAGGTAGGAGTGGAGGCAGAAAGCAGGATCTCCTGGTGCTGAATTCTCCAGACAATCCCACCAGGAGACAAGCCCCAGGTCCAGCACTGTTGTGGGATCAACAACAGCTGTCCAGGGATGCCCTCGACCAAAGAGAGCTGGTCTGGCTGCAGGAGAGCTGCAGCAGCAGTGAGGATCTGTGCTAGAGAAGGAGAGGACAGTGGTTCATTAGCTAACAAGCTAACAACAAATGGGCATAGAGGCAGCCCATGCTGGGACTGCTCACTGTATGGTTTGAAGCAAAGGTCTCTGCAGAAAAAGACGTCCAGAAGTAAATGGGTCTGGCTTGGAAATGATCCCAGGTACATCCAAGCCCAACACTGTGCCTCACTAGCCTCACTTCTTTTTAAAGTCTCTTCACATTGAATGCAATATTTGATTGAAGGTTTTTCAAACCCGTACATATATTTTCTCATTTAACAGCTATTACTTTTCTTTTTGTGGCATGGTTGTTTAAGAGGGTAATTTAAAAGTGTAGTTTTAAGGGACTCTAACTTTTCTGCTTACAGGTATCTGCTATTCTTCAGCTACTGTGAAATGCTATTTTTTACCATAAAAAACTTCTTTATCTTTATGTCAGTCCTTGTGGTGTGAGCAGGACTTCCATTCTTACATTAGCACTACAGCACAGCTACCAGGCATGACTACACTCAAGCATCTCTTCAAGATTTATTGCAGCCTCAACAGGGTTTTGGACTTGAAAGGGCTTAAGCCCTCTGCAACGAACAGAAATATAACTCAGGGGCAGGCAAAAGCACAGCTTTACAACTATAGACTGGCTATATTTTCCCCAAAGTTAGCAAAGCTAAGTTTTATAAGAAGTAGTAGGTGGGGTCAGCTGCAGATGCACATTGGGAGATCACAGTGTGTAGGTATGCAGCACCTCTCCAAACAAAACTGTTTCAAAGTACATCTGCAGGGAGAGAGACAATCTATCAAACAATACCTGGGCCTTAAGCCTAAAAAGACAAGATGGGCAATGAAATCTCTCAGGCCTTTTAAACTATTTTGAAAAATTACAGAATTAGCCAAGAAAAGCATTTTAAGCAGGATTTTTAACCATTTATTAAAGCGGCATAAACCTTTTGGATATAACTATCATCAAAATACAGGTCTGCCTGCAACTTTAAAGGTGATGGGGGTGGAAATTACTGTGGATTTTTTTACCAGAAAAACATTACAAATGCTACATAATATCAAAAAAATTAATGGCAAGTACAACAAACTTCTAGGGCACTGTTAAAGCTACTGTTAAGAATGGCAGGAAATAGAAATGGAGTTCTCAGCTCCTGGTTCACAACAACAGCAAGACATGATTGCCCTCTGCATCTGTCTCTGCAGCACTTTGCTGCTGCTCTTTGCTGGAAGTTGCCACCTCACAGTTCACAAGCTGGTCACAACCTGCTGCATAACCATATAGAGGGAAGGAGACAGGTGTTTTAATATTTTCTGTGTTGCTTATTAATGTTTTCACAAGCTAGGCATCTGGGAGACCATCCAAAGATGACCTTTGTTTCTCATCACCTTAAAGGCATAACTCTTTTTTTTACCCAATTCTCATGCCATCTAATTTGCACTGTTCACTTTAGTTTCTGCACTCCTGGAAAGGGCTCAGCATGCACACAAGCTTTCAGATGTCTCATCCCTCTCTCTTGGTAAACAACCAAGAACGTGCTACATTTAATCTTTCCATTTCACACCACCACAAGAGAAATCCTAGTACTACTTTCTTGGGTCACATGGATAATTTAGGAAAGCAGCACGTCTGGCTGTCTGAGAAAAATTCCACACAAATTCCATGCCTTCTTAAATGGTATATGGAAGTTTTCCATGCACCAAATACCATCATTGCACCTCTTCTTGTTGTTACACCAACAGGATGGTTGTGATTTTGAATACTTAAAGCACAGAAGAACTCGCAGAAATCTATGTTCTCTGAAGAAAACTCTCCTCTTCCACATGTTAACAAGTTAACAGCACTTCCAGAAGCACCACGATGAATTTGAGGAAGCCAGAAGCACATTTGGTGGTGCTGGTTACATGCAGTTTTGGAGTGAGGAGACACTCAGTTCTTCTGCCTTCAGTTGCTCAGTGGGAGAGCCAGGAGGAGTATTTGACACCCTCACTGAGTCAGCTCTCTTTTGGTGAAAGTCTTGGAGTCTTCATCTGCTTTGTCATATTCATGATGCTACATTGGTCTCCCTTTCAGCAATGGCCCTAAAACTTTCCAGTGGCCCTGTACAGCGTTTCACCCTGCCAGCCTCATGGCAAGGGAGCTCCTCACAGCCAAAAGCTCTAGGTTTATCAGCAGCTTTATAATAATTTACAAAATAGCACCACTTTTGAGACTCCTACCTAGGAGCGTGGAGTACCGCTGGCTTCCCTCACAACTGCACATCTTCAGAGCTAGTTCTGAGAAAGATGACAAGTTCTGCTCAAGGCTTTGCATCCTCTTCTGAAGTTCACCCTTCACCTGTCATTTCTGCATCCTCTTTTTCCTTTCCAACACTTGTTAGTGAACAATATTTGAATCATTGCTTTGTGTGCCATGAACTAAAATTTTACACTGGTCTCATACTCTAAAATACTTTTTTAGCCCTAAATTGTCCAATAGACATGCTACATTTATCTTCTATCATCAAGGCTTTTTTACCAAGATTATCCATTAAATAGTACTTGATGAAATAATTTCTGCCCTGTGTCATCAGGGCTCAGTTACCTGAAAACAGCACACATACAACATCATCACACGCTTGCACGGCCTTGGCTCAAACATGACTGTCACTGGAAAAGGCCTCTTTGTCAATGCTCTGACATTATACACGGCAGAATAAAAGGCACAGAATTCAGGACTCAGTGGATATTCTCAGTCAATCAAATAAACTATTCCAAAACATTTCATTTACTAGAGATGCACAGTCCTCTTATAAGCATATACTGTCCTAAGAGCAGATTCCAAGTCCATGTCACTGAGGCTGCCATAATACAGCCGATCTTCCCCAGGTCAATAAACACTGTAATTTCTTTGAGACATCTTCCATCCTAGGTAGGAAGTCTTCTGGCCTTTTTTCACTGGGCTCCGCAAAAGACAGCTGATTGACCAGCTCTCACCCAAACCACTGGATCACTGCATTCAAAAGGCATTTGTCTGTTTTTCATGAAGGAAAATAAACAAGTCATTGTCCACAGACAGTTTCAATGGCTATCAGAGATCACTAAGTAGCACTAATTTTGCTACAACAACAACTTCAGCTTCCCATATTTAACACAACACAAAGTTCTGATTTTTTTAATCACTACATATTTTTGCCACAATTCTTTTAAATCTGAAGTCTTGCCAGCCTGTGTCAAAGCCCTCGGAAGGACTTCTCTCCCTAAATTAAAATGTTCTGACTCAATGTCAAACATCACCTTCTAAATGTCATGAAGAGCTGAAGTCACACCAAAACATGATGAGATCTGCTTGTTGGTTTGGCTTTTATACCAGAAAGAACCTGGGAATAACGAAGCCTGGCAAGCCAATGATGAACAGTCAGAATGTACTCTAGTTATTATGTAGTATAATTGCAGCAATTATTAATTACCTGCCATTCTGCCATGCCAGAGAATTTCCTTTTCCTTTCCCTTCCCCTTGGAGCTTATTAATGACTTCTGACAATGAACCTTTCCTGTTTTGTCCTTGCTATGTGAGAGTCCCTTCATATCACAAATTTTTAATAAATCATATAAATGCTTTGGACAAAGGCTTCAGAGCATAAAAAACATCCAAAAAACATACTTCAATTTATAAATCCACAGAGACCAAAATTACAATTATAATACCCCTGCTGATCCTAACCCACAGGAATCCTCTTTCTCTCCTCAGCGCAGTGGGGAAACCTCTGTCTTACTTTGTGTGCCTCCATCTCTGCATTCCATGGGTACCAAGTTCTACAACTCACAGGAAAACAAGGCCAGCAGAGCAAGGGAGTCTCTCAGTGTTATGCAGGACTCATGCCCCTCATGCAGGCGAGATCAGGCAGACAGGTCTGTAGGATGCTGCCCCTCTGCACCTCTCACACCAGGTCCTCTACTCCTAGGCAGATAGATTTTGGGTAGTTGGAAAGATGGAGAAATGTCTACAGACATTGGCAAAAGTGTCTTTACCCCAAGAAGCTGTATCTAGAGTACACACACACACGTTTTACTCACACTCATGGAACTGACTTCTGAGATGAAGCCAATAAAGAAGGTAAACCCCAGCATTTTAAAATACACTAGTGTAGTCAACACAAGGAAACACACCATTTCCAAGCACGACTTTAAAAAAAATCATTCCATGTGATGAAGACATGCTAGGATGTGACTTTTTCTTATTTTCACCCACTCATACTCAAGAGTTTTGGCATAGCTAACAATAATAATAGCAGTAATGTGCATTACTTTCCTACCACCAAGTTTGCTATGCTTACCTAAACAAAAACAGACATGTTTTAAAATAAAACTCCAACACTATATTAAACAAATGAGTGCTCAAAATTAAATTTTTGGCAAGTACCACTGAGTTTTCCCATCCTGACGGATGTATCACTCTCCAACAGAAAAACTGAACACTTGCTTGAAAACATCCTGAAAGAAAACAAACAAGAAAAAAAAATAAAAGAAAAAAGGAAAAAAAAAAAAGCAAAAAAGCAAAACAAAACAAAACAAAACAAAACAAAAAAAAAACCCCAAAAAAAAAAAACCACACAAAAAAAACCAACCAACCAGAAAAAAACAAGGTATATACATAGAAATGGAGTCATGAAAGAAGAACACACATATTTTGTAGCCTATTAACAGTTCTATTCAGCATATTGTCTGACATAAATGCAAAGGGCAGCTTTAATGCGAGTAGCTGTTTCAGGAGGAAGCATCCTCCATCCAATCACTGCTTCGATCAAGCCTCAATGTGTTGTTGTGGGCACATTTTAAACATCTCTGATTTACCTGACATACTACTGATAGGAGAAAATTATGCACTCAGCCCTTTCCACACACAATTTCTCATTTATGAATTAAAGTGTTTATTTTAGAAAGAGTGAACTTTTTATTTTTAGCATTTTGATGGAGGAGAGCATTCAAAAGATTTCTTGCAGAGCCGTATGATGGGCCTTCCCATGCCACCAGCTGGTCCCCCTTCCCAGGGTATCAGGCCCTGGACAACACAGACTCATTATTTCAGTGTCTGAATTACAGACATGAAAATGTTTCTTCTGTCATTGAAATACACTAAAGTGGACAGATACAGTCTATGTCACCATAGCAATCACCACTTTAAAAACACCAAGACACTTGACACAATGCAGTTTGGGTTTTTTTCCATGTCACATTTTTACTAATTTTTAAGATTTGATTGGCACTATAGTCTTCAAAACTTGCCGACCTCAGGTATTCATTATGCAAATTGTTTTTTCCTACTGTAGTATAAGCAAGAGCTGCATTTGTCACCATGTCACTGTCATTAACAGCCTCCCTGAATTAAGGAAGGGCTCTTCAGGGCTGTGCAGTTATGAAAGATAAATTAGTGCCTGCCAGGTCAGGTTCAAGGAGTCCAGAGGCAGCACTTTATTCCCAGCCACGTGGCAGAGAGAAGCTTTTATGGAGTTTTTGTTTAAAGTGTTAGAGACTGCTTGTCTTTAGCCAGCCTCCTTAGTTGAGCCATGTAGTTTCTTTATATAAAGTTGAAAGGTTTTGAATAGTATTAGACACTTTGGCAGACATTTCAGCTCCTTTGCTCCATAACAACTGCCTTTTCTTCCATACACAATAGTAGGTCTCCCTCAAACTTGATTTATTTAACAGATACATAAAGGACACCTCTCTCCCTTCACCCACCCTCTTTCTTTAGGCTCATGAAACCTTGAAACAGTGCCACTACTTGTGATGAGCAACCAGCCCTGGCTGAAGTTTTATTTGCCATCACAGAGATAGACCATCCTCATGCCTTACATGGGGACCAACCTCATTGCAGCACAGCAGAGCTGTTGGTGAGCCCATGCAGGGACCGCAGCACCTCCAGTCCCTCCTTCAAAATCCTGCAGGAACCATGATTCATGTTCCCATGGCCTTTCTGGGTTCTCATACCAGCACTGTGTTTGTAGAAAAGGTCCAAGTAAGTAAAGGGCAAAGTCGTCTAATAAATGCATTTATCATGTTTCCAATTCCCTTTTTAATTCCTGTAATGAGGCAGCAGCCAACTCTGCCGTAGGTGGAAGCAGGGGATTTGGACATCTTTTTCCCAATTACACAGCAGAGTGCTCTGCAGCACCAAGGAAAAGCAGTACTAATGAAAGAAAAATATTAACTAATTCCATCTCTGGTAAGAATGTCATCATTCATGAGGAATACTAATTTTAGGCAGTTCCTAAACATTATTATTTGTTTCAGTTCTATTTTCCTGAACACTAATGGCGGAAAATGGAGGGAGAAGGGGAAGTTGGAATCAAGTTACTCTTGATTTTCCTTTTGGAGTCCTGCCCTCAGTGTGAGAGAAGTGGCTCAAAACAAGTGCCAAGGCTCTTGGGGAGATTTTGAAGGTTAAGGTGATGTGCTTGGCAGCTTCCTGCATGGAGGATGTATCCCCCAGGGTACCCCACATGCTGGCAATCCCTTCAATGGCAGATCTGCCACAACCAGGGAGGCAGTTTGCAGGGAAATGGGATCTATTTTCGGTTAGGTCCCTGCATTTGTTTTTATTTAGGGCAAATCTGGGAGGAAATTTCCAAAGGGGTCCTTCTAGAAAGCAGATTCAAGTGGCCCTTCCCTTAACTGGTTTGGGAAAATATTTCTTTGGAGAAAAGTGGAAAAACTTGTTTATTTAACAAATAAAATATTTACAAGCATAAAAAATGTACAATATTAAGCAATAAAACCTCTCACTGTTCTGAAGAGATGGCAAATTTAGAGAGTCCTTGCCATGGGGTGTAGCTTGGCTCACTCAGTCCCTGATCTGCATTGAAATGCCACGTCCCAGGCCCCAGTGAGCCACTGGTGTGAGCTCCTGGCGGTTCTTTGGGTTTTCAGTCCAGAGCAGGGCTGATCAGTTCCAAGGAAAAGAAAAGCCACAGTCTGGGGAACTTCTCTGATTCAGCCAGCTAAAAGATAATTAAAAGCAAAGGAGAGTTTTCTCTCTCTGTCTCTGCTACAGCCAACACAGTCAGTGAGAGAGAATGAGGGGGAGCAAGTACAGTTACTGATAACAAACTCACGCATCGTTTTCCCCCTTTCACTCTCAGAACAGGTTCACTTCTTTTCACTCTCTTAAAGGTGCAGAACTTAACATTCAGCATAAACAGAACAGACGACTGGGGATACAAGCATCACCTTAGGACAGTCCCTGAAATGCATAAGCTGCAATTTGGCATCTCACTGCAGGATTTAAGAGCATCCTCGGGTAAAAAGAGGAGAGGGATGTGATGAGAAGCAGCATTGTGCCTATTGAAATATATCACTAGTCATTTGGGTTGTTGTTGTTTTTCTTCATCTCCATGTTGGATTTTCATGTCAATGCACTAGCTGAAGAAACAGGCTTGGTCCTTGGAAGCAAGAGGTTGACTCCTAAAAACTGGACTGGGATCTGGGGGGCTCCTAACTGCCCAATCCTACTGCTGGCTGATGGAGGTAGACTGCAGCCACCTCCACCCAGGGAGCTCGCTCCCTGGCTTTACCAGACCATGCCTCATATTTGAGGCAAAGACCATCCTCTGCAACCTACTAAGGAAAAGCATAATAAGGAAAACTTAAGGGTGAATATTATCTTGGTAAAATGGCACCTCATGTTACCACTCTGACAGTGCACTCAGATGTGCCTGGGAAGGTTGGTCCCTGAGCCAAACAGGTAAGCACTGCGCTAGCACAGCTCCATCAGCAGCATGGCTAGGTGTGACCAGCCACACATAATTCACATGGGGATGAGAAATGGGGGAAGTCCAACTACTGCAGTAGTACTGTAGTACTACTGTTTGCAGTGCTAGTTGCAGCCAGGATGATCTTTTTGTAAGAGTTAGTGACTTGCGAGGTGGAGTCCATATGTGTCTCTGGACAGCAGCTGTAGGAGAGCCCACATAGGGCTGGGCATTGTCTCAGGGGGCTCCACCACACAAAAGGGTGCCCAGCCCCATTGGAGAGGTTCCCCATGGATGCAGTACATGCATCTGGGGTACAGGAGGCACAGAGTTCAAAGACTGGCCTAGGGAATACATCCAAACTCAAAGCCTTTTAAAAAAGCCTATGCCTATTGCAAGGCAGGAAAACATTATTGTGAAACCTCTCCTGCAGCCAAAACTTTCTTCCTCAAAAGAGAGCAAAGCAGGCCCCCATGCCCATCAATCCCTGGCAGATTAAAATATTCAGCTGGTACTGGGCAGATCACTTCTCCTGTGGCAGTGGACACAGAGCAGTGCTTCAGCCCCTGTGCAACCCCCAAGATTGCAGTGCCAAAAGGCCCTAGGCCCTGCAGATGTTGACAGTGCTTCTGCGGACATGTTCAGCTGCCCGTCATGAGCTGCCAATCAAAGCACTGCCTCGATGGCCAGGGGATGTGTCAATCACTCCTGCACCTGCATCCAAAATTCACTTTTGCATATTCATCCCTGCCTGTCCCAGCTCTCAGAGGCTTGGCTGTGCTGTGCACTGCTGTGCTGTGCTCACCACAGATGTTCTCTTCCAAGTGCCTCTCCTGGCGTATGAAACAACCACAAAGCCTGGGTTTTACTCAGCTACTTAGGCACTTGTCTCTCAATTAAAACACAGGTGAAGAACAGAGATGCACTCCAGCCTCTCACAAAACAACCCAGTACAGCGCCGCTCTCCTCACATGGTGGGAAACTTCTGCCTGAGGCTGTACCTTTCAGCTATAAGCATTTTTTTTTGATAGGTGAGGAGAAGCACACCACTCCTCTCACTGTTGCCCTTCAGTTTTGAACAAGTTTTGTAAAGGCAGTAGCCTTCTCATCCACCAAGGCTCTTGGGCACAGGGAAGATGATGTTTCTCCTCCTCAATCCTGCCCCTACAAATGGTTTATAGCCCAGTGATTTGGGACCAGCAGAAAGGAGATGGTTTGAGGATCCTCTCAGACAGAGAAGAGATCCAAATCCCTGCCTAATCCCCCACATGAAGGTGTCAAGGCATGGATCTACTGTATACTGATGGCAGTCAGTCATTTTATAATAAGACAAACCTCTTTTCACAAACACTCAATTCTCTTCCTGGAATAGGAAGACAGGCCAGGATGACTAGCCAACATGTTGGCCCCACTACTGGGGAGTTAAGTCTCCAGATTTGATGCTGAGCCACATGTACATGGTCTTGGCTGGGAGAAGCACCTTACAGCCTGTCACTTAGCCAGCATGGCATTGCTGGCTTGTGCTG
This sequence comes from Argya squamiceps, assembly GCA_037834095.1. Lineage (NCBI taxonomy): Eukaryota > Metazoa > Chordata > Aves > Passeriformes > Leiothrichidae > Argya > Argya squamiceps. The sequence continues at coordinate 30,441,189 of JBBMKD010000053.1, read as the reverse complement.
TGCCACCAAACTGAGAGGACCTCTAGGAAATTGCTTGTAAAAACTAAAGCAACTCCAGGCCAATGGATATTGTGGCAGTTTTCAATTAAATGTGCTTTCAGGTCGGGTTTAGTTGTCTTTGTGACTGTGGTCATTGTCTAGGATTATAGACTCCAAGTGCAGAAAGGTGAGAGCTGCCTTAACATGATGCTCTGCTTGGGCTTATGAGGCTTTCTATGCAATAAAATACAACCGTCCCAGCATGGTACCATGCTTAAGCAGCCCCAGCATGAAGCTGGCTCACAGCCAGCTAGTCCTTGGAGCAGCAACTGTCCCAGCTCCCTCCGTGGCTGCTTACCCCTCCACCAGTGGCACAGCAGCAACCCCTTACATTCTCTCCTGCCACTCAGCAGCTTCATGCAATGCTCAGGAGATTTACTCATCTCCAGTAATTTTCACACCCCACAGAAACATGATTCTGGAAGGGGAACAGACCAGAGCATATGGGCAGACACAGTAATTGATGTTTTCTCCTCTTTATTTCAGATAATTCCCAAAGATGTGTCTAAGTCCAGTGCTTGTAAAATGGTTATGCCATGACCCACATTGACCGGGCATACATGAGGTGAGTGTTTCAATCTAGGGAGGCTGAGCCTCACTGCAACCCCAGCTACTGCAAGCAGCCACCAGCTCACATCAGTCCCTCCCTTCCCTGTCCAAGCATGAGCAATTTCATTCCATGACAGCACAAGCTCCAAACACAAAACTCGCACTATAATTGGTCATTCTTTCTCCCATAACTGTGTTGGCATAGCCCTGTCTATTCTGCCATTGACAGAGGCAACCAGACTAGTACAGGAGGATCTACAGCAGTGAAAACAAGACAAAACTTCAAGGAGCAGATGAATGGCTACCACTTACCACTGGTCATGTTCTCATTTTTATTGGCTTGGCATGCTCTTTTATGTCATGTAAAGCTGAGTTAACTGAGGCATGAGGCTGCCTATATTATTCTGGCTGCTGTTGCAAGGGTACAAACCAAGAGAGCAACCTTCCTGGGGAAGAGCAGCAGTGTTGTCATGCTAGGAAACAAAATTATACTTCTGAACCACAAAAGTGCTTAGTTACTATTTCATTTCTCCAGAAGGTCAATCAGCTAACATAGTAGGCAGTGAAATCAACTCGCCAGCTGCTGAAACCAGTGTGACCCAACCACTGGGCAGCAGCACTTGAGCCTGCCTTATTAGACACCCTAGGTATCTGTGGTCTGTGAGCATCAAGGTTTTTACTTTGGCCAGGAAACTTAGCTGAACTGCACACCCAGCAGTTCCACCCCTCCACTGCCAGTTCAAATGCAGGTCTTGCCCTCAGCCTCAGTCCCTCAGCACCACCCACACTCATCGCTCTGCTTCCAATAGACCCAAGCAGCCAACACGTGGACCCAGCCTGCAGAGCCAGGGTGAAGGCAGCAAAGCTTTGCCAGGTGACTCTATAAAAAAAAGGATACATGTGCCTATGTAAATGTTCCCTCATAAACAGAGAGGTACGAGCAAGCCAGACCAGCTGCCACAGCAAACAAATACACTGAGAGCAGCTACTCTGCTCTCATTATGCTGACACAGTCAGAGCAACAAACTCCCCCGTGAACCAAGGACTTATCTAGAAAAGGTGTTTACAGGGATTAGAACTTCATTCCTGTTTCACAGGCAGACAATCTCTGACCTTGACTTCAGAGGCTTGGGAGGCTGAGCTGGGCCAAGTACAGGGTGGGAGGGTTTGGACTGTGACCCTCATGACAAAATCAATAGTGCTCACATGGCTAGTGCCACTGTGTAAACAAGTGGCTTGTGAATCGCAGGGACTGGTCTTCTAAAAAAAATCACAACAAGACATATAGACACCCTCCTCCAGCATGTCTTAAATAATTCTGAAAAGTTAATGTGTTTTAAAAGAGGAACAGAATTTGTAGATTTGTAAGTACCTGTTAAAAGAGTACTAAAAATCATATATAAATACATTAAATACATGAAGAAATATGACTGAGTCAAATGTATCAAGGAGATGCAAAGATTTTAACTCCTCCTCCTGCCGCTATATTTGTAGTTTGGGACTCTTTTGATTTTAAAAGCAGATAACTTTACAGGGAAACTAATTCAGGAAGGCAACTTCACTAAACACTGTTTGGGGACAATTTGTGCAAAGTGCTGACTAAAAGTACAACCAGAGACACACACAGGTGAATTACCTGGCAGTCTTCTTCACTCTGAGGTGGAAATCTGATCTGTCAGCAGTTATTTTTAGCAGTTGTGGGGCTGTGAAAGACTTGCTACAAAGTTTTTGTATGATTTCACTCACCAATACTTAATAATACCTGTATCAAACTTTGAGGTGATGCGAATTTCTGCAATTTGTGGAAATGAGGATCATAGGTATACAATTCCTACAAGTAGGAGTTGGTTGTTACCACAAAGCCAGAGGTCCCAATTAATGTGTTTTGTGTGAAAACAAGGAAGCAGCTGGCTTGGGTTTCATAAAAGTTACCACAACAAAGTTGCAATGGAAGGAGCAAGCAGAGACACACATCCAGGCTGAGCACCCTTTATCCAAATCACAGCACACACTCTTCCAAAGACAGGCCTGTCCAGAAACCAGATTTGGCAGCTGCTGTGTCAAGTGTCAAGAAAGGGATTGTGCACAAAACATAACCTAATCAGAGGCTGAAATAAGCTACACCATATACAAGAATTTATATCTGTTGCTGTCAATCTACCCGAAGGACAAAAATCAACTTGCAAAATTGCCTGTTAGACTAATATTAGGCTTTCCTGTCCCTCTTGTTTAGTAAGGGGTTCACATTCCCTAGGAGTCATGCAGGTGTGACTGCAGTGAGGAGGTGGCCCTCAATGGGCAGAGATTCACAGAATGGTGGCCCCCAGAATGGGCAGAGAAGCGAGTGAGCCTTCCTCATTGTGATGGCGGAGAAATTGTGCAGAACTGGGATGCCTGAACCAAAATCCTACCTTTTTCCCTTTTTCACCTAGTCAGCAGTGCCACTGGAGTGGAGTTGCCTTCCCAGACCAACTGGGGAATTTCATTACTGCAGAGATGTGCATTAGTGTACTACCCTTCCCTTTGAGCTTTGGGTACAAGGAGATGGACAGAAGCCAAAAGGATGGAAGAAGATGTGGTCACATCACAGCAGGTTTTAACTGGTGTTCCCAATGTCCAGATGCTGCAAGTGGGGACAGTACACACAGAATACTGTGTTATACCAAGATATAACCAGCTCTCCAAACATCTGTCACCCAATAGACCTTGCTTACAAGAAAGAACTTGACCCAATAGGACTTGACCCACTAGAATGTGCATGGACTTGCAGATGATGAGATTGGATTACAACTTCAACTAATATAAATATTAGTCAAGGAGTCCTTAAGAGATAAAAAAAAAAAAAAAAAAGCCCTAGGGATTGTTATATTTAATTATGCTTATTATCAGAAGTGGGGTACATCCAGAGCAAACTTGGGTACAAGGGCCACTAAAGAACACTGCTCTTTCTCATCTCTGCAACTTGAGTAATTGTTCTTTTTTCCCTGCTTAACTTTAGAAAGTCTCACTCTCATGGCCTAGAATTTCAGGTGGTTTCCTGGGAATACAGATAGAAGAATTGTCCTCATGGTATTAGCCCAAAGGTAATCTTTTTGTCTAGAAAACTCACCAGAAGGGATAATTTACATCAATCCTACAACGAACCTATGAATTCCTCTGCATGGAGAAGAAAATATATATCTGTCCTCTGTGGGGGAGAAAATAGACATGCACCCTTGAAAAGCCAAAGTCTTGATACCTTAGCAAATTGTAAGTTAAGATTGAACCCCCAATTATCTGTAGAGGTGTCTGGGCCACCCTGGTTAGGGGAGAGCCAAGGAGCATACCATTGGATCTCCCATCCACTCAGCTTACAATAGATAAAAAAAGTATCTCACTGGACTGGAACATAGCTCTCGGTCCCAGGAGGGTTTCACACTCATTCCCAGCCATGCACAGAGACACAGCTATGGAAGGATCTTTCCTGGAAAAGCACAGCTGAGGTTCAAAATGTCACCCAAAAAAATCCTGAATGCACTGACTGTTAGCACTGAGAACCTGATTCAAATCAACCCATTAAAAAAAAAATTAAAAAATAAAGATTCAGTTCTATCTAAACAGGGAGGCAGTGTCTGAGGATCTGGCCAGGTAGACGTCTGCAGGCAAAAAGACAGCAGGAAATGGTGCCTTAGAGAGCTTGTGAGCAACATCCAGGTTCCAGAGATCCATGAGCCTGTGCTTCCCTGGGGTGGCAGTGGGGGGATACAGAGAGTTCGTACTGCTTCATACTGAAGTATTAGTGTGGTAATGGCTTTTGAAAACATCGATTTGGCAAAATAATGGGGTTTTTTTCCTTTTTCACAGAAACCAGGATACTGGTCTTACAGCTTTCATGTTTTGGGTTTGGGTTTTTTTTTTTCCTTCAACAGCAGATTTTTTTTGTCCTTTAAAAAAAAATCAAAGAAAATAAACATTCCATAGTTTTGACTACAGGAAAAAAAAATCAGCTGACAGAAAAAAGCTGACATTTCAGCTGACATTCTCAAGATTTTCTCTAACACAACCTCCCCCCTCCTCTTTTCCACCACCTCTCCCACCAACAATGGAGACTACTAGCTGTGATTTGAACAGCTTGTGAAAATCACACAGGCTGTGGCAACAAACACATCCTGAGGTTTGCAACACTGCCTGCATGAGGCTGATGTGACCGAATCTAGTTTTCAGGAGACAGGATCACAGCTAGTCATGCAGCCTTGGAGGAATCGTAGTCCCAACCTGCTCTTGCCACTTCCCCAGGCAGGTTTGGTGGCAGTCTTCATGATGTCTCCTGGCTTCCTCCAGTGCATCCAGAAGCCTCTGGAAGAGTCCTGTCAAGCACAAGAGCCAGAGCATGACTTAATTCAGTATTATGTTGGGTGAATTAATTCCAGACCTGGTCTCTGCACTGCAGTGATGCCCCAGGTGCTTTTTTCTGGCAAAGGGGCAGATTCGTCATACAGCTTTACCTTGTTCACTTACAGAATAAAAGAGGAATTTTTCGGAACAGAGAAATGTGACTTGCCAAAAAGAAGGAAAATGAAGGCCTATCAAACTCCAGAGGGAAATTACATTAATAAATAACATTAATTACTTGCTTAAGTATTTTTCATGTCATAGTGTTTTTCCTCTAACTTAAGGTTAGCAAAATGAGACAGCTCATGGCTTTGGCTTGCAAATCTGTCGTTTAGCCATGTGACAGTTTTCTCCAGACTTTGGGGTATAGGAAATAATCTAACTTTTAAATAAATATTGATATTACACTGCAATGACATACATTAAGATGTCTTCCCCTAACTCAACACTAATCAGTCAGTGAAATAATATCTGATACCCTGATTCCATCTGAAAACTGTAATCATGTACCTCTACATTTATCCTTGTGTGTGAACATCCCTGTGCCAGCAGCTCCTCTCTGGGAAGCCCCTGGGACCACTCCACCTGCACCAGTTATTACCTGACATCTTCAAGGATTCCTCAAAATGCACGTGGCTGGCAGAGCAGCCAAGCCTTGGCAGTACTGAGGAAGAGCAAAGAACAAGGTGAAAGGACACAACAGATATTACTTCTTCCTGCTGCAGTGGGTCTTTCTAATCTATGGTTTCAACAAATGGAGACTGAGCAAATTATCTTTTGTTCTAAGAGTAAGACACTAAGATTTAAATCAGCTGTTAAGGGAACTTAGACCAGAGACACCCAGCCTTGTGCAAGCTGGAGAAGAGTGAGCAAGGACTGAAACCACGTCACCTGTCACAACAGGATATATTGCACCAGTCAGACCTAGAGGGAGATCAGATTTCCTGCTGAATCTGCACTTGTTCGTAATATCCTTCCACAAAGGCCCTGTCATGGCAGGAGCCCCAGCCTCCAAAAGCCCTTGCCCCAGGCTGGAACACAAACTGAGTTCCAAGAGGCAGCACAGCTCTTGATTTCTCACAGACACCCTCTGCAAAGCACTTTCTTGGGTGTCCCATTACAAAGAGAGTTGGTGGTAATCGTGTCTGTCTTCCCTGAATCTGCACAGTCAGGTGGCCCTGCTCTTCCTTGCACTACACACTGGAGGTCAGAGGCAGCCATGGCCATATATTAGTTGGGACTGTGAATGATTTTTGCTGGACAGTAACAAACAGGGAGTTCGGCATAATTATAGACACACCAGTCCCCCAGGTGTCATACATATTGCAATGGTTTGGGACTTGTAGTTTCCTTGCAACATAATGTTTAATTGTATCACATTAACATTCCTGTGCTGTAGTAAAATGTGCTAGTGTAGCAAGTTTTGACATGAGCTCTAGGTTTTGGCTGAGAACCACTCTACACTGTTAGTGCCATGGTGTGGCTGCTTGCAGTAACTACATTTCCTATATACCTTGCACTGAAAAAGGAATTCAAACACTTTTGTTTCAAAACAAAAACTTCCGAAATGCAGGCTGCAGCCTGGGACCTGGGAAATCCATGTTCCTGGTGGTACAAGGGAGCTCAGCTTTTTCCCTGCCTACCCCTAACCTCTGCCTGAGGTTAAAGTGTTAACATCAAAGAAATGGCTGTGGAAGAAGAAACAAGGGGGCATGGGAGACCTGGGAAATCTTTCTGATGAACTACACAGCTGTTGTGCTGATACTGAGTTTTCTTTTATTGTTTCTCCTGCTAGGTTAACATTTCTTAAGAAAATCATTTGTATAAAAAAACAAGAATGCCAAGTAAAAGCACCAAGGCAGTGCTATAGATGACTCTTCCTGTACAGGCACACAGCTCCACAGGGAAGCTCTGAAGCTCCTGGGGAATTCTGGTTGCTCTTGCAGAGGAGTATCAGCATCAGCAAGAGTAACTCATCTCTTCAGCACACGTTTGAAAAGGGATCCACTGGTGCAGGGAATGCTCTGCTTTTTTCTCCTTGGCTTTAGCGACATCTCACTGTTCGTTGTTGGAACAGTGGTTGGTGGTTGCCATAAGCTCATTTCTCTTGCTCAAACTGTGCAATGCAGCAAGCTGCCAGCCCAAGCCTGGCCAGCCATTCTAGAAAAGGCCACATCTGGAAGTGCTTTTCTGCAGCTTTGCAAGACTTTCTCTCCTTCAGGTATTCCTTACAAGGCACACTCTGAAACAGTAGGAATGGTGAAAGTATGACCAGGCTCTGCTCTAGCAGCACTGCAGCAGCAGTTTCTGCTGCACTTCCCCTTGCACCTAGCCCCTGAAGCCTGGCAAACCCTGTGGAGCTCAGCCCACAGCAGCTGATGGAGGAAGGAAGCCGTGGCCCACCACAATGAAGCACAGACCTAGACACAAGAGTGAGCTCCCCCCTGTTTAGCCCACCCATGCCTCATCCATGGTCAGACATTTGCTGGCACACCATTCACCAGAACCTGAGGTGGAAATAGAAGAGCTCCCTCTCAAAATCTGGGCAGCATCCAGCTTGAGGAAAAGACAAGTGTCACTGACCTTTTACAGCATTCGAAGAACGGAAGTCCCTCAGCTCCCTTCCACTTACTGGAGAAATTGCTCAAAACCTGCTCTCTTTCCAGTCTCTCCCAAGTGAAAAAAAAATAAAATTATTCTCTATGCAAGTGTATTTGTTCTGTGTGCTCCTTATTTTATATTTCAAATGCCAACTTTCGGTCATTGAATCCAGACACTCATGTTAACAATGAATGATTATATTTTCCATCTGAATGTTTTCCCACAAGCACAAGCATTAATGCAAAGTATTCTTTTTGCAAGTGGTAGTGTTGCAATGTATAGTAAGATGAAATATTCAGCTTGTGTAGATGAAACTGCTTTGCTGGAACCAGCAGAGCCACACCAGCTTACACCACAAGAGACCTTGGTCCACAGCTGTTTCTCCACCCCTGGGCAGCCAGGATGCTGTGTTTGAGCCAATAGGATTTATGACCATTTTAAATAGAAGCGACTTTCTCATGCGCATCGGTAAACTGCTGTGCTATTGGACTGCAGGGAGCTGAGTACTTTTCCACTCTTTTTAGCTATTGCTATCAGAAATCATGGGTTAGTCGATAACCACATTCCTCTGAGATGAGTTTGCCAGTGCACTGAAGGAGATCTGTTCACACTGGGAGGCATTGTTTCCCAGGCTATTCCAAACAATACAGAAAACACTGTGTTCTCATTTGAGTACTATGAAGGAAGAGCTCAGTGGAAGGGCTTTTAAAGCACTAGCATATGCAACTCTGTAAACTATATTCTTTAAATAAAGAAAAACCCTCTATGTCATGCAGAACTGAATCATGATTTGCTCATGGACTGCATCCAGCATCAGAAATATGGATGAGTTTTGGCTGTGCTTTCTAAGCAACAGAAATAAATACTTCACTCCCAGCAGAAGAGTGAAAAAGTATATTAATTTTAAAAATCAAACAGAGATTACACAAACACTTGAGTCCCCTTCTTTCTCAGTAGCAAAACATAATGAGAAATTTATTTAAATTGTGTAGGATCAACATATTTGGGATAAGACCTTGCCCTGACTTAACTCTTGCCTCAGACACCTTAATACTGAGTCAATACAGAGCAAGGAGATGTTAATCTGTCTATAGTGAAGTGAATCAGTTTTGCCAACCAGATCAGAGGTAGTATTTCAAGCACTAACTTGGTATTGATGCTTTAAATAGCAGCAGAGTGTATATGCCCCTACATAGCACTTGCTGTGAGGAGCTACTCAAATACACGTTGGTTTTCAGGTGGGTCTGCAAACCAACAATGTCCTGGTGAAAAATGGAGCTGGGCAGGCTCATCTGATTGTCATTCCAAGACAGACAGTAAGAAGAGGGTGGACTCTCCATTGTCCAAATTAGAAATGAATGGGGTACACTTACATGCTCAGTTATACCATTGTTCCAACAAGGGATCTCAGTCTTCAGATCTCTTTCCTACCATACAGCATCACTCAGAATATGTACTTGGTTTTGCCTTGCTTGTTCCAACCTCACAACTTACCCACAAAATCTAACAAATTTCTTTTAGCTTAAAAGTCAGCTGGATCAGGCCAGAAAATGAAGAGCAGGAATTTTTCCAGTAAGAGTTCAACACAGTCCAACAATGAAACAAGTTTTTGATGAAGCACAGCATAAAGCACATGTGAAGGATAACGATTTTTTATAGTGGAAGCTTGAACTATTTCACATGACTTGAATCCTTCAGAAACAGAACAATTTAAAATCCCAACTACATTTCTGTCCTCTTGTCCACTTCCCTTCCCCTCCCCCTTACATGCAGACAGCCCCAGAAAAGTCCATAAGAGGTGAATGGATAGATTGTCTTCACTGGACTGCAGTGGGCTTTGCTGCCTAGCATAACTTGGCCTATCATGTTCCTGTTATTCTTGCAGGAATCTGTGTTCGAAAGAGCAATTCCAAACTGAGATGTCTGCATCACAGTCTCTGCCAAGGAAAGTCTCCAGGATGGATCATGGCCAAACTTAATGCTGCAGCTTTAAAGAAGCAATTTTGGTTCAGGGAGTTTTGCTCTGTTTTGCTTTTAAATCTAGTATATTTTGCAATGAACTATTATATGCACCCATATATATACCACACCAAGAGGATGAAGAAGAGGGAAACAGTAGAAAAGAAAAAGAAACCTAGCAATAAAACAGCAGGTCTATTTTAACAGAGCTGAATGTCCCTTGCATATTTCTCCTTGTATGTGTTTTGCAACAGAACCAGGTCTGAGAACAGACTGGAGCATTAATAACAACCAATATGATGGCTGCTGGAGTCCAAATCACAAGTGGACACAGGCTGTAGCAGATACCGATCAGCAGTCACAACACCATTAATTTTCTTTCCAGACTCACAGTGCTGCTCTAGAGCTCAGGTAGGGAAAATAGTCTCACACTGTGTCATTTACAAGTGACAAGAAAAGCAGTTGGGGAGAGTGTGTCAGCAGTTATCCAGAGTAAGAAGCATTATAAGTTTTCAAACAGAGATTGTTGCTCTAAACCCCACAGAAACTTCAGTGGGGATTTGGTTGGGTCCTGTGCCAGAAATGAACATACATACTCAATAAATTCCTACAACATGACAGTCTAGTTTTTATGTAAAATGCTGTAAGTATTAAAAGAAAAAAAGTAAAGAAAGAAAAGAAAACCACAGAAGAGCTGAAGAGAAAGAAACCCACTGAAAGCCAAAAATGGTTTACATTTTTCTGTGAGGCTCATTCAAGGTGGAAAGAATAGAAATGTTGGAAAATGTTTAGAGAGATACTAGACTGATCAAAGCACTTGGCTAGGATAAGGAACTAAAGGATCTGAGTAATTACTTCTTGGAGAAGTGGCTGCTGGAGAGGAGATACAAAGATAAAAGAGAGCAACCAAGGAAAAAAGACCACTCTTGAACTGGGAGCCTGAAAGGGACGCAGTGCACTGCTTACAATCCATTCACATTACACTACTGGGCAAAATGAAATAAAGTTAACCAGCCCTCCTCAAAGCCAGTGCAGGGTCCTTGCAGTGCTGTTGGAGCTGCGATGAGGCAGCTGCTGACAGAAAGCCTGGTGCCTACAGGCTGGGCCACTTGCCCCACATCTGCACCCTACTTGGTGAGATGCTAAGTCCCTGACCCCACAGTGTGGGTTTTGGGAGATAAGTTCTTGCAAATCTGTCTGTGTGTTTCCTCTCTAGGCCTTCACTCCTCTCCACTGCCACAGATTGATGTCCAGGAGCAGAGCATACTGTGCACTGCAGTGTGCCAGCCAAAAACGTGGCGTCCTGACCCCAGTTGCAAAAGAGCTGATGCATGCCTGAGGGTGAAACATATTTTAATCCATTTTAGCTGCTTGTCAAGCAAACATGAGTCAGATCCCTAACATACCAACAGATATTAAATGGCAGCCAGAGTCTCCTAGCAAATAGGACTTCTGTGTCTCATCGGGGTTGAGCCAAGTAGAGCTGAGCAGTTGCCAAAAGTGCTAGTCCCTGCCTTGCCTCTTATACTGGCTCAATTATTCATGCAGACTGTAAATATGGGAAAGCTAGACCCCAATAAAATTGAAATCACTTAGGTTTTGTTGTTGTGGTTCTGATAGATTTCTGACCATTCAGCTCCTTGAAGATATCGAGTGGGAACACATAGCCAAGAGAAAGGCCACCCTGTCAGTGCAGTCTCATGATTGGTTTTCTGTTGGTTACCTAATTCAGCACGCAGAAGGGTTACAAATACAGCTGGCCACACAAACACATGCCAGCATAGAGAGACCAAGAAAATTGCAGGTGGGATAAGGGAATACGACCACAGCCTTCAGGGAAAAATGACACCAGACCACGGGACATACAGGGATCCCTAAGGTGACCTCAGTCAGTGGCTCAGAAGATGAGGATATTCAGGCATCTCCAGAAAGGGAGAAAAAAACCCAAAAAACATGTTTACTCCCGCTTACACTGGGAAACTATTCTCTACAATACTTCCCTTAGGAACCCAAGGGCAGCCAGTACTGCCAACAGTGCAGTACTTCACGTGTCAGTGGCCACTGAAATGGCAGGGGTGAACCAAGGTAAGAAAGCACAGGCTGAGCTGGAACTCAAGCTGATGAATTCGAGGTAGGGCCAGGGGAGCACAAACCCCTGCAGCACACAAGAGCAGTGTAAAATCACAGCAGATCATTTTCACACAATCTTATGATAGCCTTATCACAAGAGGTAGAGCAATACTGCAGTAAATACAAAGCTAACAAATTTTTCATATTGAAAGACATAGCAAATATTAATCTGAATCAACTTCTTTAGGTGATAAGGAACGCTATTCAGAGGATCAAAGTCTCTTCATTTCCTCTTTGCTGACAAATTCAGCTGGCACTTTGCAGTCACATAGGTGGCTTGACAATGATGAAGTGTTCATCCCAAGCTGACATAGATATGGAATAAGAAAAATATACAGGCAGTCAATGCACAATCTAGACTTATTTATAATGCAAACCAAGATCCTGTTTTCCTTCTTAATCTATACTAAAACTGTTGCTCAGACTAAGGAAGTCTAGCAACTAATGAATCTAAACCACAGGGGAGGGAAAAAGACTTTAAACAGAACTTGTATTTTGAAGTCTGAATGATATGATATCTCTAAAACACAAACAGCTTTTAATGCTTTTTTATTATTATTTTTAACTCTGCTTTGATTTATGTCCAGGAAAACATATTAGGCCCAAGTTTTGGGCCTTAAGAACTACAGGAGTCAGGACCAAGAAGCTGGAGCACCTCACCAACAGAGGCACAATTAATAGCCCAGACAGGTCTTGACAGCACCAAAGAGAGGGAGGGGGGAGGACATCTTTTAACCAGCAACCTCGGAGGAGGCATAGCTCATTAGCCATCAGCATTGCACTGACTAAACCACAAATGTGCATTCCCTGCACACCCACATGGGCTCTCAGAACTAACTCATGGCTGGGAGCTGGATTGCCATGAAACACAGGGTGGACAGGGAGGTATGGCATTGGGAGAGAAACCTCTCACCAAAGCACTGCCGCCCTCCCAGAGACATGGCTTCCTCTCTAACTTAAATCAGGCATTACTTTCTCATACCTTATCAGAGAAAAGACTCCTTAAGGACAAGGTAGCCAGAGAGCTCCCTCTCAGTCTTCCCTGATTGGGGCACACAGTGGTGACAGGTACCTGCAGGGAATTTCTTCCTGGGAAGAAGGGAAAAGGTTGTTTTCATGGAGTATATCCCACATCCCAGGCCAATTTTGCCAGTAAGTCATTAAATGGTTCTAGGGAGTCAGCTAGATTTGGAACCAATTTTTTAAAAGTGCAAATGTTTTTCTGTTACTAAAAGAGAAAAGTCAAATATTTTCATTCACCTGTAATGGTTTGGTAACTCTCCAGGAACTTCCCCCTCATTCTCAGATTGAAAATAAAAAACAGACCCAAAAGATAGCTTTTGCTGCAGTAAAGTATGTTCAGCATTTACTTTCCTAGCCCTCATTAACCCCAGCCCAGAAGGGTATTTTCTGATGCTCCCCTACATAAGGAGTCAAAAAACTCTCATGCATAGGAAAAGGAAAGGCATGCTGGGTTCCCCAAAATGTTGCATTCTAAGGAAAAAATACATTGTTTATTGAGCTGAAGGCAATATTTTTGTATTAAATTAGAATACTCTCACTCATCAACTTTCTGAAAGCATAATTTAGTTTTCAGTTTCTCCCTGCATCTTGCACCATTATACCTCTGGTTACCTATACAGATTCTACTCTTGTATGCTAGTAGATTTGGGGTCATTTCCTTTTTTTTAATGGTAGCTTGATATACTGCATCATATGGGGATGGAACTGCCTGGTACGTCCAGAGAATATGGAGGTGGAAAGGACTTACCAAACCCCTGCTTTTGGTCCTTTCTGCTTTGCAACTAACCACAGCACATGAATACAGACTGGACCTTGGCAACTGTCCATTCATTATTAACAAATTAACAGCTTTGTAATTCTTTCTTTCTTTCCATTTGTTCTGTGTGCAGACACACACATATGAGCCTAGGGACTCAGACTTTTTCATCTTGACAAATCCTTCCTCCTGCTCACCCCAGTTTTCAACAGCACAACAGGGGGCCAACCAGCAAAGCTTTCCAAGGCCTATCAAACAGCTCTACTTAACTCATTTCCAGTTCAGTCCAGATCTTCAGGAGGAAATACAAAACAGCCATGGAAAACAACATCTTTCTTCCGCAAGGCCTCTAGGCCACTATTGTCAAGCAAATATGTGCCCCAAATGTGGGCATTCACAACCATCTGTGCATAGCCTGGCTGCTACAGAGGGCATGGCTTCATTCTGGAAAGGTTTCCGTGTCAAGGGCAGACTCCATCCCAAAAATGCCAGAGTTGCAACCACTTTTCTTGTCACAGAAGCAGCACTGAGTGGCCAATATGAGACCAAGAGGCAGCCGCGCAGCACTGCACCCTCCCTCGGGTCACTGTCCCGGCTCTTCCTGCTGCATCCCTGCTGGCGTGGCTTCAGAGGCTTTTGTGCGGAGCAGACAGGGCTGCTGAGGCTCCCCCTGCGTGGCCATCTGAGGGAAGGGATTGTTTGATTTATGAGATGGGAGGAAAAAATAAAGCTCCCTCGTCGTTTGTCATTTGGGATGAGGAGGAAGAAGAGAGTCCTCTTATTTTTGGTAACTAAAGAGTGTTCACTGCACATTGCTTTCAAAGGGAGGAAAGGAAGTGTGGAGGCTGGGTGCTCAAAGAGCTATGCTTCAGGCAGAGCCCACTCCCAGAGCTGGGTGACCCTCAGCCAAGCAGTCCAGCAGAATGTGGCAGCTGGTGCAGGGGATCCACATCCCATTGTAACCTGAGAGCATTGGGCAAAGGCACCTCGGTGGCAGGGGAGGCCCTGCCTCCTCCATCTTGTGGATCACCCTTTTCTTTCTGTGGTGTCTTGTGCAAGTCAATGAGGTGCTTTGTTTGATGGGAAAAGCAAAATGTTTGCTTGACCCAAAATAAACTTCAAGGTTTTAAATTCACCAATAAGGCATGACAAAAAATGGGGTTGTGAGTTAATGCCTCCAATTTATTTTCACATTTATGTGTTGACAGCCAATCAAAAAAATAATCATACACACAATAAAGTTCTGTCTCCCACTTGTTTTTCTCATGAATGAGATTGCATATTTCTAGTTACTGGTCCTGGGAACTTTTTCAAGATTTTATTTTAAAATTAAATGGAAATGCTTGGGAGAAGAATTAAGGTTATACTAAGCATGGAGAAGTTGTACTTAGCAACTCTGTCCCTTTGAGAAGACTCAATACTTATTTATTTATTTATTTATTTATTTATCTGCTACATTTAGCTGGACAGACTCCATATTCTATTACAGTACAGAAGTGATATATTTCATCCTCTAATAATACTTCCCAGTTATTTATTCCAATCCAATGTGTTTGTTTAAAGCCAAACATGGAATCATAGAATCATTATTTAGAGCTCATTTCCTCAAGAATCAATGTCATTTTATTCCAATTTTCTATAAGAGAAAATACTATATTAAAAGGCAAACTTGTAGATACAATGGAAAATTAATTCCATTCAGATGATGCAATTAACCCCCAGTATAAATAATCTGTGGTGTATATTGTAATATGATAATGTGAAAGTCCAAAAGAACTCATTCCCAGACCACATCAGAAAATCTACTGAGTCAACAACTGCAGCAGACAATAACAGGATGAGTTAAAGGAACAGAGCATTAAAGCAGGTTAGTTCAAACTGCACAGCATTTAAAATGTCCCTGACAAGATTTAATATGACGATTCACACTCAAGCACTACATGAATTCACTCAGAAAAGATTTAGTAAATAAGATCTGAGTGTGAAAAGACAACTAGTTCAACTTGCTATGTCAAATTACTGCACATGGAAGATTGTTCCTGTCTCTGTTTTGCATTATCACCATCAGTTTTTGAATAATTTAAGAGGAATATTATTTGCTCAACCTATTTGCTTAGGAATTTGTTTAGCTTATTATAAGCAATCACATCTGAAGCTCACTTTCTTGACTAAAGATTCTCAGCACACACAGGATATGGCTAAGTAACATATGTAAGGAACTGAAATTATTGTGGCAATATACATGTTGTTCCAACTGTTCTCTCTGATAAAAAAAACCCCACAGCATTTCAGTAGAATATAAGTGACTTCACTATATAAAAAAAGAGTGCAAGAATCATATGGTAACAATTACCAGAAGTGCATAGTTCCCTTTTTCTTGACAAGAGCCACATGGCTTTTTTTTTAATCTATCACATATATGATGTAACAATATATCAATGCAAATCAAACAAATGCAAAACAGCTTTCCAGCTGAGACTCCAGACACACTGAGCTCCAACTGCAGGGTCCTAGTCCCAGCTCAGCCCTCAATACTCACATTTTTTTCTAGATGTGATATTAAAAATGTGTGGTTTAAATCACTAGTGAAAGTAGAGAAACCGCCACAACACTTATCATGAATTCCAACACAACAGCAAAACTGAACATAGGAAAAATTGATCTCCCTCCAAAAGCCTCCCAGAGCAATCACCTCAGGAAGGAGTTACTTATTGGTCCTCAGCAAATACAGGGGCTACCCTCTTCCAAAGCAACACCTTCACCGTGCAGCTTGGTTTAAAATCAACCTGCCACTTCATCCACAACTTGAGGCTACAGCATGGAAACAAAACTAAGTTCAGCAGAAGACCCAGATATTAAGCAAGGATATGGTAGCACTACATGAAAAAAGCAGCTCAGACGAAATGGCTACAGTTCAGACCTGCTACTTTCCCAGGTGCTGTGCAATTAAAATTCAGTGTGGTAGTGTTTTAGAAGCTCATTATTTCAACATTCTTGGTTTCTTTTTGAGACATACAATATCTAAATGCTGTAAGTATCATGGTCCCATGACACAACACATTCTTCTGGTGTGAGTTCATGAGGCTGGATCAAAACCACTCCAGAGAGGATGCTGGTGGGTTAACTATGAGCCACAAGTCACACTGGACATCTGGACGCTTCAAAACTTTGTATATCTCAACAGGGAACATGGTGTCTGGGATTCCCAGCTGTAGATTCCCTTTTGACCAAGATCAGGCACTCTGCTCCACTGCTACTTGATCACACAGCAATTCAGCATCAGTTAATCAAAGAAAATGCCTGTCTGCTTTGCAGACCATTTGCTATTTCTGGCATACCCTGGATTTGTTTTACCTTTTGGGACCTTATTTTCTGGGCGCACAGCTGAACTCTGGGATGTTGCCCAACTCAACCACTCCCTGCTCCACTGTCACCCTGCAGACCAGACACCAGGTTTGGCCCATTTTGACTACCAGTCTTGTCCCAGTTTTTGCCTACCAGGAGGCTTCACAATACTCCTCACAGCAGAACCTGCTGCTCCAGACACCACCTCTGGCCCTGCCTCCTCTGCCCCCACCAGCATCCTCTCTACACCGGCCGCACCCTGCTGTATGCCATCTGTTGCCAAGGGTGAAGACTTCCAACTATGCCAAGTGCCCTCTGTGACTACATAGGCACTGACCAGGGCACATTCAGGCTCTTGTTGCCCTGCTCAGAATGAAAGTGGAAAGGAGCTGGATGAGATGTCTACTCTGAGGAAGTTCGGAATACCTTCAAGAAGCTGTTACATTGGGCCACGTCTGGCTCTTTTAGGAAGGAACTAAAAAAAGTGCAATACGGCTCATTGCCCACAGCATACAGGCAACCAAGCATCTTCCATGGGCCTGTGCAAGCCAGGACATTTTGTGGCTCATGTCAGCCAGTGATGGTTGTCATATTAGCTTCCTGTCTTGTCAGTGGCCATTCAAAATGCCATTGCAGGCTGTATCTGTCTGACTCAAGCCTGTACCACCAGTTCTATTGCATTGCACAGAACCAATTTAATAATCCAGATTAACCCTAATTAATAGGGGAAGCTGTAGCATCATTATAAGAAGTGAGAGGTATTCTTTGTGTTGGAGGTTTAGATTTTGCAGGATACACAGATCTTAATTTCATAGCTGTACATTAAAGTCAAACTAGCAAAGGGATTGAATTAATCTAGCTTCTACTTCAATGACCAGAAAAAATGTTCCCATCATTGTCCCATCCATTCACTTAATTTCATAAATCACATATAAGTAACATGAATATTTATAAATCCAGAAAAAATAATCAAATCTTTCTCATTCTGTTAAGTCTACAAAGTTTAGAAGTGGCAGGAAAGTGATCTAATTTAAAACTATCGTTTGGGTCAGCGTATCTATTTACAGTGTTCAATTACATGATCATATCATTTTGCACAGTCTTCTTTATATTGGCAAGCTATAAAAGAGCTTCTTCAAATGGAACCATTGTTCTGCTGCATGCTCTAAGAATAGCATAGACTATATATGCGGCCTCAGGACCAGGACTGTGCAGAGGACTTGCCTTGATAAATTCAGAAGTTTCCTATTGCATCAAAGTTCCTTCCTCCTTTCTCTTCCCAGTCTCTCTTGCTCAAATATACCAGACTCTATTTGGGCCAAGCAGCTCCCCCCTCCCTGTTCCCCAGTAGGAACTGCTGTGAGGTACTGATCTTCTGCATTTTCTTTCCTAGGACAAACAACTGCATTTTATTATTTACAAATCTGAAAGACTGCTCCCTTTTTTAGCCATTTTTAGCCTAGTGTGTCAAACAATAACAGTGTTAGGTGTTATTTGCGGGTCAGTATTTTTACCTGCTAGCTAAGACATGCAGACAGAAAACTTCTAGGGGACTCTGTCAAGCTCTGGATCTCTTTTCACTTTGCCAATGGGTGATGGTTTATCCACAGCAGAGCAGTGGCACGTCAGTCCCAACTCTATTATCATAAAATCATTGGGAAGTCTACTAGAAAACTCAGGAATTTTTGTATTTTCTCACAGTAGTAAAAATATTGTGGGCAGTAGAATAAAGATCTTTAAAGCAGATATACAGTTTTGTTTTGTTTTTAGCTAGTGAGAGGATAGAAGAAAGAAAAAAACCAGTTCTTTATTTTCTGGCTGGTTAAAGAAACCCTAAGAACATCAATGTTGGTGATGTTTGATAAGGCATATATAGAGGTTAGTAACAAAAATTCAAACATGAACTGACAGAAAAAAAATCTTAGGTTTAAACCAAGAAGATAACAGAGGAAAAAATAAGTTATGAAAAGAGCAGCAACTCCTTTTTGCTTCAGAGATTTTCAATACCTACCAAATCAGGGTCTCAGTGAAGAGAAAAGCATAGCTTATCCAGCTCAGACTTCAGTAAGTCCCAAGGGCATTTTGACCTTCAGACAGGAGTTGCTTCAGCAAGTCTGCTTTGCTCTCTGCCTGCAAAAGTGCTGAAACGGTGAGCAAAGCAACTGTGGGATAAAGACCACCTGTGAGAAGTTTTGGTGTCTGTAAGTGTTTACTCGTGCTTCTCAAAAGCCTCTTAAAGAAGTAAAATGTAAGAGGGAGGGCACTTCAATTCCCAGATATCACTGAAGGCAACATAAGATGAGCACTTCTTGCCAAGATCCAAAATATCTGACAGACCCCTGGGAAATCAGCTCAGGGAGTCACCAAGAGATTAGATTTCATTACAGCAAATGACCAGAAGTTATGTAAGAATATTTTTTCAGATTTGAAGATGTGCCCAAAACTATTCAGGCTGCTTCCATGCAATTTCTTCTAATCTAACTCACTCTACATCCCAAACATGCAGACCAAGAATACAGCAATCTGGCAGAAGCTGCTCATGAGAGGGAAGAGGACCCAGCTGCTCTTCATCATATTATACACTACTATCCCACTCTCTCTTGGCATACACCTCAGATTGTGGCAAATGACATGGGCAAATGTTTGAGGGACTAACACTCATTTTATTTCAGTTTTAAAAATTCTGTCCACATGCTCACTGAAGAAATCCCTCCCAGAAAAGTTTCATGTAAGCTGATAGAGATTTTTTTTTTTAAGTCATGTTAGTTTTGGCTTGTCTCAGTCCCTCTGGAATTATTTTGGCCAGAACGCTCAGTTTCTGAGAATCTCACAGATAGTATTGCAAAAGGGAGATTTCTTCTTCACTCTGATGTACTGTGGAGACATTTTATAACATCTTTAAAGAACCTGAACTCTCTGGAATATTAAACATATAGAGATAGATGTTCCCTTCAAGTACTGTCAAGTTGTGTGAAATCTTTACACTGGATCAAAGAGGACCTTCTGAATAAATAAATGGAGCGAACTTGTCTCACAGAGCAAATAATAACTAGAGAACTTATCACTTTACCTGGGCATTCCCCTTTCACATGCTTGAAAATTCTTCATTGATGAATAATATTAGATCATTATTTAAACAAGAGTGCTGTCTCTGTCCTCAAACAGTGCTGGTGTTCTGCATAGCAGACAGTGCAAAGAAACATGGTCCAAGAATATCTAAGAAAATGGAAAGAAAAAGGTCAAAGAAAAGAGTACTGAAGGTACCGTTTCAACTGAGGTCTCTGAAGCAAAGGAAGAAATGTCCCACAAATGTGAAGAAGTAAAAGCTGGTCTTCAGGAAGGAGGTCACCCTGGTCACTGAAGGACTCAGGTTACTTTTCTGAGAAGTCTATTTTGGGTTTACTATTAGCAGCACCCTGGATCATTTAGCCTCTCCACTGACTTCTGCCAGGTTTTAATTACCGTTGCTGCACTAGGCTGTATGCAAAATATAACATGCAAACATTTTATCTGGAAAAGCTGAAAAATAGGTGAGTAACATCTGTTTGAGCAGAAGGAAGACTCAATTTGCTGAGAGCTGTGAGTCAAATCTGTGACAGAATCAAGCTTAGAAGACAGGCATTCATCATGTCTAAGGACGAAGGTTTGGGATGGTGGCTCCTTGCTGAATTAGGAGAAAGAAGAGATGGACAACAAAATCTTTCTATTAAAACTAAGTGTAATGTCTGATTTGATTATCCAACTACAAAATCATCACCAATGCAAAGTGAATCAAGCATTGGCACACTGAAAGATAATGAGCAATAAACAGTGATGTGAGACATGATTACGCTAAGTCATCTGGATAATATGATAGATATCATAATTCATTATCATCCCACAAAAAAGCTGCAAAGCTGACTTCATTAATTACACCTGTAATGTCATCAGTCTCTTAAGTAGACACTGCTAGTAAAAGGAAGTTTCCACTCACTTTGAGCACATGCCATCCTCCAGATACTTGTACACTGAAATGGCCCAACTCTGCTCCCACAAGCGCCCCAAATAAATCCAGGAGGGGTCCATTTGTAATCTTAACGACTCTAACCTGTTTAACTGTAGCTTAAGTAACTCTTTCACATGGGTGGATGGACAACAAAGCATCTGCATTTTCTTCACAAAAAGAGCCAATTTTATATCCTCAAATAGCAGAGACAATTTTGTTTGATAGAGTACTTTATGAAAATGATTTATTATTTTATAAACAAGAAATCAAATGTCATTAATAAAAAAACCCTAATACTAAGAACAAGGCTGATTTTTAAACAAAGATAGGTGAAGAGAAAAAAAATCCATTTGATGGATAAAACCTTTATAGGAAAGGCTAAAAACAGCCAGCATTTAAATCACAAAAAAAAAAGGGTTCAGAGGAGGCCTGAGAACTCTTTGTGCTACAAGGACTGACTGTACAGCATTTATGACAGATATTTCTCAGACTTGTTTTTAAAAGCTTCACCATCTTCAGGCAATCACTTTCCCCATTTTACTCACCTTTCCTGAGAATATATTTCCTACTATATTTTTCCACTGAACCTTCCTGCCATCTTTTTTAAATGTAACCCCATTATTTCCCATCCTAGCAACAGTGGATGTCTAACAATACCACACTGCCTTTTGTTCTGCAGTAACTTTTTACTTAGTTGAAGATTATAAACACATTTTCCTTCACTCCTCAGAGAAAAGTGAACAGCTTTGCTTTTTCTATCCTTCCTCATATTTAAGTATACCTCTGGTCATTTTCATGGCAGATGAAACTGTGATCTCCATCTGATCTCTGTATTTCTTAAAACGTTTAACAATGAGCACACTGCTCCAGAAGATGGTTCAAAGGAAGGATCATCTCACCTCTGATGCACACCCTCATTGGCCCAGCTCCCAAGACAATGCTGCTTTTCCCCCAGAAGCTGGGCACAGATTCTTACTAGGGATCTTACCTTTTAATTCACCCAACAAGAGAGCCTTCCCCTTGGAAAATACCAATTCTACCACTTCTAGCAGCTGATCACTGCTTCCAAGAAGGGATTAATAGTTGTGGCCATACTGCACTACAACAGTAGCAGAGAGATTTGAAGGCTTTACTAGTGCAGTAGCTCATTCACAAAATCATTTACTCCTCACATGCTATCAGTATAGGAGACATATAGGCATTGATCAGGAAATTTTCATGTGCTGGAATTAGTGGGGTTATAAACACATTTCCTTCTCTAGGTTTTGTCCGTGCAGTTTTCCCTTTTTTGCACTCATTTTGGCTGCCCAGTTAAAAAGGAAAATTATCACTAATATGCATGTACAGAATAAGAAGGAATCATGTCACTGAAATTATTACCATACACACACATAAAAAAAAAAAATAGTGAAGAAAAAATAAAAGGAAAAAAGGCCTTTCATATACAAGTCTAATTGAGAAACCCTCCCCGTAGTTGTGAAGGAACAGCACTTAGTGTATCACCTGGCTGCAGAGACAATTCTTTTATGCACGTTTTCACATTAAAAAATTAGTTAATGGTGCTTTACTACATCTCTCTACAAGTAGTTGAGTTGCATTTCTGCTTTTGTTACAACAAAGGGAACAGTTCAGAAATATTTTCCATATTAGACCTCTAGTGAAACCAGAAGAACTGCTGCTACAACTGTGCAAATCAGTAAATCTTTTCAGTCTTCAGGCAGACAAAAGCTCCAAGGAAGCATTCTCAAAGCGACAGTAAGGTCTGGGACTCTGCTACACCTGTTCTCTCAGCCATAACAAAAAGGTAAAGTCACCACATAACATCTGAGAACAAAAAGCAAATGCATGTCACTGGCAGCATTCGACCATTCTTTCGTCTAACAATCATCTGTTAAAATGCTTAACCACTGTCACAGAGTTCTTCTTTAGAGCTCTTTGCAGATATTAACAATGGTGGTTGAGACGGTGATAAGAAAGAGCCAGAAAGCAAATGTGCTGAAGTGAGGAGAGCTCCCTCTCAGAAGCCTTTCATTGTCATATGATGCTTTCTTGTGAAGCAATCACCTCTGATTTGTTGAATCAATGTCTTAATCATGTACTTGGCACCAAGAAAAGAAACTACCAGCAATATTAACAGGGTTATCCAGGATCGGGGGTGAAAGTCCCTATTGTTTAAAGCAAGGGTTAGACAGTATTACCACATGATCCCCTCACTCAGACTCTTTGAAGTGTTATGAAAACATTTTTAAAGCAATATTTGCCACAGGGTAGTCACTCATATCTGTCTTACCCCTCCTCTTTCCATCTGTGAGCACCTCATTACCAGTGGATAATACAGATGCTGTAATACCACTTTCCCTTGGGAACAAAATAATAATCATCTGTGTCATTCGAGAAGGATCCTGCTTGGGCCTCGATGTGCAGGAATGCACAGTTATAAAGCATGCCTGACAAAAACATTTGATTTTGTTCTGTTCTGAGTTCAAGAAATACAGGTACAGTGTGTGATCATTTGTTTCTAGTTAGGGGTTTTGGATACTCTTTTGTTTGCAAAAAGAGCAAAAGCATCTGTCTATTGAGACTGAAAATAAACTAAAAATTTCAGTAAATGTTACAAAAATACTGTTGTTACCAATGTATTTCTATTTGTCCATTGCCTACGATAAGTATTACTTTCATTAGTTTCATGATTCAGCTCTGTATTTTCTTCTTAGAATGTTACAAGGACTCGTGGTGTAATAGGTTTTATCAGAAAATGGCCTGCTCAAACCAACTTGAGAATTCAAGGGTAGGGTGAAAAGAGAACACAAGGAAAGGCTGTAAATGTCAGCAAATGGAATGAAATCTTTGTACTTAATGTACTCGTCTGTATTTTAAGGGAATTTCTCAAAGAATTCTTTCAGTTTTTGTCTTGGCAGATGATACCATTAGTGGAAAGGAGGAAGTAAAATATGGCTGAGATCTGCAGAGGCAAATAATGAGTCCCAAACCTGTTTAGGGAACTCTTGTTCTGTTTCCTTTGCCTGGAGCACAACAGTCCCTCAAACCCCCCAAAAGTAGACCCTTGTGTATACCACTTTTCAATAGCGAAACACTTAAGTTCAATTCTCTCCACTCTCCCAAGTTATTACTGAAGCCTCCATCAAGACTATTTGGACAGAAGAATAACACCTTTGCAGAAGCCCAGCCTCAGGGCATCTTGCAGTTACAGGCTCTATAGCCATGCTGCAAACTACCCATCAGCAACACAAAACATTACCCAATTCCAGCCACAACAGAGCACCTCCATTACTCAACATCTGCTTTTTAAGGAAGGCATTCTCTGCTCCAAAATCTTACAATTGCTATGCTTTTGTTTTGCTTTGCTTTTGAGGTCAGTGAACTTCAGAGAAATGTAAAGGATCCTCCAAATACTAACACAACCTAAGCTTACGTTCAAAATTATGGTCTTCTTGCGCAAGAAAAGGGGATGTTTCATGCAGTTCCCTGTCTCAGCTGCATTTCCCAAAACTCAGGCAAAACAGCCTTCAAAAGGCAGTGTCCAGCATGTCCAAACCCTGACTCCAGACAAGAGAATGAAGGTC
Source organism: Argya squamiceps (assembly GCA_037834095.1). Classification (NCBI taxonomy): domain Eukaryota; kingdom Metazoa; phylum Chordata; class Aves; order Passeriformes; family Leiothrichidae; genus Argya; species Argya squamiceps. The sequence continues at coordinate 30,416,846 of JBBMKD010000053.1, read as the reverse complement.
ACCCCCCTGAGCCAAGTGATGGAGGATAATGGCAGAGTGGAACAAGCTGAACTAAAGCTATTTTTAAACTTTATCATCAAGGGAATTAAGTCACTGCACTTAATGCTAGCTGTTGTCAAGATTAACTATAGTATCGTGGGAAAAAAAGGGCTAAAGTCACATAATAATTACATGCACTTTGATGTTTATTAAGAACAGCTACTCTTGTAAAATTATAATGCTGTATTCATAGATTAGAGCTCAAGTTCCATCAACACTGTTGTAACATTTACTGAGATTAGTCATTTTGTTGATGAAACACACAATTGGAATATGCTTTTTTAAAACACTTTACCTACAGACCTTTTAACTTACGAGTGTATGACTGAGCTGATCTCATACATTGGTATTAAATCTATCCACAACAATGACCCTCAATTTTTGTACCAGGGTACATGTACACACACATTTTAATCTTTGATAGATAAGTTTGCTTCTACATTTATGTAAGACTCTGTTTAGAGGAGGTGAAAATCCCACTTTATTTGGAAATGACAGCAAGAAGTAGGTTTGTCCATGACATCTGGACTGAGCAAATTTGAAGGGAATGTGCACACAAGACAGAAATCAAAGAGTGAGATGCATGAAGAAAAAGTATTCTTCCATATGAATCCTCATCAATATAAAGAAGCATCTGGAGAAGGTGGCAAAAATAACTATTCCCTCCATTTGCTTCTACTGGACCAGAACCTGCAGTGACCAGGTAAATTAGTTGTGCTCCTTATGTATTAACCCCTGCTGTCATCATAGGTGGGTGTCTTCCAAGCCTTTGACTACTCATTACACAACACCCTGCAGAGGCAGCAATTGCTGTTACTATTATTTTCTGGATGAAGACTGAAGCAGAGAAAAATAAAGAGCCTAACCTGAATGAATAAATAAATTGTTACTTAGAGCAATTTAGGAGAAATTTGTGTATGCAAGTTCAAGCAAGTGATCCATAAGATCTCCACCCCACTGCTTAAACTGTGGGGTGTCCAAGTTCTCATCAGTCAAATGAGGCTCAGGCTCTCATCCATTTTTTGAGCACTTTCAAACTCTGCCTGTTAACTGGGTTAAGCTTTGTCCAAAACAGTAGTTGTGAGCACAGAATGGGATACCAAGTTCAACCACTCTTCCCATTCTTGCTAAGTACACAAGCAGCACTCTCACCTACCACCACCTGCCTTAAAAGTTGTACTACTGGGAAGAGAAAGGCAGAGATGAATTCTTACTTTGGAGCTGGGCTGGTTTCTAGAAAGAAAGAATACAATATTCAGAGTAAGTATAAGGCCAAAGAAGTAGACAGCTGTCCAGTACTTAGTCCTGAGTTCATGTTTGCTTGTCCTGTTCTGGTCAATACCAGATGTATAAAGGACAAATCTTAAAAGCTGCATCTGAGATGAGCTGTTAGATAGACTGTTCTGGACTCTTTTCCAGAAATAGCTTTTTTTTTAAGTTGAATTCAAGTATCTCCACCGACTTCCTCTTGTGTCAGAATCATAATATTGAGAAAAGAAATGGATAGGAATGAATGGCTAAGGGTGGCTCTGGTGAAGTAAGAAAACAGAACGGTGACTAATATCTATGCAATTCCCAGTCCAAAGCCCCCAGCTGCTGAGAAAATCATATTCTGCAAGGTAGTCAGAGATGAAGAGTAGTGCAGGATTACAATATTATTGCTTTGTAGATAAAGCTGACAAGGAAAACCAAGGGTTTTCTAATAATTACAAGCAAAATTTTCAGTCTTCTAATAAATAATGCTAGAAAAAGATTAAAAGGGGAATTTTTTTCTTTTTTTTACTTTCATACTTGTTCACTTCTAATTAATGGCATCTTAATTGGTCACATTAGGGGAGCAGGAAGTCAGGCATCAAATCTGATTACATATCCAGCCTGGGATTAATTCCTCAGCAAGTCACAATAGGCAGAGCAATGGGGCAACACAAAGCAAATTGTTTGTCATACCTTACCCATCACAGTGGAAATTTTATTGCTTAGAGCTGCCAGTTTGTAAGCATCACATTGAGGATACAACTACATTTTTCTAAAAATCCCAGTCCTAAAGACCATCCAGCTGCAACAGCTATACTGACACATGAGCACTGTTTACATTCCTCAAGCAGAATGAGATAATACAAGAATGTAAAAAATTCAGCCAAATCTTCTGAAGTGAATTCCCTCCTTTACAAAACATCTGAATTCGGAGGAATGGGATTTTCCATAACTGGAGAGTGCTGTTTTCCAATTTCCACATTTTCAGGTGATCTCTTGGCTTGTCTTGCCCTACTATAAACACAGTGGTACATTTTTTTCAATGATGAATGACATTTTTTTAGCCAGATACTTTGCTAATCTCCTATTCAGTTTCCTGGGCAGCAACCCTGAGGAATAATAGAAGAGTTGAAAAACCCCTTCAATTTTGACAAAAAAGATTTGTGATTTTTTTTTCCAACTGAACTGAGAGTGAGTACTGTAATTCTCTCACAATACAGTACTTTGTTTTAAAAAAAATACATTTTTTCCCTTTGCCCTCATCTTTTCAGCTTGTTCTTGAAAAGAATGTTCATATTATTATACATTGTATTGATATTCTGGCTGAAATCATAAATATTTGGGAACAGAGGAATAGCAAGTATGATACTCCAAAGGAAAACACTTCATTTCAGTTCTTAATATATATTCAATATAAGCACTTATATATGAGGCATTTCTTTCATTGTTTTTCTTATTTTTTTATTTGATATATTAAAAGTTTGCAACACAGAACAAGGATGAGAAATAATTTAATTTGATTAATACATTCTTGCATGAGAGTCAAATTCTTCCCTTGCTGCTTTGACTTCAATAGAAGTTAGATCTGGCTTTCAATGTACATCCTATAGTCTGGGCAGAAGAGCGCAAAAATTGAAATGCACAATCCAAAAAATTTTAAACACTGCCTATCCTACATATCTTCATCTCAGACATTAATATCTACTAGCCTACACAAGAACAATTAAATCTAAATTCCTAAATGAAGATCATATGGCAGAGGAGATTACAAACATAATATGGGTCATTTAATCTCCAGCTCACTGTTTCATGTACAGTCCAAGCAAGTAGAGAACAAAAAGAAATCATCAGCAGCAGACATCTGCTGGTAGATAAATGAGCTGTTCTCAATACAGCTTTTTCTGGACACAGACAAATTGAGACAGAGGAGAGTTGAGGAAGGGAAGTGTTACAGGCAAAGCAGCAGAAAATACATATAGCTAAAAAACTTCCTGCCTCTCAGAGAAAAGTCTAGAATTGTCCCATCTCTTCATCCCTAGTGGCCTCACTAGAACCTGACAGGCAAAACACCACAGGAACAACTGCAGCACTGTGGTGGGAATTTCAGTTTCTAATGCCTTATGCATTTTTTTACAAGCAAGTCTATCTTTAAAAAAGGATTTGAATGTTACATAATAAATAGGTTTTCTATATTAGAAAGGAAGACAGAAATTATTCTGTTTAAGTGCACATGTTGTTTTACAAGAAGCCAGTCTTTCAGATGCTTCATCAAGACTGTCATCACATATCATGGCACTGCTTTACATTTAAAGGAGGAAAGTCTTGCTCTTTAAATCTAGGCTCTACCACAAATAGGCATAACTTAGGTGAGAGCCAGTTTTAACTCTCATTGCTAGGCCAGTGAGCTACATCCAAGAACAAAAGATATGACATGTTGGGGAAGACAGATTCTCCTTGGGCAAGTCAGAATTAATAAGTACTTCTAAAGAGACCCCCTTTCCTGGGGATGTGGATGAATACTTTCAGGTTTCACTGACAGCAAAGTAATCCACACACATACATGAGGTTATGGCAATACAGTACTAAAAGCAACAGAACTCAATGAGAGCTAAAATCACAAATCCTGAAAGTGGGAGAAGTCTGCAGTGGAATGAGGCACTCTATATTGTAAGCTGCTTTTCCTTTCTTCCGCTTAGATTTTTTAAATGTTCATTCAGATTTCTAGGTTGCTAGATAGTCCTGAAATGTCAGAGATCAGGCAAAGAACACAATCTACAGTTCAAGTATTCATTTTGCCTTTTCCCAAATAATAGTATCCAGGTAATCAAAGCCACACCATTTGGTTGGTCCAGGCAGAACAAAACTTAGGAACAACAAGAATAGCAAAGAGTTAACATCAGCCAATAGCAAAACATTATTTCCTTTTTAGGAATTTTTATTTGAACTAAAACTTCAGGCAAGTTCTGTGAAAACATCTGTTCAAGAACCTCAGTATAAATTAAGTCATCTCAGTATATACAAAGAACTAATAAACTTACTCCACAAATAAGCCAAATACTCTTTATTGGTTACAAATATTTAGTCAGTTCCAATCTAATTCCTAAACAAGGAGAACAGATCCAGAACTTGGAGAAGTCACAAATATGTTCCTTAAAATATTGCTGTTAAAGAGAGGATACAGGAACACTATGACTGAAAAGTTAAAGTTTGTTGTTCAGTTTTAATTAGAATTTAGGCTGATGAAATGCATATAAATAAGCCACATGTAAACTAAAGAAGATAATTATAAGTCATGCATAACAGATTTTTATGGCTACATTCTTCATCCCTCCAGTTTAACAAACTGCAAGTCATGTTCCACAGTGATGCAGAGGTTCTCCAAGAACACAGCACAGGACAGTAAATTGTTATAAAAATAATATTTTATTAATAACATAAATAGTAAAAAACACCATTATTGTTATATCTGAATCAAGTTAAAAGAATGGATCGTTCCTCCATTTTACCCCAAAGGAAAGCACTAGATATAAGACATGTTGTGGTGGGCACTGTTACAATTTGTTGCAAGCTAAATCAAGTTTAAAACCACTTGTAGACAATAAGTCATTTGTCTTAATATTAATTCTTTCCTTTAAAACAATTCTCATTCTATTTTCTGTTTGTTTGTTCCTTTGCTATGACTGTAAACACTCCAATTGCAGTTTAGAACACTTTATTAATGCTACAAACTATAAATGAAGTTGATGTAATACAAAATTGTCAGATAGGAAGACTTGTTTGTCATAGCAGGCATTACCTACCACACACTTTGCTTATTTACATCAAAAGGGATTGATTATTTTTTGTTCTTTTTTTGGTTTGTTTTCTTCTGAATGGCAACTTTCCTTAACACTTAGTGTTGCATGATTTGTAGGAGTGAAGTAGCAAAACACAGAGACTGATGGAAGACTGACTTCCCAATCCAAGTTTCATTTTCATTTCTTTTTCTAATTATCCTCAGCTGAAATGACCCAGTCACTATTTTTAGCCGTTTTGGGCTGTTTTGTCAGCAGCTGATCTAGCAGAGAAAGAGCAGAACTGAGGACCATGAGGAGACCTGCTGCCTGCTCCACAGAAAGTGCTTGCAAACCCATTTCTATATTTTAGCCTTTTCCCTACCTTCTGATCAGCAGCTTTTTCTGCACAAATTGTTTGCATGTTCTGTTTCTTGAAGACGGCTGCAAACTGTTGCCACAAGATGGGTTAGAGAGGCTTGGAAAACCACTACCCCTGAAAGAGCAGTTTGGGGAGCAGCAGGAGAAGGTTTGGGAACATGCTTCCCTAGAAAGGGACAATGGCCTTCTGGCCCTCTACCCTGTGCCTGCATGGGCCTGTAAGCTCCCTTTATGCCAAGACCAGTACTTGTAGTGAACCAGACCTGACCTGGCAGAAGGAAAACCCAAGACACATAACTATGATCAGTATAGAAATGCTGCAAAGAAGAGGCCAAACATAGTGCAAGGAGGGAAGGAGGGAACGGGGGACCTTGTCTCCCAGCAGACGCAGCCTTGATTTAGCCTTAAACCTCATCCTCGGGTGAAATAGGCCAAGAATGTGTCTGGGATGTAACCACGAGTAGGAGCGGGTATAGGCTTGTCTGAGATGCAGGAGTCATTTTGCCCTGTGCCTCCACAAAGAGGTCACAGAAGCTGTGCAGTCCCAGCTGACAGGCTCCATCAGCCTGGCCAAGCCCAGGGTGGGGAAAGTGGCCAGACAACAGCCAGTGAGCCACAGGTGCTGCCCATGTTCCCTGGTGCAAGTGGGCAGTTGATCTGATCAGAGTTTAAGTTATTTATACCAATGAAGGGTTTGTCCTGTCACTGCTGTATTTTATAACCAGCTTTGCCTCTTCCGTTGGCCAGCAATGCCTTGCGCAGCATTGGACTGGCACAGCTCCCAAATAACTCAACTCTGGTTTCACATTCCTCACCTCCACATTCACGCTGTCCAGGGGTTTATTTTACAGATTCCCTGGCGTCATGAGGGTGCTATCATATTCCTGCACCCTGACCACAGCCCTGCCTCCCCATCCATTCTCAACAGGGCCTTTGTTGGCTGCCACGTGGGGGTCAGTGGTGGCACCTGGGAGCACCTCTTGCCAGCAGTCCTGGTGCCTGCTTCCCCAGGCCTTCTTCTGAGAGCCACCAGTGACACACTCTGTGGCTGCTCCAGTCATACACGGGATGGGACTGGTGTGTATTTCTGCTCCACATAGGACTCTCAGCAATAGGAGAAACAAACTGCAAGACAATGCACACAGCCAGCAAAGGAAAGCACCTACTCCTTTCTTCATCTATGATGTGTTTTCACTGCAGTCCTGCATATTCCAAGGAGGAAATTATTCCTCCAGAACAATGTATTTCATTCTTTTGGGATGATCTGGCTGGAAGAGAATTCCCTTAATCCTAGTCCATCTGCCCACTTCTGTAAAAATAAAAAATACCATGTCTATTAATCTCACAAAACTGCAAATCCAATATTACATTGAATTAATCCTGTAAAATGGTTTACCATGATCAAATTACATGACAGGCCCAATGTGAAAGTGACAGTTATTAACTGTTCCCAGTATCCTGATTACAGGGCAGGTAAGTGAGAAAGGCAGCTCTGTCAACAAGTGTTTCCAAAAGATGACACTTTCTATCCATCAAATACTGTAACAAAGCCCTGATCTTTCATTAAGGTTACTGCAGGTTCTCAGGATGTGAATCAGTTACAGGAGCCCTGGATTGATCTGGGCCCAAATTCTGAGCTGCCTCCAGTTCTGGAGAAAATACAGAGAACTTTGCCTTTGCAGAACTCACAACTTGCTCTTGCCCCTCATTCAAAATGCCCCGTGATGGTCCAGAGCCACCAGGTTCTCTAATTACTGCTTGCTAATGCAGGCCACACATCAGGGGATGGATCTATGGAGGGCTGAAAGCAACAACTGAGTACAATAGGGTTGAGCCCATCATGAATAGAGACCAAATACGTAAATATTTGTGTGCCTGTACCTTTCTTAAGGGCTGTATTCACTTTGCTCTTCAAAGAATGTGTTGAAAGAGTGCCGCCTACCCTCTATTTATTCCCATTAGAGGCTACTATTACCCCTTTGGTCCGAAGTCCCTAGCTAGTGTTCAGATTGTTTTTCTTGAGGAAACTGAAGATTGAATTGTGTACAAACAGGGTAGCAACCCTGTTTATTTACTGAAATGGGCATTAAATTGCATTTCTCTTAATATAATCATCAAACAGCAAGAAGGAATTTCTTTGCTCTTTATTCCAAGCCTTTTATTCACCAGCCAGCACTTCACCCAAAAAAGCATGACCTTTTTCCTTGTTATTTTTTCCCCTTCTAGGGCCCCATTACTGAAGCTCATTTGACCATTCTTGGCTTTCTCCGATGGTCTCTGCCTCCTTTTGTGGTATCCCAGCTACACTGCCTACACAAAATTTTATCCAGCTCACACCCAGACATACCCCATTCCTTTCTTTTATCCTCTTCTAAAACCCTTGCAGTGATCCACTTTACCTCCCAGATGGCCTTGAATGGATTGTGCCATGGCCATCAGCCTCTATCCTTTCAGGATTTTCATATTTGCTCTAAGGCAAAAGTGGCTTTTACAATCATCAGCTTCCAGGAGACTTGTGACAGCTTCCTCCCCAATGATACACTCATTTCCACAAGGACTCTGGAGTACATCACAGAGAGAAGCCTGCACATGCTGTGTGACAGTCACACCATAAGAGTGGTGGCTTTGGCCGGTTGAAGACAAGGACAGCAACGCTCCTAGTTTCTGGGCACTGCTCCATTTTCCCTCCTGCTACAAGTGAAAAAGAGAAGCCCTCAGCACCTGCAGAGTATGTTCTTGTCACTGCAACACGATGGAGGAAGGAAACCCAGGCACTCCAGTCCCTTGGCTTCCCATAACTGGAATAACTTCCCACTGGCATCATCAGTCAGCTATTGATATATCAGGCAGCACCAATTTCTTACTTTAAAACTGCTCCAAGACTGTCAATGTTGTATTATCAAGAAAATAAGATATAAGAAACCAAATTCCTTCTAGAACAACTCCACTATAAGTCAAACTCAAATTACATTTAGTTTAGTCACATATTTTTACTGTCAGTAGGAAAGTCTGAGTCAGAGTTAATGCTGGTTTTCCTGTATCCTGAAGAGAGAGCTTCCTTCAATTTCCTCAGCTTACCAATAAGTTCCAATTCTTGTGAAGCCGGCATGAAACCCTCCTCTCACTAGAATCAAAATGACACTTTTTTATTGATAGAAGGGAGAAAAAATTAAAGAAAACACCCGATTGTCAATACAAAACTAGATCTCTACATCGACTTGTTTATTATCCTCAAGTACTGCCACCAAAAAATATGTTACAGGGGGAAAAAAAATATACAACAGTCATGTGTCCTGCTTTCCACTGGTTGCCGTAAACATGGAGAACGATAGATGTCTTCACAGCCCAAGGTTTTTTCTGCACTCATTGCTACTCATTGTCTCTCAAGATACTGCTACATGTCAGTTGCCTACCTGAAATTTCAAATGAATTGCTGAATTTTGCTATCCATTATTTTCTAAAATGCAGAGTGGCAATGAACTGCACTCTCTAATAAAAGAAAAAATTACTGCTTGATTAACCATCCTGAACTCAGCCACTGGAAATCACGTAACTTGTGATAACTTATGCTTAAAGGAACTACAAGTATTTCTGTTCACCCTTGCTCAACATAATGCTCCTTTTAGGGCAACATACAGGCAGAGTTCCATTTTAAAGCTTTTCCCCACAGATATATTTCACTTCTGTATTTGTTTCATTTCACACTTTGTTTTGTGCTTTCTCAGGCTGAAGTATATCTGTTCAGACCCCAAACCATGCAGTGTGGGAAGTATACCTAATGAAGGCAGAATTCCAGGGATATTCTGAGCAATCGGAAACAAAGCACAGTACCTTGGTATTTTCTGTTATTGCTTGGACTTGATTTGAAAATAAAATTGCAATCTTTTGATCATATATACTTTAAAATATTATTGTACAGCCATAAATACTATTTTCTGCCTTAAGAAAAATTATGGGCTATTTTCCAGATGCATTGTAGCATAATGGGCATGGCATCAAAAGACAAGATCAATGAGTACAGAAAAAACATGTATATCTTTTTTTAAAATAAGTTAAATAACTTGAATGGGTATGTGAACACATCTAAGGTAAGATTTTAATACAGAATTGGCCAACACACTGTACAGGAATTTGTTCCTTTAACAGATGCACTATCAGATATGTGAAATATCCCAATTTTGACAGAAAAGAATGGACTAAATCCTCATCTCAGTTACTGACTGGCTTCAGTTCCCATGGGATGGAATTTGGTGTGGTGAATTTAACAGGAAACAATAGTCCAAGCAGTCTCATTGCCTGTAAAAATTAAACACTGTATTTTCATAACTTGGCAGTTATGTAAGGAATATCTCAGAGGCACAGTTGTAAGAGCTCCACATTCTGCAAGCACACTTTGAAGGATAAGGCCAAATGATAATTGCCTCCAGAACTTGGGAAGTATACAGATCTCAAATAATTACAATCCCCAGAGCATGATAATCCCCAACTGTATGAGCAGTTTGGAAGTGGTTTAATGCACTTTTGGAAAGAAGATGTGGGGGGAGATGGAGCAGAGAAGGGAGGAGGCCTTTGCACAGCCAAGTTTAATCATTCTTGCTCTATGTGCACATGCTTGTCCTTAAGTAGTTAAGCACCTTGTTCCACTGAAAGTTCCTAGGAGTAGAAGTAGACCACATATACCCATACCACTCACATGCACAAGACTAAATACACCCCAGCATTTTCAGGAACAGAAATTGAGTTGCAACCATCATCAGCCTCACTGGATTAGCTGCTTTTCCGTCAGAAAAATATGTATACTTTGGTCATGCAGGACAGTGAAAATTGCATACACACCCTTCTATGTGTATGTTGGCTGAAGGAGATCTCAGCCCTGAGTGCTGTATCCTATTTATAACTAGCTCTTTTTAAATTTCATAAAATACTATTTGAAAAAAATTATGAAAACATTCATCCAGCTGAGAGAGGAGCTCTCATGGCTGGTGAAGACTGGGAACAGGATATATAGAGAAAAAAATCTTAACAGCCCAGTCTTCACCTTCGTCTTGCTTGGTAATTCTTCCCAGACAACTGAGACACCAGGCCTGTGGCTTTTGAGCCATCTGTGTTCTTCTTCATGTTTCCCCTAGGTTTAGAGCTAACCTGCTCATGACTGCAAAGTGATAGTGGAAGAAAACTGTAAAGTGAGATTTTGAAGAAGGATTTGAAAAATGCAAGCAGAAATCAGAATGGAGTGGAAGGGAGCTGTAGAAATAGGAAAGAAACATAACAGCAAAGAGAAGATTTCTGTCTGCAACCCCTGAGTCCCAAGAGAAGCAGATTTGTAGTGCAAGAGAGTCAAGGTTCCAACAGGCACACCATGTGCAACTCCAGATTTCCTTCAGAAGAGCTCTATCCTGACCCCGTGTACCCTAAGTTGTGCACTGGGAGAACACTGACAGAATTAGCTTCATGCAAAAGAAATTCAGTCAAGCTGTGTAGTCCAGGACTTGCAGCTCAATTGGAGGGTCACCAGTGGTGATGATGGGAATGTTTCCTGCAAAAAGCATTTCTGATCCAAACTGGCTGGACATGCCCTGGCAAACATGAGGTTGCAAAGGCAGGGTAACCAGACAAAAAGAGCTTTGGTGGAATTTTGAGCAGAGAAGAGGTCTTTGAACTTCATGTTGGTATAAATTAGGAACTCATGCAGACCATGAAATCAGTTCATGGCCCTGCTATCCCATGTCCCACAGCTAGGTATGTAGCCCACGCTTTCTGGGTGTGAGGGAACTTTGGAAGTCGGCCTTGTATGTATGGTTTTGCTTCTGTCTCACAAATCTCATATCAGAACTCTTTAGATGCACTCAAAACCCAAATAAAGGTGCAAGCCTTCAGTGCAGGGATTGCATAAGCCTCTAGGATTGAGTCTTAGCACTGGAGAGCATTTCCATATATTCTTATACAGAAATACTTTTTTAATCTAAAATAAAATCACTGAGCTGATTCTGTGTGTCATAATTTAGGTAATGCAAGAAGTCATTTGAGGTATTTCCTGGAGAAATAATCCCATCTCCTTATGTTGCCGGGCTGGCATCACAGTATCAAGTTTTGGTGAGATGTTTCACCCATCTTTTTACACATATATTTTCTGAGCTCTGATCTGAGACAGAACCTTACTGTTTCCAAGGCTTACTCTACTGTGGGCATTTAACACAAGGTGAGGAGATGGAGTCAGGGTCCAATGCAGCAACAGAGCACCACTGCTGGATTCCTGTAAGACCTAGTATAACTGGGACTATCAGACAGTAAGGAGGGAATGGAAAAATGGAAGATAAGCCTTCTGCTTCCTCCTGCATTCATGCTGTGATTAATGTGGGAAGTGTGACTGGTGAATACAGGCTGTCTTTTCAGGCCATCATTAATGGCACACTCACGGCCTGTGGAAGAGTAAAGCCCCAGCTCAGGAGCAGCCAGAGTGCCTGCTGGGGCAAGCAGGACCCTGTGTGTCTGCCAGGCTCAAATGAAAATGGCAATAACTTAAGTCCTCCAGGCCACTTTTAAAGACCAAAGTAGCTATCTATGTAATATCTAATTAAAATAATTAAGTTTTAAGAATAAATTACTACATAATAATTAATTTCCTGCAAGAGATGTAGCCTCTGTTCTTCTTTCCCATTTAATTCATTTGTCTGTCTGCTTTTCTGCCTGTACTTAGCAACAGAGGTCAGTCCTTGACTCCACTATATCAATGGGCATTTCCCATTGGCTTTCAGAGAACTTGTGGTCTTCCTGTCTTTTTCAAAGGAATGAAAGCATAAAGACTCAAGCAACAGATAAAGATATTAATTAGTCATAAATAGTCACTATTTACTAATGCAAATAAGCTGTTGTTCTGGAGATACAAATCCACCCAGAATTATTCAGGGATGGTTTCTGAGAAAATCCACTCCATCAATACCAATGGGCAGAGGTGCAGAAATTTGGTTCCTATTTACCATCACAAGTTTGAAACACAACACAAGTTGCAACATGCAAACAGGCAAGTACAGCCAAGAGTATTATATCAGAGTGCTTGTCCCACATGCAAAGTGGCAGTCAGTTATCCCATGGCATCAAGCCATGAAGTATCTAAGGTGTGGCTCTTCCTGAATTTCAGAACATGAACAAAATAATGACCATATATAGTGGCAGGATCCTCCTTGGCTACCAAACACCATCCTGTTCCAAAGCACATGATTTTGTTTCCCCCAACCTGCAGGCTCATTCATCACCGTATCATTCGAGTTTAATGCTGTTGTAACTCTGTTAGCACCATAGAGACTCCCATCACCTGCTGACACCAAAAGAAAGCACACATCTTGCCAGTAACATAAAACCAAGTTCTGTTCTGTAGTTTTTTCCAAACAAGCTGTTCCACTGAATTCAAATACATGACAGCTCTGTAAATTAAGGGCCACTTGGCAGGAGAGTCCTAGAAAAGTTAAATAAAATACAGTATGAAAAGTCAAAACTTGTTTACATAAAGCAGCTCTTTTTTTTTTTTCATTCCTTCCTTCCATGTTATTTAATTCTTGATTTTTTTACATACTTGTATTTGTGGTACATTTCTTTTGCAAACACTATAACAGGGAAAGAAAGGGAAAAAAAGAAAATAAAGTCAATTTCTTTATTAGACTATTTGTTTAACATTTTAATCTGGGATATTCTACTACCACAATCTAGAGGAATATCCATTAATATTAAAATCAATTTAAAAAGACTTGTGGGGTTGCATTTAGCCATTTCAGCTGGAAGCAACAAACGAACAGCTAAAAACATCTGAATCCAGTAGAATGTAAATAAGAGATCCTTGCCAAATCTTTCCTGGTTACAAAATGCTCCACCAATTTTAAAGATTTCATTGCGATACCTTTGTACTTTATTTATAAGGCTTTCAGCAAGCCACTCCCTTTCCATATTTGTTTGAGCTTATGCCCGTATTCCCACGATTAGTGCAGAACAAATCTAGGTGAAAGGTTGATCCTCTTTCACAACAATATTCATCCGAATTTTTATCCTTTTCCTGAAGATACATTGGCAACTGAAGTCTTAGAAGAATTCAAGCAAAATATTTGAAGTTCTGCTGAAGTTTTTATTTCTTCAGTAAAAAAAGGCATTTTTCACAAAGCACATTAACTGCACACTGTATCTCAAAGACATTGCTCTAATGAGCTTCTGTGAAGTTTCCAAGTGAGGAAAAGCTTTTCTTGCTTTTCTCATTTCTCCAGTGGACTGAGAATTCTTTGAATCAGAGAAAAGAGACCAACTATTTGGCTATCTTTTCTCTGCATCAGTGATATCTATGCAGCACTGGATGCATTCCCAAAGTCCTGCCTGAACATATTCCAAGCTGAGCTGTGCAGGACTTAGGAGGGGTTCTCTGAATGCAGTCTCTCCTCTGCACCTTCTCTGGGAAAGCACAAATGCATTCCCAGGGTGTTACACAACTTTGCCTCAGGTAAAACATGAGATACCAAGTGGGAATGGTAATTAGAAAAAATTCAAAACTGAGTGACCTTCCCTCAGCACCAACATGCCACATAGTACTAGTTTTGTCCTGACATGTGAGGCACTTCTCTTCTGTATCTAATCCAGAAATCACTTTACATTTCATGAATCTACATGCAATGTGAGTCAGGTATAAACAGAATTGCCCAACGCTCTAAAAAATTCCATTACACTTACTCTTCCTGCCAATTCCAGTGAAAGTTTTAGGCAGAGCAGGTGGCCTTCAACTCACTAACCTTTTTCCTCTGGCATGAGTGGCTGGGATGAGACAGCGGGGATCACCATCCACATGCAGACATCACCAGCCACATTTGCTCAGCCCAGTCCTGCTGAGAGCCCTTTTCAGGTCTCTGACACACTCCAGTCTCTAGCTGGCATGGTCCTTTTTAGGCACCAGTCTCACTGAGTCTCACCAAGGGTGGGTTTCAGGTATCTCTTTGCTCCTTACTCTCATGGCACAGGGCTGGCCAGACAGGTACAGAGTTGAGGAGCTTCCCTTGCTGGATTACACTGCTCCAACACATACACAATCTAGAGCAATATGGCTTAAACAATTGGCAAATCCCTATGAAGTATACTTTTTTTTCCTTTCTCTTTTCTTTTTCCTTTTTTTCCAAATCTCATATTCCCTGCCCACCCTAGACCTCCAAAGAAATGGAATGAAGTTATTTGATAGGCATCTCCTCTTTTGCTACAAAAAAAGAAGCTGTAGAGGGATTTACAGATACAGCCTTGCAAGTACCTCACGGGTTCACAGACAAGCTGAAAGAAAACAGGAATTTTTTGTTTGTGAAAACATAGGATAAAATGTATTGTTTTCAAGTCCTTGATGCTGAACTGTGAAAGAGGCATATATTCGCTTGCCCTGTACTGCACAAGATGCTGGGTTTCTAACCAGAAGACGAGAGAGGCCTGGTTGATATATACCAGAGAGCTGAATTCAAAAGAAAGTTCAGAAAAATTAAACTAAAAGAAAATTAAACTAAAAATTAGATGTGGTTAAAAAAATAGGCTCATAGGGTTAGAAAAATACAGTTTTGCCCTCCACCTAGTTCCTTCCTGAAGTGCTTGCTTGCTGGTTGGTTACTGCCCTCCTCCTCCACTATAAAACAAAACAAAAAAATCTTTATCTCCAGCCTCACTTCAGTGACTCACACCAAAAACATACCCTTTTACTTCCCTGAACTTGTGAGGAATTTAGAAGTGCAATCCTCAAAGCCCCAAGGGAAGTTTGGCATTTCATAATAGCCCAGGAGCCCCACCTGAGGTATGAAGAATGCTTTGAAAACATGCCTGTGATTAATTAATTAACATATTGGCATGTAACTAGCTTTATAACCCCCCACCTAATGTTTCGGCTTAGAGCTGCCTGTGCCTGCCACAGACACGGTGTGGACTGATGCCATTATCTTGTAAAGAGTAATGCATTTTACGTCTAAGTAAACACAACAATGTAACATAGATACAGCAGCTTGAATTAAGGATTAATTACAGTGATTCGTAGTGCTTAAAGAGTAGGCAGTTTACAAAGCAAGGAAGCAATTACTTTTAAAGACAGGGGTTTTTTGCTTCAACATTTCTGAGTGGTTGCATCATTCTTACTCCTGACAACAAAGGCAAGATCAGCACAATCGAAAACAGCCTCAGCTGTGAGAGTCTCAGCTCAGTCCTTAATATCCATCTTCTCTCCCAAGAGCAGTGAAGGCTTGCTCTCCCCACATAAGGCTGGAGCCCTCCATGCTCAGTTCCCTGGGAATGGTTAGTGTCCTAACCTGTACCCAAGCCAAAGTGCCCAGTGGGCATTAATGGCAGGGAGCAGACAGGTGATGGGTAATTATCCCAGCAGCCTTATGCACCATGCAACTCCGGGGATTGCATGATCCAGGCAGTCCTGAGATTTAGGCCCTGTGCACTCTTTCCTATCAGCTGAGGAGTTAAGCTGCATTGTTTAATTTGTAGAAAAATGTTTGCTCAAAAAGCGGGAGTTATATTAAACCTTCCTTGAAGTGTTAACTAAATTTCTGGGTTAACCATGGTATTTTTGAATGTTTCTGGTTGTTTAGGTAAGCATAAAACCCACATAACCATAGCAAAATACAATCAAAATACTTAAACACAAATCCACTTTCTCCCCTTCCAGCTACTAGAACAACTTGTTTGTTATATATGAGAGGGTCTTAGGCAAGTACAAAATCAAAGGAAAGACTTTGGTATTTAGCCCTGAGAGTAAGGATGTTCATGGCCATCCACACATCTCTGGGAACACATTTCACTATGCAGCTATACCCATCTCCTTTGCTTGCAGCTTCCCTGTGTTGGCTGACGGCTTTATTATTGCAAGGGGACTGATAGCAAAGGAGCACTTCATCAAAGGCAGTGCTGGCTCAACTGCTACTAGGCATCCAGGTGGCATTTTGGGGTTATTTTCCACCAGCTTGGAAGTGCAGGTTCAGTCACCAATAGGTGGTTCTGACTGTTAGTAGGATCTGTCACCTCCAAGAAGGGGAATTCATGCAAAGTTGAGAGCACTTGTCCCTTTATTTTCTAATTTGTGTACTGGACTTTGTTTTGGTTTGACTGTAGACAGCAAACCTCCTGAAAGACTAGGAAGCTCTAAAAAGTAGGTGGTTTGTGACTGTCCCATGAATCAGGGGAAAGCTCATTTGTATTTAGTTTTCTAGGTTAAATCATGGAAGAAAATAGCAAGCAGCACAGGATTCCCTTCTGGAAATGGTGTGAAATCTAGATCTTGCAATTACATTCATCAAAGGTGGCTGCTCTTCTAGTGGTGAGTGAGATGCAAGAGGAACATCAAAACAGGATTAGTGTTCACAAATAAAACAATGAGATAAAAAATTCTGGTGGAAAACAAGCAAGTGGGATTCAGTTTAGAGAAAAAAAAACCCCATAGGAAATAACTACTAAATCCTTTGAGAAAGAGCAGCCTTATTAGAAGAGACTGAGTTGATACTGAATGTCAAAATGTTTATAAGCCTGAAAACTTATAATTCTGCACAGTTGGTACAGAACTAGGATATGGTAATGTTTCTTGGATATCTGGAGATATATGAGATCTGGATACCTCAATACCAGAATGACAGCTACAAATTGCAAGGAATTCAGCAAAGTGCAACAGATAAAGATACAAAAGATAAAAAAGATCCAGTGTCTAATGTAAGTTGAAAAAGGAAAGCTTGAGGGTAAAAGGAAAAAATATGGTTAACTCTTACAAAATATTTGAAAAGTGCGACCAGAAATAAATTGTTCAGATTGCTATGCTGAGAAGTAAGATAAGTGGAAGTATGAATATTAATCTATCCTACTCATGGTATTGCTAAAGAAATACATTGAATGCTAAAGCAAGAATTGTGTACTCAGTAGTCTCATCTGGAGGTGGAAATTAGGAACCTGATTTGTTTCAAATCCATTGTTGCTGTGTTTGTTCTCCACCTTTTTTTTTTTTTTGCATACTAGTGTAATTTTTTTCTCTAGAATAACATCATGATAACATGCTGAATTTCTTCCCCAGATTTTGCTCTCTCTACATATACCTGTAAAGTAGCCAAGAAACAAGAATAGAAATTTTTGCCTGCTGATTAAGTATGTAATTTCCACTTTTCTCACTTCTCCACAGTTTTTCAAATGTGTAGTCTAGTAGTTACTGTATTTTCTCTCAGCAACAAAAGCATTACAACCACAGCCAATGTCATGGATGTTGAAGACTCAAGAATGTCTTACACAAGTGAGTCTTGACCCAACTATTCATTGTGGACCATGAGAATAATCCCATTCCACTGCAGGTGGTCAAGTTGTGCTCTGTTGCTAGACTTGAAGACTTGTTGCATTTGTAACCAGAGCCCTATTGCCTTGACATCATAATTCATGGGCTAATCAAAAATAGCTGACGACAGCCTTTGTTGTTCAGGGAAGGAAACAGCCTTTGAAGGCCATTTCCACCCACCAGATTTCATTATGTAACACTGAAATATATTTCTCTGAGCACCTGGAGATTTCACATCCTGCACCTTTCTAATGCATAAACTTCATTCTTTCACAGAGGGATGATGGATGAGAAAAAGATATCTGATAGAAATTCCAGAATCTGTTTTCCTCATCCTCCCTTAAAATTTTCACAGTCAATGTAATAGCTAGAGTCAACAAGACACAGCTGACTCAAAATATCTAGGATGACTGTATATTTATTATACTCCTCATAACTTTTATTCTCACTGCATGGTACAAAACAGTGAGATTTCAGTAAGAATCACCTACAAAAATGCTTCATTTACCATTTAAGGTGTTAAATTTACCATTTAAGATGGTTCTCAGAACATTTTGGAAATGTTAAAGGAAAAATTTTAAGATAAATAATAAACATGGTTATGCAATATCTATAATACTCACACCACACTAACAAGCCATATAAAATGTTTATATATTTGTATAGAAATCTAGACATAAGGAGTCATTGAAACACAAATTCAGTAGCACTGTATGCTACCAACCTCCTTCTTGGAGAAAATTACTTACTTATATAAAGATCAGTTTTTATTTTTGTCAAATATTTGGATAACAAAGGCAGTGAGAAATTCCAGTCTCAATTACTCTCCTTCCACTCAGCTTCCCTTGACAAAAGTTAACCTAATACTGTTACACTACCTGTTAACCATAGTTTAAATACTTCATAAACTTTCTTTATGAAATATTATGGTTCTTAATAGAGAAAAAAATACTTTTGAAACTAAGAAGAATGCTGACATACCAGATTTGCAAACTGCAGTCCTACAGTTAGGTGTAGTATAGTTGTTTGTATGTATATGAAAGCAGAAGTACAAAATAGTCCAGAATCTAAATTAGCGATTTGATTTAGAATGAAGATGTGTCCCAAAAGAGACAAAGACTCAAGGACTTGCTTATAATTTTCAACCTCTCAGATTGTTGTATGATTTCACCTCTGGGTGCCAACATTTTTCTCAGTTGTTTGGTGGCTGAAGCAGGTGTGGGTTTGGTGATCTCTGCTGGACAGATGGCCACAGCCAAAAACTGTCCCTGCAGTTGGTTGCAATTTGTGCATTTTGTCCAGGAGCAGAGAGGCCATCTACAAAGTCACTCCATTCTCTCCTTAGGCCATGTTAGTGACACTTTCACTGGCTCTGCCCAGGCTTGATTTCTCCCATGGCAAAAATTCACTGAAGGCTGTGGCAAGGCTTACACTGATTTCACACCTCATGACTGTGCTACACCCCAGCTTCAGAGACTAAAATTATCAACCTTATGTTTTCCATCACATCACTAGCAATTAAAAAGGAAAGAAGGATATTAAATTAAGGGCCATATGAACAAAACTCCAAATGGAGTATGATCCTGTGCAGGCATCTTCCTCAGCATCCCATCCTTTTTAAAGGGACACCTTTAACACCTGGTGTTAAAGGGACACCCAGCACTGTGAGGCCAGGAAGAATTTGGCAGTATAAAAAGCCCAATTTATACACAGCCAGCATTAACAGGATTGACCTGTTGAGCTGCCCATGTCTTACCAGTGGAAGTATTAACCACTTACTGTGGGGTGTTAACCCCATAGCAAGGAAACCCAGCTATGCCGTTATTCCACACACACCAAGGCAGGTAATACATTGCTGAGATGGGATTCTGTTCCATACAATGATCTGACCTTTGTAAAAGAGAAAGAGCCCATTAGGAATTAATGTACTGCACATAGAGATGTCTGCTTGCATTCCTCTTTCACAGACATGTGTTTGGCGCCTGGGGTATTAACTTTCAGACTTTGTTTCTTTTTACTGTATATTCATCTGCGTACTGTTGCCTACAAATGGGGTCCAGTAGAAAAACAAGCTGTGCTGTCTTTGCCCTTTCCCATTTCTCTTGGATGCACAGGTCATTCATTCATGAGATCATAAGTGACCTTAATAATTTTGTATATGAGGTGCCATAATCTAATGAGAGTTTATTTTGGTCAGAACTATAACCTATATTAAGTTTCTATCTATAAGTAATAGGTTATTTTTTTAATACTGCAGTAGTAATAAAACAAGCACCATTGTAATGAAGTGTCTCTGGAAAACGAGATGAAAGTAATAAATGCTTAGACAAAAAATAAAGGTGAATTATTGTTGTTTAATAAATATGCAATTGCTTCCAAAAATATTACAACCTTCTCCCATTCAGAGGTATATTATACGTTGTTTTGATTAGGCATCTTGCATAAATGAAAAACAACTCTCATTTTCCAGACACAAATATGTAAAATATTTTCAGAAGGATTGTAGTCACAAACCATCCAAAATAATGCAAAGAAATCAATCTGACCAATGAATCATACAATTTATGCTCTGAAAACTATTCATAAAACAGAAATTACTGCATTTCTGCAGAACTAATGTATCTCTCACCTCATATATGAACATATCCTTAAGTTCAATCCAGTAATTTTTTTTAACATAGCTGAGAATATGTTTTGATTCTACATTTTTCTCTGTGTTCCAGTGTATTTTTGGTAGTTATACTCCTTAATTACTATTTTGCAAGAATAAACATGCAGTTTTCTATTTTGACACTAGCAGGTTATGATGCTCAAGGCAGACACTAATGATTATGTAATTTGAAATATATATATAACTTGTTTGAAAAACAGTAACTAACAACCACTAGTTGTATAATGTACATAATAATAATAATGTATAATGCATATTATACATAGTTTTTCAACATTAAGCAAAAAATAATTTCAATAGCACCATGTAAGTGTTTACACATTATAAAATAAAGGAAGTTGGAAAGAAAACTTATGTGAACACAGTGCAGAAAAGAATAAATGGCAGGAGAATATTTGGAGCAACAGCCACTTTGTCATTTTTTAACATGACAGCAACTGTGTCTCCACATATGCACAGCCACTCAGTGCAGAAAAGCTGAGATTAAAAGCTCCTGTGCATGAGTACATGTGGACAATGATGTTAACACTAGTCACTCAAAAGGGATAGAGAGGTCATGGGTGAAAAAAGGATGAGAACTTTGTTAGCACCATTATTCTCATGTATTCACTAGCACCCGACCTTGTAAGGCTTTGAGAGCAAAATTCCTTATTCTGTATGCATGATCAAAGAAAGACTCACACAAACCATAATAAACATCTACTTTCACACATTGAAAGGGTTAAATTACTCACCTTACTGAGATGGATATTACTGGAAATGATGTATTTTCGGAAAAAAAAAAAACAGATAAACTGATTTTCATCTACACGAAACACAAAGAGTTTATTTCATTATTCTTCTTTTTTGTTCATTGTTTAAAGCTACCTCTAGGTACCTCTAGATTTCTAGCTTAAGCTCCCCTACTGCAAATTTCATTATGAGATTTCAAACAAAACAAAACAAAATTTCTAGCATTTTCACAGGTCTCTCTGGTACTATATCAGTAGGCACTGATAACTGATTGCCATGAGCCACAGTAACAACTGCTGCTGTGTTGCTCATAGAAAGGCATATCAATCTGCAGTTAATTTCCTGATGTTTTTATTTCATTATTCAACAACAGTTCTACTAATTTCAAATAATTGTACAAAACAGGGTGGTGGTGTTGTATAGGTAATAGTGCATTTGAAAAAAATAAAAGCTCATCTGGACACTCTTATTCACAACTTGTTACATTTGCAAACTGAAATAGGCAAATTCAGATACAAACTCTCATATCCTTACCTTCTTAGTTTAGTCCAATGAGAACTGAATTTTATCCCCTGTTCTTTTGCATACAGAGAAGAAGGAGCTCCCACGTGGAGTTATACATGCTAAATTGTCTCCCTGCCATCACCATTGCAACTCTCACTCTGATCTCAGGTGGGCAGAGAAGCAGCACACTAGTAAAGGAACACAGAAACATTCAAAATTTACCAAAGTCTCCCAGGAGAAATTAGCTCCATGCTACATTAATGCATTTTATTGCACAGATTGAAAGATAAGTCCCATCTGAAAAGTTTCCTTTGACAACCACCACATAGGACCTCAGTGAGCAAAGGGACCAGCACCCATGCAGCTCCAGCTTCTATCTTGACACCCCTGAGATGAAGTCAGAGTGATTTGTGCTGTCTGGGACAGCTGTGGATCCTGAAACCATTCAATCATTAATCACATTAAACCATTACCTCTCCTTTTCTGGAAAAGAGGGAGGTGAATTTCCTTCTCTCCATCTCTTCCTTGCTTTTACCTACAACAACAGGTGAGCAAAGCTCCAAAATCAAAGAAATCTGACACATCCTTTTACTAAAATCGATTCAGTACACTATTTTATCCTAATTAGTTTGCAGTTACATTAGACATTTGACCAGAAAGTTGCCTCATTTGTACTTGATAACAGTGAGAAATGTCACAACACACAGATGAAAATTCTGTTAGCTATGGGTATAAATCCCAATCTCAGTGTTCTATTAACACATTTCTAAACTGTGCACCTCTATTCCAGTTAATTTCCAATTTTAATCACCTAGATTTTAAATCAGTGTCCCCAAGAAAGGTTGTGACAGTTCATTTACTTCCTCTTCAAATGAAAAGCAGACAGACCTTTCTCTTCAAAGACAAATAATATGACTGATCCATTATTTTGTAAAACTGTTCTATGAAAGCAATAAAATTTGGACATGCTCAGAGGGAAAGAAAATCGCTGAAAGAAAGATTCTAACCAGCTCCACGAACCACCGACATGTTTCTCTGTGTTCTCTATAAGCAATTAGTTTTCTTCTCAGAAGAACAGTAGAGAGCATAAGAGAGGGAGGGAAGGGAGGAAAGGAAGGCAAGGAGGTTGGTTTGGTGGCCAGTTACGGTACTACGTCTCTAGGCAGCAGGTGTCAGCTATCATTACTGGGCTCTGTCAGAGACTTTCTGAGTGATCTTGGCTTAGATAATTCTAAACCCCTCTGCTCCCCTAGTCCATGAATTACATAGGGATAACAATGATACCACCTCTGTGCACCCTTAGAGGTGATTTCTAGTGAAAAAACTGTTTCCTAATAAGTCCACATCAAGCACCTAGGATATTGTTGACCTCTTAGGCAGGTTGACAGTGCTGCATGATGTTGATGATGATGACGATGCAATTGCTGCTCAACAACTTTTTGTGCAATATCACCAATATCTTATGGAGATCAAGTTATCTTTGTGCACTTATTCAGTCCCAAATAAATCCTAGGTTTCTGTCTTTCCTGCCGCCTAATCCTGTGTGCACCTATGCCTTTGTCAGCAGAGTACACTATCTGTCATCTGCACATGATCTAAATTCACTAGCAGCTGCCCTATGACCCACAGGCTCTGATACCTGCAGTGCCACTGTGCACACCTTCTAGTGCTCTGTGCCACATGCACAC
Organism: Argya squamiceps; assembly: GCA_037834095.1. Taxonomy (NCBI): domain Eukaryota; kingdom Metazoa; phylum Chordata; class Aves; order Passeriformes; family Leiothrichidae; genus Argya; species Argya squamiceps. The sequence continues at coordinate 30,393,494 of JBBMKD010000053.1, read as the reverse complement.
ACTCCCTACTACAGGAGTAAATAATGGAGGAAGTATCGCAGCAGAAGTTTCACTTAGAGAACTCCTGTTGCACAACAGCATAGCAACTGCAGATGATAAGGAAAACCTGCTCCAGATCCCAAACAAACACAAACCTACCCCTGCCATTCCTCAGAGATGGCCTGAAGCAAGAGGCAAAGCCATGCTGCAGTGAGGGTGTCCCTGATGCAGTCACACTGCATATGGCTGTAGTGATGACCCTGTAGTTTGAGTATGAGAAAGAGCCTGTGTGGGTCTCCAGTCATGGGGTCATATAATGGCCAGGAAAGCAGAACACCTGAGTTTTCAAACCTTCTCCAAGTACAATAATGTGTAAACAGCTTTGTTTTATCCCTGGTAGAAGGGCGGGTGAAGCAAACCTCAAGTATTCACATACACTCACACTGATGCATGTACATAAATTCATCCCAAGAAAAATTAGTCACTAAAAATTAAAATCAGTCATTTTTATCTAATTAGACTAATAACACTAAGGAAGACTTCTGACTGGAGGAAGGCTTCACCTACAATCTAGAGATACCTCCAAAACTGAATAAAGAAATGGGGCTCTAAACAAAGAAATCAACTAATAATAAACAAATAAATAAGTAGTGGTAAAAGAGCAATGACAGGTGATCAGAAGTCTGAAATGGCTCCAAATAAAGAAATGATCAAATGACTCAGGACTGTAGTCAGGGATACAGATGACTGAGGAATGTGCCAGAAATGTGTAAAATCACAACTGTCATAGACAGTACCAATTTTGTACCTCATTTACCAATTCAAAAATGTACACTATCAAATTAAGCTCCAAATAAGAATTCAAACTGAGCAAAAAGGTGTAGTTTCCATTAAATGGGTGGAATTCCTTACAAGGAACATCAAATATCCTAAAAGTTGATATGGATTTAAGCAGCAACCAGACCATCTCTTCCTAAATTTTTCCTAAATGAAGGCATTCACTTGAGTTTACTGATAGTTTGGAGGTAGGAACATTCTTTAACTCAGGATAAAAAACAAAAACAATCTCCCACATCACAAATTTTAAAGTCAAGTTCCCTGGATCTGGGGAAGTTGCAGGCATCAGACTACTTGAAGCGCTAGTAATGAGACTCCCTCTCAAAAACCACCTCCAAGATCAGAACACCTCCCCACCAGATAAATATCACAAACACCATATTGGGTTGTGTGAATGCATGCTGTGACCTAGCATAGCCATCCTTATGTTCACCCAGCCCCATGGTATCTCCACTGGTTATCAGAATCTACTGATATTGACTATTCACATCAGCTTGTTTCGCTGTCTAACTCCACACATGCCCCTGCTTTGGCCCCCACTTGTTGGCATTATTTACCTAGAAGACACATGGCACCTGCAGGTTTGAGTGCCACAAGCCTTTTGAAGCTAGACTCAGGTGCACAGCGCTCAGTAGCAGCCCAAGGTCTGAAAAAAAGGACACAGGTAGTCTGTTAAGATACTAAGCTGGGAGCCTGGACATTGTATAGGGTGGAGACTGACATTCCTGAGGAATAAGCTAAAAAGTCCTGTTGAGTGGGGAATTACTTACAGGCAGCCAACAGGAGATAATTTTATTATAAGGAATACACTAAAGACCAGCCTCTCTGGAGCTTAGACACAATGAATGCTTCCAATGGATAAAACTGCAGATTCCAAAAAGCAAATGAACCTACCTGGAACAAGATATAGCTGCTGAAATAAACATTCATAATAATACTCAACAGCCCATGGTCTTGTACCTTTGAAAGTTAGCCAGGTTTTATAATCTCTCTCCTTAGTTAACTTCTATCTGGATAGCACAGGAACTGTCAACAGGGTATCTTGGATCTTGTCCTTAACACAAACATGTCTTGAAAGGGGAATCCATTAGCTAAATAGAAAAAGTCTGATGAAAACTTAATTAAAGCTCATGGGAATAACTTCATTGGGTGTCCTACTCTGGGAATACATGAACCTTATGAAGTTTGAGGTTTTGTGAACCTAAGGGATTTTTAAACTCTCTGAGGGCTTACAAAATGAATTTAATTTCTTTTTACTCTGTCATTTAAACTCATAGTTTATGTTATTTCATATAAGGATAATTCAATTTTTTTAAAACCACAAAAAATGTCTTTCTAGCTACAGACAATCATGTGCAATGTATTAAGGACAGAACGGCCTCCAAGTCCAAGGTTTGGCACAGTCTCAGTCCTAAACAGACATAACTACAAAAACTGGGATTTTTTTCTCTGTCGCTTCCCCAGTGTGTCTCTTTCTTTTTCACACTGTCAGCTCTCTGACTCTTTTCGCATGTTGTTTTTCATCATATATACTTGTCTTCTCCGTTTTTGATAGTCATCTTTAAAGATATAAGTAAAATGTGCTCCCAGTAATGCTGAAATCAACATCAAAATTTTAATGAACAATATTTCAGCAGGTTTGAAATCTGTCAGAATGATTTAGCCCATGTCTAATAAGAACAAGATGTCCATGGATTATTTCCAGCACTCTCTCTTGTAAGTTTATTGCTTCTGATTCAGAAGCACTGCATTTTGAACAACACCAGGCCAAACCTCCAAACAGGATTCACACAAATTAAAATGTAAATTTGTTTGGGTGTTGTCATGCTCCCATTTGCATTCACGTACCATAAATATACCAATATGTGCAATAAGAAAAGAACTAATGATCAGACTAAGAAGCTAATTTTAACTAAGTACATAAACAATTCAATAGTTGTGAAGAACCTAGAGATCAGAACATTGGGGTTGTTTTTACAAATCTGAGATAGCTGTAAACAGTTTATGGGGATTTCTTTAAGAAAAAAATCAAAAATCAATACAGGTATGTATCAGTAAAATACCCAGCACAAGTATTGAGCATTCTTCTCATCAGAAACACAGCTGAAATACTGGCTCATTCAGCTACTCTGATGCAACAGCCCAGTATCAGTGCCACGAATCACCAGCAGCAGGAGGAACTTTAAACCCGGGAAGTTTTCTATTATGTGCCACACACCTCAAATCTTACGCCTCCTCATGCAAAAGCACCTTAAAATCTAAGAGGTTTATTTGATATTATTCATCCCAGGACACTGGAATAACATCATGATGCATGTGTGAAAGATGAATCAAGAGTCTCTGTTTTTTAACTGGCTTCCTTCCTTAGAGACAGGGAATTCAAAGTCCAACAGCATCAACCAAGTTGAAGAAAAGAAAATGCTAACACTTATAAAGCAAGATAACTTCCAAAGAATAGTAAATAATGCGCTATTAGAGGCATAAATTTCACGAAACACATTTTTTATAGAAAGATTAAACAGAAGGTGCATTCTCACACCAGCAAATACTGTTGTACCCAAGCCTGGCATGCACAGAGGATGCAGTTTATTCATTCTTCCTTGTGTCACAAAATGTAGAGTAGCTAACAGGATGCAGTGATTCAAATTTCCATATTTTGAAAGACTGCAACTGCTTCTCCAGATTGTAAAATAAAGCCCTTTTCTTGTGTCCCAATGCAGAGCCTCCCAATGCAGACCAGTAGATGATCAGAAGCATTTCAGTGCTGGCCACCCTGCATTGATTTAAACATTCAGGGGAGGAAAAAAAATTTAAAAAAAAAATTAAGGTTTGTACTTATTTTTAGCACACTTTATTTTAGACTTGCGTACATCTAGAAGCATTTGCTGCATCAAAATTATATGCAGAAACCAAGTAAGTAGATTTTGGATCTGAATTTACTTTTCGTTGCATTTTTAAGGAAAAGTTCAACAATATAGGTCAATATATTCTCAGTTTGCAGTCTTTTAAGTTATAGTGATAATCTCTCTGGTACTGAGAGCAGTGTTAGCATTTGCCTCTTACTGTGTTGCCTGGAAATCCTTGGCAGAAATCAGGATTCTGCCTGTCCAGATGCTGCAAACAGGATACCATGAAGAAAATCAGTATTAACTGTGATTATTAAAATCAGCTGTAACCAAAACCACTGCTTAAAGGAAAATTTTGGAAAATCTTAGACCCACAGTCAAACTAGCTGTTCTGGCCATTTCTGTGGTAGTTGCTTAGCCTGTATTTTTGAAACCCTAAGTCACTAACTCTGGCTTTAAACTGGAGTCTCTCTTCCTGTTAAAATCCCAAGGCACAGAATCAACAGAAACAATGAAGGAGAAGAGGATGTTATTCTCCTTTATAAAGTATTAACTGAACACAGAACGTGTGTAGAGGCTGCACTAAAATATAAGCAAACTACAGTTTTATATATTGCGGGTGGTAAACTGTCTACTTCTAAAAAATAATTTATTTTTCTCTAGAAGCAGGAGGCTGTAAGTGCAAACAAATGCTAAAACTACTATGAACAAAACAGGAAGAACTAGGGGGAAAAAATAATGGAGTAGTCTGTCTCTTAAATAGCTGAAAACCATCTTGCATTGGTGTACTTGCATAACCTCAAGCCCCTTCATTATTAAGAAATGAATGTAAATTATTTCCTTTACAAATACAACAGCCAGAGTATTTCTGTATTACTACATAAAAAGTCCCTTTCCTTTACAAAATGCTATGACTCCAGTTAGCAAACAATAGAGTTTTATTAAATTATTACCCAACCTCACATGCAAAGCAATAAAACTTGTGATAAATTGCTCTTGCTCCATAAAGTCTCACACAAATAAATGTCTTTTGACAATAAAGCAGCATTATCCCCCTTCCCCTCCACTGAATCTCTGTTAGTTTTGCAGTATTTCTGTGCTACAATGAATCTACAGCAAAGACTTGAGGTAAGGACACATAGTTCACAAAATATGAAACAAAATGCTTACATTGTAAATTCCTCTGTACCCACAGTTACAAGAGACATGTAGCAGCTTGCTGCTTTGCAGCAGGAGAACCTACAGCACATATGCAAGATAATGAAAAAAAAAAACCCAAACATGAAACATTTTAACAACTTGATATTGCAAGTTGTTGAGGCACCGCCAGTGATTGCCGTTGGAACATATGAGCTTAAAAATAAGATCGTGCTTGAGAGCTTTCCTGAGGGAAAGCCCGAGAACTTGACTTCTTGCAGCATTTGTATTTCTCCTCATTTAAAAGCACAGACACAGTCATAACACTTTCCTCAGCTTCTTTAATTAGTTGATGTGTTCTAGACCTAAGCAAGTTAGAACAACATGCTTTTCTTTTTGTTTAAACCTCTTCAACATTTTACCTGTGTGCCTAAATACTTTAAAGAAGACCCCTTCTCTGCCTAACCTGAAAAGAATTCATTGACACTTTATTTTATTTTATTTTTATTTTATTAAAGGGGGTACTTGAGTATGTGACTTACCACATGCTTTATCGGATTGCATTTGCACTCCCTTGACTTTTTCATCAAAAGGGGAAATAGATTTATCTATGGTGAAAACATGACACAATTACCAACTCTGACTTTCTAGAATCTATAATGAACTTTTTGTACTTAGGTTTTACAACTATTGTGACTCATCTTCCTGGCATAGAGATGTCATCATATTTATGACCCAATGTTTTCTTTTTCGTGCCTCAGCTTCCCTTCTGGCTTTAGCTGAACAATTTAATCTTAGATTTTCCCCATTGCTTCCTGTGTTAAATTTGTGCTGCTGAGAACCCTTTGCTGGTCTCTTAACCTCTAGCATTCATGTTTCCTACATACTGCATAGTCATTATTAAAGTCAGATATTTTCTTGGAAACATTTTAAGATGGTTGTAGTACTTTGGACTCTTGCCTGTTAGTAATCTTCCTACACAGAATGCTATAAATCAGTGTAGGGCTTATTGAATTATGATTATTGCTCATGTTATAGGTGTTCTCATATGTTCTCATTCTCAAATTATTGGGATTCTGTTCTAGCAGCTTCACAAATGCAGTAAGAAACAATAAAAAATAACTTGCTGTTGTCCAGATTATACAGGTTTTAAAACTTTACCTGAAATGACTTTCACCACTGAACAAAGCTGAAATGGTTCTCACCCTCTTAGCCAGGTCAAAACAGCTGCTTTATAAGAGCAATCTTTTACAAATGCTAAAATATTAATTCAATGCTTTACTTTTTATGCTTCTAAGTAGCAAATTTCAAATGCAAGTGACCACAATAATTAGATTTACTATATCATACACAGTGTTCTAGGGATCTGAAAGTCAAAGACAAAATTTGGATGCTCTTGTTTCGTCATGTTGGAAAGCATAATAAATGTGCATATTTTCAGGTCATTTGTCTTTGAAAAGTTGAAAAAAAAAAGTCCCACCTGTACCCAGACATCTTCAGTCTTCCAAATAATTTCTAGAACATTTTTTCTACAATAATTTTAGACATTAGTGTCTCAATGGTTGCTTCTCTTGTCACTGGCTTCCACAGCAAAACTAGTTTAAGAAACCTGGGTTTCTCCTCTTTCACCACACCAGTTTGCTGCCTCCACAGCAATCCTCATGGAGCTGTTAGTGAGGCTCTTTGAGAAGGTGAATTGCAGAAAGGGTCTAGGCCATGAGCAAGTCTAGAGAGGGTAATACATTGTGCTGTAGGGGCAGGAATGAGAGACGAGCAGAAGAGGCACATGCAAGGAGGCAGGATTCCTTGAACTGGCATTATCTTCTTAACACAGACTGACATCCTGAGATGGCTGGGGAACAGCTGTGCAGAGGTGTAAAAAACTGCTCCAAGTTTCTATAAAACCTTCAGTGAAGGTGAGAAGTCACCATATTTTTAACAGTAGGTGTGACTTTCAAAGGCAAGTTAATCACAGGCATTAAAATAGGTTACTAGCTTATCTCCCCCACACTAGAGCCTAAAAATTACTGCTAAAAAATACCTCCTTTACTCAGGAATGTTTGTTCCTTTACATGTTTTGATTCTGCTATTTCATTGATGCTGCTGTCACCTCACTCTTTTTTCTTAACTGAAAAATGCACTGAAGGTGAGGCTAAATTTAAAGACAGGCCAGTCAGATTAACTTCTCTGGCTGTGGCACATTCAGAGTCAGTGGTTACCCATACTAACTTCCCCAAGCTGCTCTTTAAGGCCTCCATCCCAGGGAAGGTGCCACTGCATGCATAGTCCCCTCTAACCCAGTTCTGTCAAATTTGATTCAGGGGTTATTTTTTATTTGTTTGTTTTTTAATCTCCCACTAGGACATATTTAAAGTCACTCAAATCATTTTGACAGAATAATGCTAGTGAGTAACCAGACATTCAGTTCTGATGGAGATGGGACCTAGGTAGGGGGATAAATATTTACAGCTGGTAGAAAGTTGCAAGCAGGTGACAAAAGCCTGTGTAAGTCAGTCCTTTCACCCCATTAGCAGATGCCATAAAAAAGTGGGCTGGTCTCATATGGGCTAACAAAGTCAGGCCTAACCCTTCAGTTACTACTAACTCATGCTTTTCAGTCAGTCAACAGCACCTGGTACTCAGGAACAAGTAGAAAAGCATGTTCCAGTCCAAACAGTATCTGGGTTTTGGGGTAAAAGATGAAAGAGTAACAACAAAAGGAAGTCTGAACTCATTTACACATCACAAAGTGAAAAAAAATGAAAATAATCAGTTAAGTTTCAACTTTTCATTTCAAGTAACAATACTGCTTGAAATGCAAAATACCAGCTCTGAATGAGAGTTGCAAAAATATGGGGCAAGTTTGTCTCTTAGGTTACACATTTCCTAACTTTAATAAACCATGAAGAGACCACTGCCTTATCTTATTGTCTTGGATTTCTCAATTTCCTTTTTTCATCAAATATGCTCCTGTTGTGGTCATATGTCATTGATTTGGTAACTTCATTTGCTCTCTTTCAGACTAGTCTCGTATTGAGCAAACCTTGAGTTAAATCCAGGTCAATCCATTCAAACTGTGGCTGTGCCACAACTCAGTATTTTTTATGCCCAAAATCACTTATTAATTATTCTAATATTTGAGATACTGTTGAATGATTCTGGTTTTATTATGCTGATACAATGCAGTGTCACTCAGTCAAGAACAAAATCAACATAAAGCAAAACAATGCTTTATATGAGGCTGCATTGTTGTTCACTGAGTAACACAGCAGCAAGAATCAGCCTCTATGAATCAATTATATCTTAAGGGAAAATTGCCTGGTTGACACATCATTTTTTAAGGTAATTTTTCCATGCTTACTCCTTTCAAAGGAAATACAGGGCAATACTTTAGAAACCATCTAATAGCAGGTGAGGTAATTGGTAACTTTACTTCCATTAAATAAGTACTTATAAAGAGCCCTTGCAAAAATCTGAGTTTGGTCTCAGGAATCCTGCCATGCCATGCCTATAACAAAGAAGTTATACATAAGTGTGCATTATTTTTGCAGCTAATCTCAAGGCTGATGAAAGCAAAACATATAAAAATGTTTCCATGTGGATCTCAACAGTTTCATATGCTGAGCAGAATGACAGAAAGGGTAACTGCACATACAGCTCTAAATATTTGTTGTCTTGTAACTGGCCTTGGAAAAGAGTGCATGTGATGGTTTGAAAGCAAAACAAATGAGAGGCTCCAAGTCAGAAATACAATTTAATGAGAAAAAGAAATAAAAGGTAAAA
>JBBMKD010000053.1:30371087-30384812 GCA_037834095.1 Argya squamiceps | reverse complement strand
ACAATTGGTTTCAACAGATGATGAAGAGGGTGATAGAATACTTTGTGCATATCTTATTCTACAACCCAGGACAGTGCATTAATTGTTAGCAAGAATGGCAAATTCATCTTTATCATGAGTTTGGATAAGGAAAGAGTTTACAGAAAGCTCTAAGAAAGAAAGGCAGTTTTTGCAACAAAATATATTGTCAAAAAAACATTCTTGTATAGTATCTATTTATTGGAAACTTGAAAAAACAACTGTAACAGAAATGTAGTTTAAAACATTTGAAATTCAAAAAAACTACTCTGAAGCTAAAACACATCTGGTGGCTTATTTTCATGGAGAAGTAGTGATGAAAGCAAAAAAACACTTGTCATTATTTTTTGAGAAAAATACAATTTCCTAATGAAACGTGGCATTTATAACATTTAAGTGAGAGGAAAAATTGAATCTATGCTTTCAAAAGTGAAAAATAACAAGATTTTCCATGAACAGGAAAACTTAAACATCGTGGTTTACTCTGAGTACTACAACAGCTCTAGTTCCTGAATGTTTGTCCCAACCATACTTCTAGTCCCTGCTCATATTTCTAACTCTTTCTTTCTTCCTCCCACTTAAAAATGCCTTTTTTTGTTTTTTAGAGAAACTAGGCCAAACTCTATTTAATTTTTCACAAAACAGTTTAAATTATGAATTTTTATTTTTAAAGTTCTAGTATTATTATATAGAGATGATTTCTACATCCAGAAGCATAAAGACAGAGAGACCAGAGAAAATATAATTGCCCTGGTTCTGTGGAAAAGCCATTGATGCTTCAGGTTATCATCATTTTGGCTTGAGGCCTTATGGGGACCCTCATTAGCACTGTTGCTGGAGAAACTCAGACCTCCCCAGATCTGCGTGGTTTGACACAATTTCACGAGCTCACTCAGGTCCATTTCCTATCAGTAGAATAACCATCTGTGCACACCACACCTGTCCTGAGAGCTGCAGTAATGAAGAGTCACTGGCCAGGACATTCCATACCCATTGCATTTTACTGTACTTGTCCCAGGTATGGCACTTTCAGTATTTTCACTATATGGTTTGCACAATAGAATTAAAAGTTTCATATCATAATTCATATCAGGTTTGCAAAGGAAGCAGTGCTTGGAAAAGCTGTAGGACTTATGCAGACCAAGAGCATGCATTACCAAAAAAAGATGCATATGGTCATTAAACAAATGGAATGTGTTTCACTATGGACAAATCCAAAGCATAGCACTTGGGAATAACTGACTGGACAAATATAAGATGGGGATGAATGGACAGCAGTTCTAGAAATGGGATCAGAGATGGCAATGGGTCACAGAAGAACATGTGCCAGTAATGCTACAAGGTTGCAGAAAAAGTAAATATCATCCTCAGAAAAGGTCAGTAGAAGGACTTTGTTCAGGTGGAGTACTATCTTCAGTCAGAAGCATTATTTCCAAGTATGCCAGGAATCAAATGATGGGAGAAGAGAGGAAAACAAGAAGAGCTCCTTGAGCCTGGGAAACATCGAAAAAGCCAGGCTCTTTACCACCTACAAATGAGAAGACTGTGGGGAGACATGATAATGGCCTTGAGATGTGTAAAAGGCAACTGCAGGGAGACCAGACACTAGTGGACTTAAATTACAACAAAGGGAGAACCAGACTAACCTCTGCCAAGATGATTCAGTCATCCATGTCCTGAGAACAGAGGAGGAACTAGTTGTCTTTTAAGAGCTACTTTGTTTTCTATGACTCCTTTAACACAACCTTCAGTAAAACCTTTTAATTGCTCCAGAAGCAAAATACAATCATTTCTGCACACTCGGAGCCTTCTTTTTCCGTGTATGTTTAAGTTAACATAATAATCTTCAACTGAAAATTACTACCTCCAAATTAAAAAAAAAATGGGAAATGTCTACACCAACTGTGAGAAAAGGTAGAAAATATACATATGACTTCTTAGGAAAGAATAATTTTTTAAAAATTAATTTTTTTTTTAATGAAGAGAAGAAACAGTAACAAGATGATTGTTCACAACATTCATGACTGTTAAGGCCTGACAGCTGCATATGAATATTACAGTAAAGACCTATAAGAACTTGCTTCAAGACAAAAATAATCAACAAATTATAGCAAAATAACTATTTCTTCCACAGACACAACATTTTAGGATAAAGTATTTACCTCAATCTTCAAAGTAACGTTTTTTTCCCACTGAAGAATTTTAGCTACAGAGTTAGAAAAGATTAATTATTATAACTATTTTACTACCACGCACCAAAGGAAGGAGACCATATCCTTAGGCTTCCAGTTAACTAGAACCTGCTCTTTGGACTCCAGAGTCAGCGTTCCTTTTTTTTTTAATTCATCTAGATAAAATTCTAACCAGGGTTTTAACCGAATTATGTCTTTACCTGGGAAAATATTTCCTGGTATTGTCAAAGTTGGCAAAAGAAAAGAAGTTAAAGCCTTGTGTCAAACACTTCTGTACAGAAAGAACATCTCTGTCACTGATTTCATTCACAAGTGCACATGCACAGGAAGTCATAATAAGGCTTTTTAATTTTGAGGAAGGATTGCACAGGTAGTTTGGAATAAAATCTGTGATCAGATACAGGCAATAAAATCATATTAGCAGAAAATATGGCTCAGTATGGACTCTACTTCACACCACTTGTATGGCAGCATTCGATGTTAGTCAAAATCTGCCTCTCATTTACACAATTGTTATCTTATGAGAGAACCACCCCACAGGAGTATGTCATTCTTTGCAACTGTGAAGGACAAATTTTACAATATTATTTTGATAAACATTCAAGTTGGGCATTGAAACAAAAGTCTGTAAGGCATACACAGTGGAGAATATGTTTAAGAGTCGAGTGGAAAGATGCAAGGAGAGGAAGGAGAAGACCACCAAAATGGAGTTAATGCATTTAGAATTTCAGATTTTGGATTTTAAAATTTCACTGTAACTATTAACTACTCCTGAACTATAGATTATCTTCTTCAATAATATACTATCATAAAGACCAGAAGCAGTATAGGAAGACCAAATGTTAGTTATCTAATGTTTCATCTCCTTTGGAAATAGGAGATCTATAAAATGAGAAAGACAAGAATATCACTTACTGCACACATATTTTTTTATTTATAGGCCCGGAGAACAGTGAAATACTACACTTAAGAATGCATATATCATTATGAAAGGCTATGTCAGCTCATCTCAGGAAAATTTTACACTATTTGCCTGTATATTTAGGGACAGTATTAACATTATCTGATTGTAGAAATTAACAAAAATTATTAGAAAGAAATAATTTTAAATTTGAGAGTTCTTACCCTTTATCTTTTAAACTTGCCTGGCATAGGCAACAATTGTTCATTTGTCAGAAGAAAACAGAGTTTTGTTAGTCTTCACTCTCTTGCAGCTTCAGTAGTTTTAATGAAGGTAATATTTTTGTTTGAGTATTTAAACTCAAAAGATAAGTTTAGATAAGTCTAAAATATCTTAAAAGATAAGAAAGATAAGTTTAAAATGTTTTACCCAGCACTGGGCATGACAAAATATGAACTTGGGTCCTGATCCTAATATCTGTATGCCTGTGAGGAACCTGTGGGCTCCACAGATTGTCAGGACATACATGCCCCACTAACTGAAGTCAAACCATAAAAAAAGTAAAGCAGATCCCATCATCCTTTGTGTCTTCTCCTCTTCCCATCACTTGCACCCCTAAAGACACCATGTATCTCAACTCAGCCCAGCTGCAAGAACGGTTACCGCTAGCCACATATTTGTGATCACAAATTTAGTGAAAGACACTCTGCCCAGAGCTGACATTGATGAAAGACACGTGAGCTTTCTTTATGCACTTCATGCAAAATAGCTTGTGTTTCTTAAAATTATCCTGGAAAGCTATTGACTTTGTACTGAAACAAATGAGCAAACTTCCCAGTCAGCTGGCTGTGGGAGCAGTAACACCCCAGTGCAGCACAACCTTTCCACAGCAAGTTTCTTATCGTGACATCAATGTGTGTTTGGAACCTGGGACCTCGCTTGGTTCAGAAGGATTACAGCTTCAAAGACAGTGGCTAGGAAGAACTGACTGAAGGAAATCCAACTGCTTGCCCACTCAGATTTACACTACCAATTAATATCTGTTCAGCATTCCTGTGTGCCCAGCTTCTACATGATTATCCACAGACAGATAAAAGGCTAAATTAGTCATACAAGTTCTGATAAAGTTTGAAATAATCACAGATTTGTTACTGCAGCTGCATACATTTTACAGGCACATAAAACCAAGAATATTTGTAACTTCTACCACTGAAATATTTTTAATAATTATATGGTCTAATACAGCAATGATAATCTACATATGGTAGTGTTTATTTATCTATTTGTGTGTACATAATCATGAAACCGGATACGACAATATTTTAAAGTTCTTCAACCCTATGTACTTTAAAGATAAAAGTGTTTGCATAGTACTGTTGATTCATTGGAGTAGAATTCTCCCTCTTTAATTCATTGAATAATAAGGAAAACAAAAACTTGAAATAGGGTGTTACAGTAAATGTACTGGCATGTCTTTCACTCTATAAACTAATGTAACCTTACTAACCTTACTATTCTTCAATACTTCTAGCTTGTGGATTTATGATTGTTTGGAAAGACTAACAGCTATACTTTAATATGCAAAGGCTGTTTGCCCAATGCTGCACTTAGATGCTCACACAGAAACCTATTAACTGAGGTATGCATTCAAAAATAGATCAACATAATCTACTACCATATCATCTTCATCATAAGCAGCTGGAGCTTCAGACTTATCTAATTTTTTTTTCAAATGTAGCACTGAGTAAGAAAGTATTTTGTTTACCTGTAAAACCCTGCAGTGACTCCACAGAGAGAGAGTCACACACCTTTCTCTTAATAACTGCAGGGTTTGGGGCCAAGTCCTTGGTGAAGGTCTTTGACTATGAGCAACATATTAATATGTAAATATAAAATCCCTACAGTAATAAAAGGTATCTTGGAGTGCTATAAAATTTTTGAAAAAAACATTTATTTCTGCTGCATGTACTGAAAGTTGTCATGAAAGATGCAGCCAGGTAGCACGGAGCTGTACCATCTGCCTAGGAGTGAAAAATATTCGTATATCACAAAGATCAGAAGCTGGGTCTGAGGCTATGCTTTTGCCAAGCTGGTCAATGAAGTTGGGCACTATCAAGAAATGAGACAGATACATTTTGCCACAAGGGAGAATGAGCTGGAAGCTTATGGGAACCCCAAAACAGGCAGGCAGAGACCACCAGCACCCCCAGCACCAGGGCAGCCCCTCACCTGGCTGGGCCAGCGTGATGGTAGGGTCACAGGTCACCAACACACCCAGACTTGGGTCCATGGTCCTACCAGGGGGTGCAGCCAGGTGCTCCTGCAGAAGAGCACCAGGGCCAAGGCTGACTATCACGTGAGTTCAAGGTGCAGTCAGGAACCAGGGCTGGATGCAAGGCAGTCTATAGTGCAGGCTCAAGGGCCCACCAGGAAGGCAGGCAGCAAAGTCACACTGCCAGAGACAGAGTTGGATGCAGATCCTCGTACACGACCACACAAGAAACAATGGGATGTCCAGACAGGAGCTTAAACAGGCAGGCTGTGGGTGGGAGTCCCAAGGAAGCTGGGCAGGGCAGTTTTCTACAGCCTACAGAAAACACAGATTTCACCACTGATTTGCCTACAGAGGGAGGTTTCTTATGGGAGCCAATTATCAAGCAAAGGGCCAATATCCTGACTCTGATACTAGCTCAGTCAGCACCCAGGTCCTACCCTGTGCTTCTTCCTCCCATGCCTTGGAGGGATTTTGTTACAACAGCAAAGGACTGCCAGGACAAAGGGTACGCAGAAGTATGACCCATTCTGTGTTGCAAAGACCTTAAGGACCATTAAGGAATAATGAGCCCAAATGGGATTTGTGTCAGTTGCAGGTAGTCTTACTCAATGGTCCTTCCATTTTTGGAAAGATGGTGTACAACCATTTTGCACCGGTGACTGGCAACAAGATCATACACATAAGAGAGAATTCAGCCTAGGGCGTACTGCAGTACAAGGTCCATGACAGGATCTCAATGGAAATTTGGTGAACAAAGTGATGATCTGGTCTCTAGATGAGCTTCTAACCTCTCTGGGACTCCTAATAAGCCTTCCTCCACATCTCTCCTCACTTTTTTTTTTTCAAGCGTTCCTATAGGTTCATTTCAAAACTTTTCATAAAATTAAAAACTACAGAGCAGTTTTTCTGTACAATTAAGTTCTGGCAATGTGCCAATCTGATCTGAGGACTAGTGGTCCTGGACCTGAAGCAGAATGAAAGAAGTGAAGCAGACAAAGAGCAACAGAACAAAACATTACTTGCTTACAGGTAAGGAAAGTAGACAGAGAGGGGTGGAAAAGCAACACTGTCAGTTCTGTTAAATTTTCTACATGTTTGTATGATTTTCCTTAGGTCAGTTATTCTCTCTACAGTGATATCATCCTATAAATCTGTAAGAGGAAAAAAAAATCTTAATTTTTATGCTTTCTGAGATGATTTTGATCACAGTCAGGATCATCAACTTTCTATTTGACCACAAATGGTATTTGTTAATTACAATTCCAACAATATTAAAATAAAGAATGTAAAGTTTGGGAGAAAAGTATAAATGATGGGTATTTCTAGTACACTGATATAATAATTAACCTACACTTCTTTCATCCTGTAGCAAATTTATTTTTATATTATCTCAACAATTTTGTTTCTCTGTGAGACTTTTCCACTTCACACGGTTAATCAGAAAATAATATCAAATTAGATCATGACCTTGAGGAATTCTGTAAACCAGCATGACAGTAAAAATAACTTAACAATCAGAACAGATAGGAACAAATCATATATCATACTAGTGTTCACTAGCCATAATTTACTCCAAAGTTCCACTAAAACCATGTTTCTCTTTTTAAATATATTACCTATTTTGACATTAATTAGTGCACCTACTTAAAAATATTTAGCCATATTGTATTTTAAGTGATGTTAAATTTCTGATGAAGGGATTCTATTCCTTCCTGTATCTTTTTTATTCATTAACAAAAGCCAGTATCACTTCCTTAAGCTTGCCTGCATGTGCTTACATCTGCAAATCTCTACGTGGAATAAAAAGGAGACTTTGTGATCTAGATTTTCTGTGTTTCTTAATTTGAGGTAGTGTCAGTTACATATGTTGTTCCACATATGTGCCAATCATGAGTTAAACTAAAAAAAGCCATTGTTATATATTCTATACGTGCTAGTTATTTATAGAACCATCTGTGTTTTAAAATTATTCAGATAGTTTGTACAATTTATAGTTATATTTTGATGTCATACCACAAGGAACATGTAATGTCTCTTAGTATGGCAGGTCAAAAACCTATGTCAAATTCCAGGGACATTATTCCAACAAACTCCATGACAAACACAGTGACATGAAATGTATCAAATCTAGTTGTGCAAAAAATGTAATACATGCACAAAATCATGTACCCAAAGATTATTTGACTATTCAGATAAGTAAGTCTCCCACACAGTGAAGTCTCAATATTGTGGGAACTGAGGTACCTATGGGCTACAAGAAAATCCATGACCTGAATCATATCATAATTTGTTTGCAATCCAAAGAAGTCTACCAGAGGAATGAAGTAATAAGCACTTCCACAGCAGCAACCAAATAAATGCAGTCATTCTCTTCCTGCTGAATGCTATGACAAAACTTTATATGGAATACCAGAGGAGTACAATAAACCTCAAAAAAAAAAAAAAAAAAAAAAAAAAAAAAAAAAAAAAAAAGTGCATTTTCATGCCAAATGACAGTCAAATTCTTATTGGTTGAAGGTCAATTTCTATCTCTGTTAAAACATTATACCTACACATTAAACAAAAAAAGCAAATGAATGGCAAAATGAAACACGAAGACCTGTGCTTTTTATGGAATAATTCTAACAGCAACATAAATTACTACTTAAAGGATTTTAAAGGAAGTGATAACTGCAGGTATTTCTGTAAATGTAAACTGGATTCTTGTCATATTCCAAGAGAGTACTTAAACATTCAAGGAAATGTCAATTTAAAACATCATTTTCCAAGGGGAAATAAAAATATTGAACATATTTATGGTTCCACAACAAAATCTTCCTACATTTTTAAGGAGGAAGACAATATTTACAGCTGCTTGTAATTTATTTTGGACTCACAAACTATTCAATGCATGTTATATATTGGTATTATTAATTGTAGATTTTTTAGGCTTAGACTTAATTACTCTAGTTAGGTACATATCTTTCCAAGCTCAGGAAACATTGCCAACAGAGAGCTCCATGTCTCTCTCAGATCTATTACTACCCATATATTCAGACAAAATTTCCTTTGCATAACTGCACTGCAAAACTGCTAGTTCAGCACATTGAAATGAATAGTACTATTATTACTTTTTTTAATAGCAAATCATTACTGCCAGTAAATAATTTCATGTGGAAAGATTTTGATTTGCCCTACATGACAAACACATTTCCACTCAGCTACTTACAGCATTTTCAATGAGATCAGTCATAATGCTGTGTCATACTTTCATTTCCTAAGCAAGAGGTGTTACACCGCTCGCCTGATATGCAGACAAGAAAGTCTACCAGTTCTTAGTAGAAACAGGGCTGTCAATCATTTGGTGAAAGTGTGACTCAGCAGCTGCTTAGTCTGTAAAAGCACTCTGCACATAGGAGATAAACAGGAGGGGGACGTCTTTCCAAGCACATAAATTCTCCGGTATGTATACAAACAAAAATGTCCTTATCGCCATACAGAATTAATGTAATAATTTTTTTCACTAATTTATTTCAAATCTTCTCTTTACATACAAGGAAGAGTGCATAAACTAGGTTATTTAACCATTCCTAATTTTTGCCAGGAATTGATCCATGAAGATTTCTTTGACTAAATTAAAGATGTCCATTTTATTCACCAAAATCTGTACACACCAAGGTAGGAGAGTGATTTTTCTTCCCATAAGAAATAGGTTTATAAATTTGAGTCATAATTATTCACAACTAAAAACCATCTTTCAAAAATAATAAAAAATTGGTACAAATTTTCTACAGATGGACACCAGCCAACTTAGAATACTCAGACCTACAGCAAACACTCAGTCTAAAAACGTGAGGGAGAAGTCATTCCTCAGAACATGCAGAAGAACATGCATCAACATGAATACAGAACAACTGCAAAAAAAGCCAAGGTAAAAGCTGCTTGCTGACATTTTATGAAAGACTCTACATCTAAATTTCATTCTCTAACAAAGGAGAAAGCACCTATATCATCTTGAGCAATCTTCATTTTCTCCATGAGAGGAACCCAGGGGAACAGAAGATTAATTAAAGTTTCTCTCAGCTTGACTAGGACTCTTTGACTTCAAGAAAGACAACCATACAATGGAGAATAAAGGTGTATAAAACCTTTATAATTCTTACTGTGCAAAGCATGGGGATCTCAAATGAACTGATCGGGAAGAAGTCTGAGGAAAAAAATTAAATGGAAGGAGGTTTCGTAAATGTCTAACTAAGCTTTGTCACTGCTTATGATAAATGTGAAACATGGATTCAAAAGCGATTCAACGATTTCATGTAGATGAGTACCAGAAACTATGAAATACAAGCACATGGATATAACCTTTGGTTCAGTAAATCCCAAATCCTAAACATTAAACTGCATGGTCCTATCCTCTTTCCTACCTTTGCCACTGAAAAATCCTCTATTGGCTACTGTCAGACACAAAGTATCAGATTTTAGGGACCTATTGAGATACTGTAAATAACAATTCTTGTGCTTTATGCATTGGAGATAAAATGTGGAATTTAAAGTTCAGTAGGTAATGGTTGTCTACCACAAAGTAGGATCCAGTCCTCAAGACATTTAGGAACAGCAGCAATTTTACCAAAACAAGGTTAATGCATGCTGAGTTATGCACACGAGTTTGCAGAATAGAGATCCACTTTTGTTTTTATTGCTACCTGTTTTCATGGAAATTTTGACAAGAAATACAAAGTGAGGAGCTGATTTTCTTGGTTCACTGGGGCTTTGCTATCCATCAAAACACAGTGCTTGTTGAACTCCTGCCCTAACCGGCCTTTTTCTTTACCATATCAGCACATACACAATTATTCTGCCTGCTAAAGCATAGAAACCTCTTCGTAACTGCACAGTTGTTTCAGTTTTGTTCCCTTCTGCATACCCCTCTTGCACAGCAACCTGCCCAGATAATTTCATCTAATTTCTTAAACTTACACTATTTTGAAGGGAGCCACAAAAATGTTCCCTTCACTCTCCAAAGATGTGAAGCGAACAATGTCCTCAAAGTTTTGGTGAATAATAAATGATACTGATGCACAGATTGCTGTAATAATGGCAATAACATCTCTAGGAATCCAAATGCTTAAGTTATACTCTCTGCCACCAGCAAATGGCAAAAGAACAAAAATAGTAGCTCTTATTCCCATAAGAATCTATTCAAAAATATGTGGAATGGCTTATAGAAAATGACAAGAGTTTCATTAAATTAACAAATACCATTTCCAAAGCTTTTCTAGAATTGTACTACACAAAACAAAACCAAAAACAAGCACAACAACCTTAAAAACTTATCTAAATTTCACATAGAAAAAAAATCAGAGTTTGTTGAGTGGAAAAGATGAATCAAGATTAACAGAGAAATGCTATTTTGAAAACTCCTAAAAATGTTAGAGAGTTAAAAATACCAAGTAAAAATTATTTTTATAGCAGCTGGCAATGTCCATTTAAGGCTGACAATCTCTTGGACATGATTAGTACATACATATCTCATGCAGCTCTTGCTGTTTTGAGTTTATTGCAGTATAACAGCATAATCTGATGGTTTTAAAACTCAGAATCTCTCCCTATTTTTGGCTTAAATGCAGGTCATAATTATACTTAATGTACTGTTTTTTTGAAAGAATACTGCTGCTCATATTCTTAACATAGTGATTTTGTTGTTTTCATATTGCAAAACTGAAACTAGACTAGAACAAACACAGAGGGAAAAATGAAGGCTCAAACCAAGTTTAACATGTAACTCCAACACACCATCCCAAAGCCCAAGAGGCAGGATATGCAATCCTGCATTCCTAATGTACTCGTAATACCTCTTGGCTTCAGTGGAAGTTTTGTTTAAGAAAGCATATAATCAGAACCTATAATTTCATTAATTGCGTGCCACAGGCAGTCCATGCAAGTTAAGAATCATGAACCAAACTGGTTGGAAGGATGGTGGAACCCATGAGCCCCACCTGCATCTTTGTGGACCACTGAGTCTGTGCAGCAAGACCATGAATCCTCATTTTCCCCACTCACCCATACTTCCAGCTCTTCCTCATGACAGACCACATGTGTAATGTAGACAGTAGTGCAGATGTTTCATTCAGGACACAATACAGCTCTCAGGTCTCTGTTACTGTTCTCCAGTACCATCCTTCCCCAGTCTCTTGGCAGCACTGAGGATTTCACCCGATGCAGATCCCTACTCTGTTGGATTTTTATATTATTCATACTAGGCACAGACAAAATGAATGTTATTGAGCTATTAGTACAGAGTGCTCTGACATATTGTATATTTCATTAGATATCCTTTGGGCAATTTAGGAAGTACCATCTAAAAACCCTGTTAATAGACTTGACATTTACAGTATTACTGTACATAGAAGTTTTCCATGCATACCATAAACATAAATGACTCTATGTGGTGTGTGTTACAGATAGCTTTATGGTATCTCTTGAGATTTATTTTTATATGGAGGAAGAAATAGCATGGGAAAAAAACCCTCCCATATTAGCAAGGGCTATATTTGCTAAAACATGAGCAAAAAAACCCAATGAAACCCCATGGGCACTTGCAAGCTAGTTGTTTTTCTAAATATAAAAACAAATAATCAAATTTTAAAAGAAACCATTCACAGGATGAAGAATGACAGGTGATGTTACAGTGAGGTGTGAATCTATAGATAGCTCTCCACTGCAAACTGACATTTAGAAGCACACAACAGATAGTTCTTCAGCTACAAAACCCCCATTATCTCCTTGTATAATAAATTGAAAACTCTAGTCAATTTCTACTTGTGTCACTGAATACAATTCAGGTTTTACACCTAACTAACAACTAACTTACAGTTTCTTTTATGACAGCCTTAAAACATAAAACAGGAACAGAATCTCCAGATTAAAAGTAAAAAAGTTCATTCTTAACTAATCTAAATGCTCAAACTTTGTAAGGAAGCTTCCAATATGTAAAGGCACACAAAAGAACAAAATAAAAAGCAAACAAATGGAAGGTATAAAAATGAGGGTGACTTAGGGATAAGGAGGATAAAAACAAAGGAAAGAGGAAAAAAGAACAAAACACTTTAAAAAAGAGAGAAAGAAAAGCATGACAATGAAAACAAATGAATCGTTGAAACTATGGTGGGAGGAACTGATGAATATTAACTTTTATTTTTCTGATTACAAAATACATTTCAAAATTGGATGAAACACATTCTATGTATGTTTTGCCAAGGACATTCTTGGCAATTACAAAGTCAGGAATATTATAATTCAATCAGTGAGGCATTACTTAAAACCACTTGAAAAAAGCAGATCATTTGAACCAGCAAAGAGACTGCATGGGTAAAATTTTAAAGGCTCAATATTCTGGAGCAGTACAGACTGCACTCACATGTTGCAGAGTTCCAATAATGGGGCCATTATAAATACAGCAATTTTTCTTCCTGGATGCATTTTACCAATCTTTCTTCTCATAAATGAGCAACAAAGCTGCATCGTCGTTTTCTATATAAAATGAGGACAGTTCTAGAAAAAAAGAGAAATCGAGCACTTGTAGAGTAAAACTTTGATTTTGCTAAGAAATCTGCTTTCAACTTTTTTAGAAGCAGTACTGTTCACGACAACCAGATCACATCTATAAAGATGGTTGCTGTATTTATCAGGCGCATGTGGGACACTTTGCCATGCACCGAATCTGTGCGCTTGCCTTCAAATGG
Organism: Argya squamiceps; assembly: GCA_037834095.1. NCBI lineage: Eukaryota > Metazoa > Chordata > Aves > Passeriformes > Leiothrichidae > Argya > Argya squamiceps. The sequence goes on along the minus strand of JBBMKD010000053.1, from coordinate 30,371,705 downwards.
ATGATACAATCCTAAAAACGTTACAAAATACGTCATTACGTCTGTTGCTACACTGGCAAAACCCACAACAAACAGGTCACCTTGACCTCTGTCATGTACACTGTTTCACAGAACTGCTGACACCGGAAGAATGGGATTGACTAAAAAAGGCACCAGGCATTCACCATTCTCATCGGAAAAAGAGAGTGCCCTGCCTTCCCCGCAGTAGTTACTATTTACATATCGCTGTGATTGCGCCGTGAAGGCGAGCGATGCAGCCTTTCGATTTAACCCGTCAGGTTGCCGAAGCCTTTGCAAATCGCCCGTCGTGCAGTCAGACTTTGAGAAGACCGAAAACGCCGTGGACTGGCACTCCGGGGGCGACTTTACCACCCCTCACCGCCACGGGCACCCCAAGCCTCGCTCCGCCGCGTCCGCAGACGGAGTAAAGGCGGGCGCCCTGCACCGGCAGGTGCGCAGAGCAGGAGCCGGCTCCAGCCCAGAACACCCCGAGCGGAGCTCCGGGTCATTTCAATCGCCGCTCCCGCGGAAGCAGGTGCGCCGCCGCCGCCGCCGCCACCGCCGCCACCGCCCCTCTGCGCCCCGGGGCTGCGCGGGAAGGCGCCGCAGCGCGTCCCG
>JBBMKD010000053.1:30349234-30368293 GCA_037834095.1 Argya squamiceps | reverse complement strand
CCGGGGACCCGGCGGTGCCGCGCATGTCGGCAGTCCGTACGGAAACACGGGAATCGCTGCGGCAGGCGACGGGCGCAACGCGACGCGCGCTGGCACAGCGGCAGGTGGGGCGGTTCCTGATCGGGAAGTGAATATGCGAGTTGCCCATAAGAGTCGCTAATGATGCAGTGTTGTTTTGCAGCCACTATGCGGATATTGATCCAGAAAACCAAAATTTCTTGCTCGACTCCAACCTTGGAAAGAAGAAGTACGAAACTCAGTATGTAAGTACCCAGCGATGACGCTCCAAATAAACAAACAAAAAAAAACCACGTACTGCCAAATTAATGTTTGCTTTAATGCTGAGATGAGTAATAACTTTCTATTAATTACTGCCTATCTCCCTTTCCTCAGCATCCGGGTACTACTTCATTTGGAATGTCAGTATTTAATCTGAGCAATGCTATTGTGGGTAGTGGCATCCTTGGTCTTTCTTTTGCCATGGCTAACACTGGAATTGCCCTTTTTGTGTAAGTATCTTTTGATTCATCATAAAAACTCCATCTTTCTGGTGTGTAATTCATAATGGAAAAATACTTGGTGTAATGATATGACCCCTAGAAAATCTCCAGTCGTTTTCATAGGTGCAGAATTGCATTTTAGGGTTTATGGCTTGTTTTAAATTTAAAGATTGTGATACAGTCAGAAGAACTTGCAAAAATTAAACAGATTCATTGCAAGTTCTGCAACCCTCAAAAACATTTCGCAGTGAATTTTACTTGATTTAGCAGTAGTTTCTCCATGAATAACTGATAGACTTTCCCTGGAAGTTCTATTATCTGAGCCCCAGTCGGGGAATCTGAGCCCCAGTCAGGGATGTGGTCTCGCTTTCCTCAACTGGCATCGTTGTGCCTACAGAGTTACAATGTGCTTAACCAATAAAGAAGTCCATTTTATTGCTATGCTTTCACTCAATTCAGGGGTATGGTTTCAGTTACACCTATAAAAATTTCTGTCTGCCTGCAAGGGAGGGGTGTGGAATAACCAGGATATCTTTATTGGCCTGTCTACATTGGCAAAAGCTTTGAGGTGTAGGACAGAACCACAGTAAAGTAATTGGAAGTGATGTAACAATAAAGTTATGTACAGTGCTTTTGAATGTCCCGGAAAGTACGTTTTTCACATATTGGAGGCAGTTCAGCTCACACAAGATGTAGTATCAGTGAATTGACTGCAAATGAATATCCATGGATATGTCTAAAGAAACTTTGTCTTTTTATCCTGGAAATAGATGAATGTGCTGAATGTTCAAGAACATGTGAAGAGCAATGTTTAGTTCAAAATTTCCCTGACTCTGCTGCCAGATTTCCAGAAAGTAGGTCAGATTTACTTCCAGATGTTTCACAGTGTGTTGGGTGGCGCTCAAGTTTCCTGAGGAAACTACCAACGTGTGAAGTTCTGACCTAAAGGATTTTAAGTATATGGTGATTTGTAAATCTTTTACTAAGATTTTCACTTGCTTAGATGATGCTAAACTGAATGTATCACTTATCATGAATCTATAAGAGATACTTCATCTCTCTATACATCAGTTTCATGCTCTAAAGATGTTCTGCAGCACATGAAAGATAATCAGTGTAATGCACGTTAAAATGTCTCTGAGGAGAGGAAAGAAGAGTGTTTAAGGTTAGCTATTTGAACAGACTTGGGGCGTCCTCTTTTCTGAGGAAAAAAGTGTTCAAAACTCTCAATTTAACAATTGGGTGCTGAGGCAATTTAGTTGCTTTTTATTTCCAGATACTCTATTCAGATCTATTTGCATTAGTGTTGTTTCAAAGACAAACTAGCTTGTTACCTTTCAAAACTTGTGGATCGTACAGTTGTGAGGCAGGAAAGCAGTTAATCACAGATTAAACTGACGATTTATGATGACAAGTGAGGGCATTACAGGCATCCCTTAATAACTAGGTTACAGTATCAGATCCAGATGCAGTTGATTAAGGCAGTAAGTTCTTGGAAGACTGTGGAGGCACTTGTGTAAGTGCTGTGACTTGTCACTTGTGTCAGCACTAAATAAATGAATAGAATGGTTTGGAAGCCAGAAGCAGAGTGAGCTTCAAGATGACTTTGCTGACTGATCTTGTCTACACTGTAGGCAGCTATTCCAGGTTAGGACTTGAGATGTCCAGGGTCCGTGCGTTTAGTGTAACCCTGGCACATCTCAGCTGTGCTGTTTCTACCCAATGGCTGAGTCAAATCTACCTGTCAGAAATAGAGAGGTTTATTCGTGTGCATATGTTAGTGTTGAATTTGCACCAGTAATATTAAGATCCTACACAGATCTGTGAAGCTTCTCAGATCTTTTTGTTTCCAGTTCTTTGTGCTGCATTTACTAACTTCGCCAACATTAAAAATGACATGAAAGGAAATGTATTCTGGGAAATGAGGTCTGCCCTTTTAACGCCATTTTTGATATGCTGATTCTCAGGTTTCCTATTAAGCAAAATGCTTGTATTGGTATAAGAAAGACAAGGGGTTTTTTTTAATGCTTTGTAATTTTCCACTGTGTTCTCCAGCAGCCGAGAAGTCCCCCCTAGCGTGCCACTCCAGGAAGTGCATTTGTTGTGGGAGAGATTTGTTGTTGAGAGATCCGAATTTTAGGTGATGCAAATGTGCTTCTGGAAATAAAATATGCATTGCCTGTAAAAGCTGTGGGGAAGATAAACAAGCCACTAGCGATTCCCATGTAAGCACATCTGAAGAGTTAACTTTTGAGGAAAGAATTTTTTTGAATGACAATAGATGTGTATTTCCATTTGAAAACGCAGCTCTCAATGAGTCTGAATTTTCAGTCAATTCTTTAAGGTTTTTGCAGTTTCATCCTTACATAAAGAAAAAGGACATAACACAGGTTTAAGCTGAAAAGCTGATTTCTTTTAAGACCAAGAGATAATCTTCACTTCAGCTGTAGTTAGCCTCAACTGTATGTTGATAGGTGCATGACACACTGTTGAACAGGGGCAGGAAGATGGGGAAAAATACAGTTTCTTACAAGGATGCAAACCTTCCCCCCCATCCATACACATTCCCATTGATACTTTGTTGTTTATTATCAAATGTAGCCAAGTATAGTAGCCTGACACTTGGTGATGCTTATGCCACTTTAGACTGAATAGACTCCTTGTTCAAGCCTACATGAGAATTTCTTTGTATGCCTCTGAAATGCAATGTAGTATAAAATCCTTTTTACACACGACATTAATTGGGTTTTCAGAACACTTTTAACTTAGAATCTACATTTTTTTCCCATATAGTATTTTAATATGGATAATGTTTATGTTTGAAAAATCTTTATTTAGTAGGGTCACAATAAGTCATTTATGGCCATTACAAATTTGCATGTTTTCCTCTCCCCAGGATACTCCTGCTGTTTGTCTCAATATTTTCTTTGTATTCAGTGCATCTTCTTTTGAAGACTGCCAATGAAGGAGGTATGGCAAATGGCTGTTTTTCAAATATATAGTATTTGTTTTTTCTGGTATATTTGTGAAATACACTCTTCCAATGGGATATTGCATTTTCTTTTAGGCTCTTTATTGTATGAACAGTTGGGAATGAAGGCTTTTGGTATGGCTGGAAAACTTGCTGCTTCTGGATCAATTACAATGCAGAACATTGGAGGTGAGGGCAAGATCTTAAAACTTCTGTACTGTCCATAGTAATTGTTCCCTGCTTATTCTTGGAGACTTATTTGTCACACAACATGTGTTCATTAACTGCTTGTGTTCAAGTGAAGTTATGAAACATGTTATGTGATTCTTGCATCGTGTGGCATATTCTATATTTGTAATGATCTATGATGTTATTCACCTACAGCTATGTCAAGCTACCTCTTCATAGTGAAATATGAGTTACCATTGGTCATCAAGACATTTATGAACATCGAAGAGACCACAGGGTAGGTGTTAGAACTCCTCATCAGAGAAACTATTAGGAGAAACAAATACGGAGACTGTATATATTTTTATATGAAGACCACGTTCGGTACACCGTAGGGTAGCTTCTTATTCAGACAGAGATACAGTAAGTTTTCCCTTCCCCTGAGTGCTTCACTTCATTTAGATCCAGCTTGACCCCGGAAAAGGGTAGAGAAATACAGGTATTACATCATATTGCAGAAAGCTGTTCTGTAAGGAACATCAGGTAAGTGTTGATGTATGTACCATTCAGTACATACACTTGATAAGGAAAGATAAATGTGATCATGGTTGGTTTTTTGGTTTGTTTTTTTTCTTACTGCATTCAAAATAGTTTGGTCTGATTAATTTGGTTTTCTAGTATTAATATTGTGGCAAGTGATTAAATGTAAGGCTGAGGTGCAGTTATGCAAGGAATATCTTAAGGAACAGTCCTCAAAAAGATACAGAGACTAAACATTGACCTAAACCACAGTTTATATGCCCAAGACTAGAGTGGTAGATGCCTTGCCATCTAGTCCTGTAGACAGCTTGACTCCAGAGTGGCTTTCCTGCTTGGCTTTAAAAAGAGGGTTCATTTTATCTAACCATATTTCAAGTTCACCATTACTAGTGGTTTTAGTACAATCAGTGGAGAAGGGTGATCCTCTGTAGTGATCAGTTCAGTTCGGCACACCTGACTTAGACACATTTTGTGCATCTCCAAAGAAGAGTTGATCATATCAGTCTGTGTTGAGAGGGTGTGTGAAAACAAGATGCCTGAGTTCAGATGGATAGTGTTAAGTGCTATAAATCTCACTCTTCAGAGTTGTACTTCTGTGCCTTGTCCTGAAGTGTCCCAGTCTTGAGAGGGCTGAGCAGCTCAAGACTCCAACTTACATCTAAGCCTGAGTTCAGAAGGTAGGCATTTTTCTGCCGTGTTCCCCAAGGGGTTCAAGCCATTTGGTGATGTTCATACAGCTTGCTGATAGATATTGTCATAATAACAGTGCTAGCATAATTTTTTTTTTTTTAAATATACTCAAATACCGTACCTACCCTATTTACTTAGTAGTATTGTGTTTACAAATTCTTTGCTGGGAAGGTTCATTTCTCTCCTTTGGCTGGATTCAAGTCCCTATTTTTCAATTCTTAAGAGAGCCCCTGGAGTAGCCAGTATTTAGAAGGGGGCTTGGAGGCAAATATTTTTAACTGTCCCATCTTCAGTAAAGAATTCAAAACTGGTTGCAATTCAAGAGAGAAAGTTAAAGTCTGTGAATCTCACTGGATACAGCTGCTACTCTGCACATCTGGCAGAGAAAATTAAGAAATTGAGATCTGTATCTTGAATGTTTTCTTGTTGTCCGGCAGGAGGTTGCTGTACACTGATTTTAAGTAAATATTTTCTCAATGCTCTGGCAAACATGAGCCCCATTTAACTAACTCTCTCCATGCATTGCTTAGGGGAGTCTGGGTGGCCACCATTGGCATGGATTCCACTCTGGCAGCCTGGGGCCTAAAATGTAAGCACTTACCTGTTTAAGTGTCCCAAAATAATGCTTACTGTAAAAGAACTTCTGGAATTCTGAGACAGTATTACAAATACTAGGTCCATTATTAAAATTTGCTTAGCAACTTCTAAAGTATTTCGCTATATTATAAAACTGCACAATCCCATTCTTTACTCTTCAGGACGGAAAAACTTTGAAGTCCTTGATATGAAAGTCCTGATGGCCTCTGTATGGTATGCACAATAGCAGTGCGTGTTCTTGTGATTGTATCAATTGCAAGGAGTTTCTTTGTTGTGATTTCTTTTCAATTTGCCACAAGTCTACCATATTTTAAAAAAAGACAGCGAAAGGTGCATGGTGTTAATGTCCTATACACCTGAAGTTTCTAAAATACTCCTTTTTTACATCTAGTTTTCCCAGGTAAAACTGAGGAAAGAGATGACTACATCATTTTTGCATTTACTATGTAAATCCAGAGCAAGTATGTTAATTATTCCATATTTCCATTACCATATAAACGGCTATAATTCAGCAACTGAGTTTGCATATACAAATTTCAAATTAAATTATGTTTACCTAAATAGTATACAGTCCATTTTAAAATAAATACTGTTAAATTATATCATAATAGGATATAAAGTATTAATACTTGGGAATAAATGTGTAACTTAGTGTTGCTTTAATTGCTTAAAGCATATAGGATGGTCCTGTAGGACTTTGTTTTTATGTATTTCAAAAAAAGATGTTAATCTTCTAATGCTCAAAAATGTTTTGTGAAAAAATAGCTGCTGCTTCTTACAGAAAAAATGGCAAAAATGTTCTGAAGGAAAAAGCTTCTGAAGTTCTTACCATGTTTTCCCTACTGAAAGGGACTAAATGTGCCTCCAAGAGACTCCCAGTGCTTGCTGAAGTTTTCTCAGCCAGCGGGCTTGAGCTACAGCCTTACCTTCAGCCCTCATCTGTTTTTCTTTAACTCCCACAGGGCACCCAACGGAATATTATTTCCAGTAAAAGTGGAAACCCTGCTGGGGCCCTGCGATATTCTAACACATCTGGAGAGTTGGGAACCAGCACTTACGAAAATTATATTTTTTCCCTGATTGATCCCACTTGACTTTTTTCTAACCAATCATTTACTTTTCTGTCTTCTGACTTCCAGATTTATTATTTTTATTAAAGGACACTAAAGGAAAGGCACAATGCAGGTTTGGGGTGAGATAAAAAACTATTGTAGCATGTTAGGTCCATATAGGAAATTAAATGCTGTCATTTGTGACATTAGGTAGTGAATTTTGTAAGGAGCCATATGTTGTAGGATATAAGACTAAATTGTAAATGTAATTTTTAAATAATTCATTACTTACAAATATTGCCTTCTTTTCTACAGAGAATGGTATCTCAACGGTGACTATTTAGTGCTGCTGGTGTCTGTCATCCTCATTCTTCCCCTCTCCTTACTGAAAAATCTAGGTAAGTAGTAGAGAGCAATCAAAATAAAAATGGAAGTACTGTGGGGAAATGTGTTGATGCAATGTTTGAGTCTCGAAATGCTGTGTGAATTAACAGCTGTCTCCAGACTTGTCTCTAAATTAGCATTTAGGTAATTGCTGTCAGTCTCCTTGAAGAAAGGAAAAAAAAAAATCAAGACAAGTATACTAAATTACAGATGTGTTTGTGGAAAATGAAAGGACAGCAGATAGGATGGCTTTAGCATGAAGCTCAGCAGTAACTTTGTTCCTGTTCTTATCCCAAAGTTTGACCTATTTTAGTCAATGGTGAAAAACACAATATTGTTACCAGCTATCCTGTAACAGCTTTCAAAGAATAGGGCTGCTAACCCTGGGCAGTATCTTTTCATTTTAGATCCTGAGGAGTAACAGAATATTTATACCAGATGCCTTATCTGAAATGGCTGTAATTCAGTGATATATGTGCATAATTCAGTTAACAGGCTGTTTATTTAGAGAATGCTGTAGTGGAACTTTGATCACTGAGAGTCTCAATGTGAATTACTCTCTAAAGTTAGTATTTTCTAGAAGTTAAGTAAATCAGTAAAAACAGAAGGAAAAAGGCTAAGTTATCTGGTAGTGCATGCTATTAAAATTAATCCTATATCATTCTTAGTATACAATAATCAAGTCATATAGTTGTTGCTCTGGGCCTTTTTAGTTTGCTTCTTTTTCTTCTAAGTTAAAAAGTTTAACATTACAGATTCACTGTATGTACAGACCCTAATATGTCTTTCAGAACCTTTAGATCTGGTTTGGAATTAGCAGAAAGTCAATGAATAATTAACTTGTTCTGTGTAATGCTAAGGAAATGACAATCAAAAGAGATCACTTGACAGAATGTGTTTTGTCATAACGTTTTGGCTTGAATGGTGTTTCTGTTTATTGTATCTTAGATTTTTTTTTATCTTTCTTGATCACAGGGTATTTGGGCTATACCAGTGGCTTTTCCTTACTTTGTATGGTCTTCTTTCTGATTGTTGTAAGTATAATCTTGTAAACTTCCAGTCCTTGTAAAACTGCATTTCAAAGTGAAATTAAGCACAGTTTCTAAAAACTTTCATATCTTGCATTAGTCAAAGTAATAAATGCATGGCTTTATTTCTAGGTAATTTGGAAGATGTTTCAGATCCCTTGTCCTATGGACAGTGTCATCATGAACATGACATTATTTAATGCAACAGTGGCACCTTTGGTAAATGAAAATATAACAACTGATGATATGTGCAAGCCAAAATATTTCATCTTCAATTCACAGGTAACTGACTGAAAATCAGATGCTCTGTTGAAAATAACTGAGACTAAGTATATAGCAGATAAATTAGGTCATTTTTCTTCAAGCAGTTGCCCAGTTTTAAAATTGGGATGTGTTAAGGCATCCTGTTCAGTAGACATGGGCACTGTTTTTACCTCATGCAGACTGGGTGTTTCTACATGACAAATGCACAGAAATTAGAGGAGCTTGAAGTTCCTGTTTGAGTGGCAAAAAACACCTTTCTCATTCTTCAGCGCAGCATTTCTCAAATTTTCTCAAGGAAGTTAGTGAAGCATTTTAAAAAGTAGTTTGCAGAAGATGAAGAAAATTGTAGAAGCGTGCAAGTAGGATGTTTGACTAGTTCCCAGTCACAAATTCTTGACTCATGAATGCTCCCAATTGCAGTGGTGAATCTCCACACATGTGTAATACTCAATACCAAATTCAAGATATAATGACTTAAGCCTGTGAGTTGCTGAACGTGATTTTGAATGCAAATACATTAGGCTCAGCATGGACTTCAGTGACATTTTAGACTATTTGGTACCTCAGGGTCTGGGTTTAAGAAAATATGAACTTGTTTTAACTTTTTCCAAAGTTTCCATTGTAAAGAATAGCTGGTGTTCATCAATAGCATGGTCTTTATCAAATAGGACCAAAACTGAAGAATCTCCTGATGACTTTGTAAATTAAATTTCTAATATCTGTTGAGATACTTAAGAAACATGCTTTTTTTTTTTTTCAGACTGTTTATGCTGTCCCAATCCTAACATTTTCTTTTGTCTGCCATCCTGCAATTCTTCCTATTTATGAGGAACTGAAAGGGTAAGTGTTAGATATGTATCTGTAATTTCACTAAACAAACAAATACAGTATGAAACAGTATGTTCTCACTACTAACAATGTTTCTTTTTCTTACAGCCGAAGCCGTAAAAGAATGATGAATGTGTCCTATGTGTCTTTTTTTGCCATGTTCCTCATGTATTTATTGGCTGCTCTCTTTGGATACTTGACATTTTATGGTAAATATTGTCTCTCTGCATTTTAAAAAATTATTTATGTTCTGCAAACTCTCAGTATTATTTTAAAAATAGAACAAGCAAGCATTTACTATGCATTCTAAATATACACTGTTAGTTGAGCTTTTTTTTTTTTAGTACTTCTATAAGTGCACACCCCAAAGGAGATCAGTAATAGAATTAGGCCCAAGACATAGGATTAAAATTGGATTAAACCAGATTCCGTGCCTCCAAGTCATCCCTGTGTAAAATGGATACATTCTTACAGGAGCTCTTGAGACTTTCAATTCATATTGATGTAACTGTAAAATTTGCATGGAATCTAGAGCAGAAACACATATTTAAGAAGTATGTCAACTAAATCTAATTAAAATACTGTTTTGTTTATAGGAAACGTTGAACCAGAGCTGCTTCACACCTACTCTGCTTACCTGGGTGCTGATGTTCTCCTTCTTATTGTGCGTCTTGCTGTACTTATGGCTGTCACCCTCACTGTACCTGTAGTTATTTTCCCAGTAAGTTTTTTGGTTTTGTTTTTTTTTTTTAATACCTGTACTGCTGCAGTCATTTACTGATTTGGCAACTCCTGTTTATTAATTGAACAACTGAAGAGTTTTTCTCTTAACTACAAAAGGAAATTTATTCTGATAAATGTGACAATTTAGAGCTATACTGTTAATTCAATAAATATGTATCATTTACTAAGCAGTAGATACAAATATATTCAATTATATTGTTTTCCTGGTATGGTTGTATTGGGAAAATGAAACAGATTGCCCCTCTATAAAAATACTTACGCTGCTGTATTATCAGCTTACAAAAGCCAGCATCTTCTTGTACATACACTGTGGACACAATCAGACCATTTATATGTATATTGTAGAGCAGCATCCTTAGAGGTTACAAAATTTCCTGGAATTTATTTTTGTTCAAGCCAGGTAACTTTTCCTTGGTTTTATTCTCCGTGTTACTTTAATCTTTCACCTTCTATTAAAATCTGAAGCGTTCAGGAAAATGATGTTAAAATACTTTCAGAAGGAAGGTCTAATTCAGGTGACAAATCACTGTCTTCCAGAATGAAGACTAAACTGTCTGTTTTGTTCCCCCCCTTCCTTCTAAAGATCCGCAGTTCCATCACCCAGCTGCTGTGGGCAGGGAAGGAGTTCAGCTGGTGGCGTCACTGTTCCATTACTGTGGCTCTCCTGGCATTTACCAACTTGCTCGTTATCTTTGTCCCTACTATCCGAGACATCTTTGGATTCATTGGTAAGCATTTTCTTATCAGATCAAGCAGTCTTTCTCAGAAAAAGCATTTCCAGTCTAATTAGAGTATGTTTACCTGTTTTTGAATAATTATCTCCCTGCTTTTTCTCTACAGGTGCTTCTGCAGCTGCCATGCTGATCTTTATACTTCCTTCTGCCTTCTATATCAAATTAGTGAAGAAGGAACCAATGAAGTCAGTGCAAAAGATTGGGGTATGTATAGACAAATATGTAACTACACTTGCTTACTAATTCAAAGGAAAAAATTTAATTATCTTTTTCATGATTTATGAATTTTGAAGCCCTGGTGAAGGTAGTCAGTGAATTGGCATTTAATGTTATCTTGCCTAGTTGCAAGGAGTTGCACAGGAACTCAAAAGCAAGGAACTGGCCATCACAAGACTTGGTTCACTTCAGTGACTTCCCTCAGCCCCTGCCCCCCAATCTCAACAGTAGCTGGGTCATTCTGTTGCTGCTAAGAGCCAGATTTCAACAGAATACCCTAAGAACTATATTTTAAAAGCCTTAATATTTTTCAAATATTCTTTAAAGACTTATTTACATAATTTTCCCCATAAAAGCTCATCTCTGCCAATTGTTCGGGTTATCTTGATTGTTGTTGGTGCTCTTACGAATCACAGACATACTGATTCATAATGCAATCAGACATACTGAGACAGACTCAAGTTAGCACAGTGGCATAGCCTGGCTGGTATCAGCAGCTGCATTTGCTTCCCTTCGTTGAGGGTGAGCTCTACTGTACTGAAAATAAATGTACTTTTTGATTTGAGAAGATACTCCAAATATGAGAAAGATACTTAGCTCCTTGTCATTGACTTGATCTCTTTTACTTGGTCCTCTGTGACCAATGGCATTTGTGCTATACATGGGTGTGAATTTATAGGTGTATACTGTGATTTGCCAACAGTCATAGCAGAATCTGAAATACTTCTTTTATGTTTTCTTTTTCAGGCTTCATTCTTCTTTCTAAGTGGTATACTTGTGATGACTGGGTGTATGACACTGATTATTTTAGACTGGACCCAGAATGTTACGTCTGATGGCCATTAACTGCCCTGGTTTAATCTCTGTAATACTCCACTTCAAATGCCAGTGTTCACTCAGATATCTACTGAGAACGAAAATGAGCTATTCAGCTTCCTTTAAAAGGCAGATTCTTTATTGATGGTTCTTCTGATTGTAGAATATCTGAACTGTCTTTAAGAAACTATTCTGCATGATGGAAGTGGATATTAACATCAAACCACGTGAGTGTCTGGCTGAAGGAAGTGACAACTTTATTCCATTCCAGAGAATGGACAGAACTCTCTGTAGACTTTTATCAAGCCATGTTTGGCTTTCGTCATTGTTACTTGGATATTTTGTTATTTTACTTGAATGTGCCTAATGGAACCATTTGATGTGAGAAAGAACTCTTTAATTTACAGCAAAGTGTTTAAATAACCAATGAGAGAGCGAGAGAAAGAGAAACGCTATTATTTTTTGTACCAAAAATTCTTATGGACCTCAAAAGCACTATTTTGACTTTAAGAAACATTTTTCTAAAAAGAATGAAAAAATAACATAGAAGAGCTCAGAAAAATATTTAATTAGTGTCCTAAATTAAAAACTTACTTTGATTTTTTTGATCTCTTCACTCATGTCACGAGTGACAGGACCCAAGGAAAGGGCATGAAGCTGAGTCAGGAAGAGGATATCAGGAAGAGGTTTTTTACCCAGAGGGTGGTTGGGCACTGGAACAGACTCCCCACTCCCAGACCACTGGGAAGTGGTCACAGCACCAGCCTGACAGAGTTCAAGAAGTGTTTAGACAACATTCTGAGGCACGTGGTGTAGTTCTTGGGGTGCCCTGTGCACAGCCAGGAGTTTGACATGGTGATTCTGATGGGTCCTTTCTCACTCAACATACTTTATGATTCTGTAGGGGCATAATTAGATGAAATTTTATTTTAAAAATGCTTCGAATGACCAAAATAGAAAATAAGCCAATTCAGGTCAAAATTCACTGATACTAAATCCTTTCCATGAAGTTCCCTTAGAAAAAATAATCCTGAAAATCATTTCAGGTTTACGTAAGTAAACTAGAGTTACCAAAAATGGTGTGGAAATGCAAATTTTAAAAAAACCTATCCTTCAGAAAAGGGTACATTTGAGAAAAGCATAACCAATTTTATTTAAACAACCAATTTTAGGTAATCTAAAATTGTAAAAATGGCATTGACATTTCCCTTCTTGAGGTACTCAGTAGTGCAATTGAGTAAAACAGGGTTTGGGGTTTTTGCTTTTTGGGATTTTTTTTTTTCTTCTGTTGTAGATAGAAACTGAATGGCACTGAAGCTATGATGCCATTAATACAAAACTCCCTCCTCAAGTTCCCTTTATTAATAAGGTCCATTGTCAGTTGTAACAATGTTTGTTGGGATTTTTTTCTATCCAATCTATCTTGAAACACTGTAGGAAAACAAAAGAAGTCCTAATGTAGTCTTCTAGTTGTATAATATTCAAAAACTGTACAGTATTTCTCAAATTCCTCATCCATTATTGGATTTTGAATTACTTGACTATTCTGTTTCTGAGTCAAATCCACAAAGTAACTGCACCAATAATTCATGCTTGGTACAAACTCTCTTCACATACGCAACTGGGATTCCTCTTCCGATTTATACTGTATAGTAGTATTAAAGATAACCTCATAGGCTGGATAGTCATCTCGTACTTGTTTGCTTCAGAAATAGATAAAGTTTCTAATGAGCCCTAGCTGATGAAACAGGTGCTGTATGGTTGTGATGAGCTATTTTGTTTCTAGTGCATGTTTGCTCTTTCATTCTTGTCCCAGGTTGAAGAGAGGTAGCATTTGTGTAACAGCGTACTTGGCTTATAAGAGGTTCTCAAACACAGCAATATTGGGTACAAAAGCCTAGATAGAGATTATTAATGAAATAGTCATGGCAATGCAGTCAACTGGCTTCATCTGACACAATGTTTTAAAAATCCAATTTATGAAGTCCCACTCAGTCATTGTGTCAGAGAGACCAAGTATAGGTCTGTAATTCAGTGATTAAACAGGGCCTGAGATTTTTTTGCTCTTGTAGAATTAATCAGAAATAAACCTAAACAATAGTCACCATTTGACAGATAATGTCAAGCTCTGCCCAGCCATTTAAAATCTATGGAAAAACAACTGCAGGTATTTTGTACTGATACTTCTGCATGACTGTAAGTACTGGTCACTAAGACTGTAGTGTAAAACTGTAATGACAAGTTAGATTCCTCGTGTGCTATTTGTATTATTAATTCGGTGGTACTCAACTGGCAATTAATGATCCTGGAGTCAGCAGCGCCTAATGCTCTGTAGGTACTTCTCTGTCTCAGGTACTGTACATCCATGGCTAGCTAGCCCATGTTACCTGATCTCCACAGAAGTGCTGAGCACGTGCCTCCTCAGTACTCTGGCAGCTTTTCTTCCTCCACAAATGTGCAAAGGTGGAAGAGGACTAAAATGTTGTCTACCTTTGAGCAATTTGTAGCACATAAGGGTTGAAGTGCTTCCCTTGCCAGCACTTAAAAAGAGGAAAGAGAGTGAGAGAAATATCCTCCTTTCTCACAGCAACCATAGAAGAGGAAGGAGTTGTGAGAAGTCACTACAAAGTCCTTCTTGGCAACCAGAAGGGAAGAAGATTTTTGTGATGACACCTCATAGTTTATTGTACATGTCACTAATTCTCTGAATGTAGCAATTTCCAGATTATACATTGTGTCATATAATTTGATGACTGACTCTCCACCTGCAATAGTTGAGTTCCACTTGGCTGGGTCGATTTCCAATGTGTGATTTTTTTAATGATTATTTTTTTCCAAACCTGTCTGTTTAAAGTTACCATTACAAACCACCTAAAAGAGCAGCTTCAGTATTAAACCACTGTTCTGTCACCTCAGTTAGACATTACTGTCTTCCATGATATTTCAGTCATAAATGTAACATGTTATTTATAAAACATTAATCCATTAAAACTAAAACTATTTTTCAGTATTTATGATAGTCTATGTACATAAATTGTGTGTGTGTATATACTGTAAGTATAATGTATATAATGTAGGTTTGGAGTCCAGGATTTATGTATATATTCCTCTCTCATTACTGATTGTTACATCATTTCAAGGAGTTGTCCATGTTGTAATCTGTGTAACAGCTGTCAAAGCAAAGAGCCTTTTTCAACAAAGTGTCATGCTTACAGAGATGAAAGAAATGTGTTATGCCTAAGGTGTGTAAGAAAACACTAAGATTGTATTTATTACAAATGTATATGTTGCAATAAACACAGGAATCACTTGGGTCCATAGAAAGCATTGTTCAGGTTCATGAATACCTTCTCTCTACTATTTACCATGGATGTTACAATTTCCTGAATGCAGCAAGTGAACCACCTCTGTGCCCTAACGCTCGTTAGGCTACTGGATTCGGGCATCCCACGGTACATCCGTGTACATATGTAAATACCCGCCTTCCTGCTAGAGGCCAACAGCCTAGCTACCCTTGCTGGCTGGACTTGTGGCCAGCAACACAGTTTCAATGAAACATTGTATGTTTGTTTTAACTGAAATAAATAAATAGATAATCCTAAGAACAGGCTGTGATGTTTTTCTTGGCAGAGGCATGTGAAGGATTTTCTTTAGAGACGATGCTAAAAGTGTACCAGTAATTTCACGCGTATTTAACTTAACGCTTTTCAGGAAAGAGGGAGGGTGAAAAATGGCATACAACTACATCCACAGCTTATGACACTACAGGGGTAAAGAGAGCGAGTCTGGGCATGAGAGACCAAATTCTACAAGGAACCTGCATTAAGTAATTTCTTTTATGGAAAAGGCATAGCTGGAGACAAGACTCAATGTGTTGGATCTTGTATACGTGTAGTGAGTGAGTCTTGCTAAAATCCTGTGCCACTTCCCTTCATTTTGAATCTCCAGGAGAAAAATTACTGCTTATGTAAAAAATTACAAAACTGGTATGCCTGGTTTGCTTCCATTTTGGAAACTGGGTACAAACCAAGTGTAGCATATGTGCTCTTGGTTCTCCATAAACCTGTATCACGTCATATGAGTATCTGTCCCAAATATTCAGAATTGTAACTCAGTGCGTCATGTACAGCAAAACACTATACAAAAGGAATACCTAAGAAGGATAGTTAAATGCTCTGAAATTAGGAAATCCTCAATTAAGGTTGCATTAATTACAAGATTGCAAAGTATTTTTTCCTGGAATCCTCACTTAGTAACTGTTCATTATTTTATGAAGATGCTTTCTGTGCATTCACAATGTTTATGTTTGCTCAAAATCCAAGCCCCATCCTGATGAGGGCTGAATGACTTCATTCCTTTTAAGTTCTCATTTTAGTGTCATGTTTGTGAAACACGAATTACTCGTTTTCACAGTGTTGCAGGCATTTAAGAAGGTGTTAATCAGTATACAGCTCTGGAGCATAAAGAGGAAGCGCTGGGGCACAACCTATATGAGTCCACAATTCAATGTCCTCCACTTGCTTATTTTGTATTTCAACATTTGCTTGCATGCATCTGAAGCACAACTTCAAACAGGTTTTGCGTGATGATCATTCTTGGAACAAGAACCCTAAGCACCCAGTTAGCTATTTGGAAAGGGTGATCATGTCTGGAAAGGCTCCATTCTCTTAAGGTGTCTGCTGTCACACAGGAACTTCATAGCAGTGCAGAAGCCCCTCCCCTAGAATGCTGCTTGACAAGCTGAACAATTAAGCTCACCTTTACAATCAGGCAATTCCATCAACTTAAATAACACAAGAAGCAGTTTTTCTACATCTTATTTCTCACAAGAATGAGAAGATTGCTTATCTTGGGAGATGAATGAGATGGTGCAATGATTTTTTAAAAAAGGAACTGAAATTACGTTGGGAGAGTGTCTAAAATCCTATGCTTTGAGCCTCTCTACCTGCCACAAAGTCTTTGCTCCAAAAGAGGGTTAAGTTGTCACTTCATTGTTTATTCACAATGCTGTACTTTGTGAATGTCTTGAGGTCTGTCCAGGAGACAGATGGCACTTTTACTTTCTTCTAGTTCCCCTGAAATTGCTTCTTCCTTCCACCCTGGCCTTGCCAAGCCTGGCCTGCCTGAAGGTCATGCCTAGCCATCTCACCCTCAAGTGTTCATGGAACAGCTGGATTGTATCAGGTCATGTTCTCAGGACCCCTGTGGCTTAGCTCTGTTTGCACAGCATCACTTTTCCCATCCAGCCTGTGTGCCCAGGTTTCCTTTCTGGAGACACAGAACAGAGTGTGGCCAGTGTATGCCCATATTTCAACTCCAGAAGAAACCAAGACACCATGAGGCAGCCTCCATTCCTTTAAGGAATGTGGACATGCCATCTCCAGTGTAGATGTGCCCAGCACCAGTTTC
Organism: Argya squamiceps; assembly: GCA_037834095.1. Lineage (NCBI taxonomy): Eukaryota > Metazoa > Chordata > Aves > Passeriformes > Leiothrichidae > Argya > Argya squamiceps. The sequence continues at coordinate 30,351,352 of JBBMKD010000053.1, read as the reverse complement.
CTTGGCCTTTCTTCTTCCAGTCTCTTAAGTCTGACAGTCCAGATCTCACCTGCTTTTCCTTCTGTCCTCTTGCACAGCTGCTTTTGGCTGTCATAAGGTGACTCTTTCTCAACTCTGTCACTCTTGCTTGTAGCTTTGTCCCAGTTTGGCAGCTCCCTTGGAATATCACCTCTTGAAGTTTGTCTTGCAAGCCACCCTACTTCATCCCAATACCTTTCTATGTCCCTGCCCCAGCCCAGCACCAATCTGTCCACATTTTCTTTACCCAGGCACAGCTGGAAATATATTCCTTTGATTTTTCTAGTCTCTGCCCACCTGGTCTCCTCATGGCCACCACTGTAACTATAAGCCTTATTTTCTAGTTCTCTGGACATCCCTTCAGCTTTTCATCAGCCCAGAGAAAGCCACTTCCACACCCCATTTAGGCAACCCTTGCCCCTCCAGCCTTTGGCTAAGCACGAAGCCCTGCTGTAGAGGATGGCAGAGGCAACTTTTCCAGGAAATATGATTTATTATTTTACTACAGGAAAACATACTCTTTTCCCTGGTTTTATTCTCAGATGGGCTAAATCATTGTCTGATTGTTTTTCTGCAGAGATGCACAAAAGAACCATCCTGCTGCAGTTACTCATGACAGCAAATGTCAGAAGAATCATCTGAAACTAGGTACCATTTGAAAGAACAGAAACATATCCCAATAAAAGTCAGTCAGGTAATCCCAGTAACAGGTGGCATAACCAGCCATGTTAGAAAATATCATTTAAATTAGAAATAAGTGGTAATTTTTTATTTTTATTAATATTTACATATAGAAAAAGGAGAACAAAACTTTCCAGTTGCAGATCATAAATTGATAGGTGATATATGTTGGATAGGTACTAGCAATAATGTAGAAACTCAGTATGGGTCCTGGAAAGGAAGTGTAGCTTATATAACTAGCATTTTCATGAACTTTAATTATCTTCTTCACATCATCTCCAAACAGCTCATATTGCAGCAAAATTAAATAGAGCCAGGTAAGGTGCTCTGGGTATTCCCAAATTCTCAGGAGTTACTGGGCTGGGGCTAATGTAGACAATCACAATAAATATTGGCTTCTGAACCTCCAATATTGTTCCTTCCTGCTCACTGCAGTGAGATGATTCAATGTGCTGGTGGAATGCACCTTGGGGCTGGAGCCCACGTGACTACACAGAACAGACAGACAGACAGACATGTCACCTGAGAGGTGGCATGAACCATCCCTGGGCACCTGCATGCGGTACTGTTACCTGGAGGCCCCACTCAAACCCCACTGGGGACTTGGGCAATGACTAAAACAGGCAGGAGTGTAGCAGTGCGAATTTCAGGTTTTTTGTATTTGTATTTTGTTATCTGTATGTACTTGGAATAACGCTCCCCCCCCTCTATTCTTACCCCTGATGTACTTGGTTCATCCTGATGTAACCCTACCCTTTCCCTTCCCCATTGGGTCAGTGTTTCCCTGCCCAGCCCCCAAGCTGGGAAAAAGGGACACACATCCTCTCTCTCTCGCTCTCTCTCCACCTTGCCTCTGGCAAGGCCCCGGCCACATGGAAGTGCACCTCAATAAACATCCTTGATAACCCAAGAGAGAGGGCACGCTTCATTCTTCCAAGCCTTGAATCCACACTCCAGCGAACTACCCGGGAAACTCACAAACTGCTATAAACTGGCTCTGGGAATCAGCTAGCCAGAGAAAGCATTTCCCAGCAAACGAGCCACTTTATATCTGGCGCCCAACGTGAGGCAGGCTCCACTTCAGCTCAGCAAAGGAACCCCAGAAGAAGCAACTTGCCCCAGAGAGGACATGTGAGCTTCAGCGGGGTGCCCAGCGAGGTGTGGAAGCAGGGCGGCCAGCATGAGTTGTGCTGAATGCAGACTCTACGTCACAGAGAACTCTGAAAACCCCACAGAGGGACTTGGAGGAAATTTCTCTTTGGTCGTTCTGTTCCTGTTGGACAACATCTCCAGCAGAAGAAAGGGTAGCTTTCCAGGGCACCAGGAAAGTCCTTTTAAAAAAGTTTGGATCCTGCAACACCACGAGATTTCTTCTCTATGCCTGGGATGGTGAGTATAACCACTTTTTTGGTTGTTCCT